>CM069913.1:93077584-94277584 GCA_036172215.1 Camellia granthamiana
ATGTTGTAGCAAGGAGCAGCGCAGAAGCAGAATTCAGAGCTGTTGCTCAGGGAATATGCGAAGGATTATGGCTGCGAAGGATATTGGAAGAACTACATGTTGAATTAGAGTTACCTGTCAAGCTGTACTGTGATAATAAGGCAGCGATCAGTATCTCACTCAACCCTGTCCAGCATGACAGAACCAAACATGTGGAAGTTGACAGACACTTCATTAGAGAAAAGGTGGAAGAAGGAGCTATTTGCATGACATATGTCCCCACTAAGGAGCAGATTGCAGACACATTTACCAAAGGACTACCTCGGCAACTGTTTGAGGATTTCGTTGGCAAGTTGGATATGATCAACATCTATGATCCAACTTGAGGGGGAGTGTGGAAATCCCTACAGTTTAGGAGTCATATGTAATCCCTATAATTAAGGAATGATTTTAGGTATCCTATTTTAGGTATGTACAGAAGGATAGTGCTGGTGGTCAATAGGGATTACCATGATTCTTGTATATTCCTTTATCGTAGGATTGTATTTCCTTAAGTTAGCTGCTGGTTACAGGTTATATAATAGGGCATATAGTACAATTCAATGTATTGTATTGAAAATATAAAGCAGTTTCCTCACAGCTTTCAGTAATTACACCACTAGCTTCACAGGTGCTAATGAACCTTACAACAAGCGACCAATCCTGATCACTCCGACTAGTTTAGAATTCAGTTCTTAGTCGCACCTAATCCAAGTGATTTTATCTCAAAAAAATTACTCACGAAAACTCTCTTTTACAGTAATAAGAATGGTGTAAAAACCTTTTTATAATTTTTACTCAAATTCTCAACAAATTTTTTCACAAAAAATACATCTCAATGTAGCGCAATATTTGAGAGTATTTCAATATCACAGATTTTTTCTTCTTCACTTCATATTTTTTCCCAACCAAAACACTTTTATATATACCCAAAAATATATCCCGTTGGGAGAGGGACGCTCCTCTTCTTGACTTAGGAGACGCTGCAGCTTGGGCATGCTCAACACGCGGAGCACGGGCACCGACTCTCTTTCTCAAAAATTGCAGGCGGAAGTTTGAAATAATTTCGATGAATAGTGTTTTGTTGATTTTTCTTCCAACTTAATGAATTTCAAATGTTATGCAGTAACTGAATAGTAGCTTTTCTATTAAAAAATATGTGATGCACAGTAAAATCTATTTAAATAATATTTATAACAAATACATCATATACAACATATATTTTAATAGAAAATATTGTGTCAAAGAATATAAAATATATATATTAAAAAATCACAATTTATCCCATAATATTTTAGACATCATCAAAATCAAATCATATGATTAACAAACTTGATAAAACTAAAAGCTAAATGACATTGGGTCTTAATTGATTTGTATTGGATGTGTGTTAGATTGCAAGTCTTTCTTAGTTTTTGCAATTTGCCCCCTTATATAACCAGGCCTCTTTTTAACCGTCAGAGACACTTCTCCCACTTTCTCAACTACCTCTAGCTAGTGTGAGATACTAGGTTAGCTCCTAGAGTGGCAATGGTCCAAACAACATGAATTGAGACCCAATTATCTCATGTATTTTTGAATTTCTAATAGCATAAATGATCTGGTGTTGCCATCTATTCCTTCCCCTATTCCTACCCATTGGTACCTCAAAAATGTAGCTCCAAATGCAATAGGTTAATGCCATGTGCCGTAACTACCAAACCTCATCCCATATGTTGATTTAGAATGAGAATAATGGTTGGCAACCAACCCATAAGTAATAAGGATATGGTTTGCTACAGATATGCTAAGGAGATATCATGAGAGAATATATCTCAAACCCAGTCCTAGAAAATAAGAAACCACTACCATTCCATTATCTGATAGGTACATTTGATAAAATCACCAAGCACCACCATCCCTATGGGTCATCGGTTTCACGTCATCCTCAATATAGCTATTACTTTCGGAAAAAACAACTTATTAAAAGCTTACTGATTACTATGGACATCCATTTATTTGGGTGACCAAAGCCATGTGGCATCATCTAGTAAGGCAGTCATTTTGGTACAAATTACTGTCAATTTCATGTATTTAATCCCTAGGGTTTCTAATTTAGGCTAATTTGTTCCAATTCGAGACGATGTCCAAATTAGTAACCACTATAACATAATTTGATGAGTAAAAAGTTCATTTCAAAATTTGAATAACTTGAACTATATAACCAAACACTCTTTTTTCTTAGAAGATTGCTATTAGCACCTACCTAATTTATTTGGATCCCTCAAAAAAAAAAATTTTATTACAATTATATCTTGAAGTAAAATTACATTAAAGGACATCCTTTAATGGAACACTCACGTACTAAATAAAAAATGTTACAATGACACTCTAAATATTGTACACCCACCTCCACCTCCACCTCCACCCCCACCGCCATCCACACCCACACTTCCACCTCCACCTCAACATATTCCACCAACCTAAACCCTAAACCTGTTACTTTGAACCTATTCATCACCATCACAAACCTTGAATGTATCCTCTTCATCACTGTTATAAGCCCTCTTGAACCAATGACCTTGAACCAAAATGTATTCCTTTTCAAGTCCAACGTATTACTCTTCATCAGTTATTTTACCATTCGTTGATACTTATAGAGTAATGGAGGACGATGACAACAATTCTAATGAGGTTGGCGTTCCATTGGTAAGTTTCTATCTTGCATTAACGTTCTTGGTCATTTTAAATTGTTATTTTGTTCGAATTGTTCGGTACTGGTTTGTCGATTATTAAGATTATGTTCAGTAACACAGTACTGAACACAAACATTTAGCTTAATATATAGGTTTCAAACAATAATGCAACTAGTTGGCATTGTTCAACTGACCTTTAGTTTCGACATTGTTCAATCGGAAATGTGATGGGAAGAAGAAAGGCAATGGTGTTGATAAGATGGGTAGTCGGTATTTACTTTAGAGGAATTTCCGACTTGTCGATGTAATGATGGACCGTTATTCACTGATTTGGACATCATCGAGTTGATTCCTCCTTTCCGACTAGACGACAGGAATTTCAATGATGGACCGTCAATGCAATGCTCTTTATCGAGGCAATGGTGTTTACTGATGCAACGGACCATTGTTCTTCAATAGCAAAGAGACCGTCAGCGTTCTTTTCAACATGAGATGGACCGTCATCAACAAGAGAAGGAGAGGATGTGCAAAATTAGGTGCTTGTGCACTTGGGTGTGATAATATTATGAATAGGGGTAAATTTGGTATTAAGTGAGGCGTTCAAAGAAATCTTATTGAAATTTAGGATTTAGGGTGGGGGTTCAAAGAAATAGGGGGTCTAAAGAATTTAGGTAGGTGCTAATAGCAACCCTCTTTCTTATTTACTATTTTGAAATGATGGGTGGAGAATAAGACGGATGTTTCGTTGTAGGATGTGTAAGTTGTCTAATATAGTGTAAGTAAAAAGATAGGTATTTGGTTGTGTGATCTAGGTTGTCCAAATTGTAAAATTGCCTTTTTACCCATTAGGTTACGTTTCCACCAAAATTGATTCTTTGGAGTTGTCTCCAATTGGACCATATGAACTAAAATTAAAATCTTTGGGGACTAATTAGATGAAATTGATAGTTTAGGGATGAATTAGAAAAAAAATAACAATAGTGTAGATTGGATACAAGCTTAACTTTCACTTACTATGCACAAAGTGGTTGTTCTTAGATTTCGAAATTTTGCTACTAAGGGCTAAATTTTTTGGGAGATTTGGAAGACTTGACCCATAGATGTAGCACAAGAGGGATGAAATGAGAAAATGCTTCAGGAGTGTTTAAATGACTGTAAAATTCCTAATAAGTTGAAGAGTAAGTTCTATGGAATAAGGTTAGCTATTTTATGTAGTATTGACTATTGGACAATAAAGAAATAATGTATCCAAAAAATTTCCAAAAATTGAATAAATAAGAAATGAATGCATTGGTGGGAAATTATAAGTGGCATTTGAGGTTTGGATTCAATGGATGGATTAAAAATGTCCGTCTCCCATCATCTTTATACTGATGAAAGGATTATCTTTTGTAGGGTTGAGTCAAAACAACTTAGGTATTTCTCATGTGTTGCTTTGCTTTGCTTTGAGGATGTGTCTAGACTAGAAGTGGATTTTAGGAAAGCTAGACTTATTCCAATTGGGGAGAAGGAAATTCTAGAGGCCTTGGCATCTATCTTGGTGTGCAGAGTGAGGATTTATATCTTCTCTTTACCTGGCTTTAGGGTACATTTATAAAAAAGAGGGTGTATTACATTAATTAAAATCACTTTATCAAGTCTCCTTGTGCACGTTTGTCTTTGTTCACTATTGTAGCTTTAGTGGGAATGAGGTTGGAGAAAATAAATAAATGATATTGGAGAAGAAGTTAAATATCATTTGGTTGATTGGGATATGGTGGCATCAACAAGTTAGCTATCTCCAATGAAGCTCTTTTTGGAAAGTAGTAGTAATTTTATTGTGAAAGGGAGAAGTTATGGAGAAGGGTGATGGTTGCTAATATTGTTTGACATGGGGAGTGGCTCATTCGGAGATTTATTGAAGATCTTTGGAAGAACATTTACAATGGTTGGGAAGATTTTGGCTAGTTTACTAACTTGATTATGGGAAAAAAGCTATGAAGTATAGATACTCCTACAAGGGAGTCGTATTCAATACTGATACTGATACTGATACTCCTCAAAAACTAGTGGATACGTATTCGATACTTTTTAAACATATCTACAATTGTAATTACTAATAACTAACTTTTGCCAATCCAAAAAAAAATTGTAATTATTTTTTTTTTTTAAATTTTGTAAAGTATCAAATAATTTTCGGATACTTTGTCACATATCCAAACTATTGTGAAATTGGGATTGTAATACTCCTTGCATAGCATTATAGTATAATTATTAAGATAAACACATAATCACTTTTTCAATACTTTGCTCACTTCTTAGAGAAGAAAAAAATTAGTCAGATTAAAATCGTGTCCTACTTTTTTAAAATTTATCAAATTGTTGGTTCCTTCATCTGTCAAATGTGTCGCATATGCGTATCCATAAAGGAAGGATAGACAAGAAAATAATATCATTTCAACAATTAAACGAGAAAGTGACTTGTGTACAACACTTTTGTATATGATAAATTGTGAAAGGGAAAAGCACAGGGGCAACATAAATAGTTTAGACATGATTTTGACCTGAAATTTTTAAAAGAGCTTTCTTTGAGCTTATAAATAATATACTACTATCTTTTTTTTTTTTTTTTTTTTTTTTTTTTTTTTTTTTTTTTTTTAAACACAGATGCATCTTGACTATACCCATATCCTAACTTCTTAGATTTTTTCCTATTGCCGTAACCCTATACTTATCCATATCATGTTCATATCCACTATCCTTATCCATATCCATGCTTCATGGGGGAGTGAAGTGGTGAGATTTTGGACGGGAGGCACTATGGATGGCTTTCCCATCTCTTCTTGCATTTAGAGGGGAGCTAGGTGTTTTGGGATGCATTTCTTAGACATGCATTACAGGATTGGGAGTTTGAGAACTTGTAGGCTCTCCTCACTTCATGATATAGTTGTTGGGAGTAAGCAGTGGAGATGATACTAGTTGGAATATGTCCAAGGTGGTGTTTGATAGATTGAAAATTAAATACTGAGTTTTAGCACTGAATTTCTAGTCTTGAAACATTTAAGTACTGAATGTTTAGATTTGCAGAATGAAGATAAAATCTACCTTCCAATGAACATATTCAGGGTTCAGTCATAAGTTTCATTGACTTAGATTTGAGACCCATTTCAATGAATTTTCAGATTTTAAGTGATAGATCCTTATGCATTAACCAATGCACTTATTTGCAAAATCACATAATGTATTCATTTCGAAACACTAAATTACATTATCAAACAGGACCCAAGCCTAGGAAATTTGAAGTTAAGTCATTCTATCATGCTTTTTAGGGTAATTCGGGTGTTTCTTTTTCTTGGAAAAGGAATTCGGAGCTCTAAAGCCCCTTCTAGAGTTGTTTTTTTTTTTGGTGGACAACCACTTGTGAAAAATATTATCGATAATTCTGTCCATTGTAAATTTTGTGACTTGGTGTTGGTGTTGGTGTTGTATGTGCAAAGAGATGTGTATCATATTGTAAGAATGGCTACGGAGATGTGGTGCTTTGATTTTGTTATTCTCCCAACGAGGGTAATAAGTTTTGGCAAGAGTAGAAAGGAAGGCATGAAAATCGACTTTGTTGTTGTGTTTCTTGGGGTTATTAACTTGACTATGTTGGAATGTTGCACATTGACACTATTGTATATGTGATTCTTGGGATTATTAACTCGGCAATTGCGGGTTTTTTGGACTTCATAGAAAGAGAATTTGACTATTAAGAGGAATTGCCCATTTAATTAAGATTATACTAAAGAACACATGATACTGATTTTAAGCTTACTTAAATTTCTGTATTCCCAAGTAATCAACTTCTAGATTGGTCCAACTTTTTAGTTTAATCCCTGGCCATTTCATTATCTTCTATAGAGTGGCATTCACAATTAATAGATATTAGTGCAAATGCTTCGAGGTTGGATTTGATACAACATGTGGCTTGTGAACTTTAAACTTTATTTGATGTAACAATAGTTATGAACTTGGTGAGCTTGAATGAGTTCAATAAAACCTTAGCTTAGAAACTTTCTCATAAGCATAAGTAGCACTTTTCTTTTACCACAATCCCCCTTCATGCTTCTCCCTTTTCTCTTCTTAAAAACAATAAACATAAGATGAAAATATTTTTTCTCCTCCGTAACCCTCACTTCGCTCCCAAAACCCGTCAATCCAGACATTGTGTGAGACGAACAATGTATCATAGTACTCCCTTTGTCCCACAATGTTAGTCCGTTTAGGATTTTTAAATTTTTTTAAGGGGACATGCAATCAATGCTCCCACATTTAAATAAAAAGTATTGTTTTCCAACACTGCCCTTTTATTCTCACTTGTAAGTAAAATCATAACTATTTATAAGGGGGATAATTTTGGAAATTTTAGAAATTAGGTTTTGACTTTTGAAAGAGGATTATATTTTGGGACATCTCAAATTGGAAAGGACTAATAATTTGGGGCAAAGCGAGTTTAATGTTTTCGGTATCAGAAATGGATTTTTATCATTTTAAAGCTTTGGGTATGAGGTCCACTAAGCTCTTTGCTGTAACAAGTAGCCTTGCATTCGATTTCGTTATTGAATGTGGTGCTAACAGTGTATTCCTTGAGTGTCAACATTTTGACACATCAAGGCAGGCAAGTGTCAACCAACCACTATTGTGTTGTAATGGGATGTATTCTAAGCTACATCAAGGAAGAATATGGTTTCTCACAAGTAGTATCTCGAGTGGTGTGGGATATTTAACATCATGTATTGTTTGGCATGTGACAGAATGCTAATTATTTGATCTCAACCTCTTTTGTGCGAATAATTTTTGGAAATTTGAAAATGAAAGATCTTGCTTGGTACTATAATATTCTTGCCAGGGAAGTTTGGGAGTTCAACTTAACTTTCAGACTTAATAATTTTCTGATTTTTGTCACCATTTTATTTTGGGTGCAGATTACTACCTTACCATGTGGTGGCAGATTATGAAGCTGAGGAGGATGATAGGATCCTTGATTCTGACACAACAGGACAGATGCTGTCTCGTTCTCAACAGTGGGACCATAACATTGCTGCCAAAGTTGCAGAGTTCACAGCCACATTTGAGAAACAGGCACTTGCCTTCAATATAATTTCGCGCAAGCGAGCTCTTGGGGAATTCAGATCAGAGGAGAGGTTGATGATTGAACAGGCTCTCCTACAAGAAGAAAGACGAGCCATGTTTGAACTGAGGGCAGAAATGGAGTCAAGGGAGAAAGTTGGTCGAGAAGCTCATGAAGCTAAGTTGCGGATGGCAGCCATGGCTCAGATGGAACAAGCTCGAGCTGAGTCACAGGCTCATGCAGAAATTATGGCGCGTGCTCCGATATGAGGAAGTGCACTTGGGTCTCAAGGCAGTGATGTTGCTGTAATTGGTGGTCATGAAGTGGGTGAGCAGGAGCCGGGAGTTAACGCTGATGAAATGATTAATGGATGGGGAAACAATACACAGAGAGAGGAGAAAGAACCATCCGAGGATTTCTTGAATGACGAAGAGACAGAGAATGGAGAAACAAGCATACAACATGAGTGGCGTGAAGTGGGAGAGTTCGATTTGAACACCAGATGAACTTTGTGCGTGTTTTGTGAAGTTGATCATGGGTATCAAAATACCGAGTAATTTGAGTTGAGATGGGTAGACTAGACTATTTGGAACAAAAATTATTATTCATGTTATGTAATCATATCTTAGTGGTGTGGGAAAATATATTGGCTGCATGATTGTGCAGTTGAACATGCTTTTTTTTTTTGGTGTTGGGTTTAATGGTAAATTACAAATATGATGTAGTTTATCATTTCATTTAAAATGAGAGTAATGCTCCTGCAACTGAAGACTCTTTGGATCTTGGATTTATGAAGGAAAAGAAAAGGGAACAACAGTTTGTGAATTTTTTTTTTTTACTTTTTTCTTTTTTTCTGCTTGTAGCGGGTGGACGGAACTGGATTTTAAGAATTCTGTGAGGCTACATTGAATGTGGATTATTTGTTTTTGTTTTATTGACTAAAATGAAAACTTCATTCATTCATAATGAAAGAACATACGTACATGACAGTTCAAGAATATTTAGATTAAACTGAGACAGACATAAGAGGAG
This sequence comes from Camellia granthamiana, assembly GCA_036172215.1. Classification (NCBI taxonomy): domain Eukaryota; kingdom Viridiplantae; phylum Streptophyta; class Magnoliopsida; order Ericales; family Theaceae; genus Camellia; species Camellia granthamiana. The sequence goes on from CM069913.1 coordinate 93,086,402, forward strand.
ACACAGGCAAAAGCTACAAAATTGGTAAGATTATGTTAATCCCGCCATATAATCTTGGGTCAATCTAAACATATGATCCAAATGGATTCCCAAGACTAACAATTTTAGAAATGCTAATCCCCCAACTAACCTAATCTGCCCAAACATGGCCAAAGATATATGGAACCCTGAAACCAACAAGTCAAGGCAGACAAGAAACCGAATAATGTAAAAAAAACCAGGAGTTCACAGCAATGGAGGGTCGGGAGCTAATAACAAAAAGTGAAAAAAAAACAGGAACTGCCAACCAGAAATGGATGGATATGACATCTGAGTTCACAAAGGATGTTGCCACCTCCATTGCATCCTCTACATGTGCTATATCGGAGCCCTGAAATCACATACAAAAGAATTACATGTGTACCACCAAGGTTGCAAAGATCACAGGCAAACTCAAATATACAGTGGATGAAGTAACTATCATATGTGAAACCAAATCATAGCATCCATTCTTAATGTTGTGCGAGAGAGAGAGAGAGAGAGATCATTTACCATTCAGGCATGAAAAAACAGATCATAATAAACTTTTTTTAATCTTCAATATTTTTTCCCTCTAATAATGTTATATGGTTCAACTGATTAACACAATGCTTCATGTTGTTGATGACATAGTTGGGCTTGCCTTAAAATTAAATACGAAACATTTTTAGAAAGAAAATTTACAATATTCATTTATTGTGGGGTTTTCCAAATGTTGCAAGCATATTGCTCCAAAAATGGAAACCTCAGAGACATTGGATTGGTAACCAGGAGAAAATTGCTAACCTGGCCTTGAGCAAGACCACCTTTTCCTCCTCCACCCTTCCCATTTAGTGGCTTTAAAGCTGCCACCAACCACTCCAACACCTTTAATTGCTTACATTTATCTCCTTTGTCAGGTACCCCAGCACACACCAAAGCCTTGTTTGCAGTTTCATCTGTGCTGAAAACCATGGCCGCTATCCCCTTCCATTCACGGACTAGTCATGCAAACTTCATACAGACATAAGAGCATTGTGACAAAATAAAATAAATAAATAAAAGCATTAGGATATATTGGCTGGAAGGCTAGAAACAGCAAACAACCTTCTCGTCCATGACTTTGACGACCACTTCGCGCATTGCTGTAGTGTCCAAACCAACATTGACACGTGATATACAGAAAGCCTTTCCATCAGATGCAGCAACTTCTGCAGTCTCAATTGCAACCTTGACAGCTTTCGGTATATTCTCTTCAGCAATCTTCTTTTTTGCTTTTATCACTTGATTCTAGTAAAATATAGCAATTTAGAATCAACTTCAAGCCAGAGATATATAAGCAGCAGGTTTGGTTATCAATGGAACTGAAATAGGGTAATTTCCTGCTCAGCATAGATGAAAACCTGAAGCACAGATACTTTGGCCTTTAGATAAGCTTTCTTGGCTGCTGGAATAGTTGCTGATTCCACGCGGCCATTTAAAGAAGTTACTTTTTGGGAAGAGGAAAGGAAAATCAGCAAACTGATATATCAGATAAAGCAGAATCATCTTCTTAATCAAAGCACGCCCAAAAAAAACATAACAGAAGACTCGGGTGATGCATATTTCAGGGAAGTTGAAGTATCTGAACCATTCTTAAAATACTTGTGCTTGCTAGACAATACAATTCTCAAAATACTTGTGCTAGCCAATACATTGGAAGTATCTAACCAATGTGCTAGCAGCAAAAAGATTATAAAGATTCTGGTATTTATGAAAATTACATAATCCTGGCAAGAAGTGAATTCCCTTTATTTCAGGAGACATTCCCAAAAGTTAATTTAGCAAAGACCTCATTCAGCTACATTACATGAAATAATAAAAGAACAAACCACAATAACATCGCATAATAGCATATGTTTCATTCGTGAGCAATAATATCCTCAAGTTCAAATATAAAGTTGCCGATGACGAGCACGGGATAATCATGTCAGGGAAAATATATGATTCCCCACAAGTAAATCAATCAATGGGAATAAAACTAATGCGGAAAAATTAAATCAAAGGCAACACAAGAATTTTTACTTGGTTCCCTCAATGTGAGGTACGTCCATGGGATCGAAATCCGATTCCACTATCAACCAAATAAGTTTCCAAACGATTACAAACGAGACATGAATGGTCTCACAAAATCACCCTTAGGTGAATTCCAAATAATCACAAATAAACAAGAGGAAAGACCTCACCAAATAGATGAACAAAAATCTTCAAACCAGAGTTGTAGAAGACCCAAAATAATAGACCCAAATCTCACACCTTCAATGTGAACTCCAAACAGTGCTTTGAAACTGAATAACTGTACGGCAAAACAATACACTGATAGAGGAGGAAGCAATTATTATGGCTGTCCCATAAACCAAAAACCCACCGAATTATGTATCAATTTTCACTCTGCTGCTGCTATGCACTTGAGACGAACATAACAATATATATTTATTGTGAATCTAGGGTTTTTTTTATCAAAACCTTAGTTGTTTCCAAATTAAATTGGGTCTCTAAAAATTAGATATAATATATTAAAATATATTATATCCAAACCAAACTAAAATTCTTTTAATAAACCAATTGGGTCCCACACTCCAATAAGGAGGTATACCCAACAATTCTCCCCCTACCGACTTAGATGGAGAGATCAACCATACCCGCCAAAGTTCAACACTTCAAATACCAATTGGGTCCCACACTCCAATAAGGAGGTATACCCAACAATTCTCCCCCTACCGACTTAGATGAAGAGATCAACCATACCCGCCAAAGTTCAACACTTCAAATGCTTGTCCCTCGACAAAGTCTTAGTCAACATATCTGAAATATTATCATCTGTGTGAACCTTTTCGAGTTGCAACAATTTCGAATCTAACACATCACGAATCCAATGGTATCTCACATCAATGTGTTTCGATCTCGAATGAAAAGTAGAATTTTTGCTCAAATGAATAGCACTTTGACTATCATCAATAAATTCAGCTTCGGTAGTTGAGAGAGCAACACATTTTTGTAATTTAGATTGCCATGCCACAGCTCCCCCTGCAAAAGTTATCAAATACCCCGAAGTAGATTTCCTAGAATCAATATCACCGGCCATGTCAGAATCTGTGAACCCATCAAGCATCGGCTTACCATCCCCAAAACACAAACACACCTTCGAAGTCCCTCGAAAATACCTTAGAATCCATTTTACCGCTGCCCAATGTTCTTTACCTGGATTAGAGAGAAAACGACTCACCACACCAACGGCGTGAGCAACATCCGGCCTTGTACAAACCATGGCGTACATCAAAGAACCAACTGCTAAAGCATAAGGAACTTTCAGCATCTCTTCATTGTCTTTCTCACTTGTAGGACATTGATTCGAACTAAGCTTGAAGTGACCCGCAAGTGGACAACCAACCGGCTTTGCTTTATTCATGTTGAACCTTTCAGGAACTTTCTCAATGTAGCTTTCTTGAGACAACCAAATCAGCCCCTCTTTGCGATCACGAACAATTTTCATACCAAGTACTTGCTTTGCCGGTCCCAAATCTTTCATAGCAAAAGACTTGCTCAACTCTATCTTCAACTTGTTAATCATGGTAGAATCTTGACCTACAATTAACATGTCATCAACATAAAGCAAAAGAATAATAAATTTGCCATCCGGAAAATTTTTCACAAACACACAATGGTCCGAAGTGGTTTTAGAAAAACCATTATTCATCATGAAAGAGTCAAATTTTTTGTACCATTGCCGCGGGGCTTGCTTGAGACCATACAAAGAAATTTCTCTTTCCCTTTTTCCACAAAACCTTCCGGTTGCTCCATGTAAATTTCTTCTTCAAGATCACCATGAAGAAATGCGGTCTTCACATAAAGTTGCTCAACTTCAAGGTTCATACTTGCAGCCATGCCAAGTACAACCCAAATAGAAGACATCTTTACAACCGATGAGAAAATCTCGTCAAAGTCAATACCTTTCTTTTGCCCAAAGCCTTTCACAACAAGACGTGCTTTGTACCTCAGAGTCTTGCCATCATTCTTCAATTTGAAAACCCACTTATTTTTCAAAATTTTCCTCCCTTTAGGCAACTTCACTAAATCATAAGTCTGGTTTTCAAGCAAAGAATTCATCTCATCGTCCATGGCCTTTTTCCAATCACCTTTCTTTGCATGCTCAATTGCTTCTTGGTAGCTCTCAGGCTCCCCTTGATTGGAAATCAACACAAATTCATTGGGAGGATACTTTCTTGAAGGTTGTCGGCCCCTTGTAGATTTCCTCAACTCAAGTTGTGGTGGCGGTTCTTGAGTTGGATGCTCTTCCTCAATTTCTGACTCAACTTCATTAGGATTAGCATTATCCTCTACATCTTCAATAGGTGGCTGCACATCTCCCCCATTTTCATCATCAACTGAAGATGAAGGAGATGGATCTATGTCAATGAGATCACTAGTTTTTGGCTCCGGTTGATCACCTTTGCCAAAGTCTTCAATTGTTTGGTCTTCAAGAAACACAACATCACGGCTTTGAATGACTTTCTTGTCGACCGAATCCCGCAATCTATACCCAAATTCATCACGCCCATAGCCAAGAAAAATACATTGTCTTGACTTACTATCAAGCTTGGACCTCTCATCCTTTGGAATGTGAACAAAAGCTCGGCAACCAAACACTTTCAAGTGCTCATAAGACACATCTTTGTCGGTCCAAATTCTTTCTGGAACATCACCATTCAAAGGATAGGAAGGAGACAAATTGATCACGTCAACCACTGTCTTCAATGCCTCACCCCAAAAGGATCTTGGCAATTTAGCTTGTGAAAACAAACACCTTGTTCTTTCCACAATGGTGCGGTTCATCCTCTCGGTAACGCCATTTTGTTGAGGAGTCTTCTTAACTGTCTTTTGATGCCGAATACTTTGGCTGCGACAATACTCATCAAATGGCCCAATGTATTCACCACCATTGTCTGATCGGATGCACTTCAATTTCTGCCCTGTTTCTCTTTCAACCATGGCCTGAAAATGCTTAAATACTTCTAGAACTTGATCTTTAGTTTTTAGTAGAAAAGCCCAAACTTTCCTTGAATAATCATCAATGAAAGTAACAAAATAAAGTGCACCACTATGTGTTCTAACTTTTAAAGGACCACAAACATCCGAATGAATCAACTCCAAAACATTTTCTTTTCTAGAGGCAACATTTTTATGAAAAGAAACTTTATGTTGTTTACCCGCCAAACAATGAACACAAGTTTTAAGATGTGTACCTTTCAAACCGGGTAAAAGCTCTTTCTTGAACAATACTTGCAGCCCCTTTTCACTCATGTGGCCAAGCCGCTTGTGCCACAATTCGGTAGAAGTATCATCTTCAAGTGCATTGACAACACCTTTACAAATTTTTCCTTGCATCAAATAAAGTGTATGAGTCTTCTTGCACTTAGCCACCACCAAAGAACCCTTTGTGAGTTTCCATATTCCATCACCAAATTTGTTGTTGAAGCCTTCATCATCTAGCTTCCCAGTAGAGATCAAATTGAGGCGAATGTCGGGAACATGCCTCACATCTTTAAACAACAACTTGCAGCCCAAATTTGTTTCCAAGCAAACATCACCCATGCCAATAATCTTGGACAAACCTTCATTACCCATTCGAACAGAACCATAATCTCCTTTGGTGTAGGTAGTGAAGAAATCAACTCGAGAAGTCACATGAAAAGAAGCACCAGAATCAATCACCCAATTGCTCTCTTGGCCCACAAAATTGATACAATCATCTTCACAAACGACCATGAGATCATCGGTAGTAACTGCTGTTGTGTCTTCTTGCTTTTTATCCACACTTTTGTCACGCCTTTTCTCCTTGTTCTTGAGCTTTCGGCATTCTCGCTTCATGTGCCCTTTCTCATGGCAATAATAGCACTCAATGTCTTTCTTTGAAAAAGAACCATCTTTTGATTTGTCACGGCTTTGATCACGACCATGAGAAGTCTTACTCCTCCCCCTTGTTTTGCTTCGGCCTCTCACAACAAATGCTTCCGAATGAGAGGAACCCGCTGATTTTCTTCTAGTTTCTTCATTCAACAAGCTACTAGTGACTTGGCCCATTGTGAAAACTCCATCAGGTACCGAATTACTAACTGTCACAACCAAAGTCTCCCAACTTTCGGGTAAGGAACTAAGTAGCATCAAAGCCTGCAACTCATCATTTAAAACAATTTTCATAGAAGCAAGTTGGTTAACAATACTCTTTATTTCATTCAGATGTTCCGGAATAGAGCTGCCCTCTTTATATTTTAAATTAACCAACTTACGAAACAGAAAAGCTTTATTTGTGGCTGATTTCCTATCATAAAGGCCTTCTAATTTTTTCCATAAATCATGTGCTGAAGTTTCAGTAGCAACATAATGAAACACACTGTCATCAATACATTGACGGATGACACCAACGGCTTTTCGATTAAGCCTCTTCCACTCATCATCTTTCATATCATTAGGTTTGTCACTATCTCCCTCAATGGGTCCATACAAATCTTTACAAAATAATAGGTCCTCCATTTTAGTTTTCCAAGTTACCCAATTGCTTCCATTGAAGCTAGACATACGACCCACATTCCCCTCCATTGATTTACACAAATAAATAAACTCAAATAAACCGTAAGCTCTGATACCAGTTGTCAGGAAAAATATATGATTTTCCACAAGTAAATCAATCAATGGGAATAAAAACTAATGCGGAAAAATTAAATCAAAGGCAACACAAGAATTTTTACGTAGTTCCCTCAATGTGAGGTATGTCTACGGGATCGAAATCCGATTCCACTATCAACCAAATAAGTTTCCAAACGATTACAAACGAGACACGAATGGTCTCACAAAATCACCCTTAGGTGAATTCCAAATAATCACAAATAAACAAGAGGAAAGACCTCACCAAATAGATGAACAAAAATCTTCAAACCAGAGTTGTAGAAGACCCAAAATAATAGACCCAAATCTCACACCTTCAATGTGAACTCCAAACAGTGCTTTGAAACCGAATAACTGTACGGCAAAACAATACACTGATAGAGGAGGAAGCAATTATTATGGCTGTCCCATAAACCAAAAACCCACCGAATTATGTATCAATTTTCACTCTGCTGCTGCTATGCACTTGAGACGAACATAACAATATATATATTGTGAATCTAGGGTTTTTTTTTATCAAAACCTTAGTTGTTTCCAAATTAAATTGGGTCTCTAAAAATTCGATATAATATATTAAAATATATTATACCCAAACCAAACTAAAATTCTTTTAATAAACCAATTGGATCCCACACTCCAATAAGGAGGTATACCTAACAAATTATAGACAAGAAACTGCACTAAAAAAGTCATTTTTATGTCGGATGACCTTATTCTTTCACAGAATGTGCCAGAAATTCTGTCAATTCAATCTTTAGGTTCTTTTGAAAAATGGCAGGAGATCATAAACAGAGTACACAAAAACACACATACGAGGCTGATAGAACTGCACATTTTGTTTAATTGACAGAAGGATAAAGTACATTGACCTCCCTTAAGTTTGGAGAAAATGCAAGCTTCATAGTTTTGGCATAATTACATTGACCTCCTTTTTATTAAGTTTGAATGGAATGTAACTAATGCAAATGGTGTGAAAACAAAAGAATAACTAAGAAAAAATAGACTGTTCAGTATAAAACAGATGACATCATCATTTTTCCATCCATATAATATAAATAACAAATTATTGATAAAAGAGGATCTAAGTGTTATGTGAATTAAAATCTTGAGGGAACCCTACCAAAACTGTGGAGCCTCTTGTATTTTCTCCAACCCTCGGGGGAGGCAAGTGTAATTTACCCTTAACAGAATTACTTAAAACTGAAAATCAGTTTACTGTAATTCTCTTTCAAACTTTTCACTAGTAATCAGAAAATTTTCACTGAACAAACCCCTCCAATGCAGGAGCTCCTAACAAGAAAGTGCTCAGTTGCCCAGCAACGAGAGATGGGCCAGGGATAAAGGAGCACCCAGGTGCAGATTCGGTCATGAACCTAACTAACTGTAGCTGTTAAATGCAATAGGGCAACCATTTTGGACAAGCAGTGCAACCATTTTGGGACAATCATTTTTTACAAGTAGTGCCAATAATCACAATAGAAGCTAAACAGAACATGATGTTGCACGCAGAATAGCAGCAAAAGTGGAGCCATACATGTTGTTCTTACATAGCAAATTTTTCAAACCAATGATGGGAAATGTATTTAAGGCATGCAAGCAGGATATGGCTCAGGATCATAACACCAATTGCTTAGAAACATCCTTACAAGTAATCAACAGAAGAATGCTGATATTGTTGAGTAGAAAGGTAAGGCCCATAGGGGGCATGTTGATGCAATGCCTACATCAATGAATGTATAAAGACTGGTCCCTAAGAAGTAGAAAGAATGAAATAAACATAAAAACTATTTTAGACCTGGCAAAAAAGAGATTAATGCAAGTTAAAAAGGGTAGAAAAGCTGGTAGAGGAAGGCAGTGTCACACATGAATAATGAATTAAGCAACACCCTTGCTTCAGGTAGAAGAAAATGTAACTCAAACTATCACACAAAAAGCCATGGTCAAACATGAAAATGAATTTGAAAAAGCAGTACAGTTTATCATATATTAATTCACAGAAAGAGACATTGTATCTGAATCTGAATTTGGTAAAAATAATAAAAAGAAGTGGCAACCTGTTCCAAAGAGCTTCCTTCTATTTTTGATGCCTCATTTACTTCCTGCTCAAGTGACAATGCTAGTTCCAAGGCCTTAGAAGCATAGTCTGTTATAACAGCAGTTACTCTACGAATTCCCTTGGCAATTCCCTCCTCAGACAACAGAGCAAACATCTTAGCCTCTCGTGTAATTCAAAGGTGGAGAATCTTTCATGATCATCTTCATGACATATCTTTCATGATCCTTAGCATTACTCTTTGATAAATGGATCCCTAAAAAAATCAACACACTAAACCTCAATATTTAATAGGACTCCCAGAAGTGGCACCAAGAATTACAAGGAGATGCTACCTCCACACAACTCTGCAGAAATTGATAACCACTCGTCATTTTCTGGATCAGCAAGGAGGTCCTCCACTTTTCGGCCAATTGACACAACCCTAATGGGATCAGGATAGACCTATATCAAAAACAGAAATAAGAAATTGAAGGCGGCCAGTAAACCAAGTACATTCCACAGATTGATCATATGCCTGAACAAACTCCAATGATAGAAGAATGAAATAGTTTACTTCTCCAAATACAGCTCATAAACCATTTATATGCTTCGCATCAGTCAGAGTGGCCACCTTTGAAAATACATCCAGCTCAGCTTTGATTTGCTCATTAACAATGGACTCAATTTTTCTCAACTCATCAGGTTTCACAGGCTTGCCTGTTCAAATTTCAGTAGCATTCAAAAATGATTTTATATGCAAAATTAATTGAAACAAGCATAAAGCTTACCATGAGAGAAATCAAATCGTAATTTCTCAGGAAGAACAATGGATCCTGTGCGTGTCAATTTCTGACCACACTGCCAAAGTAGTACTTAGCTGGAGAGCACTGGCAGAATAGATTAAGCCCGAGCGATCTGCAACAAAAAGAAAAGATTTCGGCGGTGGTTCGTCCACCCGGGGCACTCCGATGATCAAGTCAGTTATCTCTCAAAGATAGCAAAAATGCTTAACTCACTATTCAGAACATAAATTGCGTACCTTAGACCCATGGGGGTGCCTCTCTTTTATAGCCAATACAATCCTAGTCCCAATAGAAGCCTAGCTCTAGTGGACTTAGGATTACTGCTATTCTTGGACTGCTAGTAGGATTGGGATAAACTGTCTAAGAGTCTTATCTTAATCCAAACCAAAGTCTTCTCCCACTTTAGGACTCTTGTCCCTTATCCGCTTATCCCGGACTCCGATATCTTCGGAAATAACCTCGGCCTAGTCGAGATCACCTCGGTGTCATGATCAGGACACATGGCACCTCGGCTGACACTTCGGCGTCACCTTGGCCACGTGTTGGCACTCAGAAAATATGTCCCCACAACTGCCCCTAGGTTCTATTACTTCGGCATCCTGAGGTGATGGTACCTATATCATTCCTTCCATTAGCACGTCGGCTAATATCGCTTTATCATTCATTGCCGAAGTCATAACTTGTTAGCTCAATATGTCCAAGACCTATAGCTTGCTTTCACCAATGTCTTAGAACCATTAACTAGGTTTGTTCAAGTGTTATTAGCCGAGATCATCCTACAAGCCGAGGTACTGCTCTATTAAATCAAGAACTCCAAGAGATCCTTTACGCGTATGAGCTGTCACGCATAACAACTCAACCGTTTTTGCTACGCGTTCCTTCTCCACTGGACCGTGTCCGATATGCGCCATTAAGTCGCCTTGCGCCTGTGTGCGCCGTCTGACAAACACATTGTTTGAGGCACATCAATTGCATTTTGCCGCCTTTTCATGTTTTTGACAAAACTTCTTCCCTCTCTCCTCGTCTTCTCACCTCTTCATCATCACTTTTTGTGAAAAAACCCTCTCTCTCTCTTACTTTCTCAAATCCGCCATTGTCTCAAGCTCGCAAGCTCTGTGATCGCTTCCAGTTTTCCCCTCTGGCGAAGCTTTCACCGCTCTATCGTTTTGCTGTTGTCGTCTGACTTCGGCGAACTCAACGCCGGCCTCATTTTTCTTCGGTGAGTTACTTATTCCTCCTTTATCAGTTTGTGTTTCTCTTCAAAAAGCTTTCATTACTCATCGCCATTAGGGATGGCAATTTGAAACCGGCCCGACGGGGATCCCCGATCCCGACCCCGATTTAAGCGGGTTTTCCCCGAAAAATACCCCCGCGGGGACGGGAATGGTATTTAAAACTTAATCCCCGAACAGATTCAGGCCGGGGACGGGGATCACTTCTCCAACCCCGGCCCGGCCCGGCCCCGGCCCGACAATCCCCGACTGTCCCCGCTGATTAATTATAATATATATATATTATATTATTTGTTTAGGGTTAGGTTACTATATATATTATAATATATATATGTATTATATTATTTGTTTAGGTCCTCTCTCTCACTCAAATCACTCTCAGCCTCTGTCCCTCTCTCTCTCCTGTGTAGTAGATTGAAGATCAATGGCAGCAGCTTCCCCGTCCCGCGCCGATCTCCCTCCCTCCCACGACGACCTCCGTCCAGCGCCGATCTCCCTCCCTCCCACGCCGACCTCCCTCCTTCCGACCTCACTGCCCCACACCCCGATCTCTCTCCCTTCCTCCGATCTCACGCCGATCTCTCTCCCTCCCTCCGATCTGCCTCCGTCGCTTCTACCGCCTCATCCATCAGAGCTCGGATCTGATGAAGTTCTGTATGATCTGATGAAGTTTTGTTATGTATTTTATTTTTTATTTTTTATTTTTTACATAGCTCAGATCTGTTGATGATCTATCTGATGAAGTTCTCTCTCCCTCCCTCCGATTTTTTATTTTTATTTTTTGTGTTGATGATGCTCATTGTTCAATTTTTTTTTTTATTTTTTATTTATTCTGTTAATGATTCTATGTTGATGATGCTCATTGAACATGTATGTGTGGTGGTGTTGTTGACGTTGAAACAAATTTAGGCGGGGAAGTTTCGAGGTCGGGGAAACCCGATCCCCGATCGGGGGCGGGGGTGGGGAGAGGGAAAGGTTCCCCGTTGGGGATCGGGGCCGGGGACGGGGCCATGTTCACCATCGGGGATCGGGGACGGGGAGTGTGATCCCCGGCCCCGCCCCGCCCCGTTGCCACTCCTAATCACCATTGATATTTTGTTCAAGTTCTTGATTGTGAATCACGTATCTGAGCACGTTTCTTTTATGATTTCACTTTTGCCCAGTTCATTTCTTGAATACACACTGTTCACCCATTTATTCACTTTTGCCACTGTTCTTGGTAGTTTTATCACTGTTCTTGACTCTGAATCACTGCCCTTGTTTCTGTTTTCCGTGTTTTTTTTCCAGATTCTTGCCTTCAATTTTTTCTCACCTAGACTTAGGTTTGGGATTTGCCTATAGAACTCATGAACCTTAGGAAGGACTGACACAAATTCCCCTTAGATCCATACAAACTCTTACCATAGTACAATTTTAGGTTTTAGCCGAGGTCCCTAAAACCCTTTCAAAACACTTCTTTTTTAAAATCCAATACCTTTAATCGAGCTGACATCATGGGTATGTGGAAGCATAGGGTAAACACCCCGATCAAGTTGGAATATTTCAGGCAAGAGTTTTCCATTCCTGCCGACGTTCATCTGAGGTTGGCTGGGGAGGATGACTCCATCATGCCCACAACTGATTCTATGCCATTCCTCATTGTAGCTTTTATTGAGTGTGGACTTAGGCTCCCACTAGACACCCTCTTCCGTAAGATACTCCATTACTATAAATTGAACCCTATGCAGCTTGCCATCAATTCCTACCGAATCATCAATGGTATAATAGCCTTAGCCAAATAGGAAAATGCTAGGGTTACCTTAGCCGATATCCAATACTGCTACACCATGTGTGGCCTCAAGTTAGAGAAAGGCTATATTTACTATCTCAAGCCGAGGTCCACAGAGTATAAAATCGTTGCCGACCTCCCAGACTCCAACAAGGGAGCCGGGGATGATTACTTCATTATCTCGGGGAACTGGGAGTTCGCTCCAGATGAGGACCTCCACCTCTACCCTCTTCCTCGAACCGTTTTTGTAGAGGGCAATGGTAAGAACCCAGTGTTTATACTTACTTGTTTTTAAAGTCTTCAATACTTCGTCTGTTCTAATGTCTGTTTTTCTTGGAGCTCTTCCCCAACCAGCAAAAGGCTTCCGCAAGTCCGTTTTCCCCAGCAAGGGTTTGAAGAAGTTGTTGGATCTACCCATTCCAAGGCGGAAAGCTCCTTTGCTACTCAACTTCATTCACACCTATAAGTCGGTTCTTCCCGACGTCCCAAAGAAGAAAAAGAGCTAGTTTCCTTCGTCCGCCACTACTCCTCCAGCAACTTCGTCATCTCGGCCAGATCAAGGGTCAACCTCTGATCCAGCAGAGCAGCCATCTACCTCAACTCCACAACTGATCCCACCATCTCAACGCCAACGACGACGCCAAACTGTTTTTGCTGCTGAGATGGGCCGCAAGAAAGCAGTCGCTGAAGATCTCTTGGCTGACATCCCATCCTCCATCGACGCTCAACCAGCGCCAACTCAGCCTCAACCAAAGCCGAAACAAAAAAGGCTGAAGAAGGCTCAGCCAAAGGCAACGGTGACTCAGATTGATACTGAGGACACCTTGCTAATTTCAAAGTTGGCTGAGAGTGAAAAGACATCTTCTGCGGCTAAGAAAAGGCCCGCTGAGGCCGAACCATCCCAATCAACCCGGTCAAAAAGGCCGAGGTCTGAGTTTGCCACGACCTCGGGGCCCATGAAAGCAGATGCCCCCTGGGCCCTCCAGATCACCATCGAGGACAAGTCGGTCAGAGTTGGCGACAGTGCGACTGACCTTGAAGTCGGTGTCGCCCTCTCAACGACTTTGCTCCTTCCAAACGATCTCAACCGAAACGCCGAGATGAGCGAGTACGAAAACTTCGCTCTGATGCTTCAGCATTCTGTTCAAGTAAGTCTTGCACACTTGGTATTTTTCTTTCTCTATTCCTTCATACTCAGAGAATTTTTACTAACTTTTGTTCTGTTCATTTTCTTTTAGGCGATCCAGCACGCCCACTCCTTCTCAATGCAAGCTTTTGAAATGAGGAAAGAGTTGGCCGACAAGATTAGGGAGGTCTCTGGTTTGCAAAAGACCATCAAAAAGACTGAGGCCAAGATGAAAACTTTATCCGACCAAGCCGCGGCGGCCATTAAAGCCAAAGATGAGGCCTAGGAAAAAGCTGACGCTGCTGAGGCTATTGCTAAGGTCCTCACAGCTGAAAAGAAAGAGGCCGAGACCAAGATGGCCGAGGCCCAAAAGGAATGACAAGATGCCTTGGCCACAAAATCTGCCGAGATCAAGGCCGCAGATGAAAATGCATACAATGAGGGGGTGACCGATGTCACGGCGGACTACAAGAAGCAAGTGAGGCAGGCATGCAACAAGGGTTTCACCCTTGGTTGGATGGCTACCCTTAAAAAGCTCGATATCCCTGAGGACTCCCCTCCCAAGAATGCCGACGTCTTCGCCCTGCCATTCCCTCCTACTCCAAGCCAATCCGAAGATGATTCTGAGTCTGAGGAGGAATCTTTGGTGAGGAAATCGAAGGAAGATACTGTAGCCAAGTCCCCTACTCCAAATGAGCAAGTCCTAGACTTGACTTAAGACAAAGAGGGTGAGGTCCCCAAAAATGACACTCCTGAGAAGACAGCATCGGATGTGCCTATTGCCGAGAAGAGCCTTGATCAAACTCGTCAGGAGATTGATGCTGAGCTTGCGGCTGAGAAGGCTGCCGAGAAGCCTTCCCAACTGTCTTCTAGGGGAGAGACATAACCTGCAGCTGACGCCGAGTAGATTATTTTTATGTTTCCCTTTTGCTTCTTGTACTTTGTACTTTGTTTTACTTTTTGAATCAATGTAAGCTTGGATCTGGCCGAAGTGCCACTTTTGTAATTTCTAAACTACTCTTTTGGTAGGCCGAAGTGCCCTCTTCTTTTTGAACTGATTCTTCTGTATGCAAGTACAATTTCCTTTGTATGACTCTTGTATGATTCTGTACTTAGAAACATTTTGCATGCTTTCAAGTATACACCTTATCTGTGCAATTTCCTCGGGAATATACATTGGTTATTCAAACCAATGTTTTTATCTCGGCAAGTACGCAAGTTTTTGTTTCAATCTTGGCTTTAACTTGTAAATTTAAGATTTCAACAAGTGTTTAAACCAATCTTCTTTTAACACAACCTCAGTTTAACTTCAACTTGTAACTTCAACTTGTAAATTTTTCACAAATTTCAACAAGTGTTAAACGTAACCTTGGTTTAACTTCGACTTGTAAATTTTTCACAAATTTCAACAGGTGTTAAACGTGACCTCGGTTTAACTTCAACTTGTAAATTTTTCACAAATTTCAACAAGTGTTAAACATGATCTTGGTTTAACTTCAACTTGTAACCATTTTCCAACTCTCTACCCCCTAATGTGAACTTAAGTTCCACTTGGGTTCTCATTATGCATGTATTCCAGAAACATCGTCATTAATTATGTTCTAAGACTGATAGCAGATCGGTGTCTAGAAGCAAAGGCGAAAAAACAAATAAAAAATCAAATTTCCAACTCACAATACGGTCAAAAATGTTGTGATAAAATTTTAAAAGAAAATTGGAAAATTGGTTGTAATACATTTCCTAAAAGAAAAGGATTTTCCTAACAAATCATTTTCAAAGTTAAGCATTGGAGAATCAAGTAATAACTCTAATCAAGAATCTATTATTTCAAACAATGTTCAGATTCCTATTTTTCCAGGAACAAGGAAACTTGAACATATTAAGTCTGCATATATGTATCATTTTCAAACAAAAAATGATGATATTATTTTTTCTCCTAGCCAAGGAAAAAGAAGACATACATATGTATTGGAAACATTTAATTTTGCAGGTTATAAACCCTATAGCCTCAGTGTTCTCATAGACACAGGAGCTACAGTTAGCTCATGTAAATGGAATGCCATACCAAAGGAAAAACGGACATTAATGAAACATCCAATTCTGGTTACTGGAATTGATGGCAATCATACTTCCATACAATTCAAGGCTAAAAATATCGCTATTTGGTTAAATGATAGCAAATTCATTATACCAAAAATTTTATGTTTTCCGTATATGCATGGAGATTTCCTTCTTGGAAATAATTTTATATATAAATATCTTCCAATGCAAATATAGGAAAGAGCCATTTCATTAAGCATAAACAATGTCTTAATTCATATTCCCTTGTTAGAACAACATAAATATATTTGTGATAAAGAGTTTGCGCCCGTGCCGCGTGGTGATTTAACTCCCATCATCAAAACTATTGATGAATCACATTGGATTTATAAAATTTTAGAAGAAAATTTTAGTGAACATCCATTAAAACTATGGCAACGTAGTCCATGCTATTGTAGTTTAAAATTGAAAGACCCTAATGTTATTATTAGAGTAAGACCAATGATCTATACTAGACAAGATATAGATGAATTTGATATTCAACTCCAGGAACTTTTAGACAAAAAGTTAATTGAAGAAACTAAAAGCCCTCACTCTAGTCCAGCTTTTATGGTAAGAAACCATGCTGAAATTAAAAGAGGAAAAGCCTGAATGGTAGTCAACTATAAACGGCTAAATGAAAATTTAGAATTTGATGGATATTTTATTCCACGAAAATATGTTTTGATTAACTTAACCAAAGGATCAAAAATCTTTAGCAAATTTGATTGTAAAAGTGGATTTTGGCAAATTCAATTGACTGAAGAGTCAAAAAAATTGACAGCTTTTAGTACACCTAGAGGACATTACCACTGGAATGTTATGCCTTTTGGATTAAATATTGCACCACAGGTATTTCAACGGTGGATGGATACAATTTTTAAAGACCTTAAAGATTGTTGTGTAGTTTATATTGATGATATACTTATCTTCTCTAAAACCAAGGAAGAGCATAAGAAACATTTAAAATTACTTTGTGAAAAATTCCAAAAATATGGAATTATTTTGTCTCCAAAAAAGATTGAACTAGAAAAAGAATCAATTGAATTTTTGGGAATAATTTTAGACCAAAAAGGTTTAAAATTACAAGAACATATTTTGTCCAAAGTACGAGATTTTCCTGATACTCTTGAACATATAACACAATTACAGAGTTTATTAGGCATTTTAAATTATGGACGAAATTTTATCAAAAATCTTTCAAAAATAGAAATTCCTTGGTTAACCAAATTAAGGAAAAATGTTATTTTTGAATGGACAGCAGAAGATGTTGCTTTAATTAAACAAATTAAAGAAAATGTTAAAACTTTACCGGATGTTTATCTTCCTAAAACAAGTGATAAATTAATTTTAGAAACAGACGCCTCAGAAGCATGCTGGGGATGTGTTCTTAAAGTTATACCCAGTAATTTATGGTATGATAAAGAAATACCTTTATCAGAAAATGAGATTAGACCAAGAAAAAATTCAATACCCATAAAACTACAAAAAGAAGAATTAATTTGTGGATATAATTCTGAAACATTTAAACCAAATGAACAAAAATATATTATTTTCGAAAAAGAATAACTTGCAATAAAATTAGCAATAAAGAGTTTTCATATTTATTTAGCCCCAGAAAATTTTATCGTACGCACTGATAATAAGGCAGTAAGAGATTTCTTGATCAATAAAAAACCTATTGAACAAGGAAGAAGATTAGCCTGGTATAATAAAATTTCTGAATATACTTTTGAAGTAGAACATCTTAAAGGTACTAACAATTTTCTTGCAGATTTTCTTAGCAGAAATTGTTTCAGAAAATTAAATTGCTAAACAAGTAAATTTAATTTTTGCAGAAGACCTCTAGACCAAAGAGAAAACAATGGATAAGGGTAAGCAACCCGCTCAAGGAGATTGGGTGACAATTGCTAAAAAAGCAATCCCCAGAGAAGAAAAAGTTTATGTTGTGTTTTCAGAAAGACAACTTGGAATTTACACAGACTGGAACGAAGCCAATCTGCAAGTTTGTGGATATTCAGGAGCAAGCTTTAAAGCATATGATAGCATGACCAAAGCTAAAAAAACGTTTTACAGTGCACCAGCTATGCCTATTTATCAAAGGAATCAAATGAGAACTAATCCAGTTCCAACTAATATTCAGACATCTAAACCAGATGAATCTGAGATAAAAGATTTTTTTAACCCTGGTATATCCAGAGAAATTTATACAGAACTCAATGGAGTTTGGAAAACTCACATTGTAGACAACAAAGTGAAATTTCGAAAACACATGGGAGTTCTGGCCAACAAATTAGCTGAGCAAACAGCTAAATTAAAAGATTTGCAAAATCTTTGTTTCAATATTCTTAAACAAATGAATTGGAATGAAGATTTTAATTTTGAAAAAATGAACAATTTTCTTCAACTATCAGACCTCATATCAGATGAGTTTTCTGATCCGGTTTTTGAACAAATAAAAAGAATTTGTCTTTTTGAAAAAGCAAGAACTTTGCTTCCAAAAGAAATTTTTATGTTAATCGAAAATCGAGTTGAAGATCATCATGATAAGATTAGACAAATCTTAAAACGATCTTATGATAAATTAAATTTGAAAGATGGAATTTCCAAAATAACCATCATGGCAAATCATGACATGTGGTTTTTTGAGGATATAGATTGGGGAATAACTAATCAAGTTATTTTCCAAATTTTAGATCCAATCCAATGGATAGATTATCCAATGATCATCAAAGCAATGCTCTCATGGATAGTAAAAGGCTTTCGATGGAGCAAATATTTTAGTCACAAGTGTAAAAAATCAAAAAAAGTTTATTTATTATTTCGGCTAATAACAAAGAACAAGAAAGTCTAATGATAGAAAAATTTCAGATTGCAAGTATTCCAGGGCCTTGGCAGCGCTTTGCCGTCATTATCTTCAAGCCAATATGTCCTATTGCCCAATACCGAGATGATTCTATAGGGTCCTTCCCAATTTGGGCCAAGCTTGCCTTCTCTGGGATCCTTCTTGTTGCCGACGACCTTTCTCAGGACGAGGTCACCAACTTGGAACTCTCGTGGGTTCACCTTTTTATTATAAGCCCTGGAAAGTTACTGCTGGTATGTCCCCAGCTGAATTGCTGCTTTCTCCCTTCTCTCTTCTAGAAGATCTAGATCTTGGGCTAAAAATACATCATTAGTTCCATTCTCCACTGCATGGGTTCTGATCCCTGAGATGCCGACCTCCAACGGAATGACTGTTTCTGTGCCATAAGCCAAGGCAAACGGGATTCCCCCGTTGATCTTCTCGGCGTAGTCCGATAAGCCCAGAGTACACTGGGTAATTCATCTACCCACTTTCCATTTGCTACTTGCAGCCTCTTCTTTATCCCATCCAAGATAACTTTATTGGACGCTTCTGCTTGTCCATTGCTTTGAGGAAAACTTAGGGTTGAAAAGTAATTCTTGATTTTGAACTTTGCACAAAAGCTTTTGATTAGCTTACTGTCAAATTGTGTTCCATTGTCTGCAACTGTTGCTCTTGGAATCCCAAACCTGGTAATGATGTTCTTCCAGATGAAGTTCTTCACATCAATGTCTCGGATCTTGGCAAGGGGTTTAGCTTCTATCCACTTGGTGAAGTAATCTGTTGCTACCAGCAGGTACTTCCTTTGCCCAGTTGCTTGGGGCAGTTTTCCAACAAGATCCATGCCCCATTAGGCAAACGGCCAAGGACTGGATACTGGGTTCAGGTCTGCTGCTGGTTGGTGTATCAGTGGTGCAAACCTTTGGCACTTTTCACACTTCTTGACATAGGCTTCTGCATCTTTCTGCATGTAGGGCCACCAATACCCTTGGGTAATGGCCCTATGAGCAAGTGATTTGCCCCCAGCGTGGCTTCCACATACTCCTTCATGTATTTCGTACAAAAAATCTTTAACTTGTGAAGGATGTACACACCTCAAAAGGGGTCCAGTGAAGAATCTTCTGTAGAGATGTCCCTCTGCTGTCAGACTGAATCTTGCCGACTTCAATCTAATCTTGTGTGCCTCTTTGTGATCATCTGGCAGTTTTCCTTCTTTCAGGAATGCTACTATTGCATCCATCTAGTTTGGTCCCATGTCCACACACATTGCTTTACGCTCTGTGGTCAGTGGTTCGATGCTCGGGCCCGACAAGTAGTCAATCATTATCGTCCTTGCCTTTCCAGGTTGTATTGCACTTGCCAGGTTGGCCAAGACATCAGCATGACTGTTATCATCTCGGCTAACCTGCTATAGTCGGCAATTCTGAAACAAGGCCACCAACCTGCTGACCTCCTTTGCGTAGGCCGACATCCTTTCATCTCGGGTTGCAAACTCGCCCGTTGTCTGGTTGACTATAAGCTGGGAGTCACAGAAGACTATCACCTCATCTGCTTCAACTGCTGCTGCCAGTTTCAGTCCTGCAATCAGTGCTTCATACTCTGTTTCATTGTTTGAGGCCTTGAATCCCAAACGAATGGATTGTTCTAGTATCTGTCCATCTGGAGATACCAGTACTATTCCTGTCCCCGCTCCTTGTCGGTTTGAGCTTCCATCTACAAACAGTCGAAAGGAGTCGCCGATGTAAATGCTGCAGGGCCTGAGTTTTTCTTCCTTCCTTTGATCTATTGCCTTCGGCTGGGCTCCTCTTTGTTCGCTTGGACATTGTTCAACTCGGCTTAACGGAGCCTGATGTACGATGGCTCCTGGTGTGAACTCGGCCAGGAAGTCAGCCAAAATTTAGCCTTTGATTGCTGTTCTGGGTCGGTATTCCAGGTCATACTGGCCCAAGGCCACTGCCTATCTGGCTATTTTGCCTGTCAGGTCTCCTTGTTGCAATAGGGACTTCAAATGATGTTCAGTTAGCACCACAATTTTGTGGGCTTGAAAGTAATGGTTCAGCTTCTTTGAAGCCACTACTAAGGCCAGTGTTAACTTCTCCAAGGGTAAATACCTGGTTTCTGCATCAGCTAGGGTTTTGCTTACATAGTAAACTGTCCTTTACTCCCATTTTTCTTCTCGGATTACCACTGCACTTACCGCATGCTCCGAAACTAGTAAGTATAGGAACAGCTCCTCTCCAAGTTCTGGATTTGAGAGAACTGGAGCCGTGGTCAAATATTTCTTTAAGTCAGCCAAGGCGACTTCGCACTCTTCTGTCCATAAGAAGTCTGTGGCCTTCTTCACTAAGTTGAAAAAGGGTTTGCATTTGTCAGAACTTCTGCTTATGAACTTGTTCAAGGCTGCAGCCCTTCCAGTCAACATCTGTACTTGCTTTGCCAATGTGGGGCTTTTCAGTTCTAGGATGGCCTTAATCTGATCTGGGCTGGCCTCAATGCCCCTTCTGGTCACCAAGTATCCCAAGAACTTACCAGATCCAACTCCAAATGCACACTTTGATGCATTGAGTCGGAGCCGATATGTTCTAAGGATGTCAAAAACTGCCCTCAAGTCTTCCAGATGGTCCTTAGTTTCCCTGGTCTTCACGACCATGTCATCGATGTATACCTCCACTATTCGGCCAATCAGGTGTCTGAACATCTTGGTTACCAATCTCTGGTAAGTTGCTCTTGCGTTTTTCAACCCAAAAGGTATCACTCTGTAGCAATATAACCCTTTTGGGGGTGATAAACGCAGTCTTCTCCTCATTTGGGGGGGTACATAGCTATCTGATGGTACCCC
The DNA here is from genome assembly GCA_036172215.1 of Camellia granthamiana. Lineage (NCBI taxonomy): Eukaryota > Viridiplantae > Streptophyta > Magnoliopsida > Ericales > Theaceae > Camellia > Camellia granthamiana. The sequence continues at coordinate 93,107,828 of CM069913.1, forward strand.
CTGTAGGCATCCAAGAAGCTCATCCTTCCATGCCCTGAAGTGGCATCCACCAGTTGGTCTATCTTGGGTAATGGGAAACTGCCTTTGGGACAGGCCTTGTTTAGGCTGGTAAAGTCTACGTAGACCCTCCATTTACCATTCTTTTTCTTCACCACCACTGTGTTCAATGGCCATGTCGGGTAATTTACCTCTCGAATGGCTTTGGCCTCCAGAAGTCTGTCTACTTCCTCTTCCACTGCCTCAACATGCATCAACGTCGGTCTTCTTGCTCATTGGATTACAGGTTTGGCCGACTTGTCTACGTTCAGTTTATGGCAAGTGACCTCAAGGTCAATTCCAGGCATCTCGTAAGGTGTCCAGGCAAATACCTCAATGTTTGCTCTCAAGAAAGCTTCCAGTTCCTTTTCCTCTTCCTCGGCTAAGCCCGAGTCGAGAAGGAAGAAGTGTTCCTCATCCCCTTGCTGGACAAGGATTTTCTTCAGGGCTTCTTCAATTTTCTTGACTGGCTCTTTGCCGACGTCATCTAGGACTTCCACATCCTCGTCTTCGATCTCTACTGTCTCTGGTTCTCGTATGCTACAGGTGGATTTCATCGCTGCCATGGAGCAGTTCTTTGCCTGCAGCTGATCCCCTCTGACCTCCTCTATCCCATGCTCTGTTGGGAACCGCAATAGCTGATGCAACGTTGAGGGAACAGCCCCCATTGCATGCAGCCATGGCCTTCCCAAGATAGCATTGTAGGGGGAGGGTGTGTCGATTATGGTGAATTCTGTCTTTATCTTTTTGGTATCAGCCTGCACCTCCAAGCTTGCTGCTCCCAGTGGCCACGTTGGCGTTCCATTAAACCCGACCATTGGGCTGTTGGACTGCTCCATATCGTCTGGGTGAAGGCCCAGCTCCTTGTAACACCTGACATACATGATGTCACAAGAGCTGCCTTAGTCAATTAGGATGTGCTTCACTTGGCACTCCCCGACCTGGAGGGATACTACCAAGGCATCGTTATGTGGATGTTGCACCATCTCAAGGTCGGCTTCAGTAAAGGACACTACTGGTCCCAGGCACTCCTCGGCCCGAGGTCTTTTCTCCCGGACCTGGTACACATGTTGCAAGTGCTTTACCTTTTGGGTCTCCCCCCGTATTTCGTTTTCGTTGACCTTTGAGTAAATTACATTAATTACCCGAGGTTTGCCTGCTTGCGGTTGCTGTGCTGGGGGAGGTGGAGCTGTTGGTGCCTGAGGCAGTCTTGCCTGCTCTTCCCTTGTCCTGGCTTCATCTACAAGGTCCCTTAAATGGCCTTGTCTTACCAAGTCTTCCAGGTGTGCTTTCAGGGCTCTGCAACCTTGAGTCAAATGCCCATCTTCATTGTGGTAAGCACAATGCTTACCAAGGCTTCTTCCCATAAACTCTCCTGGTACCTTTGCTGGTGCTCTGAAATAGGGCTGGGTTCGGATTTTATCTAGGACTTTGTGAATTGGAATTCGAAATACAGTTGTGACTGCTTGTGTAGCCCTCAGTCCTATCTCTTGCTTGTTGGATCCATTGTTACCTCGGCCTCACTTCGGCGAGCCGTTTCTTTTTTCTTGCTTTGTCTCCTTAGTCCCTGGCGTGTCTTCCTCGGCTTTGGCATATTTCTCAATTCTAGCCATGAGCTCTTCCATGCTTTTTGGCAATGTCTTTGCCAATGACTTTCGTAGTGGACAATCATCTTTTAGGCCGTTCTTGAAAGACACGACCGCTACCTCTTGGTTGCACTCAGGTATTCGGTTGAATACCTCATAATACCTTTTGGCATAGGCTCTCAGGCTTTCGTCCTTACCAATTTTCAGAGCCATCAGGGCATCTACCCTTAACGGATGTAATTTGTTTGTCACAAACCTGGCCACAAACATCTCAGCCAGGCCTTCCCAGGTTTTCACAGTTCATTTCGGCAACTTGTGAAACCAGTTTGATGCAATTTCTCCGAAGGATGAGGGGAATACCTTGCAAAGCAACGGCTCGTTCCCAGTGTACAATGCTATCGAGTTCAGGTATAAACAGACGTGAAAGTTGGGGTCCAACTTACCATCGTATATTTGGAACCTCGGCATACTGAATCTTTTCGGGGCCTTAAATTTGTCCAGCTCCACCGAGAATGGTGTTCTCAGCTTAATAGGGGAAGTTACCTCGGCATTTTTTTGCTTCCTCTTGAGGTAATCTCTCAAGTCCTCTTTGGTCCGCCCAGGAGCTCGGCTATCTCCTGACTTCAGCCTTTTAGGCGCACTACTCTCAGCTTCGTTGTGAGCCCTCTTCGACCTTTCTCCATCAGTTGCGTCGAAGCACAACTCCTGCCTTTGAACATGCCGATGTTCTTTGGGGTTTGCTTTCTTGGTGCGATGTGTCGTTCGAGATTCTTCCCTTCTCGACTCTCCTCGCCCGACCTCCCTTGAAGGCCGGTGATAGTGTTTTTCACTCCTGGTGTGCTGGGGGGCAACAGGGATTGTTTTCTGCCCTCCCTTCTGGGCATTGGCTGCTGGAATCGGCGTGTCCTGCAGCGGGTACGATGGCTGCATGACGTTGTTTTGCATCATGAAATTGATGACCGATTGTAGGTCTGCCAATTTGTTCGCCATCCCCTTCATCTCTTCGTCCCTCCGTAGGCATCTATCTTTCCATACCTGGAGGTTATCCTCGTTATAGTACTCGTTTCGGTCTGATTTCTTCTGTTTGTCACCCTCCTGGCCGACGTCCTTTCCTTCGTGATTCTTATCACGAGTCTATTCGTTACAGTTGTCTCCTTCGATGTCAAGGTCAATAGGTTTTCCACTCCTAGTAGGAGTGTCGTCCCCAACCTTCTCTCTCTGTCCATCGTTGGCCATCTATTCTCCTTTCTTTTCCACAGACGGCGCCAAATTGTGTGTGTCAATTTCCGACCACACTGCCAAATTAGTACTTAGCTGGAGAGCACTGGCAGAATAGATTACGCCCAAGCGACCTGCAACAGAAAGAAAAGATTCTGGCCGTGGTTCGTCCACCCGGGGGCACTCAGATGATCAAGTCAGTTATCTCTCAAAGATAGCAAAAGTGCTTAACTCACTATTCAGAACATAAATTGGGTACCTTAGACCCATGGGGGTGCCTATCTTTTATAGCCAATACAATCCTAGTCCCAATAGAAGCCTAGCTCTAGTGGACTTAGGATTACTGCTATTCTTGGACTCCTAGTAGGATTGGGATAAACTCTCTAAGAGTCTTATCTTAATCCAAACCAAAGTCTTCTCCCACTTTAGGACTCTTGTCCCTTATCCACTTATCCCGGACTCCGATATCTTTGGAGATAACCTCGGCCTAGCCAAGATCACCTCGGCGTCATGACCAGGACACGTGGCACCTCGGTTGACACTTCGGCGTCACCTTGGCCACGTGTTGGTACTTAGAAAATATGTCCCCACAAATCCCTTCTGGTCAACATGATTTCCAAGCACTTCCTGCAGTCATGTTACAGAACATTAAGATAACAAAAGCAAACCAGATAAGAAAGTATCAACATTAGAAGCTCAGAACAGTATCATTTTGGAAATTACCCTGAGTGCAAAATTCAACATGTGCGTACAGGTATGGTTAGGAGCAATGAGCTTACGTCTATCATAGTCAACCTGCTCAAGTCATAAATTACTTCTTATAGTTACGAAGAAATACAAAGCAGATGTAGCTTGCACTCATATACACATACAAGGACAGATGATAAAAGGGAAGTTACCTCACAAATCACTTTATCACCTACAGAGAACTTGCTTGTTTCCCTAGTAAACGAACCGATATGAACAACAAAGCCTCCATAAATTTGTACATTACAAACTTGAAATGATCCGAATGGGCCTTCAAGTGATCCGGTATCAAATATCTATGACCCCAAAAAAGAATGCAAGATGTCAAATTTCTATTCTTAACAGGAAAAATATGTAAATCATATATGACAACAGTCTATCGAATATGCAAACTAAAAAAAAAGAAGAGTAGAACCAGAAAAAAAAGGAAAGTTGCACGCACGCAAGCTTAAATACTATGTAAACTAAAATACATTATACGGTTCAAGAATTGTGGATTTCTTCTATACTATCGTGTATCTATGAGATCTCTAATATCCAAAACTAAGAGAAACAAATTAATACAAATGTGTGGTTTCATGAGATCAACTATGCATAAAAAATTTATACAATTGAAGAACATAGTGTGATCTATTAGATGCAACGTCACATTTAACATTGCATCTGTGTTACTTGTGTTTAGCTTGTTATAGCTCTGGCTTAAAGAGCTAGAGATGGAAAAGGGTTATTGGTAGAGTTTTTTTGGGACTGATTTTTAGTGATGGTGCTGCCAAGTTGGATCCATTTTGTTGGAAGGAATGATACTAATTAAGTTTCAAAAGTAAAAATCATAGAGATGAGATGCAAGTTAGTAAACAAAGTAATGCCTTCGAATGTGTGTTCCACTACCCAGCCTGCTGCAATAGATCCTACCTGTGCGCAATGGGATATTGATAACTGTACTATTTTGGGATGGATGTTCAACTCCATGAAAGACTATATTTATCACATGTTTCTCTATTGCGACATTGTTCCCAGTCTATGGCATGCTTTGTCACAGATGTATGCTCATGCACATAACGATGCTCATTTTTGAGCTCTATCAGAATATTGCTCGTGCTTTCCAGTCTGCCTTGGGTCTTTCTGTGTCAGAATTCTTTGGATACTTTCAGGCCCGTTGGGAAGAATTGGCTCAATATGAGCCCTTGACTGAGTTACCAGCAGATATTGCCTCTCTTGTGTCCAAAGGCCTTGCTCACTAGCACACTTACCAGTTTCTGTTGGGTTTAAATTCTGAGTTTGAATCCCTTCGAATTCAGATTTTAAGCACATCACCCATGCCCTCTCTCTATGAGGCCTTTGCCACCATTGATAGTGATGAGCGTTGTAGGCGTCTGGTTTAGCCGAATCCTTCTCCTCGGTCTCCAGTTTCATCTGATCAGATAGCTTTTGCTGCAAAGTCAAGTTCTCAGGGTTCTACTGGTCCAGTTACTTGTCATCATTGTGGAGCTTCTGGTCATGTTAAGGCTCATTGCTTCAAACTTCATCCTGAGTTGAAGCCACGTTCTTCTTGTTATCGTGGTGCTGGCACCCCTTGGACTGTAGCTCTAGTTGATTCCATTACTCCTGCTCTTTGGTCTTCTCATCTCCCTAATTTACAGGAGTTATAGACTCAGATTGGTTAGCTTCAGTCTCAGCTTGAATCTTTTATTACTAGTTCTAGGCAATGCAACAAGTATGCAATACTACAATGCAACCTAGATATGGAAATACACAAGGTGATAGGTATGCAACAATGACACCAACCATAAGGATGCAACAACATGCAATGCTATAAGCATACAACAACACACAAATGCATGATCCATGGACTTATACTAAAGATGGATAAACCTCAGCCACACCAAAAACAGTAGCCAAAACACCCAAATCAAGGTACCAAAAAGGGAGATATGCATGCACATACATGGATCCGCAAGCTAGGCAACGATGCACAATCCTCAACCAAGAGTAAAATGGGATAAACATGAGAACATGACAATGCAATGAGCTCTGAAATCATGTGAAGAATGATGCCAAATCATATACACAAGTGAAGCATAGCATGCTAATGGGCTCAATGCCCAAAGCTAGTCAAGGGGCTCTCACCATGGCCATATCAACCAAGCCTCAAAGGGCCAAAGTGACTTAAGATAGTCCTAGGGCAGGCCAAAACAAGGCTAGAACATGCATGGAATGAGGCCAAAACATGCTAAAAAGATGGGCACAAACAAAGGGCATGCAAGGCTACAAAGGGAGCATTACACTATGCCTATCATAACCAAACATGGCATGAATTATGCAATGAAAAATAGAGTTATAATATGTGAAAACAAGCCCCAAAACCCAATGAGATGGCATCCCAAAGACTTAATCATGGAGACATACATGATGACCCAAACTTAAGGCACAAAACAACAACTCTTCAAAGCATTGAAAAGATGGCAAACATAAGTGTGTGGCTACACTACATGGATTGAAATGTGATTTCAAATGATGCCAAATCATGAGAATAGTCAAAACAATGCATGCTAGCAACTCGGTGCACAAAGCTTAACAAGCTAGAATGAACTAAGGCTATACGAAGCAATACATATATGATCAAATCAACACCAAACAGAGCTTAAACATTGTGAAACATGACTAAATGTTCCTTGGAGTTGAGCCGAAATATGCAAGCATGATGGTCCAAATGCAAGATACATGTTAAGGCAATAGAAGGGATTACAAGGCAAGTACATGGTGCATGCAAGAGACCAACAAACCAGCTTAAAACAGAGGTATATCACCCCAAGGTAACACCAAATACTTGCTGAAATGGGGCCAAAACATGCTAAGCAAACATGCTACTATGGTGAGCCAACAATGCAAGCAAATGAGACACAAAGGGAGGGGGGTGTCCCTCCTCTATTCAAGACCTCAAAACTACTTCTCCACCACTGAAAATCCTCTGGATTTTAGTGGTGAGAAGGTCAAAACAAAAAGGTTTCAAAGCTCAAAAAGAAGGTCACAAAATAAAGCCAAACAAGGCCTAAGAGGGGGTATACTACCCCCAACCCAAAAGTAACCTTAAACAAACATATTTAGCATATAAAAACAGAACTTTTTTCAGTTGGACACTAAGCTTAAAACAGTATGCAAGTATTGCTAAAAGCTTAAGCAAAAATGGGGAATAAAGGAGTAGTTTCTCACCCTTGAAGAACACTTCAAGAACACCAACTCCAGCACCTCCTTCTGATCAAAACCAACTCAAAAACTCTAAAATCAACTCCTTAGCACCTCAGTAACTAAGGGATAGTGTACCACTAGGTGCTTTAGTGCAAAAATATGAACAAGAACACCCTTTAGAACACTATTACACACACAACTATAGAAAGAGAGTGATATATATCTTCTATATCAGTTGGCTGAACCTCTAGAAAGGGAGGGGAGGCTCTCCTTTTATAGGAAGTCCAATTCAAAGCTTCCAAGAGAAGCTAAGTGTTGGTTCAAATCCCTCCACACACGTGTATGGAGGGCAGAGTCTATGCTCACCAGCTGGCGCAGCTGGCATGCACAATGCCTGAAAAAGGCAAAGGAAAGGCCTCGGCCAGAAAATATGGTCGATTGGCCAACAAAGGTGGCCGACCGACCAAATATAGTGCCGGTGGCAAGAAAAAGGGGCCTGTGGCTTCAAGACTTGGCTGGTGGGTTGAGGGGATGGCCAACAAGCCACCCTCTTCCCTTAGAAGCAATAAACACAAGTGTTTGGTCCACAACCAAGCACAAAATAGTCAAGTTGAGAGATCTTGAGGCAAGGCACGCGGCCGAGATCTCCGGGAACTCAAAACGAACACGAGCATGGATGGCCACCGAGTGCTCAAATGGTGACGTCCAAGTCTTGAGGACGGTCGAAAATGGGGTGTCTACACTCCTGTGTTGGAATTTCATCCAGTATAGGTATATCGTGCCTCCTAGGCCTACCACACCTACCATCGCGACCACGTCCTGACATCCTAATGAAAGTAACAAAAAAGATTAGCACATTCACAAATGTGCCGAAGCCAATTCACTCGCGTCTTAATACAATGGACAACAGTAATTCACTCCACATAGGCACATAATCACATAAACACATACGAATTTTGTTCTTAGATAATGACTGTCCCGCGGCGCTGCTAGAGTTCCAATTAGAAACCACAGTGATCAAGTGCTTTTCTAATAGGACTTTCAAAAACCCATAGACCCAATCAACATCTTAGGAACTAAATCCCATACCCATATAATCACAATAGCATGTTTTCATGTAAGCACATATCGTCCATAATTAGGTCTCTAACAAACGAGACAAACCCATTGTGGTACTAACCACTTCCCACGTACCCAAAGTATTCAAAGCCGGTACGCTCTAATACCAAGTTGTAACGCCCTCAAAATATAACCATAGATATAACCTGTAAGGATATATAAATGGCAGCATAAATCAGAGTATAATGTTCTTTCATTACATGACGTTAATAATACAAAAGAGTTTAACATGAATAAATACCCTTCGGGCTTACACCTTTCCAAGCCTTGACTTGGTTACAACAAAAGTGGGACTAGCCCTTATAATTAAAGCCCTAGGCTATACAAAAAAGTGAAACAAAACAAAAGGCTCTTGCTTCTCAAATATCCCTCCAATGTTATTGCCTTGGTGGAGGCATTCTGCTTCTCAAATATCCCTCCAATGTTATTGCCTTGGTGGAGGCATTCTATCATTACCTGAAAATGTTTTTCCCAAATAGGGTGAACCACAGCCCAGTAGGAATAATCTAACATAGTATATGAAATTTAGCAAAGGTATAATTACAATATGCGTATACAATGTCTGTGATAAAAACGTCCACAAATTTACATATTCAAAAGATATCATATTCAAATCTTAATTCATTTTCCTTCAATTCATTCCCGGTTCATTCAATCTTCTCAATCCATATGTCAAGCACATTATCTTTCAACAACCAAATTGCGACTACAACTCAATGGTTTTCAAGATCATATAAATACAATACACACTTCAATCTGCCATTTTACGGATATTTCGTCCGCGGGATTGGCACCCATGTATAAATTTCGAGACTTTCACCCGGGACACTCCGGCCAACTTAATTATAATGGAGTCCATCTTCTTTTTCCTCCCAAACAATGGAGTCCATCCTCTTTCTCCTCTCAAACAATCATACATATACAATGTATATAAACATAATCATATTCAATGACAACCAACAAGAGATTAGCTTCAATTCACCTAATCAGCATGCAATTTCTACAACAATCATAGTTATCCTCCACCGATAGCTAATATAGATATTTTTAAACAGATATACAATCTCAAGACATATAATTTATTCAAAACTTCCAAAGATATGAGATAATACATATCCAATTTCACTTTTTATATCAACAATCCTCAAATTTCACATTTTCAATGTCAATTTCCATTATTTATACAAAATAACCATTTAGTTCAATTAGGGCAAACCCCCATTTTTCCAAATATCAACCCGAGTACCAAAATCCACCAATTTGACACCACATGACCTCATATTCAAACCCCCAAACTTATTTATTTCACATTCACCAAAAACCCCTCTTTTTCATTTACACCCAAACCCTAGGTTTGTTCAAATCACCCCCAAATCACACCATTGTCACACAAGAGACAAATAACTAAGATAAATACCATATGAGAGTGTAGAAAAATCCTTACCTCAAAAAGAGCAGATAAGCCAAGCAAGGATGAAACTTCAAAAATGTTGAAATCCAACTTCAATCCGGTCCAATGGAAGATCTTGAGAAGTTCTATCTTTTTATCAAAGGGAGTAGGGTGGAGAAATCAATAGATCTAGGTCAAAATGTAGAGAGAATGTGAGTTTTAGAGAAAGAGGCTCTCAACTTTAGGGTTTAGGATGAAAAGATATGAAAAAGTGATGTAAAAAGTCACTTTTATGATCTGATATACGCGCAGTCCACTCGAGCGGAAGGTTTGACGCGCAAGCGTCAGACATAAACTTTTGTTCCACTCGAGCGTAGAATACATACCTCTAGTATTTTGCAGATGACAGACCAACCACTTGAGCACCCACCCGCTCGAGCGTAGGAAACGCCACTCGAGCGTGAAAGACACCCCTTCAGTACTTTTGCAGACGTGCAAAGTATTGAGAGTTTGCAACTCCCACTCGAGCGCGAAAAAGGCTGCTCGAGCGGAGGACCAAAATGCACATATCCCGTTCGAGCGCAAGAATGGCCGCTCGAGCGGAGGACTAAAATTCTGGGCAACAAGTTTTGGGAAAAACAAGCAACCAACCTGTTCCAAACGTAATCACAACAACCCAAAGGCCAATTTCAAAGAGATACAAGGAAAGAAAGAGGTAAACAATAATATGAAAGCATTAAATCCGAGTTAGAAATACCACAAGAATCGGGTCAAAACCGGGATTGCTATAAGTCTATCATCTCATCCCTCCCTCTATGATGAGTATGGTAGTCCTCATTTTGGTCTCTCTCCGTGTTTTGCTTCCATGATCATCACGCAATTTTCTAGATCCATTGGTGATCAAAGAAGACCATCATCTCATCTTTCCCATTGTGAGAATGATAGATTTAACTTATTTTCATTCCTTGTTCTCTTCATTATTTGATTGCTTCTACGATTATCATGTAGTATCTTGTAGTGTTTTGTAGTTTTTCTTTTTCATTTGATAGCTTTGCTAGTCAAATCTTCCATGTTAGCTTTTATTTTAAGTTAGTAGTTGCTTTCATTATCCTTGTTGAGTAGTCTCTTTTGTTTGTAGCTTTGATGTATATCTCCCTTACCTTTTTCTTTTTATCCCTTTTATTTATAGCTTTCCATATCTTGGCATCATATTTTCTTTATTTCATCATTCTTCTATGTTTTGTATCCAATTTTTTTTTTCATGCATACGGTTTGGCTAATTTTATCTCTCATTTTCTTTATTTCCTATGCGATTATGTGCGTTACCCCATGTCTTGAGATGGTTCATATATCACATGTTAGTAGCCAAGTTTTTAGTTGCATTTTTTTTTGTATGTATTGCATTAGTTTCTTTGCATTTAGGATCATGCATGTTTATCTAACCCTTTTTGCTATGCATTAACTAACTTGGCCTCGGCCATGACGATAGATATCCCTAGAACCATCATGATAGATTATTTGCTAGGCTTAAGTGTTGAGCCCATGATTATTGAATACGAAGCGATGTGTATAGAACTTGGTCCAAGTTAGGTGGACCCTCTAGTGACCTACATCAGGGATGGAAGACTGCCAGAAGATAAAAAGGAAGCGCACAAGGTAAGGCTTAGGTTGGCAAGATTCTACTTGTCGGCTGAAGGCCATCTTTACAAAAGGTCCTTTACAGGACCATTATTGCGATGTGTGCACCCTTCTCAAGTTGAAGACTTCTTTTATGAGATACATGAAGTAGTATGTATGAGTCATGATGAAGGCAGATCATTAGCCCATAGTGACCCTAGATGCAAAAAGACGCCAAGGCGTATGTTCGAAAGTGTGAAATTTGTCAAAGGCTTGCACCTTTAATACATTAGCCTGCCGACGCCCTAAATCCAGTATCCAGTATCCAATCCTTGGTCGTTTACCCAATAGGGCATGGATCTAGTTGGGCAATTGCCATAAGTGACTAGCCAGATGAAGTTTCTCCTAGTTAGCACTAATTATTTTACTAAATGAATAAAGGTTGAGCCTTTAGCCAAGATCCGAGATGTGAACGTTAAGAACTTCATTTGGAAGAACATCATCACTAGGTTTGACATATCGAGAGCCATAGTAGCAAATAATGGCACTCAGTTTGATAGCAAACTGATCAACAAAATTTGTGTTAAGTATAAGATCAAGAATTATTATTCAACGTCTAACTTCCCACAAAGCAATGACCAAGTCGTAGCATCGAACAAGACCATTTTAGATGGAATCAAGAAGATATTGGAAGTAGCAAAAAGCAAGTGAGTAGAAGAGTTGCCTAATGTGCTATGGGCATATCGAACTACACCGAGAAGATCAACTAGAGAAACTCCATTCGTCATAGCCTATGGCACAGAAGCAGTAATACCTCTAGAGATTGGCATTCCAAGAGTAATGACACAAGTAGTAGATGATAGGCAAAGTAAGGCATTCCTAGCTCGAGATCTTGATCTAATTGAAGAAAGAAAGGACAGAGCAGCACTTCAACTGGAGGCATACCAGTAAGGACTTGCCAAAGCTTACAACAAAGAGATCAATCCAAGAGAATTCAAAGTAGGAGACCTCATTTTGAGGAAGGTTGTCAGTAACAAGAAGGATCCTAGAGAGAGCAAACTTAACCCAAACTGGGAAGGACCATAAAAGATCACCACGATGGCCGATGCAGGAGCATATCAATTGGAAGACAATGATGGCAAGCAGCAACCAAGACCCTAGAACACTAGTCATTTGAAAATTTTCTTTTGTTAATAGTTTGATGTAACTTAGAAGATTGACTAGGAGTTATTTTTAAAGGAAGTTTTTAATAGAAGTTTAGTTCAGCTTGTTGGTTACAAATGTTGTTAGAACTTGAATGATTTTGATTGTAACTTTGGTAGAAAGTTAGGATATGCCCAATGTGATGTTTCAATGAGAAACTAGACGATTAACTTAGATTTACCAAGAAAGTAGATTGAAACTAAGTTAAAGAGATGTTTTAACAAGAAATAAGACGAAACTAACTGAGACTTTGCCAATGGGCAGTAATGTCGGATCGCCGATCTAGTTAGTTAGGAACATGTAAAAGCTGAGGTAACGAGTACCACGAAATCGGTGCACTAAGGTTAAGCCTTCAGTGTTTTGTTTAGAGGAGCTAAACAGGTGACATTGGTCAAGGATGCTTAGCTCAGGAAGACCTAGGCAAGCATATGATGTCGGCTCCACAATGCGAGAGTTGGTGAAACTGTCTCTTACATTAGGGGGCAGAGAGATGATATGAGATGAGCCAAAGTCATGGGCTATGATTTGAAAGTAACACTTGGTGAAATTTTCAAAATTTTGTGAATATTAACGAGTTTGAGATAATGATTAGCGGTGATGGTATTGTTACCTAATATGATGTTATCCAATATGATGATAGTCAAGATCCAGATCAACTAATCTATTTGCAAGTGATCAAAAAATGTTTGACAAGCATTGAAGACAAAAGTAAAGAAAACATGCATCAACAGAAGTAAAGTGCAAAGTACAATACTTCGACATAAAGAAAACCTATGCATTCATTAAACGAAGTTGCATCAAAAGGCACTTCAGCCTTGCAACACAAATAGAGTATTGTTCAAAAGCAGATCATTGTTCAGAGACAAAAAGTAAAGGCAAAACAGAAGGAAAATCCTAAGCTTGGACTTTAGGTTCAACTTTAGTGTTGACCTCTTGTTGAGCCTCAGTGGTCGGAGTTGCAGTCTTGTCAACCTTAGAGTTAGCAACAATCTGAGCATCGATTTCTTTGAGGGTCTCCTCAGTGCTCTTCTCAGTTACGGTCTTGTCGGCCAGGTTGGTGGCAGAGGAAGTGCTTTTGGTTACCCCTTCATCATCTCCAATGAGGTCTAGGATGTTATCGTTCAGAGTAGGGGACTTGGTTCCCACTGGAGGGTCTTCTTTTTCATCTTCTTCTTTTGAGCCTTCTGTCTCTTTGATGGGAGAAGGAAGGAAATACAAGGATAGCCTTGAAAAATCTCGATATAACGAGACCTCGAGGACAAAAAAGGCTTTTAGAGCAACAGTCCATCTGAGAACGTAGCCTCTATTACGAGCAATGTATACTTGCTTATTGTAGCCTTCTTTGACAACCACTTTTCCCTCCTCATACGCATTAGCATCAGCCTACTTGACTTCTTCGGCCTTGGTTGCCAAGGCTTTTGCAAGCTCCCTTTTTGGCTTCAATAGCCATCTCTTCAGCATCTTTGGCGGTAGCCTCGACTTTTTGCATTGCGATCTTAGCGTCTTTGACTGTGTTGATTTATTTCTTCCTCTCGGTCTCGGAGTCATTGAGTTGATGAAGGAATTCAACTATTTCCTGGGTTTTCTTGGTTAGGTCTTTCTTCATCATTTAGCGTCTTTGACTGTGTTGATTTATTTCTTCCTCTTGGCCACGGAGTCGTTGAGTTGATGAAGACATTCAGCTATTTCCTAGGTTTTCTTGGTTGGGTCTTTCTTTATCATCTCGCCCTAACAAAAAATATTCTAAGTATTAAATGATAGACAAAATAGTTGAATGAATTACCAAAATAGAATGGCACATCATGAGAGTGAAGTGCTCATATTCGTTGCACTCACTGATTTCCAAGTCTTTCTTCATCATCTCGCTCTAACAAAAAATATTCTAAGTATTAAGTGATAGACAGAAGAGTTGAATGAATTACCAAAATAGAATGACACATCATGAGAGTGAAGTGCTCATATTTGTTGTACTCACTAATTGCATCAATGTTAGTTAGAAGTAGCAAGCCCATAGTGAAAGCAGTAGTGACCTTGGAATCCTTGGAGGCACTATCTCCAACTTTTAATAGTTAGTCACCTACATAGATCTCAGGAAACTAGGTGTCATCGAAGGTGACATCCCTTGATCCGCTAGGTTCGATTGACTTTAGGCGTTTGCCACTTGGAGCCTTGGCAGACTCTGAGGTTGGCCTTTTTTTCCATTACCATTTAGGATATAGGGATGCTGTCCTCTAGATCTTTGTCCTCAGATATTGGCGTCACGGTCTACTTGGCCTTTGCCTTGGCCTTCTTAGTTCTTTTTGGTTTCTAAACTAAGGGAAAAGAATAAGTGGACTGCACTGTGACGACGTCAGGGATGTTGCCCAAGATGTCCTCTACGACAGCAGCTCAGCGGGCCATCTCGTTGGAATGATAGCGATGGTTACATTGTGTTTGATTTTTGGAAGAGCAATGAAAGGGTTGTTAAGATCGTAGACGGGAAGCTCAAAACCTCAATGTTTCTTGCTTCTAGTTCTAGTCACCGGATTATTATTTTGTCGGCATCAGCGTTGGCATTGGCATTGAGCAAGTGGAACATGAAGAGAGGAAGAAGAGATAAATGGTTGATCGGCTGGGTCAGAAGTGTAGCCTTGGTCAGGACAAGAAGATGATCTTGGTGTTGTTGCAAATGGTGGAATTTGGCTCTGAGATAGAATGTTTGGGGTGGAGACTTGTAGATGGCGATGTAATTAAGCAAGATGGAAGCCTTTCTTTCCTAAAAGGGTAGTTCAATGAGGCAATTGACGTTGGCCCTTTTGACGTATACTTTACAGAATGATTTGCTGGGTTGAAGAAGTTCTGCAAGACAAAGAAAGATGAATTAGAAAATTGACTAAGTATAAAATGCTGGTTTTGAATGATTAAAGGGTGTGTGATCTAGAAATCTAGTGCTTACCCTTGTGATCCCCCAGAATCCCTCTACGTAAAGGGAAGAGGTGAAGGTTGTCGTCTAGAGCAAATTCTCAGTTGCTTGAGACAATTAGGTAGTCTTCTTCTGCATAATTGTTGGAGTCTGGAAGGTCGGCTATCATCTTATAGGCAGTGGACCTGGGTTTGAGATAATAGAAGGTGCCATTGTTGGATTTGAGAGCACACATGGTGTAACAATATTGGACATCAAGAAGGGTCAATTTAGCGTTATGTCAGTGATGCCGTTTATGATACGGAAGGTATTGATGGCAAGTTACATCAGGTTTAGCTTGTAAAAGTGCATCATCTCCCAAATAAGATGTTGAGGGGGAATTTGATTCCATCCTCTACGAAGGACACCACGAGGAAATGCATGTAGTCCTCTCCAAGCATGATGAAGTCATTCTCTCCAGCAAGCCTAACATGGACTTCATCTAGGATGTTGAATTCTTGGCTAAGGTTTTGGATTTTGGTAGGAGTATGTACTCTCCAACTATGCATACCCATTGTAAATGAACAGTGTGTTCTTGGTGTTGTCAACCTAGGGTTTCAGTACAGAGGTTCTGGAAATCCTATGGCAGTTTTGGAAATTGGTAAGTTAATGTTTGTTTAAGGTGATTCAAGTGTGAAGAACTCAAGTTTCAATCTAAAGTATGCAAAAAATGAAGCCTACTATGCATGAAACAAAAATTAATGGGAAGATCCAATGTAAAATTGGGAGATGCAAAAAGATCAATGAAGAACAGGCTCAAGAACTTGAAAATCAAATCTAAAATCTATGGTTTGGGAGACTTACTACTTGATTCAGGCAACACAAACACTAGATTTGAAGTCACCAGAGTGAGACGAATCGTTTGATTGAAGCAGAATGACGATATGGTTGCCGAAAGTGACGATTAGAGTAACTCAAGGAAGAACATTGATTACGGTTTGGTTTAAGAGAGAGAGAGAGAGAGAAAGAGAGAGAGAGAGAGAGAGTCTGAGAGTAGAAAGAGAGATGGAGTTGGAAAGTGAAGAAACGAAGAGAGAAGATTGAGGGTTTTGGTAGGAGACATAGCGACAAATGAAATGATTCAAACTCATAGGAAAATGTGTTTGGCTAACATCTGGCGGCGTGTGTCAAAAGTGATGGGATGTATCTATTGAAATGACATGTTGAAAACTAATAGGGAGGCGACACGTCATGTTGTTTGTTTTGATGGTTTTGAGTTTGTTGGAAAGACGGATTTTAAATTTTGGGTTCTTGAACTAGCAAGTGGTGATCTCGGCTAGTAGTGCAATCTTGGTTGAGATGTTGGACTTGAATAAGAAAGAACAACCTGGTTCTTAGTTCTTGGTGAGTGGACACATGTAAGTCCTTGTTTCTTGAGATCGGTGAGTCATGATCTCGGTCTGAGGAGTGTATGATCTCGGTCTGAGGAGTGTCTTTAAGTATGTAGTTTAGCCGACATGATGAGAGTTTAAATGATGTAGGTTCCATCACCTCAGTTTGCCAAGGTAATAAAACCTAGGGGCAATTGTGGGGACATAATTTTTGGGTTATCCGCGTGGCTTAGGTTGTTAGCCGAGGTGCCACGTGGGTGATCAAGGGCTGCCAAGATATGATGTGATCATATCTAAGTCCGAGATAAACGGATGAGGACTGAGAGTCGTAGATGATATCAGATTACCTGTTTGGGTAAAGATGGACTCTTGAGAGAGTTAATTCTAATCTAAATAGGAGGAGTCTTAGATAAGTGATATCCTTGTAAGGGATAGAATCCCATGAAATAAGACTTGTAAGGGAAGTAGGGCACTAATCATTATATAAAGAAGGCACCCCGTGGGTCTACAGTACACTTTTACTTTGTGAGTTTTGTGATTGAGTTGATATCTTTGAGAGATAAGTTGACTGACTTGATCGTCGGAGTGCCTCCGGGTAGACGAGCCACCAATCTTGCTATTTTCTTGTGTGCAGGTGTTGGGTTTCTCTATCCTACCGCATGCTCTTCGACTTTGTTCCATAAATCTCGAAGACGAGATTCGATTGGTTGTGAGGTCAAATTTTAACACCCACAATGACCATGTGAGCACACTTTCTCGTTTCAACTTTCACTTAAAATTTACCTTTGACCCTTCATTTTTCATTTTTCACTAAAAATTTGAACATGAAGTGATGGAATGATTATATTGAAACTCATGTTTTTAGATTGAAACTGAGGTTGAAGTCTAAAAACTTACAGACTGCCTAGATTGAGTGATTTGATGCGAAATGATAAAAAAAATTGTAAGAATATAACTCTTTCTCATGTTTTGTTTACAAATTAAGTAATAAATTGTGAGAAATGAAGACAAAGAAAACTTTCATATTATGTCAATTTCATTTTGTCTTCAAAAATAGTGAAATTTTATGAGAAATCAAACTGAGTAGTTGTATATTTTTTAAAAATACCAAGATTAACCATCAAAATACCTAGGATGAAAAGAAAAAATAAAAATAATAAAAAATAAAATAAAATAAATTTCTCACTTGTATCCCTCTATTTCACATGCTTTACTTATTATCCATTCAAATGTAATTGTTTCTTTTATTTTCTTGCCTGTATGAGACATCCAAATTTTTTATTTTTTATTTTTGGTTCTCCCTCAATATTCCAAATGAAACTTTAATTATTGTAATTACAATATGAGAAATCAAAGTAAAATTCATATAAAAGTTAAAAAGTATAAAGTATAAATTATATTTTCCTTGGTAAATTACACTTTGCCCCTTATATGTGTTACCATTTCCTCATTTTCACCCTTCAAGATTTTTATTTTATTTTATTTTTTCGCTTTGGCCTTTTCAAGTTTTAAGTTTTTTTCCAATTTACTCCTAAAACTAACTTTTGTCCAAAATTAAACAGAAAATGTCATATTAACAATCACATGACATAAAATATATCATTATATTTAGAATAAATTATAAATACACCTTCTAAGGTTTGCTTAAAATATGAATTGCTTCCTGTAATTCTGAAAATTATATCTCGCCTCTTCAAGTTTGTAACCGCATAATAAATGACCACTTTTATTGATATATCATCAAGTCAATTAACAATTTTTAATGATATTAAAAATATATTTCAATTAACAATTCATGTAATTTTATTGTTACATAGAAGGGTAATTAAAAAATTTATTTCTTCTGTTAATTATATTAAACAAAAAATTATGACAATGAGATATTTATAATTTCTAGAACCACGCGAGCGATTCGGTTTTTAAACAGACTTCATTGGATGTATTTGTAATTTACCCTTATATTTAACTTAGCCTTACACCTCTAACCCAAATTGCAACTCAATTATAATAATACATTTTTTTTTTGCCCAGTGACAGCTAATATGATATTTTTGTATAATTTTAGATATAAATTAATTTTAAAAGTAAATTGAGAAAAACTTAAAATGTGAAAAGTCAAAAAAAATAAAATAAAGACTAATGTGAAAAATAATAAAACATAAAAGTGTAATATATTTATTTAATTTTTTAGTTTGCATTTCGTATCATTATTGATGATAATGTTGAATTTGTGGTTTAAATTGAGGAAGAAGTACTAAAAGCCAAAAAAGAGATGTGGCAACCCTGTGCTCAGGATTGGATTGGTTTGATTACAAATATGCCCCTCAAATGGTCGTGATGACTAAAATGGATGCCCTTTGTCGGGCTAGGCCAGAAGTGTAATCGCGGAGCTCAATGTGAAATTTTAAAACTAGAATCCTTCATGTAAAATTATATATATATAAAAGAGATATGTTACAATGTGCACTTTTAAAAATGTGCATATGGTATGCTTTTCATAATTCTTTCACAAAATTTCATAATTTAAACTCAAAATGTTATAATTTTTTTTTACTGAAAAATGTCATAACAAAATCTCAAAGTGTCATTACAAAAGTCACAAAATGTCATAACATTATCATTCTTAACTTTGAGATGCACATCGTAAATTTGCTATTTATAACTTTATTACAAAATATCATAACACACATCACAAATAATCATAACATTCATTATAAAAAATTATAATTTTTTTACGATATGCATCATTTAAAAGGGCATACATTGTAAATTTCTCCTATATATATATATATATTTAAAATTTTACTTTAAAGTTATATAATGTAAATTAAAAATTAATTTAACGTAAGTTATACCTAGATTGAAGAGTTTTTTTTTTGAGTATTCCAAAAAATGAAACTATTTACCAAAATAGCTTACTTTTGAAAGTATTTAGTAAACTAACCGGTTTTGTGAAATCCCATATTGAACCTACGATTTCGTCTTGAAATTGCAACTTCAACTTGCAATTTTATACTAACATGTCTTCTTTAGTTATTACTGACATGGCATAAAGAAATCGTATGTTGAACATGCGATTTTGAAATTGTATATTGAACATGCTATTTCAATCGCCTAAGTCCTAAATTCCTCATTCCTATTTAAAATCTATCTCCAATTTCTAATGGTGAACCGAACTAAATCCACCGTTGTTTCTTCTATGCCAATCTTGTTAAGGACTTCCAATCTTACTTTTGATTTTGATCTTTAAGGCTTTGCAATCCGAGATCAGACACAAACAATCCTCTAATCACTTTCATGTACTCTTTTCTTTTCCATTTATACAAACATTATTGATCTTTGATTCAATCACTTGCTTTGCTGATGATTGATTGTTAAACCATGCATCACAGATTTCATTTGCATCTATTTCTAGTGCTGAACATGTTCAAAAAAAACAAATATGTTGTTCAGAAAAGAGGAATAGGTAGTGCACAAGGATCAATTGGGCTTACATTTCTGGCAAAATGCTACAATTTATCAAATTTACTACTTTCAATCTAGCAATTGTGGTTTGTTTGATTGTTGAGAACACTATTTATTTATTGTATATTTGTCTAAATATAAAAAGGTACTTTCAACTATGTACATAGGATACCTAAAATTTTGTATTTAGAAGAAGAAAAAATTATGTATATTTGAATTATATTTGCAACATAATTACTCAAATTTTATGTGATTATGAACAAAGTTATTTATAATGTTGAAACTTAATTTTTATTTTATTTTTATTTTTTTTCTATAAGCCCTTCAAAATCTGGCTATGAAATTACAACTTCAAAATCTAATTTCACTACAAAATTAGGTTTTTAAGATGCGATTTCTTTACACCATGTTGGCACCTCATTACATATCAACAATAACTGAGAGAGATATGTCATTATGAAATCGCAAGTTGAATGTGATATTAGAAAAGAGATTAGTTTGATAAATAGTTTCAAAAGTGAATTATTTTCGTAAGGGTTTTGATAGAGACCCCCTGCAATTACCACCTCCACCACCCCCCACACACACGTGGCGAGTGGTGATTGGAGGAGAAAAGAAAAAAAAAAGAAAAAAAAAATCTAACCAATGAGAGAGAGAGGGGGTCAAGGGGGTGGGGAGGAAAAGGGGGTCTGGGTCTTTTTCCTTTTCGTAAATAGTTTTATTTTTTGGAATATTTAGAAGAAAAAAAAATGAGATTTATAAATGTATTATTTTGAGTCCATTTTAAGAGTCTATAGTATACTTGTATACGTAATCATAAATAAAAATTGTAGATAAAAAGGCAAGTAAGACTTATAATTTTTTTACTAGTATCCATATAGAATATGCTTGCATATAAAATTACTAAAATTTACTTATACAAATTAAGACATGAAGAAAATCTTTACATACTAAAAAATATGAAAATTCATTCTTGTTGCTTTATAATTTAGCAAATTCAATATACAATAAGAAAAAACATCACCTAATATATTAAAAAGAAAAAGAAGAAAAATATCAAACAAAATCTAAAATAGTAATACCAAACAAATATTAAACAGTTACAGTAAAATATGAAATTAAATATCATTTTTTGTGCATTTTTAAAAGTAAAATTACTAATTAAGTTTACATATAATTTGTAAGAGCCTCTCCAATCCTTAATTTTTTTTTTCATCAAATTTAAATTGATAAAAACGTGACTCAAAACCATCTCTAATCTTTTCATCAAATGTTTATCAAATAAAAGGAGAAGTATTTTTTTCATCAAATTTGAATTAACAAAAATTTAAATAGATAAAGCATTGAAGATTATTATTATTATTATTATTATTTTTTTTTTTCTCATCAAAGTTAATGGAAAGGAAAATTTGAAATAAGAGAAGATTTTGATAAACATATTTTGATGAAACGGTTGGAATGGTTCACATCTAATCAAACTTTTTACTTAAATTTGAAAATAAATTAGAGGAAAAAAATAATGAAGTGTTGGAGATGTTTTAAGGAGCTTTAATTTAGATTGTATAAGTTAAATTAGTTGGTTTGAACCTTTATTTTTAAACCTAGTAATACCAAAATGAATAATACTTGAGACCCCCTTTTGGGGGTCACCCCCTCACCCCCTTTGCCATGTGTCAGGGAGTGATTGGAGGAGCAGGAAAAAAAAGAAAAAGAAAAAGAAAAAGAAAAAGCAACCAATGAGAGAGAGAGGGGGTCAAAGGGGGTGATGAGAAAAGGGGGGATGAATCATTGTTGTACCAAAATTATTTAAGGGTGCCTAAAATTTGACGAAATTTGACCATACCCTTTAGAGGAGAAAATCAACCTATTTTTGAAAACCCATCGCAACAACCACAACACCATGCTACCAACTTGTAATTGTTAAGTAAAATTTATTATTTAATACATAAATTTTATTTTTTGGTCAAAACAATTATTATTTGTACAAACAATTAATATAAAAACAATTTAAATGATATATTTATATAGGTATATAATGCATCTTAAATTTAAATATATGCATTACAAAAGTGATCTCACAATTAACATATCTTAATATTTATTATTATTATTTATATATAATTTTTAATATATTTATAAGATATTTATAACATCATGGTTTAATTCTGATTGACTCGACGATTAAATCCTTCACCTGATTTCTTTTCCAGTTTATTCAATCGTCTGGATTTCAAACCATTAGTGTGTATATATTTGTATGTATAATGGGTATCAAAATCATGTAAAGTAGGTTGAGGTGGGAGACAGGGATAGGAAGGGTAAGGGAATAAATACAAGCTGTGTTTTAATTAAAAAATCATTGGGCTCATCAATATAATCTTTTTTTTAGGAGACAACGAAGATGTGTGTCTTAACATGAGTGATATAGAATAATAATCTAATACTATCAAATAATTTCAATTTGTAACTTGGGGGCTATTTGTTTCAATTTTTCTTAATTGCTTATAGTTATTTGTTTATTTGTTTATTTTTATTTATTTTTTATTTTTTATTTTTTTTTTTGATCAGTAAAAAAAAATTTCATTAACAACATGAAATTAAAGGTACAGGAAGATGACATACATCGAGAGAGATTCGGAAGTACAAAAATACCTTTACTACTGCTACTCGCATCCATACAACCAACTCCTTGGCCTCTCGAATTTTAAATAAAAAGTTAAGAAGGACTTAATTAGAAAATAAAGTACATGAAACCCCACAAAATCAACCCACCAAGCCCCCCAAACATCTCCTGCAAATCCTCTAATCAACCCAAAATCAACCCAATATTTTAAGAAAAATGATTTGGTGCCCGAATCTGCTTCCCCCGAATGCCCCGAATGCCCAAAACGACGTCGTTTTGGGCATTCCGTTTTTTTTTTTTTTCCCCCCCTTTTTTTCTGCCATTTTCGACCTCTGCAAGTTGCAGAGGAAGAGGGAGAGAAAGAGAGGGAGAGGGAGAGGGAGAGAAAGAGAGAGAGGTCGCGTCGCCTGCGTCGATCGCCGCCGATCGCGTCGCCTGCGCCGATCGCCGCCGATCGCGTCGCCTCCGCCGATCGCCGCCGATCGCGTCGCCTCCGCCGATCGCTTCGGCCTCCGCCGATCGCGTCTGCCTCGCCTCCGCCCCCTCCTCCTCCATTTTTTAGGCCCCCTCCAGTCCTTCCTCCCCCTCCCCCTCCTCCCCCTCCCCTCCCCCTCATTTCCTTCTTCGTATTCCTCTTTCTTCTGCTGAAAAGGAAAAAAAAAAAAAAAAAAAAAAATTAGGGGCATTCGGGGCGTCCCGTTTTCGGGTCCCCAATCACAACTCATATTTTAATCACCTAATCTGCAAGCCTCATGATTTTAAATCATCAATATTAACAACCCAATATTTTAATCACCATGCCTCTGCTATTGCTGCAACTCCCGGACGCCTATGCTATTGCTACAGCTCCTGAAAAATTTTAATCACTATGCCTCTGCTATTTTAACTCCCCCTTGCTATTTATAAAACTAAATCTTTACCGCCCAGTAGCTAATTTTTGAATCTAAAACTTTTCACCTACTCCAACTCCCAACGCCCACCTGACAACTTCCAACGCCCAACGCCCACCTGCTCCTACTGCAACATCTTTTCACCTATCTGCTGCACACTCCTCTAGCCGAAAGACTCCATAGCCAACATCTCCATGGCTGGAAAACCTGCTACACCCACTGAACACAGCTTGATCACCATAGCTACCCCCACTGAAAACCTGCTACACCCACTCCATAGCCACCTGCTACTACTGCTAAAGCTTTTCAAAACTCCTGCTGCTGCACGCTCCTACCAACTTGATCACCATAGCTACCAGCTTGATTACCTACCTGCTGCACACTCCTCTGCACCTACCAAGTAGTTTCTCTGGCCGGAAAACTTCATAGCCACCCATCTAAACACAGCCAAAACCCACTTCCACGGTCTGAACTTCTTTACTGATTCAAAACTCCGAGCACTTCGAATACACCCAAGGCCGATCAACACTCATGACAACAAGACCCACTGCCATCTCCACTTCCATGATCGGGCATAGCTTTCCGGCTCCAAACTCCGAACACGCCCATTGCAATAGCCTCGGTGTTGACAACCCAAAACATCGAACAACCGCCGAGACAACACCATACATCTGGATGAAGCTTACCCCTCAAACTCCCACTCGAAAAGGAGCGCTTGAATGAAATCTTAGACAGATTTAGATGAACTACAACACCCTTGTTCCCTCCAAACAAAGCACCGAAGCAACTCCATAGATCCGAAACCAAGCTCATCCCTCAAACTCCCACTCGCAAAAGAGCGCCCGAATGAAGATCCATCTAGATCTGGCCAACCTCTATACCGGTCCAAACCCGACCTCCTTCTAGTCTGTTTTGTCCCTTAAACCCCAAGGTGGAGACAGAAACAGACAACAAAAAAAACAAGCCGAAGCCCCCCTGAAGACACAAAAAAAAAGGACACCAAAGTGGGAAGAAATTGTGGGAATCAAGTTTATTGAAAGTAGAAACCAGCACACAAACACGAAAGAGAGCTGGGCCAGCCGACCGCCATAGCCAAAGGCGGCGGTCGGCCGGCCAAAAGTGAGGCCCGGGGGTGGAGATTTAGAGAGAGAGAGAAGCTTGGAGAGAGGAAAAGGAGGAAAAAAAGAATGACCCTCTGTTTATTTACTTTTTATATTTGGAGACTTTTTCTTTTTTTTAACAAGTTAAAGGAAGAGTATTTCTAACTTATCAATTTTTAAAGAGAAGGGCTGGACCGGCCCCAAGTTATTTGGAACCTAAGGTAAACTTTTGAAATTGACCCTTCTATATACAATTAAAAGAAAAGAAAAAGTTTTGATACAATGATATGTACTTACAAATTTTTATTTTTTTATTTTTTGTGTTAATACCCACACAAATTATACTTGATTATATAATCACTAAAATTATATACTAGATTTACTCACATAGATCAAGACATAAAGATATCATTACAAGAACTAAAATATATATATAGATACATGATTTTGTTGCTTTATGATTTAACAAAATCTAAATTACCAAAATAATATAATAATAATAATAATAATAAATAAATAAATAAATAAATAAAACAAAACATAATATAAAATAAAAAAATGAACCAACTACAACAAAGTACTAGTTAAATATTACTTTTATGATATTTTTAGATGTAAAATTACTAATTAAAACATTTATAATTTATAAAGGCCTTTAGTTTAGATTGTGAATTTAGATTAGCTGAATCAGATCCTTATTTATTGCCTACCAGTGCTATAAGATCTAAAATTAGTTGAACGTAAGGGTAAGAATTTTGACATGACTCAAGCTAAAAATGACACACGGTATTTTTAACTGGGAGTGAAAGTTTTGACATATCGCATTAACTGGATATAAACAAAAAATGATACGATACGATAATGAGAAGAAGAAAAAAAAAAGAGCAATGCTACATAAATCCATTTCTTGCATCATTTTCTCACTCTTGAACACAAAGCAATATAATCCGCATTCATAAATGCATATGAAACCCCCTTATGTCTTGAAGTGAGAAAATGAGATAAGAAATAATATCATGTGTAAAATTGAATAAATTAAATTTATATCGAGGCAATGCTGAAATGAACTTAAAATAACATGACACAACACTCACCCCTGGTTGGGGACACCTTTTTTGTCTCATCAAGGCCAACATTGGGAGGAATACTTGATTATATAATTTTAGTACTTACAAATTTTTATTTTTTTTATTTTTGTGCCACACAAATTATACTTGATTATATAATCACTAAAATTATATACTAGATTTACTCACATAGATCAAGACAAAGATATCATTACAAGAACTTAAAAATATATATATATGATTTTGTTGCTTTATGATTTAACAAAATCTAAATTACCATAATAATAATAAAAATAATAAATAAATAAAATAAAACATAATACAAAATAAAAAATGAACCAACTACAACAAAGTATTGGTTAAATATTACTTTTATGATATTTTAGATGTAAAATTACTAATTAAAACATTTATAATTTATAAGGGCCTTTAGTTTAGATTGTGAATTTAGATTAGTTGAATCGGATCATTATTTATTGCCTACCAATGCTATAAGATCTAAAATTGGTTGAACCTAAAGGTAAGAATTTTGACATGACTCAAGCTAAAAATGATGCATGGTATTTTTAACTGAGAGTAAAAGTTTTGACATAACATATTAATTGGATATAAACAAAAAATGATACAATACGATAATAAGAAGAAAAAAAAATGAGCAATGCTATATATAAATCCATTTCTTACATCATTTTCTCACTCTTGAACACAAAGCAATATAATCCGCATTCATAAATGTATATGAGACCCACCTACTTGTGTCTTAGAGTGAGAAAATGAGGTAAGAAATAATTTTATATGTGAAATTGAATAAATTAGATTTATATCGAGGCAATGCTGACATGAACTTAAAATAGCACGACACAACACCCATCCTTGGTTGGGGACACCTTTTTTGTCTCATCAAGGCCAACATTGGGAGGAATACTTCTGACATTTACTTTTTAATTATTAATCTTTAACTTACAATAAATTATAACAAACAAGTTCTCTACTCTACAGAAGTATTGTAAGTAGGAGTGTAAACGGTTTAATTCGATCGGTATTGAAGGTAAGCTTAGCATTGAATTAATTATTTCAGTTTTGATGATTAAAGAACCGATACAGATTGTATGTTACAATTCGATTCAATTTTGTTGATTTTGATGTAAAAGAGGGATTTGCATGAAGCTTTAAAGGGTTATATAAAAATTTATAGAATTTCACATTGAAAATAAATGAAGAAAAGATATAAAAGTTCTCCTTCCAAATTTTTATCAAAAAAGGACATTATATTAGTCACTCATCATATAATGCTCAAAAAATTAAAATATAAAAGTATTTAAATATAATATTCGATTGATTCGGTTTACATCGATATAAAAAAAATTTAAAATCAAAATAGACCATATGTTATGAAAAACAGATCAAAAATTAAAATTTCAATCGATTTCAATCGGTCAGTTCGGTTATATTGGTTTTTCTTACCCCTAATTGTGGGGGTCTCCTTCCTCGTGTTGTGGGTTACCAAGGAGGTCAATTTCAAGAAGAGTGAGGACTAGTAGTAGAGCATACTTTTCTTGTGAACGCAACATTGAAACTCTTGCTTTTCGCCATTGATAACTTGGCAAGGCAAAGCACGGGTGAAAAAACAAAAAAAATTAGATGGTGACTTAAATTTGAATCAAAACTTCAAAAGCGTATTTACGTGAATGTTAGTTCACCTTTGTTTGTCTCTCTATTATTAGCCTCTTAATTAAACCTATCACATAATAGCTCTCAACTCCAAAAGTTTATATGAAATTCTATAAGATTTGTATTATGATTTAATATCAAGTACAAACACCGACAACTAATAACAATTCCCAAACTATCAATTATAAATCTAACCCAATATATGAAGAATTGAATTAGAATTATTCACAAATTGAATTAAAAGACAAATAATTTAACGTGGAAACAACTACTATTGAAGCACTTCTAATGGTGATTGAAAAATCACGAGCCAAACAAGGCCTAACATTATAGATAGAGCATCTACCAACAGTTAAAAGTTCAATTCTTCAATGGTCAAACTATATATATTACTTTAATGCATCTATGCTTTTTGGTACCCTTTCTTTTTTTAGATTCATTTGGTGCCCTTTCTTTGCCGTAAAAGAAGACTCTCAACAAATTTATTTGATTTTGCCACCATCTTTCCTTTGATTAAAACTACATTTGAGAGAATTCTCTCTTTGGTTTAACTCCGAAATATGATTACGTCCTTTTGTTTTCTGTTTGTTTAGTTTAAGTTTTCAAAAATTAATTTTAATATTATATTTCAACACTCATTTCAGAATATATTTAATAGAGAAGAGAGTTTTTAAATTTTAAAAATAGCAGATTGAATCTGCCCGGTCGTTTGCCGAAACATCGTAGCATCTCGTCCGTCTGGCCGATTAACCAAAATAGTGCTTTTTGTTTTTGTTTTTGTTTTTGTTTTTTTTTTTTTTTTTTTGCAATTAGCACCTATTATTCGAAGAAAAAAAATTGTATTTATTTTTGATATTTTTTAAATATAAAAAAAAAAATTGGACCAAAATGACAAATTATTTGACCATTTATTTAAAATTAACAAAAAAAAATTAAATAAAAATTAATTTGTCAAAGTAATTTTTACAAAATTAAAAAAAAAACATTTTTAAACAAAAGAATTAAAAAAAACTTCCAACCAAATATACAATCAAAAATAATTTTAAAACACTAGTTAAATATTTTTTTGATAAAAAATAATAAATATATTTTTAATATTTTAAATTAAAAATTTGTAATTTTTTAAATTTTTTAAAATTAAAAAAAAATTATTTTTTTAAATTGAATTTTTTTTATAAAAAAAATTAGTTATGCGTTTTGAATAGAATTTTCAATAGAGTTTTAAATTGTATGTTTAATTATGAGTTATAAATTTGATTATTGAGTTTTGAAAATACTTTTCTCATTCCAAAATTCAAAAACTCAATTCAAAATTCTTTTTAAAACTCATAACCAAATAAATTCTCTTTTTAAATCATAATTCAAAAACTCACAAACTCAAAATACAACTCTATTTTCAAATCATAATTTAAAACTAAACCAAAAGCAACCTTGTTTTACATCTCAGGATTTTGAGTAAAAAAGGAAACCAAAGGAATAATTTTAACTTCTTTCAATCACAAATAAATAAAAAATAAAATAAAATAAAATAAATTTTTTATTTATCTTTTCCTTTTGTCCACATACTTCAAGAATTCTGCAAATGATGACACGTTCAAAGTACTTGAACAATACACACTATATTTGAATATTGAATTAGGAAAACCAAATGAATGAAATAAGTTTAACTTCTTTCAATTGCTCTTTCTTATCTTTTCAACAAATCAATAAATCAAACCTAGTCCAAGTATCAATATACTTCAAGAATTATAAGCCAACGGGGTTCTAATCTAATACAACTACATCTCCCCGCCTTTTACATACGAGAGGTTGATAGTTCGAATCTCATCAGAGGCGAAGTTGGGTGATAGCGCCCTTAACTTATATCTGCACAATTTGTCATCTGTTGTAGGTTCAATCCACAACCACCACTTAGAAGCTCCCCTATCCCACATATTTAGTAGTAGACTAGATGTATAAACTGTATTTCCAATCCCAAGAAGAAAAAAAATTCTACAAATGATGGAAATATTACCTTGATTGAGGGACCCACTATTTCAGAATAATGGAAACAAATCCATCTTCACTTTGAGAATGGGCCTTTGCACTACAACCCCAGCAATAATTGCCTATGTTAACATATGAACCATACCTTCCAGCAGTAATACTACTCTCTTATTGCCGGATTTCGAGCCCCAACAGACAGCCGTTGATGTGAGACAAGGAATCCAAGTCGGTTGAATATTGTTGTATGCTTCTCTGAGATCACTGTTACACATCTAAAATTAGATCTTGTATGTCGTCTGATGCTGTCCGATACACTAAAATACAATGCTTTTATTGCCGAATAAATATGCAGAAACAAACATTAATCATCATACACCAGACATCTAATGAGAACAATCAAAATCGCTCCAAAGAAAGAGGACTTAAAAGCGACTCTTCAAGTTCTCGAAAACCCCGGTAGACAGCCTCTGTTTGGTTCTGGGGAAGAGCCAACCTCCGCACTTCAGTCATATACCTGTTACATTCCCATCCAACAAATAGAAT
Source organism: Camellia granthamiana (assembly GCA_036172215.1). NCBI lineage: Eukaryota > Viridiplantae > Streptophyta > Magnoliopsida > Ericales > Theaceae > Camellia > Camellia granthamiana. The sequence continues at coordinate 93,137,547 of CM069913.1, forward strand.
TGAGACTTAAGAATTTGAAGCGTGAGCAAAACACTAGAAAAATAAATAAAGTAATTCAACAATAAAACAATTACAAAATGAAAAGGTTTCTATCTTAATGTATACCAAAGTCCATAATAAAATGCAAATTTTAGTGTTGAACAAGTTGCGAAAAGTATAAAGATGAAAGAGGTGATGAACCCCTCTCTGAACAATGGAAAACTGGAATCAACTTGTCTCTCCCATTCATCAGCCCCCAAATTTTGGTTCGCAAATCATCATGAAAAGGCACACCATTATTTCAAGACATTTTTATTCATACAAGCAAATTCTCCAAAATTATCAACCTTTCACGTCATTATGTCATCATACCAAAAGGCATCCTATGCATATGGTATTAACCGAATGTAGGTAGGGAAAGAAAAAGAAAGTATGCAGAGCACATTAGTTATTAGGTGGCAGATCTGCATAACACAGGATTACCATTTCTACCAGAGTAATCCTTTCAAAACTCCACATGTCATTCTTAGTGTTTAATCGTTTATACAGGATTATCATAAAATAACAACCTTATAGGACATAACCTTGAGAATATATGGGTCCAATTGGCTCAGCCATGAAATTTATGAAAAATTTCTAAGTTTTATCATATCTTTGATTACTCTTGCTTGAACCACATTTGCACTGCACCCTAGTGAGTTAAAGTTTTGATTGTCACATCAAAGAGGTAAGAGCAGTGAGGATTTGTTGAGATTTGATAGGCTAGGGTTTTGGAGTTAAAACAAGCTTGTTTGCCTGATGTGAGGAGGACCACAAGCATTAGTTACTTTGAGAAGAAAAGCAAAAGGACAAAGAAAAAATAATAAGAGGAAAGAAGAGATTTACACTTGCAAAACATGCAATCTGAAATTCTCATTGTTATGAAAGTAGTGAGAGAAGAGAAAGAAGAAACTCTGTATATTGAATTGAATGAATAATACAATAGGAGAAGCCTCTATATATAGGCAGAAAGGAAACCTAGATAAGTAAGGAGATAGGAAACCTAGATAAGTAAGGAAATAGAGATTGAGAGAGATACAAATACAAGAGATGGAGAGAGATACAAATAGATAAGAAACAGCTATAATAATATACAGCTAACACCCCCCCTCAAGCTCAAGGTGGTAAGTCAGATATCAATTTGAGCTTGGAGAGGAGATCAGAAAAGCGGCCTGGAAGATGAGCTTTGGTGAAGAGGTCGGCGGTCTGATCAGCAGAGGTAACAAAAAGAAGACGAACATGGCCACTAGTAACATGCTGTCGTATGAAGTGGCAATCGATCTCAATATGCTTGGTGCGATCATGGAAGACATCGTTATGAGCAATCTGAATAGCACTTTGATTGTCACAATAAAGATTAGTGGCAGCGGAATGAGAAACACCCATGTCAGAAAGAAGCCAACGAAGCCACACAAGCTCCTGAGTAGTATCTGCAAGAGCACGATACTCAGCCTCGGTACTAGAACGAGCAACAAGGGTTTGCTTCTTGCTACGCTAGGAAATGAGAGAAGTGCCCAAGAAGAAGCAGAACCCAGTAGTGGAACGACGATCGGTAGGATCCCCTGCCCAATCGGCATCAGAAAAGGCATGCAGCTGTAGAGAAGAGTGAGGGGAATAGTGAAGACCATGAAACAAAGTTCCTTTGAGATAGCGCAAAATGCGAACCAGAGCAGCATAGTGTGGAGAGCGAGGAGTAGTCATAAATTGACTGACAATGTGAACAGCATAAGCAATATCGGGACGAGTAACTGTGAGATAGACAAGACTACCAACTAACTGACGATATAAGACGAGTCTGAGGATCAACTGGAGTAGTGACAGTCTTGCAATCGGAAAGGTTAGCACGAGCCAAAAGATCAGAAGTATACTTGGCCTGAGTGAGAAAATAACCTGAGGAATCTTGAGAAATTTCCAAGCCAAGGAAGTAGCTAAGTGCACCCAAATCTTTCATCTCAAACTGGCGATGGAGAAACTGTTTGAGACTAGAAATACCCATTATGTCATCTCCAGTGATAATCATATCATCCACATAGAGGAGAAGAAGAATAGTACCCCGCTTCGTCTTACGAATAAACAAGGCAGAATCATGGGCACTGGAAGAAAAACCAAAGTCACGAATGGTAGAGCTGAACTTGGCAAACCAGGCACGTGGAGGTTGTTTCAAACCATATAAAGCACGGCGGAGTTTGCAAACCTTGTTTGAGGGAACAGAAGAACCAGGAGGAGGTTGCATAAAAACTTCCTCAGTGAGATCACCATTGAGAAATGCATTCTTGACATCCATCTGAGAAAGATGCCAGTGGCGAGCAGCAGCAACAGCAAGTAAGCTGCGAACTGAAGTAAGGCGGGCAACAGGAGCAAATGTTTCCTCATAGTCAATCCCATATTCTTGACTAAATCCCCGGGCGACAAGGCGAGCTTTGTAACGCTCAATGGAACCATCAGAATGAGTTTTGATCTTGTAAACCCATTTGCAACTAACAGTACGCTTGCCAGGAGGAAGATCAACTACATCCCAGGTATGAGTTTGTTCGAAAGCCTGCAGTTCATCAGTCATAGCTTGTTGCCAAAGAGGGTGAGAAGAAGCTTATTGATAAGAAGTAGGCTCATGAGAGCAAAAAGCAGTGGAACCAACAATATAATCACGAAGAAGAGCAGAAGGTTGCCTTACCCGGGTAGAATGACGCTCAGGTGGAGGAGGAACCTCAATGGAAATAGGGTCCGGGGGAACCTCCACCGGAGTCGAAGAAGGCGGAGGGCCATCAGCTGACACAGGATCCTCAGGATGGACTATAGCGGTCCCGGGTTTACCCCTGTTGTATAGCGATCCGGACATGTGTCCGTGGATGTTGATAGTTGAGTATTGTCTTGTTTACATCCTTTCCTACTTTGTATTTGAGTTATAGGATGTATTGGGCAGGTTTGTTACAGGTTGGTTGTGTTTGGAAACCAAGTGTTGCTGCCCAGAAATTTGGCTGGTCGCTCGAGCGAGGGTTTGGTCGCTCGAGCGAGGGCTGGTTTTTGTGTCTGGTGGCTCGAGCCAGAGTGGCTTCGCTCGAGCGAGCGATTGCGTCTGGCTCAGACCTGAGAGTTGCATTTCTTGGCTCGAGTGAGCTTTCTTCGCTCGAGCGATCTGGTTCGTTCTTCGCTCGAGCGAGCGGTTCTTCGCTCGAGCGAGCGTCGTATTGCAAATCGGAAAATTTGCACTGTTGGCTCGAGCGAGCTTATCTTCGCTCGAGCGAGTTCAATTGTTGTGTCTGGTCGCTCGAGCGACCAAGTCTTCGCTCGAGCGAGCCTGTTTATATCAGCAAGGCAGCACCGAGTTAAACTTCACTTTTTCAAGACTTTTTATTTTCAAAACCCTAAAATTTGAGAGCCCTTCTCTCTAAAATTACTCTCTCTCTAAGATTTGATCTACCTAGGGTGATTTCCTACCCTAAGGCCTTTGTTAAAAAGGTAGAGGGTGACTTGGGCTTCGTTTTAATCGGAACAAATTTGGTTTTGGAGCAAGTTGGGTGTTGGGCATCATCTCCTTTTGAGCTCAATCTTTGAGGTAGGGATATCCTACTCCTCTTTATGAGTTTTGTCTTTAAATTTTAGCATTTTGATATGTTGGAAGTTGTTGTGTGATTTTGGGAAACTTTGGGCCATTGTGTTATTTTACAAAAATTAGGGGTTTTCATCTATGATAAACCTAGAAGCATGTTTGGTATAGAAACATGGAATTAATGTTGAAACATTAAGGAAATTGGAACCTAAGGGTTGTGATGTTAATTATGGAGAATGCCCTAATTACATTGATTAATTAATTTGGATAATTAATTGTGTTGGTTTGTGATGTATATAATTGTTGTTTATATGCATTGTGTTGTGTTGGAGGAGATAGGGGATGTACTCCACGGTTTAGGGGAAGATAGGGGATGAACCTCTAAACCGGATGTTGTTGGGAGGAGATAGGGGATGAACTCCGTAGATAGAGCTGGTATGCTTATCTAGAAATGTATTGACAGAGCGTATATGCTTGTCTTTGGAAGTATTGATGAAGTGTAAAGTGTTGGCATGAGTGTTTGTCTCATGTGTGATGTTTGGCCAGGTTCTGAGCCAAGGTTATGAAATGGCAAGTAAAAGGAAAAGAAATGGAAATGAAAGGAAATATAGACTTAAGTGTCTTGGAATTGTGTTATGTTATGAATGAATGTAAAAGTGTTGACCATCTATCAACTGTTAATCTTTTAGTCATTGTTCATAATTGGTTTAGTATATTTCTACTGGGCTGTGGCTCACCCTATATGGGAACATCATTTTCAGGTACAGGAAGCATGCCACCTCCAAGGACTTAGCTTGGGAGGCTAGTGGCGGACAGACTTTTTGGTTGTCTCTCCTTTTGTTGTATTACATGTAAATGCAAGCCAAGGGCTTTATGTGTAAATGAGTTAGCACTCTACTTTTGTGTAACCAAGTGTTAACTTGGAAAGCTGTAAGCCCTTAGGGCATTTGCTTTTGTTGTTAACATGTGATACTTTTTGTAATAAAACTCTGGTGAATGGAAGGATGTGGACCTTTTATATATCATAGCATGTCTATATTGTTGGGTTTAATGTTATTATTTTGAGGGCGTTACATGGACGATAGGCGCAAGTGGCTGTGGAAGCATGGGGCCAGAATCTGCATCAAAGTCATCAGAAAACAAATCGATAGAAATATCAGTGAAGACCGGTGAGTGGGTGGACTGTGGTAGGTGAAACTTGGAAATAGTGGAGAACATTTTGTGTTCCCAGAAGACCACATGACGAGAAATACGAAGACGCTTAGAGATAGGATCCCAACAACGATACCCTTTATGTTCGATACCATACCCCAGAAAACAACAAAGACGAGAACGAGGTTCTAGTTTAGTGTGTTCATGAGGCTGAAGGAGAACAAAACAAGCAGAACCAAAAACTTTAAGAGTGGTATAATCAGGAGGAGAACCATACAAACGCTCGTAAGGAGTTGTGTTAGTTATGACAGGGGTAGGGACTCGATTGATGGTATGGATGGCAGTGAGGGCAGCTTCCCCCCAAAATTTTTCAGGACAAGAAGAAGAAAGGAGAAGAGCCCGAGTAGTGTCTAGAATATGACGGTGCTTTCTTTCGGCTCGTCCATTTTGTTGGGAAGTGCCTGCACAAGATCGATGAGAAAGAGTACCATGAGCCTGAAGAAAAGAAAGAAAATCAGAATCCAAGTACTCCTTAGCATTATCAGAACGAAAAAGCTTAATAGTACAAGAAAACTGAGTGTGGACCATAGCAGAGAAATCATAGTAAATCTGTTTAAGTTCAGAGCGATTTTTGAGAAGAAAAAGCCAAGTATAGCGAGAAAAATCATCAACAAAAATCACAAAATATCTAGACCCCTCCATGGTAGGTGTGGGGGAAGGTCCCCAAATATCTGAATGCACAAGATCAAAAGGAGCAGTAGAAATAGAATTACTTTTATTAAAAGGTAATGCAGGTTGTTTAGCAATTTAACAAGATAAGCAATCGACATCGTCAACACAGACACGACCTAACTGACCACTAGAAACTAAATTTTTTAAACGACTAAAAGAGACATGTCCTAAGCGACAATGCCAAAGATGAAAAGGAGACATCGTAGATGCAGCAGCAACAGGAGATGATTTGTGCGGACTGCGAAGGTGGACAAGCTCGAACAGACGTCCATGCTTACGGCCTATCCCAAGGATCTGTCTCGTCTGAGGGTTCTGCACCAAACAACCATTAGCAGAAAAAGTAATAGTTAGACCAAGGTCACATAATTGACCAACAGAGATAAGGTTCATTTTAAGAGAAGGAATATGGTAAGCATCAGAAAGTGTCACAGTGGAAGTAGAGATTTGGCCAATATGACTAACAGGCATATGAGAACCATCAGCAGTGTGTATAGTGGGAGCAGAAGAGGATGAGGACAAAGAAGAAAATAAAGTGGAGTCAGAAGTCATGTGATTACAGCAAGCGGAATCAAAATACCATGAAGAGTTACCTGAGGTTACTGAAAGAGCAGTAGAAGGAGGAGTACCCGATTTGTTGAGAACCTGGTGGATAAGGGACTCAACATCATCCATAGAGAAAGAAGGAGCAGAAGAACCCTCAGAGGCAACAGCAGCAGAGCAAGAACCGTGGTTAAATTTGGACTGAGACCCAGAACGAGAAGCCCCTTTCTTAGATGAAGTAGTAGAGGGAGCTCGAGGACAATGGCTTTGGAGATGGCCCGGAGCAGTCTTATGACAAGTCAAGCATTCGCGAACCTGGCAGTGAACAAGAGAATGAGTGGCTGGCAGGCCTCGGTTGCGACAATAACTGCATATGAGTGGCTGTGAAGATGAGGAACTCTGAGAAGATGGAGTAGCAAGAACAGAATCCGTGTCGTGAGATCTGAGACTCCTAAAACGAGTCTCCTCTGATAGGAGCTCGGTAATGGCTTGCTCTAAAGTGGGCAAAGGCAAACGATGAAGCAAAGAAGCACGCACGGGCTCAAAAGTGCTATGAAGAGCCATAAGAAACTGTAATAGTCGCTGATGATTCCGATAAGTAATAAATAGTTGTGCATCATCAGAATGAGCCCATGGAGGTTCAGAAAGAGCGAGCTGGTCCCAAACGGACGACATTTGGAATAAAAAGTCATTGAGAGACTGACTGGGTGCTTGACGCATGTGATGAAGAGTCTGCAATAGTTGATATTGATGAGCATGGCCAGTGGTCTGATAACGTTCCTTCAAAAAATCCCAAATTGCTTTGGCAGGAGAGATAAGGGAGTCATCGTCCTGAAAGCGTCCAAATTGAAGGTTGATGGAAGGAACTGAGGTAGCCCGGAACCATGTGATGATTTGATAATTCTTACTTTCCCAGTCGTCAAGACGGTCGTCGAATGTAGAGTCGGTCTTATCCTCCTTTTTGGTGGGTTTGGAAAGAGTACCAGTAATAATCCGCCAAAGGCGTTTCCCTTTAATGAAGCTAGAGAGAGCTTGAGCCCAACTAACATAATTGGATCCATCAAGGATAACAGAGACAGATTGGATGTTCTCTGTACGATCCATAACTGTCAAAACGGAGGTCACCAACAGATTCAGAAGGCTGGAAAACCTTAGGGACAAGTAGGGCTGATGTCAGCCTTGTGGCTGGATGATGTCAGCAGGCAGGGTGTGGTTGTGTAGGGCTGACGTCAGCGGCTGCAGAGAGCTGACGTCAGCAGCTGAGAACCCAGGCAAACGGCTGGGCAAGCCGGGCGGAGGCAGCACGCGGCTAAGAGAAGCCGGGCGAAAGCCGATGGAGAATCGGCTAGGGCGGAAGCCGAAGGGGAGTCGGCTGAGGCGGAAGCCGATGGCGAGCTGAGGGCGAAGCGGCTGAAGCGGAAGCCGAGGGCTGAAGTGAAAGCCGCGGGGCTGTAGCGGACGGAGGCCGGCTGAGACAATGCGTGCGGAGCGTGGTGAGAGTGAGAATGCGGATTAACGACGCGCCACTCGTTTGGACGCGCATGAGGGCGCGTGTAGAGGCCGATGGTAGTGATTTTGGTGGCGATGGCTTCGTCATGAGGAGACGAAGAGTTTGGTATAGTTCAAACGTGAAAATACGGATGAACAAAATACGCAGAAGCCAGTAAAAACAACACCAAGGACAGAAGCAAACTGTAAAAAAAGCTAGGAGAGAATTTTTAGCTCTGATACCATGTTATGAAAGTAGTGAGAGAAGAGAAAGAAGAAACTCTGTATATTGAATTGAATGAATAATACAATAGGAGAAGCCTCTCTATATATAGGCAGAAAGGAAACCTAGATAAGTAAGGAGATAGGAAACCTAGATAAGTAAGGAAATAGAGATTGAGAGAGATACAAATACAAGAGATGGAGAGAGATACAAATAGATAAGAAACAGCTATAATAATATACAGCTAACACTCATAAATTCATGTAGCCAACCTTACTTGAGTGGAATACAAAGCTTAGTTTGGGTTGGGTAGCTTGGTTTGGGTTGGGTTGGGTTGGGTTGGGTTGGGTTGGGTTACATGCAATATATTGTTAGGATTCCCTAAATTTATTAAAATCACAATTCACAAATATTAAATTTTGACTATTTGACAACTAATACTGTACTGGACCTATATATTTTTTAAATTTAATAATGTGATACTGTAAGTTGACCCAAAAGAACAACCATCGACCTATACTATAGTCCATGTCTATCAAAACCAAAAATCAACAACTATGGTTAACAAATAAAATCCGGTAAAACATTACAAGTAAATAAAAATAATGAAAAAGAAAGAAAACTATCCAGCAATATAATGGGGGTGTTTGTTTCAGCTTTTCAGAGTCAACTTATAGCTTTTAGCTTTGAAAAAGTTATTTTGGACTGTTTGGTTAAACTTATTTCAAACAGCTTCTGATTCTAACAGCTTATTTTAACTCAAAAAAGCTGATTCTGAGAAGCTGCTCACCCCATGCTTCTGATTATCAGCTTCTGCTGTGGACATGTTAATTTATGGTTATACTCTTAAATTTTTTTATTTTTTATTTTTTTAAAAATAGAAAAAGACTCAAATGGACTATAGATTATTATTATTATTTTTTATGAGAAATGTAGACAAACAAAAAATAAAAATTAATTGAAAAAGCTATTTCACAGCTTATTTAACAAACACTACTCAGCAACTTAAATCTATAATCCAACAGCTACACCAAACAGATTAACAACTTCTGATTAAAGTCATAATCTATAATCTGTTAAGCTATAATCTATAAGCTGTTTTAACAGCTACACCAAACGGGGCCAATAACTTACAAAACATAAAAGTAGGACTTAAATCGACTCTAAAGTTCATAACATAAGGTCCTAATTGGTCCCCATGTAAAATTATCACTTTGTTGCTACTTTGTGTGCTCTGCATTGCTTCAAATTGTCATAGAAGGTTGTGCTCAAAAGTCTGAACTCTGGTTTCAAAACTTATCCTTTCAAATACAATGTGTCAAATCTATTGTTGTTTGGGATTTGAAAAGTCCTATCTATGTTTGCAAAGTCTTTTCTAAAAATCTGTGTGGGTGTCTGTTTCTATTTCTAAGCAATTGCTAATTTAACAGTGGTCTATGCCATGAAAAGAATCAGTAGTTTGATCCAGATTGATGAGTTGGTAAATATGTGTTGTACAAGTACGATTCAAAATGATTTAATCAGTTTTGCACTATTTCATTGGAATGAAGACACTAAGAAATTATAAAAACCTAATTGTCCTAACTGAAAATTGCAGTGGTTGTGGACCCACATGGAGGGGGTTGGTAAGAATGGTGTGTTTCTACAGCACCCAACTCACAAAGATGGTGTTTGGGAAGTTAGTTTTTATGTAAGTTTTTTTAGATGTAGGATATTATTGAAGATTTTTTTTTTTTTTTTTTTGTGTTTGGGAAGATAGTTAGGTTTTTTTGTAGTTGGATGTGATATTTGTGAGAGAAAAAGTAAACTGATTATGGGGTTGGATGTGATATTTTGTTTGAATGTGTTTTTTTTAGTTTTGCAAAATTTTTGTCTTTTAGTGAAGAAAATGAGAAAAAACCCAACTACCGTTTGGGAAGAAGGTTTCCAGGCTTTTTTGGCTATTTTAGCCACAAAAAACAAAATAGGCTATTTTAGTCACAACAAACAAAACATCACATCCAACCCATAATTATTATACTTTTCTCTCACAAAAAAAGTCAAAAAAGTTAAAAAGCCAAAAAACCCATCCCAAACCAAGCTTTTTAGCCCAGGCTAAAATAGCCAAAAAAAGCCAAAAAACTAAAAAGCCAACCCACTTTCCAAACGGAGGCTAAATTTCTTCCCAAACACCACCTAAAAAGGCTGAGTTGAAAACAGAATTTTAAACCTTCGGATGAGGTCAGCAAATTGATATTGTGTCAAAAGATTTGAATGCAGCATGAGGCAGGTTCGAATGGTTTCATGAATGCATATAATTCATAAATCTCAATCCCTAAAAAAATATTCTCTGTTTAGTTTCAGTTTTCAGAATTCACATTTCAAAAAATTCTATTTTTTCGTTTTCCGTATTTTTTGTTTTCACTGAATTTTTTTGATATTTTAAGCATTTTTTTTTAATTTTTAGACACATCTAATATAAATACACTTAAAAAGTATAATATTTGTGAAAAAAATCTTTAAAAATTCACTAAATACCAAAAAAAATTATAAAAAAAATACGAAAATTCAGTACATTTTTTATATTTTTTTTATATATTTATTAATTTTTTAAAATATTTTTTTATAAATATTTTACTATTTAGATACATCTAAATAAGGTACATCTAAAAAAGTAAAAAAAATTACTTAAAATTTTAAAAATATTCACTAAAAACAAAATAACATGAAAAACAAAAAATTCAATTTCTAGAAAACTGAAACCAAATTCTGATTGCTACAAATGAATACTTTATGAACCCAAGTGGAATTAACAACGAATAAGAAATTGACCTGTTCGCTGCACTCGTGATCTTGTCACGAACCCCTTCGTTAAATATTGTTGTTTGCTCCAGTGAGAATGTTCCACCAAGAATGAGAGATGCTCCGGTAGTACTTGTACTCATTCTCTGTGCAAATACAGACATTGCCTACTCACGAAGTATTACCAGCACTGAACGGAGGAGACACAATCTCAAATTTGGTGATGGCAAAATTGCCCCAGTTGATAACAGCTGGTCGTAAGTATTCAAGACGAGTAATACTACATATCATGAAAAAAATATCATGAAAATGATCATGAAAGAATTCTCCATCGTTAGATTATACATACAAGAAGACACCACACACCAATCAAGGGATGAAAAATTTTCATGAAGCATTTCATGATATTTTTTTCATGATTCCTAATATTATTCATTCAAGACAGGTTCTATTGCACCCTTGCAGGCAGCAAGAAGAGCCCTTGACATCGTCATCTCCAACAGATTCAACCCCTGAAACCAATCACTCCTACAAAAATGATAACATATCAGGTATACAAGTCAGTCAGCAATAGCATTAATCATATGAAACCACTGGAGCAGGGAAAACAAAAATAAAATAAGAAAAAATTGAATAAAACAACAAAAAACAAAAAACAAAGAAGGACAAAAATGGAAATAAAGTAAAAGAAAAGTACCAGTGCAGCCTTCTCAAGGTGAAGGCACAACGTATCTAAACGTAAAACAGCTCTATCTCCGGGATAAACATGGGAACTGTCACGCCCTCAAAAATAAACCCATAATATATAACATTAACATGCATTGATAAAAGAAAATCGATTATCATCTCATCCATCAGAGTAATCTTATTAAAAGACATTACATGTAATAACGAAAGTAAATGCCCTACGGGCTTACATCTTTCCAAGCCAACACTTGGACACAAAAATATGAGTACTAACTCATTTACACATTAAGCCCTAGGCTTGAGTTTACATGTAACATCAAATTAAAACAAAATAAGTAACTAATCTAAACAGAGTCTTCAACTCCAAATCCATCCAAGCTAAGTCCTTGGAGGTAGCACATCACCTGAACCTGAAAATGATGTTCCCATATAGGGTGAGCCACAGCCCAGTAGAAAGATACTAAACCAAATATAAGCATTGAATAAAGCAATAGCATTCAATAGATGGTTAACACAAATACCAGTTTCACTTTCCATTATTTATTAAACTTTCCATTTTTACCAACATGGCTCAGAACCTGGCCAAATTATAACAGTGAACTAAATATCACATTAACATTTCTTCCAGTATCAACAAAACAAATGAGACTAAGGCTCATATCAAAACACTTCCATACTTCCCAATTGATACACATTTTAGTGCTGTATCAACAACATGTAAAAATACTTCAAATCAATAAGCACACATATAGTGGTGCTAATGGAGTCCATCCCCTATCTCCTCCCAAACAAAAATCCGGTTTAGAGGTCCATCTCCTATCTTCCCCTAAACCGTGGAGTACATCCCCTATCTCCTCCCAAACAAAATGCATATGCAACACACAATCAATACACGTAATTTCTGTATTAATTCAACCGTCAAAATCAATGACTTAACCAATGTGATTAGTTTCAGTTTTCCCTAATCCACATGCAATGTCTACAACAATCACGACTATCCTCCACCGATAGCCCAAAACAATTATTTCTAAACGGGAAATAAATGTATCAACAGATTTAAATTTAACATTTTCATAGGTGAGTAATTAAACTAATCAACTACACCATTAAATCACCATATTCCCCAATTTCGTGAATTAAACTCAATTACACATTTTACCCTAAATTAATTATACAAATTAATTTATTTTAACCACTAGGGTTTTTCCCAAAATTATCAAACAACTCCCAACATATCAAAATACTAGAACTTAGAACAAAACCTATAACATGGAGTAGGAAATCCCTACCTCGAAGTAAATAACCCGAATGAAGAAGATGGAGATGACGACCCAAAATCCAAAGTGCTCCAAACCGCCAAACTCTCAGATTAAAACGAAGCTCTCGACTCACTCTATCTTTTTAATAAGAAACCTAGGGTAGAAACACCCTAAAAAGAGATGATACCTAAGAGAGAAGGTGAGTGGAGAGAGAGAAAACTCGAAACTAGGGTTTTAGGATCAAAAAGAATGTAAAAAAAACGTTTTAAAAACCGCTGCTGCGTATTTATACCCGACAGGCTCGCTCGAGCGAAGGATTGGTCACTCGAGCGACCAGACACAAAAAAGACTCGCTCGAGCGAATAAAGTCTCGCTCGAGCCAAGAATGCAATGCTTCAGGTCTGCAACCCAGAAGCACGCTCGAGCGACAGAATGCTCGCTCGAGCGAAGAACTCGAAACTCGCTCGAGCGAAGGAAAGCTCGCTCGAGCCAACAAATACAGCTCTCAGGTCTACACTAGACGCAATCGCTCGCTCGAGCGAAGGACCAAAATCAAGAGCTCGCTCGAGCGACAAACTCCTCGCTCGAGCGAAGGTCCAAAATCTAGACAGCAACACTTGGTTTCTAAATCCAACCCACCTGTAACAAACCTGCCCAATACATCCTATAACTCAAGGATAGGGAATTTAAAGGACAGCAACAACAATAATATAACAACGGAATTTATGGAACATAAGTTCGGATACAACAACCGAATGGGAAAAGACCGGGGTCGCTATAGGAACCAACCCTCTTTAGTACTGCACAAGCTTCAGCAATGCCGCCCCTTGAAAGAGCTTGATCAATGAGTCTTGCCCATGTCTCTCTCACAATGCTACTATCAGCATCACCAGAATAGTTTGCAAAATACAGCATTTCAAGACATATTTGAAAGCAGAAAACAAAAGCAGGAAAACCCATCAGATACAAATAAAGCAAAAATGCTAAACACAACTCAATCAAAAATTCAGTAACTGGCTGCATCCTGCATGGGCCCCGCAAACTTTGTCAAAGTGGATTCTCACAAACAACCACAGAGAGAGAGAACAAATTTTTGGAAAAAATTCTCTACAAATAAGTTTTCAAAAGTAATCAAACCAAACAATTTTTCCGAAAAAATTTCCCAAAACTTGTTTGGTTTACAAGTTTTCCAAACAAATCTCTCTCTCATACACATCAAATCAATCACTTTTTCCAAAACTCTCTCTCAAAATAATTTTCCAAAACATCTTTTGAAAAAAACCAAACCAAACAACTTTTCGTACTTTTTATCTCTAAAACTCATCTCCCAAACTCAAACCAAGCATACCCAATACAATTCAAGTTCGAGAATACAATTCAAGTTTGTATTCCCATATTTGGGATCAGAGAACTGGAAAATTCTAGAGACTAAATACATCTCTTCACGTGCATTAGTGAAACTTTGCATGAAATTCTAGACTATAATATGTGGGGAAAGGGATTAAAACCATTGAAAGATGGGGGAAAAAAAAATTGTAATGTCCAGCATAAAATAAAATAAATAAATAAATTAAAAAACAAACAACAACAACAACAACTACAACTAAAAAAAAAGTATGATAATCAAATAGAAAGACAGAGAAATGGAAAAGGAACAGATGTTCCATCAATATTGTAATGTCCAGCAACTGGAAGATAATCAGATAATATTCTTTGAAACTAACTTATGGTAGGTGCCTTTAATTCTTCTGTAAGGCCTCATTTTTTTAGGGGATTGGTTTGGAAGGGGAGATTTGGTCCCCTTTTTTATCCTAGGGATTGTGTGAGAAGTATTACTCAGTGTTGTCGAATCATGATACGGATCGTGTATCGTTGTTCTAATTTAATGTATCGCGTATCATATCGTGTATCGTAAAATATGTTAACATAAAAAAATATAAGTTGAAAAAATATTATTATAGCACAAACTATAAATTTATATCACGAAAAAGAAGTTTTGAAGATACAAAATTTCTTGTCTACATTCCAACCATATATATAGCACGGACACGGACACAGATATAGACACGGACACGGGACACAGCAACTTTTGAAAAATAAAGACACAGACACGGTGAGGGACACGACAAATTTTTTTTTAATATATTTTCATTCGTTAACAAAAATATACATTTAAATAAATACAGATATATACAACAAATACCACTACATTTAAATAAATAAATCTAATATATAAATATAATATCTAGATATAATATAGATTATATATAGAGCGTGAGGTGTGTGTGTGTGTGTGTGTGTGTGTGTGTGTGTGTGTGAGAGAGAGAGAGAGAGAGAGAGAGAGAGAGAGAGAGAGAGTGAGTGAGGCGAGAGAGACATAGACGAGGTTGTCAATCGATCGCAAGGTAAGAGATAGATAGAGCAAGCGAGCGAGCGAGAGGTGAGAAAATGATGAGAAGACAACTAGAATTGAGAAGAGAGACTGATGAGAGGCGAGAGGCCCAAAGACAAGAGACTTACTAGGATGGAGATCGATTAAGATGGAGCTCGACAGAGATGGAGATTGACTTCAGACTTCTATCAATGAACAGTTTCAATTTAGGTCTCTTCTCTTCTCCTTGCCGTGTCCCTCTGTTATCAAAATCTTACGATTCACGATTCGATTCGTAATTTTTGCAAACTCGACACGAATTTATGGGTGAATCTATTTTGGAAGTGAATTTTTAGTGAATTGCATGATTCACAATCGATTCACGATTCAATTCACTTTTTACGCTTCACGTAATTCTTGAAATTTTCGATTCACTTTTTACGATTCATGCAATTCTTGAAACTATCGTGTCTAACATATTTTCAACTCTTTTTTTCTCCAACTTTTAGTAAAAATGACATAATACAACTTCTAATAGCGTTTAAAGCCAAAATAACCAATGTATATACATGATTTGTTGTGATCATGGAGCTTTTAGTAGGATCCAATCAGGTTTAGTCATACTCAACATGTTTTTAATCTTTCTTCTCATTTTTTTTTTCTTTTAAAAAATAATAATATATCTTCCAAAATGTTTCAGATTAAAGTAACTCACACCATGAATTATCTATTGCTATTTTATTAAATTAAATATGGATGAGGTTAGTTATACCTTTTAAAATTTTTTATGCTTTAAAATAAAAATCCTAAATAATTTTTTCTTATTATTTGGTTATTATTACTTGAAAAAGTATGTATACTTACTGTCCAAATATCTATATCGTTGTCAAATTATTGTTACTTTCGAAATTGAGATTTTGTCTTTGTTTACTGTCTTTTATTAAGAAGGATTGATAAGAAATATCTAAAAAAGGGAAAAGGTAAGATGATCTTATATAAGAATCTTTGTTAACTTATTACATATTAAACTACGTGATCATCATTCAAAATAATATTTTCATTGATTTAAGTCTAAATATTTTGTATTCATAAGATATATTTTACATCGAAATGTGTAGATATATTTTCTAAGTAATTTAGAAAAAAAAAATGACCGAATCTTTACAATTCACGATTCGAATCCCGATTTGACAACTATGCCCTGTCCCACACCAAAAAATAAAATAAAATAAGACACGACAAAAAGCGTGTCCAGTACATGTCCATTGCGTGTTCCAGTGTCTGACACCGCTACAACACTAATTTTGCCATGTTTTCATAGCTTGTCAGTCTCCTAAGGTATACATGTAGGAAAAATCAACGAAAATTTGGATAGAATGACCAAATTGAAACTGAATTAAAGTATAAGGACCGAATTGTTCAAATTAAAGCAATAGGAACCAAAGAGAAATTTGAGTAAAACTATGGGGTGAAAAGTGTAATTTACTTTAAATTTTAATATATAACTTTGGTGAATATATATGCAAGCACTTTTTGTGGTACTCCAACAAATAAAAGAAAATGAGCACACATACTATTTTACTACTATTTTTATTTTTTTAAATATGTATAGTGGTCCCATTTTTAGAGTTCGCCTAGGGCCGAACAAAAGTCAAGGTCGGCCCTGGGAGCAATGATGAAAAGAAAAAGAAGAAAGAAAAGGAAGGATATAGATTGGTGAACAATAGATAAGGAAAGCATCCATCATATCATCGTAACTACTTTGATTGAATTCAGTTTTTCAAAGGATATTTATGGAACATGGTCACCTTGTCTCATTAACTATAAGAATCATGCTAAAATTAGAAAATGGGTGGATTGCCTCCTTGGAAGGTATATGCATGTTTGAGGAAGATGAAAGAGAATAACAGAAAATGAAAGTAGACCACCCTTGCTCTATGGAATGCACTTTTCACAGCCTTAAATTTTCTAAAAGTTGTCATCTAAGGAACATCATCTCCCTTACTTTCATGGTTACTTGCATCCAAGTAAGAAGCGCAAACACTTCTAAGAAGCTGGCGTATCCGTGTCAAACACGTATCAAATGCACTTTTGACAACCTTTTTTTCTAGAAGTTGCCATCTCAAGAACATCATCTTCCTTGCCTTCACGATACATGAATCCTATGAAGTACCAACACTCCTACAAAGGTATTGTACTTGTGTCAACACAGTCACTCGTTAAATACTTTTCGACACGTGTCAGACACACATCCAAACGTATCCTATTGTTTTTTTTTTATAAAATTTAGACTCAAACACACTTTGGACACTTGAAGGTTGCACACGTCCATCACTTAGACACATGAAACACATTACAAGTTGAAACAACTTGAAATCAAATTATAGAAAAATAAATAAATAAATAATGTAGATTTATACCTATTAATCCATCCTTTGAACTTTACAAATAGTGTTATTTTATACTTTTTTATTATTATCTTTGAATAAAATATTCATATATATGACATTAATAAATATATAAAAGGGCGAATTATGCTAACAGTCCTTATAGTTTGGTTTTGGGCTTGTGTCACTTTGTTCCTAACCTTTCAATTGTGATACATTTGATTTTGAATTTTAAATCCCGTTCTAAATAAAGATAATTGAAGACATTGTTGCTCCATTTTAAGGATAAAGTCGTTATACAATTTATTTTGTGTTGGTTATATGGTATTTGAAATATAATGATTTTTTTTAAATGAATAATGTTGGAACTTTTTTTGTTATAAAGTTTTATTTGGTTTGGTTTTTAGAATCTATTTTCAGAGAAAATTTCTAAGAAACTAAAAATTAAATTGGTGAAAAAAAATTAAAAATACGTCATTTTTATATAATTTTATCTTTTGGGAGAGTAGAAATAATTTTTTTAAATAATTTTTTTTTTATATTTATTTTCGTTAAATTAGTTTTTATTTTTTCAAAAGTCAGACATGGCGATAACCTTGATGTCATTATTAAACCAATCCATTAAATCAAAAAACCCAAAACTAAAAATATTTCATTTATTAAACTTATTAATTATACATTAAAAGTCTAATAACTATCCATTACACGATAACCATCCAAAAATATATGTTAACAACAAATACAACCATCTATTGCCTGATAACCATAAAAAAATAACAAAAACAACCACCCATTACATGATCATCATCCAAACACATACTAAAAATTAATTTGATAAAAAAAATAAAATATAACAGATTTATCATTTTTATATAATTTTATCTTTGGTGAATAGAAATAATTTTTAAAAGCTTAAAAATAATTTTTTGACATTTATTTTTGTCAAACTAGTTTATATTTATCAAATTTTATCAAATTGACGACTTGGCCTTTGAAATGAAGTAACAATGTCTTCAATTGTCCTCATTTGATACAAGATTCAAAATTCAGGGTCAAATGTATCACAATTGAAAGATCAGGGATCAAAGTAACACAAGCCCCAAATTATAGAGACCGTTACTATAATTCGCCCTTTATAAAACTATATATTGTGTGTGCTCCACATGTTAAATCCTTCATTTCCTAAAAATTATCATGTCAACGCATCCATGTTATGTCACTGTAGACACAAATTTTAAAACATGAAGTGTTTCAACACATTTCAAAATTTTATGTTACAAATGTCCACTGTTTAGTTTTTGGACTAAACAGTGTTGATTATTTGAATAGCAGGCTCTTATTTCCGATCTGTATTTCAGATCGTTAATTACACATTTTATACAAATGAAACCTCCGATTAATGAAGAACAAAATAAACAACAAAAGGCAATTTAAGAAAAATAAATATTTTATTGAAATTGTTATGGGCTTTGAACCCTCGAATATAAAATACAATTCTTGGGTTTGGAACCTTTTACCTATTCATCGCCATTAGCGTAGGCTCTTGAGTTCTCTAGGCTTCTCTTCTTCTTTCTTGTAACGACGTCTTTAGCTCTCAATTTCTTTCTCTCTCTCTGATCTTTTCACTTCTGATTTTCTAATCCCCCGTCTTGTGTGATGGTCCTCATATTTATAGAGGGCCATCAGGTGATAGGAATGCCTCATCTTCAATTTGAATTTCAAATTGAATGATAGCGCCATTTGAATTTTGAATAATAGCGCTATTTGATTAATCGTATATCTGATTAACCGTATATCTGATTAACCAGATTGATCTTTAGGGTTTCATCTTGTGTGGTGTCCTTGCTGTAGGCTCTACAGGTGTCATCTTTCGTAGGCTCCACGTGTCACTTGAGCATCTTGAATAACGTCGTCGAGATACAACGTCGTTTTATTTATGCACTTCAACGGATCATATTGATTTTTTTAGGAAGTGAATACCTACAACTTTCCTATCATAGGCTCTATACGTGTCATAAATTTAGTTGAAATTTATGTGCCAACAAATGCCCCTTGTGACTTGCACAAGTGAATTTTCTTAACTATGCGAGTCACGACAATTTGGCACTTTTATCTGGATGCTCTTTAGGTCTTGGATGGAATTATTTCTTGGCCTTGGTCCCTTTCTGCCACTTTTCAAGCTTTGTATTTTTTTTAATGGGTTGATTGCTCCTTATAGTCCATAGGCCTTTTATTATTATTTTTATTTATTTTTAGGGCATGGGCCCCTTTTTTATGGACTTCGGCCTTTTTTTTTTTTTTTTTTTTTTTTGTGTAAGGGTCATGGGTAAGGTCTAAAGATTTAATTGGACATTTCCTTTTGTGAGCCTCCAACTTGCCACCATTTTTTTTACAGTAGATTTTTTTCTAGGCCATCATGGATTTTTCTAGACCATCATGGACCTTTCTTTTTCTAGGCCACCATTTTTTAATTGGGCCTTTTCTTTTGTGGGCCTCCAACTTGCCACCATTTTTTTTACAACAGATTTTTTTTCTAGGCCATCATGGACCTTTCCTTTTCTAAGCCACCATTTTTTTAATTGGGCCTTTTCTTTTGTGGGCCTCCAATTTGCCACTTTTTTTTACAGCAGATTTTTTTCTAGGCCATCATGGATTTTTCTAGGCCATCATGGACCTTTCCTTTTCTAGGCCACCATTTTTTTTAAGTTGGGCCTTTTCTTTTGTGAACCTCCAACTTGCCACTTTTTTTATTTTTATTTTTATTTTTAGGAGATATATATACATATATATATATATATATTAGGAGTTTGTCTAAATGGAATAGGATGGATTGGCATTGGTAGGATTTCTAATCCTACACAAACTCTTACTTCTATGGAGTATTTCAAATCATACCTAAACTTTTGCTTCTTTGAAGTATTTTAGGAGACCACTAACTCCTTTCTTAAGCAAGAATTTTTTGCTTATATAATACCTATCCATGCATGTGGACAATAGATATTTTTCCTCCTACAACTTTGTTCTTCCAGTAGAATTTTTTTGTTTCCAGCGATTTTTCAGCAGCGCCCCCCCCCCCCTTTTTTTTTTCATTCTACAAATTTTGTAGTGCATATTAGGTCTTCATCCTTCAAAAGTTGTCTGGCCATGTCTTTCTTCTTTTCCTTAAAGAAGGCACAAAAGAATTCCTTCAAATTCCTTTTAATCAGGTATACTTTCATCATAATATTTGTTGCTTTCTTTTCACCCCTTTTTTTTACTGCTGCCAATTTTATTTTATTTTTTTTTGCTACTGCTAGAAGAAAGTTTTAACACCCATACCAACTTCATGGATGTCACGCTCATAAATTTTGCATGCAGTGGCATCCCTTGGCCTAACAAAACTTCTATCTCTGCATGTTTTTAAGGCATAAGATTTCTTTTCTTCAAGAAAGAACAAGTTCTTTTATGAAGCTATGCAATATGCCTTCTATCCATAGCACCTTTTTTTTCTTCTCTGCTGTTGCTACCATATATTTTTTAAAGTAGCAATCTGTCTGGTTTTCTTTTTTTTTACTCACTTTAGCAGGATTTTAAGCAACAATATATATATATATATTTTAACTCACAGTAGAATCAAGTAAGCAATTTTTTTTAAATTATTATTATTTTTTTTTTCTGTTGCTGCCCATTTTTTTTTTATGAGCCCAAACAAAGACCTTTCTTGTTTAAAAAAAAAGAAAAACCTGCTATACCCTTTTGTGTAACAGCATATATTTGTTTATTTAGCAGATTTTGTTAAAAAAAATATGAACATACTTTTTATTTATTTTTTAATTTTTTTTAAAGCCTGCTGCCTTTTATTTTATTTTGTATTAGTAGTAGCCCCTTGTACAAATGGTGCTTGGCTTCATAAGACTGTTTTGATCTTCTTCCATGAGGGTCTTTCAACTGGTCATTATGACAGCTTCAAATCTTTCCTTACATTGAATTTCCACTTTTTGTTAATTTATCCATCAAACTTGCATCCCTTCTTAGTTCGACAAAGACATTAGCCATATAATCTTTCTGTTTGCTGCTCCAATCAGATTCAAGCTACTTTAATGAATTCCACCATTCAATCTCCCCTTTGATCACTTTTAGATCGTTACTAGACAATTCCATCGGAGAAAGACTTTCAAGCATAGGGCAGAAAAAAAAATCTGATTGGAACAAAAACTCCATTTTTTTTATTTTTTATTTTTAAAACCTGCTGCCTTTTATTTTATTTTGTATTAGTAATTGGCCCAATTGAACAAATTTTTTTTTTTTTTGAATCTAATCTAATCTAATCAAAGCCTGCCCCCTTGTGATTCGTGCAAGTGAATTTTAATTGTACGAATCATGATGACTAATTATTTCATGTCTTTTTTTATCTCTTTTGCAAGCAACACACAAGGCGTCACAGTTTGTTTGTAGGTATCATTGCCCTTTCCAACCTAATGGCAATGAGTACCTTGAATCCTTGGCATTGATTGTGTCCTTTCACCCCAATGGCTTGATTCCATGGTAGTGAATGTGTCCTTCACCCCAACGGCTTGATTCCTTGGCAGTGATTGTGTCCTTCAACCCAATGGCTTGATTCCTTAGCAGTGATTGTGTCCGTCACCCCAATGGCTTGATTCCTTGGCAGTGATTGTGTCTGTCACCCCAACGACTTGATTCTTTGGTAGTGATTATGTCTGTCACCCCAATGGCTTGATTCATGAATGTACATGTGTCTGTCACCCCAACGGCTTGATTCCTTGGCAGTGAATTTGTCCGTCACCCCATCGGCTTGATTCCTTGGCAAGGGGCTTTCGTCAATTTCTTTATATTATGACATTTTGCCTTCACTAACCTCTTTCTTTTTCTTTTTCGTTTGGCCGTATACAGTTTATACTCTTGCGGGCCAGGAGTATCCAATGTTTTACCACCTTAGATTTTGGTGGGGGTATTTTAGAAGTTTAACCACATATAATACCGTTGGTGGTCTTCGACTTATGTTTGGCTGTACACAGTTTATACTTTTGCAGGCTAGGAGTATCCAATGTTTTATTACCTTAGATTTCGGTGGGGCATTTTAGCAGTTTAACCACATACAATACCGTTGGTGGTTTTCGACTTTTGTTTGGCCGTACACAATTTATACTCTTACGGGCCAGGAGTATCTAATGTTTTACCACCTTAGATTTCGGTGGGATATTTTAGCAGTTTAACCACATACAATACCGTTGGTGGGTTTCTTTTTTTTTTTGCCCTAACTTTTGCCTAGGCCGCCCTTTCAGGTTTTCAACCTAGTGGGCTTTCTTAAGGGTAATATCTCTTCAAGAACCTTGCATTGGTTGGGGGAATGATTCTGTCACCATCCATCGTTATTAACAAATAGGCCCCATTAGAATTGTCACGACCCAAACCCGCCTCTATGGGTTTAGTTTCGTAACCGACCAGTAATCCGTGACTACCAAAGGCCTGCTTAACAGTAATGACAGTAATACAGAGTAAGGGGCGGGCAGAAGCCAAACAGTAAATAAAAGATGTCCAATGAGCTGTGAAAAACTGTATAGAAAAAGACTTTTATGAACAAGCCACATTCAAAACCAAAACATATATACATACATCATATACACAAACATCCAGGTTAGGGACCAAATCCCTAACTATAACTGTACAGTCAAGTCTTAAACACTTATTACAAAATGGAGACAAAAGGGTGAAACTGAGATACCCCAAAAAAACCTTAGCTTGAACAGACACGGAATCTCGAGGTGAGACACAATGGTTGGCTTGACAAAACGAGAGCTTAACTCGACGCTCCTAGCCTCGGTCCGGTGCCTGGACACCTACATATAAATATAAACAGTGAGATAAAGCCCAGTGAATAACAAATGCGTAAAAGGGTTAAGAATGAATGTCCTTTTAGTAATCAAAACAGTTAATTTCATCAATAGATCAATTATTCAATCAGTGGCTAACAGTTCATGTCAGAACAGTCATTGAGAAGCCATAACAGTCATATGTGGTACATCCCATAGCAAAACAGTACAACAAACAGTAGGTCTTAACAGACCAAACAGTCAGTTGATGGCCATCAAAACAGTATACAATATTGGTTTCAAATATTGGAACTGACAGAGATCTCTGTGACAGTAGCAGTACAGTACAGTGCAGTAGCACTAGCAATAACAGTAACAGTAAGTTGCTATAGATGCCACAAGTCTAGTTTACAAATAGGACAAACATTCATTCAGTAAGCAATACCGTTTCAGAAAGCAGTACAGTGAACCATTCAGAAAATAATTATAATTGAATATATCTTTACAACATTGTTACTCACAGAGTACTGGGCTATAGGCAAGCTAATGAACGTCCTCGGATGCCAACCCTACATAGTTGCAGAACGAACACACGCTAAGTTACACACTTGGGAATCAATAACTAGTCCCTATCTTGACTTGGTGTGGTTCTATAACATTATCCTTATTAAGATGCCTTAAATATGGCCTAGGAATGCCTAGGATGAAATGAGGATGCAAAGATGTACTTTAAAACACTTTTCAAAATTTGCTAAAACAGGGGTCCATGCTCGAGCGTGGCTTTCTACGCTCGAGCGGACATGCAGACAATGAAGCTCTGCTTGAACGTGACTTTCGTCACTCGAGCGGACTACAAAACACATGAAAAAGTACTGGTTGCAAGATATTCACGCTCGACCTCCGCTTGAGCATGAGACTCAGACCCTCGCTCGAGCGTGAATTATCTCGCTCGAGCGGACTACAAAACACATGAACTTCTAGGCATATGCATTTCACGCTCGAGTGTGACTTTATACGCTCGAGCGGAAGTGCATGTACTCAGAGTGTACGCTCAAGCATGAAGTCCTCCGCTCGAGTGTGGATCCAAAATCTGGAATTTTCAGATTCATCCTCAAGCATAAAACCTAACTTCCAAAGCTTCAAATTCGATTTTTCTGGGCTAATTTTCTGGAAAACATTTAGAAACCCATAATACAACATGTTTCAAAGATCATTTTGTAAAATCAAGCCCAAAGGTGTAACAATTAAACATAATTTCCCATGAAACATGAAGAGCAATGCAAGAACACAACATGCATGAGTTTTCAAGAACTCTAATGCTCCAAAACATGGTCAAATGCAAGATTGAACTCTAAAACATGGTGAATTCATGGACTACAACCAAAATATGAACATGCATCGGGAAATTCCATGAAAAACAACCTTAAACTCCAAAATAAGGGCATGCATATATGAATTAATTCTTAAACCAACACCTTAAGCCAATGCTTGACTCTATACACCAATTTCCCCATGAATCATGCAAGAACAACTTAAATTCACAATTAAGAAGATGAATTTCCTACCTTAGGTCTTGAATTTCAAGTATAGAGGTCTAATCATGCAATGCTCCTTCAATTTCTTCTAAGTCTCAAGCAAAAATCTCGTTGGACTAAATTTTCTCCTATTCTCCCTCTCTCTCTTGGTTTTGGTCTAAGAAATGGATGAAGAAATGATGCATCAAATGTGATATGAAGTGGGGAGGAGTTCGCCTAGGATTATCCACTCAATGGCATAAATGCAAATAACTCAAATTGATGTAATTTAACTTTAACAATTCTAATTTAATCAAATTTTAATTGAACCTACCATAAAATCACATAAATTCTAATTAGCATAAAACACTAATCAATCGCTGAATCGGTCGCCGATAAGGCTTTCAATTCGCAATTCGAAATCAAAACGCGAACAGATCATTCAGTGGTTCAACAGATAGAAATGCATTCTAAACAACACACTCATACAATCAGTTCAGGATTTCATCATAATCAATTACCTATCATGCTCAATCACAGTTTAACACTAATCAGAGGTGAGGGTCGTCATAAGAATAAACCTTCTCAATCACATAAGGTCCTTCCCATTTGGGCTTAAGCTTTCCTTTGGTTTTTTGTGAGAATACTATGGGTGTTCTAACCATTAGTACCAAGTCTCCTTTTTTAAAGGAGCGAAGCCTCACCCTTTTATTGAACGCATTTGCCATCCTTTGTTGGTAGATCTCCAAATTCTGTTGAGCATACAACCTTCTTTCATCTAGAGTCTCGAGTTCAGCCAACCTCACTCTCGCACTTTCATCTTCTGTTAAGGACTCTTGTATTGCCACTCGCAATGATGGTATTTGAACCTCAAGTGGTAACACTGCTTTTCCTTCAAAAACCAACGAATAAGGGGTTGCTTAAGTAGGAGTTCTGTGTGAAGTCCGATAAGCCCACAAAGCTTCTTGTAACTTTTTGTGCCAAGCTCTTTTGTTCTTATCCACCATATTCTTGAGAATTTTGCACAATGTCTTGTTGAAAGCTTTTGGCAGGTGCATGATATCTTGATGAATGGTTGTTTTTTATTTTGTACTTGGCAAATAACTTGTTCAAAGCATCACTCCTGAATGGCTGTCCATTATCCATGATGATACTTTCTGGAATCCCGAACCTGTAAATGATACGGGTTCGGATGAACTCAGAGACAACTGTGCTTTTTATATCCTTTAAAGCCACGATCTCTGCCCATTTTGAGAAATAGTCAGTTTCAGCTATGATGTATCGATATCCTGCTGAAGATGGAGGTACAAAAAGACCAATATTGTCTATACCCCATGTTGCAAATGGCCAAGAACAAGTTGTTAAATGTAAAGGCTCTGGGGGTTGGTGGAGAGAGTTCTCATGGAATTGGCAGACTTGGCATCTTCGAGCGTAATCTATGCAATCTGCAATCTGCAATCATAGTCGGCCAATAGTATCCCAACCGTTTTAGCTGCATATGTAATTTAGGACCACTTTGGTGTGCCCCACATATACCTGCGTGTATTGCTGCCATTACCTTTTGAATACGCTCCTTGGCTATACACCGCATATACATTCCATCCAAAGACCTTTTGTATAACCCATCTTTTCACAGGATGAATTTGGTAGCCTACGTCTCACTTCAATTCTTTTTACTTTATCTTCAGGTAGCCTACCATGTTGAAGGTAAGCTATGAATGGTTCCCGCCAATCGTCCTCGCTTTCTCCCTTCGTGGTGACGACCAAGATTGAAACCAAGTCAGAAATTCTTTTAAAGGTTGTAACACCCTTCTTTCACCTACCGTGATAGCAATTGTTTTGCTATCTGGAAGGGTCAATGATGCAGCCAAACTTGCAAGTGAATCAGCTCGAACATTTGTTCTTCTCTTCACATGGAAAATATGTGTTTTCCTGAATTACAAAAGCAATTGATCAGCCCTTTCATGATATCGGATGAGACTTGTTTTCTTAACAATGTATTCTCCACGAAGTTGCTTTACCACCAGTTCTAAATCTCCATAAATTGAGAGTTCTTCAATAGGAATTTGTAATGCCAATTCTAATCTAGCAATTATAGCTTCATATTCTGCCTCATTATTGGAGCATCCTTCACTTAGGGTGAAAGAATGGGTGATTATAGCATTGTCTAGAGTCAGAAACACAATTCTAATTCCAGCTTTATTGTTTTTAGGATTTTCTTGCTTCTTGCCATCTGGACTCCTTGAAGCTCCATCAAAATACATCTCCCATCCTTTCTAGATTTCTACTTGCATAACCTCTTCATCTAGTAAATTAGTTACGAGAGGTGAGTCATCAGGTATAGGATGTGCTGCCAAAAAATCTGCTAGAGCCTGCCCCTTTACAGCTCTTTGGGGAACATTTTCAATTACGAATTATTGGAGAATTACAACCCACTTTGCAATTTTCCCTGAAAGTATGGGCCATGAAAGTATATATTTCAAGGGGTCTGCTCTTGATATCAACTTGACTTCGTGTTCCAGGACATAGTGCTTTAGTTTTTGCAAGGCGAACACCAAGGCAAAATATGTCTTTTCGATAGGAGAATAATTAACTTCTGCCCCAACCAGAGTACGACTCAAGTAATACAAGGCATTTTTTTTACCATGCTCATTGTGTTGTACCAACATTGCCCCTAACGAACCATCTAGGCTTGTTATGTACAGCAAAAGTGGTTTCCCTTTTATTGGGCTCATGAGTACTGGAGGCTTCAAAAGATACTCCTTAATACTATTAAAAGCATTTTGGCATTGCTGATCCCATTCAAATAGAACACCCTTTTTCATCAATCTTAAGAATGCCAAGCATCGACCAGCACGTTAGAAATAAATCTTCTGATATAGGCCAATCTCCTTTGTAGCCCCTTCAATTCCCTTAAATTTTGCGGAAAAGGCATTTCAGCAATGGCTTTAATCTTAGTAGGGTCAATTTTAATACCTTCGTTTCGAACCACAAACCCTAGAAATTCTCCTGAGGAAACTCCAAATGCACATTTTAGTGTGTTCATCTTGAGTTTGTATCTCCTCAAATGTTCGAAGATTCTTCTCAAATCTTCCACATGGTTTTCCTTCTCCTTTGTCTTGATGACAAGATCATCAACATAGCATTCAATGGTGTCATGCAGCATATCACCGAACATTACAGTCATCGCCCTTTGATACGTGGCCCCAGCATTTTTCAGGCCAAACGGCATTACCTTATAGCAAAAGACTCCTCTCAGAGTCCTGAATGCAGTCATTTCTTCATCTTCAGGTGCCATTTGGATTTGATTGTATCTTGAGTATCCATCCATAAAAGACAAGGTTTCATACCCAGTAGTTGCATCTACAAAAAGTTCAGTGATGGGCAAGGGAAAGTCATCTTTAGGACAAGCCTCATTGAGATCACGAAAATCAATGCAAACCCTGATTTGACCATTATTTTTCTTGACCGGCACTATGTTTGCTAGCCAGGTTGGATATTTGACTTCCCTGATGAATCCTGTATTGATAAGCTTGTCGACTTCAGCTTCAATTTAGGCTGTAAGCTCTGGTCGAGTTCGCCTCTGAGGCTGTTTAACTGGCCGTTTCTCAGGGTGAATTGCAAGCTTATGGACTGCAATCTCTGGATTAAGACCAAGCGTCTCACTGTAGTTCCATGCGAATATGTCACGATACTCCTTTAAGAAGGAAATATATTGCCGAGCTTCTTCTTCCTTTAAATTTGCACTAATGAAGGTTGGTTTGTTCTCTCCTTCATCACCCAGATTTACTTCACGAAGGTCATCCATGGTGGCTTGGCCTCCTGCTTCAAATTCTGTTGGTGCAGGTTGAGCTTTATCTTAGTCAACATCTTCCAACACATCTTGAGTAATAGTCATGTTTACTGGAAATTTTTCCTCATCCCCCTGATAGCCTAACCCTTCTGTCCTGGCGGTGATAATACCGCCTTGCTGGATAACCTGTCTCTGCAAAGGTGTTAATGCAAAGTCAAAGGGTGTCATTGTTCCTGGTATTTTTTCAGGATTTAAACCAACTTTTACCAACATCTATGTAATTTCTGCACTGAAGGTAGGCTTCTCAAAACTCGAGATGTTTTCATCTGGCACTTGTTCAACTTTCACTTTCTGTTCAACATCTCCAAGTGAGTGGAATATGATGGATTTCGACCCTTTCCCTTTAGAAGGGACCACAATCTTATTATATTTCTCCACAAAAGTGCATTCTATCCTCCTTAATGGCAACGTGAACTCACCCTTGAGATCCAAAATTGGATTTATTAGGGCTAGAGCCTTTGCCCCCAGTTTCCTTTCGGACTTTGGCACATATTGAAAAGTTCTTTTTGTTGAAACTGAAGTAGACTCTAGAGCGTCTTTGACATTCGGAGTATCTTCAGACTTTTTCACATCTTTTCCCTTTCTTTGTGAAGTCTTTGTATAGAAGCTATCATCAACATAATAGGCCTCTACTTCTCCAAATGGATCATTGTCAGCCACAGTTGTCCCCTCTTTTTTGGGTGAAGGCAATGGGTACTTGATACATTGGTGATAAGTTGATGGCACTGCATGATGATTATGCATCCATGGTCTCCCAAGCAAAGCATTGTAGGAGGTGTCTACATCAATGACCAAGAACTCAGTGCTTTCTTCAATATCCCCAAACTTGGTTCGCAATTCAATCTTCCCCATTGGGCGTTGTTCATTCTGATTAAATCCTTGAATGACCAAACGACTTGGGCGAAGTTGTGAAATTTGAACCCCTAATAAGTTTAAGGCCCTCCGAGGCAGGAGGTTTACCACAGATCCTCTATCAACCAGAATTCGAGAAATTTTCACATCATGGATAAGCCTAGTGATAAACAAAGGCCGATTATGGTCTGTCATTTCAGCACACATGTCTTTGTCACCAAAGGTTACCATAGCCATGCATATAGTTGTCTTCTCTTGATTTCTAACCTCGATTTCTTTGTGGAAATCCTTTGGCTTGGACAGGGCATATATTAAAGACTTTCGAAGCTCTGGAGACATTTTCAGTGCATCATATATGCTCAACAATGCTGGAATTTTCTTTAGATGAGCTAGTACATCATATTTCACTTGCTCTTCCTCCAGCAAAACCTGTGAAACTTCTGACGTTTGAGGGTCCTGAGGATTTCGTAATTTCCTCCGGTAGGTCAAGTAAGTCTGGCATACTTTAACAACCGCCTTTTCGTTGACCTCAACTTCTTTTGTTCCCTCAGTTGTTTGGACCATGTTAACTGGACCACCTGCAGGGTGATCATCATTATCAATCACTTCTCCATCTTCCTGGAGCTGCATTCTTCTCCCATTTCTTAGGTATCAGGAGTCATGCCTATAAAAGCATTGGGATTCTACAAAACTGTTCTTCATGGCCTCCCAACTAGGCACCACCACCCCTTCGATGGAGCAATACCAGTTAGAGGCGATCCCCTCCAAAGAAAGGGGGAATTGTTTTAGGCAAAGTGCTTGATTTTAAGTTGTTTCCCCACACTGTTTCAAAAAACACCTAATATGTTTTTGAGGATCTCCATACCCCTCATATAGGACAAAATTCGGAAGTTCGTATCCTTCAAGAAATGGTGTTTGCTCTACCCATAAAGGGAACAAATCCCTTGGGCGATAAGTGCCCATCTCTCGAAGATCAATGGCAGTTTCAATCTTCTCCTCAATTGTGGCTTCTATGAAATTATGTGTTTGAGAAGATATACCTTTGTCATCCAAATGTTTTGATATCTCAATTTCTATTGGCCATGGTTTATAAAATGTCCTATAGAATCGACCAGCCATGGTGTCCTAATCTGGCTTTTTACTGTGTTTCCACATTGTGTGAGGAAACAAACCAAATGGCGCCTTGGACAACCTGTCCCATTATATAAAAGAAAACGAGGTACTGCATATCCTCATGGGAACTGAACCCACTCAACCCAATTAGGGAAAGGGTGTTCAGAAATTTGATTTCTTTCAATAATCAAATTTTGATGGGCTTCAAAACCCTCATCTTTCAAAGAGACTGTTACTTTTGCCTAATGTTCCGCTTCCCTTCTAGCTTCAATTTTTGCTTTCTCATCATCACCTGGATTGCGAATGATATGTATTTCTCGTTCTTCAAAATTCACATCCACAGTGATGACATTACAAGGAAAGTCAAAGTGGTCACTTGATACACTTTCTCCATCGTATGTCCTAGCTGGGGATGTGTATGGTGAACCATCAAGAGAAAAGTCAAGTTCCCAATCTTCATTAGGATCCTCAACTTGAGATGACTTTGCTTGTTTACTTGAATGCTTCCATACTTCATCATCCGACTTACACCTGCCATTCACCTCATCATCCTTGAAGTGTAGTCATTTTTTTGCCTTTTTCACAAGCTTAGAGTCGGACCTACACCCGGTGTCTCCTTTTTCTGTTCCCTTTACATATTCTGGAGTGCCTTGATAGTACATTGGTGGTACTGGCAAATATTCTGGAGAAAAGGCTTCTGGTGTGTACTCCGGAGAAGCTAGTGTATATTCTGGAGAAGTTGGTGTATACTCTGGTGAGTCAAGTATGCAGATAGGAGATGTAATGCAATCTCCTTCCCTAACTTTTGAACCAACTTCACCCTCATCTTCCTCGTCATCACTCAAAACAATGATGGTTAGGTAAGGGGCCAAAGTAAGCTTTTCCTCCCTCCTTTTATCAAAGTATGTCTGCAACTCCATAGATTGAAATTTTGAAGGTGGAAATTCCTCCAATGTAACTGGGACAAGGGGACATTGCTCTAATTGCTCATCAGGGACCAATTTCTCCCCTTTTTCCTTCTTTGGGTTCTTCTTTCCTTTTCCCTTACTTACTTTGGCTTTTCTCTGTTTCCTGGAAACTTTTGGTTTTTGCTTTTTGGAAACTTTTGGCCCTTGTGTTGTTGAAGCAACCAAATTTCTAGTTTTCACTGTGGCATTTTGTTTTTTCTTCATGCTTTTTGACTGATAAACAACCCATTCACCTTCATTATCATTGTCGATAGTAATTGGGTTAGCAGATGCTTTCTCTTGAGAAGGGAGCTCGATAATCCTAGAGTCCAGAAGTTCCTGAATTTTATCTTTCAGAACAAAGCACTCTTTTATCGGATGGCTAATCAAACGATGGTAGGGGCAATACTTTGGATCGTTGGTCTTTCTTACCTCATGTGGTCTCTTCACCTCAGAGAGAGCAATCAACTTTTGCTCCAACAGATCTTCAAATAGGTCTTCGACCAGATCATCCGTGAAGGAATATTTCTTCTCCAACCTCTCTTTCATAGTCACCTTTTTAAATTCCTTGGGCTTTTTAGCCCCTACTACAACAGGACCCTTATTTCTGGTTTCGATTGTAGCTGTAGTCGGGGACTCAACCCTTTCGACGGCCCTAGGCCTCCTTCGTTTAGCTAGATGCAGCTCCATATCATGAGCTTTAGTGTATAGATCATTAAATCCTTCAAAAGTTTGAGCCATAAGAGCCGTAGAGAGCTCATGTCGAAAGTTGTTAAGGCATATCTGAATTAACTCTAATTGCTTAAACTTTTGAGGACAAGCAAATGTCAAAGCTCACCATCTTGCAATGAAATCTGTGATAGACTCATTGTCACGTTGCTTGGTCTCAATCAGTTATGGTACTCCAACTCGCCTTTGTGTGTTGTAGAACTGTTTAAGAAACTCCTTTACCATGGAATCCCAACTTAGGATTGATCCCTCAAGAAGGTTAGTATACCAAGTAAATGCAGAACTTTCAAGTGATTAGACAAATAGCTACAGGCACATGGCCTCATTCTAGGCTATTGGCCCGCACCTTGAAAGAAAATGAGCCACATGTTGTCTTGGATCTCCTGTTCTATCAAACATTTTGAAATCTGGTTGGGAAAAACCAGAAGGGAATGGAACAGCATCTACCCATGCTGGATAAGGTTTTGTAATTATTCGAAAGTTCTCATCATCTTTTTCCTTGACTTTCTTTACTTGTCTCCTCACCATATCATTAATCATGGCCATGAGCATTGGATTCATACCACCACTCGTTAGATCAGAGTAACAAGGACCATTGCCCCCTGGGGCTAGTGTGCTTTGTATGCCTACGGATGTCCCCAAAACAGGTTGTGCCGTTTGTTTGGGTGCACTTCCTGGTCCTGTCATTTGGGCCTGCAATTGTTGCATTTGCTCCAACATAGCAGTCATTTCCCGTTCACTTCTCTCAAGTTGTTCTTGTAGGGCCACCACTTTTTCCTTGAGGCCTTGGTCTTGTTGGACCTGTGAATTTGCACCTTCTTTCTCAACCTCAGTCATCATAACTGTGACTTTGTTGATAGCTCTCAATTCATTGTTTCCAATATTCGTTGAAACAAATGAGATAGAATCATCTTGTTCGTACAAAGGATTATCAACCCCCACAACATTACTCATATTTGAAGCATCTGACTGCGATGCTTTGTTTTGAGCCTCACGGGTTATGGACCTTATTACAGGCCCTTTTCTTATTCCCTCCATAGATAGTTCAATCAAAGTAGAAATATTTCCCAAGGGTTGCTTACCCTCCTCCACCTTTGACTTTCTAACAAAGACAGGACTTTCAATTTGTTTTTGGCGTTCATTTTTCGAGAGAGCCCTTTCAATAGCTCCTATAACATTTGTCGCCACTGTTCTTAGTTCCAGTTTCTTTAAGGCCTTATTTCTTCTTCGCCTTTGTTTTTTCGAAACCGGACCATTTGATGATATATCAAGTTGAGCCCCTAGGGGCATAGAAGGAACCGTTTGCATTTTTGCAAATTCCTCATGAATTTTCAAAACAGTCCCTACATTTTTAGATCGGACCAATTGATGTTGATTCAAATTCCGTCGGGCCAACGAGTGTTCCTTATTCGAACCTTGTCGGGCCAACGGGTGATCCTTATTCGAACCCTGTCGAGCCAACGAGTGTTCCTTTGGCTCCTGAGAGTTCACTGAAATTTGTTTTGACCAATTTTGTGCTCTGAACAGAACTATTGGTTCGTAGGCCGTAACTGTTTTTTCGACAACAGGGGCCTTTTTTCCATCAACAGGAGTTTGGGTTATTACCCTTCTCCCAATGGCCCTAATAATGGCCATGTTTTCAGCAGAGGCTTTCTTCTGGGCAGACTCCACCATTTTAATGGAGTCTTTTACCCTTTTGAGTAGTTGGGCCACAACATTTTTTGTTGCCCCCGTTCAAGCTGCAACAAAAGTCGTAGTTACAAACTGAGTAGCCTCCTTTGCCTGAATAAGAAAGCTCATCGCTCGGGATGTGGCCCTCACGGTTGCGTACTACTTCGACGCTTTCACATAATCTTCAGTAATCTTTCTCAAACTTTCAGCTTTCTGGAGAAGTGTGACTTTCTTCGTCACACCAGTTACCTTCGGGACAGCCAAGCGCTTTCCCTCTGGAGCCCCTTGGGTGATAGGGGAAAGAAGTGCATCTTTCCAGGATTTTGCTGGTTCTACCTTTGGGGCAGCCAAGAGCATTCGCTTTGGAGCCCCTTGGGCGATGGGTGCTATCTCCACCCTTGGTGATTTCAGAACCACTAGATTGTAGGTTTGTCTCTTGACAGTTGCTTCAGCATTCCTATAACAAAAGAATACGTCAGTAAGTTTCAACTATATATATATATTTTGTTCTTCAAAAGATGGGAGGAGAAATAAGTCCCACTGGGCGTGCCAGAATTTGTAGACACAAATTTTAAAACATGAAGTGTTTCAACACATTTCAAAATTTTATAGTACAAATGTCCACTGTTTTGTTTTTGGACTAAACAGTGTTGATTATTTGAATATCAGGTTCTTATTTGCGATCTGTATTTCAGATCGTTAATTACACATTTTATACAAATGAAACCTTCGATTAATGAAGAACAAAATAAACAACAAAAGACAATTTAAGAAAAATAAATATTTTATTGAAATTGTTATGGGCTTTGAACCCTCGAATATAAAATACAATTCTTGGGTTTGGAACCCTTTACCTATTCATTGCCATTAGCGTAGGCTCTTGAGTTCTCTAGGCTTCTCTTTTTCTTTCTTGTAACGACTTCTTTAGCTTTCAATTTCTTTCTCTCTCTAATCTTTTCACTTCTGATTTTCTGATCCCCCGTCTTGTGTGATGGTCCTCATATTTATAGAGGGCCATCAGGTGATAGGAATGCCTCATCTTCAATTTGAATTTCAAATTGAATGATAACGCCATTTGAATTTTGAATAATAGCGCTATCTGATTAATCATATATTTGAGTAACCGGATTGATCTTTGGGGTTTCATCCTCTGTGGTGTCCTTGTTGTAGGCTCTACAGGTGTCATCGTTTGTAGGCTCCACGTGTCACTTGAGCATCTCGAATAACGTCGTTGAGATACAACGTCGTTTTATTTATGCACTTCAACGGATCATATTGATTTTTTTAGGAAGTGATTACCTACAACTTTCCTATCATAGGCTCTATACGTGTCACAAATTTAGTTGAAATTTATGTGCCAACAGTCACACTCGTGCCTCTCAATCATGCCTACCTGTAAAGCATAGACACCTCTCCGGAGGCAATGAATGGGTGTCAAACACTCTGCCTAACGTGTCTCTTTTTTTTTTTTGAATTTTTGCAGCCAACACTCTTTCAAACAGTCTTGGACATGTTATGGACACGTTGAAGATAGAGAGACACCCTAACATAGGAGACAGAGAGAGAAACCCTAACCCATTGAAGATAGAGAGAGAAAGAGAAAGAGAAATAGAAAGGGTGAAGAACCTGTTAAAGCCCTAGATTGAGGCTAGATCAAGGTATGTTCTTTCAATCTGTGTGTGTTCGACTCTCCCTTTCCCTCTGTTCATCGTCGAACCTGTTCATCTTCTTCGACTCTCTCTCCCTCTGTTTGGTGCTCTCTCTCTCTCTCTCTCTCTCTCTCTCTTGTTTGACACTCTCTCATTTTTTTGTTCAACTCTCTCTCTCCCCTCTTCGTGTGTCACTATCTCTCTCCCTCTTTTATTCTTTGTTTCTTTTTTTTTTTTTTACCCTTTTTGTTTTTAGTAATAAAAAAAAATTCCCGCTTTTACTTTTTTCTATATTTTTTAATATTCTTGTTTGCTAAAAATTAACATATAGAATAAATTATTTTTATTTGTAAAAAAAATAATAATAATAATTTGGGAATGATATTTGATATTAAAGTAAATAAATAAATAAAAATAATATATATTTTTAAATTTTACATATAATAAATATAAAAAAAAATATAGGGGGACTTACCAACTGATCCCATGGAAGTAAGTTAATACCAGCCAAGTCCTGTCCTATTTTCGTTTCCAATTTTACCCTTCAATATCACACCACATGCGTAAAGCAAAGAAGCTGCTCACGAGCTCTCCCTTGTGAGCTCTCCCTTGTATGTTGTCTTCGTTTTGTTCCTTATATATTGTTCCTTTTGTTCTCTCATACTCACATACATACACACTTACTCACTAATTCACAAAAACACATCCACACACTTACTAATTCACAAAAACAAATTCACAATAATTTAGCAGTGATATACTTACACTGATAAATTTGATATACTCACTATAGCGATCCCGGTTTTCCCTTCATTGTTTAATTGTATTTCAGACTCGGTTCCGTGGATGTGTTGTTGTCTTTTTTCCGTTTCCATCCTTTACTCTTTGTATATGAGTCTTGGGTCGTGTTGGGTAGGTTTAAAACAGGTTGGTTATGTTTGGAAACCAAGGGTTAGTGTCCATTAAATTTTCATAATGGTTCATTTAATATCCTTATTAGTGGTTCAGTTACTATCCTTATTAGTGGTCCATTATAGCGACCAATCCTTAATATCTTACATTT
The DNA here is from genome assembly GCA_036172215.1 of Camellia granthamiana. Classification (NCBI taxonomy): domain Eukaryota; kingdom Viridiplantae; phylum Streptophyta; class Magnoliopsida; order Ericales; family Theaceae; genus Camellia; species Camellia granthamiana. The sequence goes on from CM069913.1 coordinate 93,173,933, forward strand.
ATTTATGGGGTTTCATTACTTTGGTAACCTCTTGGTCATAAATGGAGGTTAAATAGAATTCATGAACTTGGTTAATGGTCATTATCTTGGTGTAACCATTTTTTTGTTTAATGGTCATTATTTTTGGTATAACTGTAAGGTCCTAATGGCCTGTTATATATCAGTAGGCAGCAGCGGGTTAAACATCATTTTTTTTCATCATCTTTTCTTTTGAAACCCTCGAGCCAACTCTCTCTCTCTAAACTTGTCTTCTCTCTAAGAATTGATCTACCTAGGGTGAGTATCTAACCTTAGTCATTTATTAAAAAGATAGAGTGGGTTGAGGGCTTCGTTTTAATCTGAGAAACTTGGGATTTGGAGCACGTTGGTCTTTGGTCATCATCTCCGTTTGAGTTCTTCACTTCGAGGTAGAGATTCCTACTCATCTTTATGAGCTTTAACCTAGATGTTGGGCTTTTGTTTAAATGGTTTGATTTGGGAAGTTAGGGTTTTGAAATGTGCTGTTTTGGGGTTTTGTTTATTTGATTCATCCATACGTGTTTTGGGTCTAAAATAGAGATTGTTGATGTTGTTAGAAATATTTGAGCCTTTGGGTCAATATTGGAAAAGGGGGGAGAAAAGCCCTAATTTTTGATAAATTAATTTATATAATAAATTTTGGAAGATATGGAAATATGAAATTGAGTTGAATATAATGAAATTTGCTCATTATGAGATGGAACGGTGGATTTGGATTACATTAATCATTCACTTTTAAAAATAATGACAATTTATCTGTTATAACAATTATTACTTGCTCAGAAATAATTGTTTTGGGCTACCGGTGGAGGGTTGTCTTGAGGGTTGTAGACAATGCATGGTGATTAGGCAAACTAAAACTAATCAGTTGAGTATGCTATTGAATATGGTGGTTGGTATAATACATCAAAATTTTGTATTGATTGATCGAATTTGTACATGATAATCGCTTATATATATTGTTTTGTGTGGGAGGAGATGGGGATGTACTCCACGGTTTATTGGAAGATGGAGGATGGACCTCTAAACCGGATTTTTGTTTGATATTGATACAGCACTAAAATGTGTATCATTTGTGAAGTATAGAAGTGTTTTTGTTTGATATTGATACATCACTAAAATGTTTATCATTTGTGAAGTATGGAAGTGTTTTTGTCTGAGATTGATACAGTACTAAAATGTGTATCTATTATGAGGTATGAAATGTTTAAAATGAGTTATTATCTCACCTGAAATGGAAATACTGTTGATATGAGATGTGATCTCGTTTAAATTGATTGACCAAGTTATGAGTCATAGTTATGAATTGAGAATTTGATAAGAAATGGAAACTGGAATAGAACATGGACATATTAGTCATGGGATTGTAATGTATTATAAGTTGTTGTGTAAGAGTTAAACGTTTATCAATTGCTAACGTTTTAGTTACTGTTCATACTATGTTTAGTATATCTCTATTGGGCGTTGGCTCACCCTATATGGAACATCATTTTCAAGTATAGGTGTTATGCCACCTCCAAGGACATAGCTTGGAAGGCTTGAGGCTATTAGACCACCTTTTGTTGTTTTGTTATATTACATGTATATCAAGCCAAGGGCTTTCTTTGTATAGAGTTTGCACTCTCTTTTTGCAACCAAGCGTTGTCTTGGGAAGTTGTAAGCCCATAGGGCGATTACTTTTATTGTCAATATGTAATACATTTTGTAAGAACACTCTGATGATTGTAATATAATATCTCTTTCCTATATCTTGAATGTATGCTATTATGGGTTTATTTTGAGGGCGTTACACTCACATACATACACACTCACTTACTAATTCACAAAAACAAATTTACAAAAATTCATGAGAAAGTTTTTTGTGAAAGGCAAATGCACTTGGAGGAGCTGTGTGAATTAATCAAGGCAAGGATTGCATTGTGGGCCAAATTTTATGCTCAGGATTGCTGTTACTCAATGCAGCAGATTATCTACAACATTCAGGAGATTCAGCTTGGTTTCTAGCTATCACTAGTGTTAAGCTGGGGATGGCAAATGGTTAGTCTATGGTGGAGGTGAAGGGTGAATTTCTGGTGTTTTTTCTAATATTTTGCTCTGATTGTTGATCTGTCTGTTGGGTTGTTTTGATGTCATTGGATGCTGGAAGTCTTGGTGATTCTTTGGATCAGGAGATGTATGCTAAGGGCAGCTGATGGATTGGGTTTTGTGTTGGATTGTAGTGCACTTATTAATGCTCAGGTGAGAGGTTGTATGACATAGGTCTGTTGCTTTATGCTGTATATCAGAATCCCAGAGACGGTGCCTTCTCGGTTTGTTAAGAGAGCCTTAACAAAATTGTTGATTTACTGATGTCCTGAAGCAAGTGTGTTGTGGCAGTAGCAGTATTGTGCATTGTGCTTTGTTGCTGTGTAGCATTGTGGCAGCAGCAACATGTTGCAACAGTAGTGTGGGTCTGCACCTCTCTTTTCTTCTTTTCTCTTCCTTTGGCTTGTGTTGGTTCCTCTCTAACCTTTGTAGTTGTGCTAGCTCATGATTGAGCTTTATACACTTCCCTCCTTTATTGATGTAATCTCATATGAATGTATGTTGTCGTCATCAATAAAGTTTTTCTTTTGCTGATCAAAAAAAAAAAATTACAAAAATTCAACAGTGATAAATTTATCACTAGTTTAAACAAATTTATCACTAGTTTAAACAAAATTATCACTGATTTATCACTAATTTAAACAAATTTATCACTGGTTTAAACAGATTTATCATTGGGATCTTTCCCAATATAAAGAGAGAGAAAGAGAGAGAGAGAGAGAGAGAGAGAGAGAGAGAGAGAGAAAAAGAGAGAAGACCCGGCGGCAAAGAGCCTAGATCCTAGATCTAGAGGTAGAGGAGACGACGACTATGGAGATGGAGGCGACAGTGGTCGGCAACGATAGTAGAGGTGGAGGCAAAGACGTTGGTGGCGGTAAAGGCAAAGACGTCAGTGGAGGTGAAAGTAGAAGAAGATGCCAACAGTGGGGGCGGCGGTGGTCAGCAGGTTCTCTTTCATATATGTGAGCTTTCTTTCTTCCTCTACTGAAAGAGAGAGACATGTTCAATTTGTTAAAACATTTTATTGATTCTCTGCATTTAAACAAATGTAGAGAGAAAGAGAGGGAGGGGGGAGAGAGAGAGAGACAGCATTGGAGTCAGGTGGTGTTCTTGGTTCTATTATTGATCCAAGTAGAAGCACAAGATGGGTTCATCAAAACCAGTGGATTTTTTTTTTTCTTTTCTTCAGATTTGAGTATAAAAACATGAGGGCAAAAATGAAACAAACAAAAATGTTCAGGACCTATAGGTAAAAGAGTGTCCATTAAGGACCTGTTGGGTAATAACCTTTGAAAATAGGACTGGCCCGTAAAAATCTCAAAATTATATATATTGAACATGTCCCCAACATGTTGTGACTCCCATTTTTTAAAAATTTGTGCATTCACGTGTACGTGTCATGTCCCGTGTCTGTGTCCGTGCTTCATACATGCCTACCAATAGATAATACCCAAACATGGAAAAAGCCACTGAAACACAATTAAAGAACCACCCAGCTATCCTCGGCATTCTACTTCCTATAAACAAAATGATCTACCATAGAGGCTATAACCAAAGAACCATTGCAAAAGTTTCCCGTTCTTCATGACTAAACGAAGGCTTGTAATTAGACAAAACCAAAAAATCTCCATAGAAATCTATTGATTTAGAGAGAACATTATTTTAGCCTTCTTGTCAATGCTTGCTATAGTCAGCCTGATTCCCATTTCTCCTAAAGAAATTAAATAGATCCTACGACTATTTATTAAAAGTTCAAAACTTTTATCAAAAATGAAATGCAGACAATTACACTTAACTTCTTCTGCACACTACTTATATATTATCAATAGGAACAACATGTGATATGGTCATTATATGCTTATTTTATATCCTTAATTTATACTGTGTTAGACCTATTTTATATTTTATTATTTATTTTGTCTTTTTCTGTTTATTTTTATGTTTTTAGTATTCTAGAAATTTTATGGAAAATGCTAATAAATGAAGAAAATTGAAATCTACATGAGAAGAGATTTTAATATATAAATGGGAGCAACATATCACTACAAGAATTCGCACTTTTGCCGACTAAAAATTTGGTTGGCAAAAGTCCATTTTTAGTCGGCAAAAGTTATCCGCGACTAATTTTTTTGGTCGCCACTTTGGTCGGCAATTGAGGGTCGCGGAAAGTAATTAGCGACTAAAAAAATTTTTTGTCGCGAAAAAGTTATATTTGCCAGCTAAATTTTTGGTCGCTAAATATATAATTACTGCGACTAATCCATTTAGTAGCTAAAACACTTTAGTCGCGAAAAGTCATATTTTCCCAACCAAACATGTTAGTCGCCAATTCGCACATTCAACGACCAAATAGTTTGGTCGGCATTTGTCGCCCATTTCCACGACCAACTAATTTGGTTGCAAATTGTCACATTCCGCGACCAAAAAATTTGGTTGGCAATACATTCCACGACCAAAAGATTGGTCGGCAATATTCACTACAAAAAAATTACACTTTTGCCGACTAAAAATTTGGTCGGGAAAAGTCCATTTTTAGTCGGCAAAAGTCATTCGCAACCAATTTTTTTGGTCGCCACTTTGGTCGCCAATTGAGGGTTGGCAAAAGTAATTGGCGACCAAAACTTTTGTTAGTCGGGAAAAAGTTAGATTTGCCGACTAAATTTTTAGTCGCTAAATATATCATTACCATGACTAATTCATTTAGTCGCTAAAACACTTTGGTCGCGAAAAGTGATATTTTCCCGACCAAATATGTTTGTCGCCAAAAGCAAAAAATCGGCGACCAACTATTTTCGTCGCCAAAAGTTGAGGAATCGCCAACTAATAATTTAGTCGCCAAAAGGTAAGGAATTGCCGACCAATGATTTTAGTCGCAAAAGTGTAGAATTTGGCAACCAATTAATTAGTCGTTAAAACTTTTCTCAACCAAATATTTTGTCGCCAAAAGACATTAAACAATCAACGACTAATTAGTTAGTCACCGATCTTTTTTTTTTTTTTTTTTTTTAACAATCAATTTTTGTTTATAAACATTCAATCCAATATTGAACAAAATTCATTCAACCCAACCTAAATATAACATCAAAATTCATCATATTTTCCTGCTCAATCCCAAACTTTACAATCATTCCATTCAAAACATTAATTGAGACAAGTTTTAAACATCCATCCATTGAAAACTAGTAAGTAATTGAACAAAAATTAAAAGGAAAATCAATGAAGGAATCCAAAAAAAAATTCTACAACAGGAAGGAATATATATGGTTTTGAAGCATCAGCCTTGTGCTTGATCGTTTTTGGAAGTCACCTACAAATAAAATAAGAAAAGTTAGAATCTAGAAAAAAACATCCAAAATGAAGTATTCTCATAAAAAAAAATTAACCATATGGCAAAAAATTTATATGATTACATTACAAACATTTGATGATGACTATACCACAATTAAGTATTGTCATACCTGAACAATGAGACAAAGCAACTCAGCAAGTCTCGCCAAGGTAATCCTTCAGTAATACTTTAAGACAACAAGGATGTTCTGCAAGAAACAATAATGTCTTGTAGATAAACCATTGCAGCATATAATTGAAATATATAATTGAACATGAGTGAAAGATTACATGTTCTACCAATTTGGACAGTACGTGTATTTTTAAAAATAAGCCATCCATTTTTTATTTTGTTTTGTGAAAAATAAGATAAATTGAGCAAATTACGTTTATTGAATCGATTTAATTTTTTTATGGAATATATAAATGAAGAATCCTACAAAATAAACGTTCGAATTATCAAAATAGAACCCGTAATAAATTTCACGAGCCTAAATAATATCCTCCAATTCAGATCTAAACTAGAGGCAATTCAAATCCTATATATAAAATAAATGCACAGCATGACCCTTCACCGTATTGTTCCCTTAATGCTGTGGACACTGAACATTGATTTGTTTGGTGAGATAACCAACATTACGCACAACTTAAAACAATATCATCACTTTACTATTATAACCTCCAACAAAGACATAACACCTAATAAAAGTAGGAAAAAAGAAGTGGGAATAAAAAGAAAGCTAAAGCTGAAATGAACAAATTCGAATCATCACAGTTAATTAGGTGATTGCCTTCAAATTCAGAAACACATTGAAAACATAATGAGAAACATATATAGTTTTCAAGATCTTGTTTCTCATTATGTTTTCAATGTGTTTCTTCTCAACAATATATGTTTACTACCACCTAATTAACTGTGATGATTTGTTACTCTGTCCTTTTACGTTACTCTGTCCTTTTAGTTCCTTCTCAAACAATAAATTGCATATTTACCAACAAAAAACAAGCCCTAATATGTTACTCTGTCCTTTTAGTTCCTTCTCAACAATATATTGCATATTTACCAACAAAAAACAAGTGGACAACAACCCAAGTTCATTTGTCTTCCAACAACCAGTAAACAAGACCATGAAAGGACAAACTGTACCTTCACCGTTGTCATTGGCTAATATCACAATGAAGATGTATTTGAAGAGAGCCATGAGAGTGAATGTCCAGAAAATAAAGGAAAGCACCCCATAAATCTCTTCATCATCCTCATGAAGGCTCAGCTTCCCTGAGAAGGTGGTCTTGTAGACATACAGAGGGAAGGTATACCTATATATAGAGAGTGACAGACAGGGGGACAGAGCATTTCAAGAATGTCAAATTGTAATAAATGAAATTCTTCTTCTATTTTTTCTTTTTTTTTTCCCCCAAGTGAATTTCTCATGTCCAAATTTATGGTTTAAAAAAAATCCCAGAAACCCTGCATAACAAGCCCAAACCTTTTGTTCACACAAGCCAAAGGCAGCAAATCTATTGTTCAATATCCAACTTGTGTGCTTTGCATGCTTCAAGAGCCATAATTGCTTTCCTAAGGTTTTGCTTCGACTTTGTAGCAATCTTAGTAGCAAAACTCATCGGTAGATCAAAGTCTTCATTCCTTGCTATCTGAATAAGAACCTCCATGATCTGCAAAATTGTGGGGGAGAAGAGTCAAAGAAAATTCAGGGTACAATATGAGATTTTTGCCCCAGAAGATTCCCCAGCAAACTGCACACACTGCACATAGTGAATGGACCTAAAGACCAACAAAATCCCTCAATACTTCTATATTTCTATATATTTGTAGTATTTGGATTCCTGTTAACGATTCTATGAAATATTTTTTACTAAAAGAATCAAGATACTAATCCTAACCATGTTAGGAACCCATAAGAAATGAGGTTAAAATTTTCTGAAAACATCAATTGACTCTGTGGGAGCCAAATAAATGGATGAATCGGAAGGGGGATATTTTAGTAGATTGGCATTAACCGGCCGCATCCTGTAGACACTAACCGGCTGCATCCCGCAGGACTAGGATGAGCCGAATACAATACATTAGCCGATTGAGAAAGGATCTTTAAGGCCGAATAGAAGAACGGGTAATGATTGAAAAATGGGCCCAGGCCCCGAGGCCTCAGGAGAAACAGATATAAATAAAGAAGCAGCGTTCTTGGAATGGTATGTAAGAATCACTTCACTAAACTTAGTAAAACAAGCTTTCTTGAGTATAAGAACTGACTTGCCCGTCGGAGTGCTAACCCCGGCACCCCCGACCGGAGTGTTTGTCTTTGCAGGTGACTAAGCTGAGGATCAAGAGCGTCTCCCAGGATCGGAAGAGTATTTTCGAAACCACTTCTCCACAATTGGCGCTGTCTGTGGGAATACTCAAGCACATCCATGGAAGGCGTGACGCAAGATCCTCCGATAGCCACCGACGAGACTACACAGACAGACGACATCACTCCGGCAAATATGCTCGGGAAGGAAACCATCGCCGCGAGACGTGCCTTGAATTTTGACTCGCCAACGACTTCAGCGTAGGAGACAATGCAATCAATCATAGAACAAGCTAAACAGAATGAACAAAGGCTGGAAAATATGATCGCAGAAAACGAACGCCTCCGTCAAGATTTGGCCCTGGAAGTAGCAAAATCCAAAGAAGCCGCGCGCCAAGACCCCGAACGACCCCTGAAGGCAGGTAGACAACGACCTCGAGTCCGACCAAGAGAAACCGATAGCGACTCCAATTCGTTATCCACGGAGCATAACAAGGGACGCTCAGACACTTCCAGCTCCTTTGAAAAAAGTCCACACACAAGGAACAAGCGCAGAAGAAGCAGTTCAGACGAAGAGGACCGGCACGATCCTTTTATCCGACGAATTGCGAGGGCGGCCCTGCCCAAGAAGTTCAAAGCTCCATCATTTACTCTCTACGACGGAAAATCAGACCCCACTGATCATATACGTCACTACAAGCAGGCCATGACGTTGCATGCGGACAATGAAGCCCTCATGTGCCGAATATTCCCCAGCAGCTTGGGGCCATTAGCTGTCAGATGGTATTACAAGCTGGAGCCGGCTTCGATCAGAAGTTTCCATCAATTACAAAAATCCTTCAGGGCGAGGTTCATCACCAACGAGGTACAGCCGAAACAGGCCGACTCCCTTTGGGCTATGTAAATCCAACCAGGGGAAACGCTGAGAGCATATTCGACGCGATATTGGGAGTGCTTCAATCTCGTTGACGACGCTTGCAATAACTCCATGGCCGTCACCGCCTTCAAAATGGGACTACATCCTGATAGTGCTCTTCGTAACTCCCTGACCAGAAGACCCCCCAAAACAGTCTGGGCGTTGATGAAGAAAGTTGAAGAGTATTGCAAAGTGGAAGACGATGCCTTGAGGATTAAAGCCAGACAAGTGTCCACCAAACCGGCACCTCCTGAAATTGCTCAACCGATAAGTTCCGTGCCACCTCTGAGCCCTGAGCCGTGACAACGTGCTAAACGAGACAAAAGACGGGACTCCCGCCGATCGAGTGATCAATGCTCCCACCCGACGAATGAACAATTGCAGGTCGACAGTAGACGCACGAGGCGCGCTGACAAAAAATACACGGAACTGTCAGAGCCAATCGCCGCGGTAATGACTAAAATCCAACACCTCCCATTCTTCAGATGGCCGTCAAAGATGGTGGGGCTACCCGATACACGACGAAGGGACCGGAGGTGCGAATATCACAAAGATCATGGCCACGAAACAGAGAGTTGCTACGCATTAAAAGATCACTTGGAAGAGCTGGTGCAAGATGGCCGATTGCAGCAGTATGTGAAACAGGGAAAGCCAAACAAGGCATTAGCATTGAGGCAGGACTCTCCTCCACTCGGCGTGATCCATGTAATTTACAGCTTGCCTACACCCCCAGCCATGCACACAATTCGGTCGTGTCCAACTCTACAGGGGCGTCGTATTTCGACTGACCGGTCCGAAGAGGCCCCGACAATCACCTTCAATGACTCCGACCTCAATGGCGCAATGGCTTCCCACATTGATCCGTTGATCATTGGATTACGCATAAACCGGTTCATCATTGAACGAATTCTCGTAGACCCAGGGAGTAGTTCAGAGGTCATGTACTACCAAACTTTCATCAAGCTCGGCCTCAACGAGTCAGACCTATCTCCGGCACCTCACCCAATGTTCGGCTTTAATACGAATCCCGAATATCCATTGGGCAAGGTCACATTACCTGTTCGAGCGGGTTCCAGAACGGTCGAAATGGAATTCCTGGTCGTGAAGCTCCCCTCGCCGTATAATGCCATCATGGGAAGAACCTGGCTACATATCATGAAGGCCGTCCCAAGCACCTACCATCAGATCCTGCGTTTCCCAACAACCCACGGCATTGAAGAAATACGTGGTTCCCCCCAATCGGCACAGGCAGAATTGTGATGAAAACCCTATCACTGACTCGATCTGTGGGCTCTGATACCTGTAAATATATTTCGCTTCTGCAATACGAACTGTTTTTCCTCGTCGCTCAAAATCATATGTCAATTCCCAGTGGGGGACTCGCCACGATTGGCCAAATCAAGTCTCCGGATTCGGAGCCCCCCTTTGGCGCATGAAGCCTTAGGGCCGATTAAGTCTCCAGATTCGGAGCACCCTTCGTGGATATCACGATTGGCCAAATCAAGTCTCCGAATTCGGAGCCCCCTTTGGCGCATGAAGCCTTAGGGCCGATTAAGTCTCCGGATTCGGAGCGCCCTTTGTGGATATCACGATTGGCCAAATCAAGTCTCCGGATTCAGAGTCCCCTTTGGCGCATGAAGCCTTAGGGCCGATTAAGTCTCCGGATTCAGAGCGCCCTTCGTGGATATCACGATTGGCCAAATCAAGTCTCCGGAGTCGGAGCCCCCTTTGGCGCATGAAGTCTTAGGGCCGATTAAGTCTCCGGATTCGGAGCCCCCTTTGGCGCATGAAGCCTTAGGGCCGATTAAGTCTCCGGATTCGGAGTGCCCTTCATGGATATCACGATTGGCCAAATCAAGTCTCCGGATTCGGAGCCCCCTTTGGCGCATGAAGTCTTAGGCCGATTAAGTCTCCGGATTCGGAGCCCCCTTTGGCGCATGAAGCCTTAGGGCCGATTAAGTCTCCGGATTCGGAGCCCCCTTTGGCGCATGAAGCCTTAGGGCCAAATCAAGTCTCCGAATTCGGAGCCCCCTTTGGCGCATGAAGCCTTAGGGCCGATTAAGTCTCCAGATTCGGAGCGCCCTTCGTGGATATCACAATTGGCCAAATCGTCTCCGGATTCGGAGCCCCCTTCGGCGCATGACGCCTTAGGGGCGGTTAAGCCTCCAGATGAGAGCCGATTAATCCCCATGAGGCCGAATGGGCCCTGGGTTCTAGCCTCCAAATACGGAGCCAGCCTTAGTGCAGAGGATTATTGCATTAATTCGTTCGGCCATACTAATCGGTCTACAGTGCTAAGTGCTAATTACGTCTCCGAATCCGGAGCAAATGTTGGCATGAACAAAAGATATTGATAATTGATCCTATACAACACATTAGAACAGATCATATATTCGAAGTGATGCGCTTTGGTATATAAGCAAAATTCAGAATAACAGGCATATAGATCTAAAATAAAACCATTTATTCGATCAAACAGTTGTTACATAAACACAATCCGCATTCGAGCATTACAATATCGAAAGCAAAAAAGGAACAAGACGCGCCGGTAAAGCAGCATCGCCGGATCAACGACCGTCGCCCTAAACCCCTCCACGGCGTGCAATACCTTGAACCAGTTATGCTTAAGCCCACGACTTGCATAGCGCCAAACTTCCCCTGATACCATTGACAATGTCAAGGCAAAGATCCAGGACATGGAAGAATGAACTCGACAGTTGTTGACTCTCCTTTCGGGGTAATCTGCTTCGACGACTTGGAGACTCACAGATCTCAGGCTTTTTGGACGACCTGACCCCCTCACGACTAGGCTTTCTGCTGCAAACCATCTCAGCACTAAACTTGACCAAAGTCTGAGCCTCTGTAACCAAAATCACCATCCCATGCAAGGAATGGTGAGTTAAGTGGGATTATTGGTGCGAAGCGCCTACTCCTTTTATTCTCAGCGACGACCGCGATCTCGAGGTCCCAATCCCAAGAAAATTTTATTAACGCCAAAAAAACGCACTGGTTGGATAAAACGAGCGTCGATTGACATTCGCCACGACTGCCCGCCCACTAATCCAACTAGCCAAACATCAATGTGCTGACCCAAAAGAAAGATGAACCCTTAACGGCCGTTGAAACCTTAATGGCCATTGCGAGTGTCGATCCTGCCCGTGCAGATCCTGCCGATAAGCTCGCGTGTCGCCGAACAGCTAACAGCTACCTGGGTCGGTCAATACAGACATTCAAGCAACACGAAATACACATATGCCGAATACGAATGACAACGAAACGGTTATAATGAGACGTTCTTTATTCAATAAAACAATAAGTTACATAGTTTCAAACGCGCCCTGCGTTCTAATTACAATCACTAAGCTCATACGGCGTCACCCTCATCCTCACTCTTCTCAACTTCAAAAGCAGAAAACGGGAAATCTTCACTCCTGTAGCGTGGTGATGCCAAATCAATTCCCGACGCCCGAAGAGCTTCTGCGGCTTGAGATGCCTTGATCCAACCATGCCGAAACCCACGGTTTTCACATCGGCAAACTTCTTCGGCCAATTTCTCCCTGGTTTTCTCGATCCCTACTTTTCGGCCCTCGTGGAAACCTTTCTCATAGGCCCTCCCCTTCGCGCTCTCTATCACGAACATACTTTCCGTATCTCGATCGGCGAGTGCGGAGCTGATAAGCCGACTAGTAACCCTCTCCTCCACAATTGGGTTCGCGTGCGCGGTGGATTGTGCCTGAGCCGCCTTGGTCTTCCTTAGTTCCCGCTCGGCTGCCTCCACGCAGACCTCCAAACTTCGAATACGCTCCTCCTTCTTTTCCATCTCTTGACGGGCAGCGCGCAGTCGCATGCCGACTTCGTAAGCAGTGTAAAGCCCCTTCACCGCGCCGTGAATGCCCTCGCGAAACACCTCGTAGTCCTGTCGACCCAGCATTGATTGCTGAACCTCAGGAGGAAATATTTGTCGGGCAAAGTCGACCGCCACGTCTGGGTCTCGAACGATCGAGTCCGCCTCCGTCATGGGTCTATTCTTAACGAATACCGCAAAGCTTAATGGGCACGGATTCGCGTCGGACCTCCTCTCGACTTAGGGTTGTGGAGATTTACCCTGTGATTGCTTGTCTCGCCTGGGCGATCTACTGCGACGTCGGGGAGACTGGGGCCTTTCTCGACCCCTGGAACTCCTACTTCCTGTACGCGAAGGTTCACCACCTCGGTTCATATCTCCGCCCAGCTCAGCTAGGGTCTTCGCTTCCCCTTTACTGTTAAAAAAGAGTCGGTTCGACATTCACGCAATCAGTCTTCCTCCAGGAGCTCGAGTCAGTTGTACACCAAGCTCATAAAGGATGTACCCTTGTTCATTTATCCTCCACAGAGGTAGCACGATCGAGGCAATCTCATTAATTGGAGATCCTGAATCGCCTAACGCCGGCTGAGTCGACGGCAGGGGCACGATTTTACCATATATTCGAATATCGCCAGCCGGCTCTTCTAAATAAGCCGTACGTACAATATCGTCTGTCCTTGTTAGCAAAAGAAGCATGAAAGGGTTCTAACCTCTCCAGGAACCGCCTGGGGCAAGGGCAGATTCATCAATATATTCGGCTCAAGTACCCCAGTCGGCTCACAAATCAATAATTCATAATTCGGACTGCCCTGTAGTCTGATTTTATTTAGAACTCTTCTAAATTCTCCAGGAACCGCCTGGGGCAAGGGCAGATTCATCAATATATTCGGCTCAAGTACCCCAGCCGGCTCACAAATCAATAATTCATAATTCGGACTGCCCCGTAGTCTGATTTTATTTAGAACTCTTCTAAATAAGCCGTACATACAATATCGTCTGTCCTTGTTAGCAAAAGATGAAAGGGTTCTAACCTCTCCAGGAACCGCCTGGGGCAAGGGCAGATTCATCAATATATTCGGCTCAAGTACCCCAACCGGCTCACAAATCAATAATTCACCATTCGGACTGCCCCGTAGTCTGATTTTATTTAGAACTCTTCTAAATAAACCGTACATACAATATCGTTTGTCCGTGTTATCAAACGAAGAAAGAAAGGGTTTTAATAAAAAACAAGGCATCCGAAGACAGAAAAAATATACGAGTAATAAGAAGAACAAAAAGAGAATGGAGTATATTCACCAATCTGTTCGGCTCAAATACCCCAGCCGGTACCCGAATCGATTCCAACCTCTGCAGGAACCGCCTGGGGCAAGGGCAGTCTATTCGGCTCAAGTACCCCGGCCGGCTCAAGAAAGATGAATCAATATTGCCACGGGATATTCAATCTCTAAAAACGAATCAATACTGTTTCATCAACATAACCACACAAATTGTGTACGAATAGTAATGAAATTGCAAGGAAATTTTCATTAATAAATTGCAAATAGTAATGAAACTACAAGGAAATTTTCATTAATAAATTGGGCACAAGATCGTAACCAATTTATACATGAAAACAACCCTGAACCAACAAAAAACTAACAAACAAAGATCAAAAAACTAAATGAATTAGGAAACGCCTCCCAGATCACTCCTCGGGGTCGGATTCAAGGGGCTCAACATCCACCTGCTCGTAAGGAATTGGCAAATCCAATGTAATCCCAGCAGCAGCAAGGGCTTTGAGCCACCCGTGTTTGAACCCCCGATTCTCAAATTTGGGAACTTCATCAACGTATTCCGTGAAGGCGGCTCCTTTTCCCGCCTCAAAAGCCTCAGATTCGACTTTCCCCTGGGCCGCCTTGAGCTCCTCCAACTGACTCTTCGCCTCGGCAAGTTCGTCTTTGGAGAGCTTGAGCAATTCCTCACTCGCACTCGCTCTGGCCTTAGCGTCAAAACGAAGCTGTTCGGCAGTGCGAGCCCTTTCTTTCTCCGCTTCGGCTCGTGCGCTCTCCATTTCGGCTCTCATCTTCTCAAACTCGGCCCTACTCTTCTGACCGTCCACTTCTGTTCGCAAACGGTCAATTCTGCCAAGAGCATCATGCAGGCGGCGGCCTAAGTCGGCGATCTTGCCGACGGTCTGCAAACAACAAACGATCATTAGATACCTCTCTAAAAAAATAGATTTAAGCGAATGTGAAATCATCTACCAAGAGTGCCGACTGCGCAGACAGAGCTACGGCCATAATATTCGGCACGGTACAAAATGTTGCATTGTCAGTCGGCAAAGAAATCGAGGCCGCCAGGCTCAATGCAATGGCCGGATCCTCAATGGCCGAAGCATTGGAAGGAATCGGCGCATCTCTGATCCTAGGCTGAATAACAAAAGGAGCGACCACGTTCGATTCTTCGAGGCGAGGCCGTTTGTCAATAGGACTAATTTCTGAACTAGCCTCCTCCTCAGCGCTACGTTTTTGGCCGCGTCCCTCCGGAGTCAGCCGTTCTTCGCCGGCCTGCTGTTCGACCCCTTTTTCCGTTTCGACCGGCGTAACCTAAGCCGTTCTTTCATTAATGGGTACAGCGGCCTTAGTCAACTGGGGATCGAACTCGGTGGCCTCGGCCTTTTTTCGAGCAGCCATCCGCTCGGCATTTCGCTTACGCGCCATCTGCGTAAGGCTTTCCTTTGCCATGCCTCTGAAGAAATCGCCGGGTAGATCTCCCAAGTTCGCGAAAATATCCCCGGAAGAAAACTCTGCCTGACCCGAAGCGGATGGTGAGGAAGGCTGGTTGAGTTCGGCAGCCTCGAATGCCGAACGCACGGCCTCGTCAACCTCTTTGCCCTCCTGAGTGAATTCTCTGGCCGGGTCGGCAACCACCTCTACCACCGGCTCTGCGTCTTGCCCCGAATCAGAAGCTTCGAGACCAATCTGCCTAAGGTTCTTGTAGCTGGGGAAGATAAGAGCCGAGAGGTTCTGATCGCCGAGTGGAATTGGGATGTTTTCCGCAGCCGAGAATGTGGTATAAGTGGGTTCGTACCGGAGTAAAATGTGGTCGGCTCTCCCTTGTTTTTGCACGTTTGGGCGACTAAAGTAGTCGAGCGCAATCTTAATGTCCCTTAAGACCGCGTCGTCAACTGACGTCAAAGTCTTCTTCAATTTGTTATCTGCAAAAGATAAGGAAAGCTTCAGGAAAGAGAGCCGATTAAAAGACAGATCGACAAACATAAGATACTACGTGGTAACCTGGATCACCCTTATGTCTGGAAATGGGGTCTAGACGATCTTCGCCTTCGGCGGACTCCCAGTTACCTCGGACATTGACCATTACATCATTAACCCTCTTACCAGAACTGGCAAGCATAGTCACCAAATGATGGTCAGTATCCTTGGCTCTAAGGAAGTACCGCCCCAGCCGCCCAGAAGATTTGGCTAAAGCGTAGCAGTGCCGAATGGCCGGAATTTCGAGATTGATCCTAAGGTGTCGATTCAACTCTATGACCCCCATAATGATTCGGAAGAAATTTACATTGGGCTGAGAAGGAATCAGACCCCAATAGCGAAGAACGGCCCTAAGCAATGGGTGTAAGGGGAAACGAACTCTGCCCTCTGCAATGGACAGGAGGGGGAATACGATCGTATTCTGATCCTCTCTCTCCATATCTAGAGTGTTGTCCGTTACGAGAGACAAATGGACGTCATCGGGAATGGAAAAATGTCGCCGGAACCCGGAAATGCGACTCTCAGAAAGTAGGTCTTTCAAGTGTTTAGCCATTCCAACGGGAACCCAAGGATTCACCGAAAATAAAAACAATTAACAGAATAGGATCGCAAAGAAAAGGGAAGAAGACTTACGAGGAGCAGATGAGGCAAAGGCGGATGGGCGAAAGTTGCAGAAGATGTGAGTAAGAGAGATGCGCGCTGGCGGTCCAAACGTATCAGATGATCGACGAAATGTGCACCCAAAAGGACTGAGGTTTCAAATCGCAATAAATGCGAGAGACACATAAATGGCGCGGGAAAGTGTAATGATAAACGAAAAGGTGTGCGCCTTCTGACATCCCCTGACGCCTTGGGGAACGCGAAGCCGCCTGATCTATGCTAAGCTTTTCGAATTATAGACCAAACACGCCGATTAACTACCGCCAATAGGGAGTTTGGGGGGCAATTGTGGGAGCCAAATAAATGGATGAATCGGAAGGGGGATATTTTAGTAGATTGGCATTAACCGGCCGCATCCTGTAGACACTAACTGGCTGCATCCCGCAGGACTACGATGAGCCGAATACAATACATTAGCCGATTGAGAAAGGATCTTTAAGGCCGAATAGAAAAACGGGTAATGATTGAAAAATGGGCCCAGGCCCCGAGGCCTCAGGAGAAACAGATATAAATAAAGAAGCAGCGTTCTTGGAATGGTATGTAAGAATCACTTCACTAAACTTAGTAAAACAAGCTTTCTTGAGTATAAGAACTGACTTGCCCGTCGGAGTGCTAACCCCGGCACCCCCGACCGGAGTGTTTGTCTTTGCAGGTGACTAAGCTGAGGATCAAGAGCGTTTCCCAGGATCGAAAGAGTATTTCCAAAACCACTTCCCCACAGACTCTTCATGGCTTCCCAAATTAACTCACCAAAATTTTTCCCTGGAATAGTTTTTCTAGAGATTATCAGCTATGTTTATAATATGTGTGCTGATTGCAGGTCGGTGTCTAGGTGTTGGATTCATTTAATTCCCATTTTTTATTACATAGGAAACATTGAATTGTCGATTATCCATTTTCTTTCAAAGTGATATGAAGTGTTCCTATGGCCATCAACCATGCACACCATAAAGAAAGAAGAGGATAATAGTATAATTTAAGGAGTGTCATAAAATGCAACCAAGAAACAACTACTACTCAATATCAACGAGCATACTTACTTCATGAGTCACAGGAGCATCAACCGCAATAACTTTGCAACAATTTTTAACATGTTCAACAATGTCCACATCATCTTCACAGCAGAGTATGAGTTTACATGAATCTGTGTAACAGTCCATGATCCATTTTATCAAGTGCTGAATGTTCTTGGAAACTTTGTCAACATCACAAAGAACCATAACTGTAAACAACCAAACTAAATCTTGTAAACTTCATATGATCCATATTTTTAATCCATTTCAAATACACTTGAGATTCTCAGTCTAACCACCACTATTTATATATACACACACCATAGATGCAACAAATACCTATAGATGCAAAGGTAAAGAGGAGCTATATGATTACCATAAATGGAAATGTCAAGGGAAGTGAATGACCTATTATGACATGGGATGTGGTAGTAAAAAAAGGATAAAAATTTAATTAATTTAATTGAAGATAGAGCCTTTGACAGAGTAGGACATTTACAAAAGATTCATGTAGCTGACTCTATTTGATTGGAACACCAGGCTTAGTTTAGTTTTACACACCAAATTGATCCATTTAGAAAACTTATTCATAGCTGACTCTAGAACCCTGTGATTCTGTTGGTTCTCTCCCATCGTCAATCCGAGTTGCTGATTCTCTTCCCTCCTGTTCTCAGTTGGATCCTCCATACGGCCAGCCCCGGGAAACTAAAGATAAAACTGAGGGAAGAAAAAATTGTAAGAGTCTTAGTATAATGTACCGATACTGTCATAAATTGCCTTGTATCATAAATTGCAATTTTGGTAGTCTAGATTCAGACAATTAGATTGCAAATTAAATACATAGAAGGCTTATCAGACAATTCATATGCAAGTTATAAATCTTGACATCATAAATCATAGTTTTACTCCAAAAGTGCCATTATAAAGAAACTTTTCTTGAAGCAAACCATCAAATCATGCACAAACAAAGATGAATTATGCCCAAAACAATACCTGAGCCTATCCAAGAAAAAGTAACCAAATAAGCCATACAAGCATCTATGGTGAATCCATTCAACTAAACCAAAGACTTCAAATGTACAATTGTGTAGCTACGATTGCAAGCTATGAAGAACATCTAAATAAGAGAATGAATCATTGAACCTGAGCTTATTCAATAAAAAGTACGTGACCGTCATCTAATCATACAAAGATAGGAAGCTTGACTTACATCCTTCTTGTCCATTGGCCTTAATGACTGTGCTAGCACCCAGATGTTTCAGAATATTGTCCAAAAAACTGCTGCAGTTGCAGGAAAAATTGTGTTACAGTCATCTATGACTCTAGGAATTAGGCTTCTTTGGTGTTTCTGTGATTTCCTATGGTGTTTCACCCCCAACTGAGTATTATTTGGGAAGCTAAAAAATCTGGACTGTTGCTGCATGAGATGTTTCACTAATTGTACTTGTAGGAACCATGCCACAACTATGACAAGATTTGATCACAAATGGCATGCATGATGCAGCACAACTATTAATTCTGGAAACTAGTTATCATGACAGTGAACTACCCTGGTTTAGACTGTAGAAGGTTTAGTAGTAATTTCACCTGTTGGGAATCCAAATAATTGAATCCAAAAAAAGAACAAGCTTCTGTGGGTCATCAATGTCAAAATTGTATGATATCAACAAAGATGAACTGTGTTACCATATGTTTATGGCCTACCAAACAATACTAACCTTCTCATTCATTTATCTTGATTTGTTGGGAGGCTTGAAATTCCTTCAATTTGTTGCCTTTATACATGTAGAGTGTCAATTGCCCCATTTAGTTTGCTTATTTATAAAAATAAAAAAAAAATTGCCCCATTTAGTTTGCTTATTTCTCTTTTACATAAGAAAATTCCCACCATTACTTAATTATTATTGTCGTTATTGGCCCTAATTACTTATATTTTTCTCATTTTTTCCTTGTCTATTAGTGATGATGTTCATACAGTTGTTGGGGATGTAGAAACCAAAACTGAAGTTTTGAAAGCTTCGACAAAAAAAGCCAGAGCTGATAGAAGCAGTCAAGTGATTGATTCAAAAGACCAAGCTAGTGAATCAGTTTCAGATGAGTCTCAGAAATGTATCTCAGAAAAGGCAAATGATGCTTTTGATGTAATGAGTATAGTTTGAGGGACATATGGTAGACCTTTCAAGGGCCAAGCACGCAATAATCACACTGATGGGTCCTCAAAAGAAGGAGAAAATGCGGCTAGTTTGAGAGTAAAACTGTTACCTTAGTACCAGGGGCTGCTTGGCGGATCTCCTCCTTGGGGATAATAACAGGCCACTGCTCATCGGCGTCGCGGAACATTTGCTCGGTCTCGAGAAGCTGACCCTTGTCGAGAATCATGGTCCTGTTGGTCGCTCGTCCAAACCAAAATTCGCCGCTCGTCGCTCGCCTCTCGCCTCTGTAAGAGAGAGAGAGAGAGAGAGAGAGAGAGAGAGAGACAGTGTTTCGAAACTTCGGGCTTTGCAAACCTGAAAGGAAATGAAAAAAGGGGGGGAAAGATAGAGGGAAAAAAGGGGGGAAATTTTGTTTCATTTTTATTTTAATGAATTTTTTTTTCTATTTGGTAGAAGTAGGGGTAATATTTTAATGAAAAATATTTTTCGTTAAAATAAAATTAATTTTTTATGGTCAATGAAAAATATTTTTTTGTGGCCCATTTTTTTTGTTATTAAAAATCAAGAACTAATTTTTTGTGGTAGAGGAGAGGGAGCAACAGTAGTGGTGAAGGTGGTGGATAAGAGGTGATGGTGGTGGTGGTGGTGGCGGCGGCGGCAAAGGAGATTAGTGGTGAAGTTGTGGTAGTAGTAGAAGAGATGGAGTGGCGGTGGTAGAGGAGAGGTAATAGTAGTAGTTGTGGTGGTAGTAGTGGTGGTAGTGGTTGAAAAGGAGTGGTAACGACGGTGGTAGTAATGGTAATCGTAGAGGTGGAGTGGCAACAATGGTAATAATGCTGGTAGTGGAATGACATTTGCAGTAGTAGTGAATGTAGTAGAGGAGATGGTGTAGACGCGCCCTTGAGAGGGGCCTCACTCTACAGCTCGGACTCCCTTTTGTTGTTACGGATCTTAATCTGAACCAAAGAGTCCAAATCCGGCAAATCGTTTTGAGAAAACACATTTTTAGAAAAGAAGTGCCAAACATGGACTGCTTTGCCAGGGGATTTAGGAAACCCTGACTCGATGCCAAAGGTCACGTGTCTGTCATCACCAAAGTTGCCTCGGCTCGGGAACTTAGGTACGATTGGGGAAGGCCAGCTATGAGCACCCCCTCTCGCCCGATCCGAAGATCGGCCTCTACTAACCGTGATATCTTGTTTTGAAAACATCATATGTTCTTATTCCGGTTATTAGCCTAGAATTACTATGTTGTGCGCACAGCAAACAAGTATAGACCAAATCGCCTAAATTGGAATAAAACATTGCATGTTTGTTTTGAAAATGGTTTGCTACTCGCAAGTAGGCTAAAATGCAGATTTTGCCACCCTCGAGTGGACTTTAGAAAAGATGATTTTGCCACTATCTAGTGGGCTTTAAACTCACAGTTTAATGCATTATTCCAATTTAGGTAATTCAACCTCCATCCACAGGCATTCAGGTAGTAATATCACATAAGCACATAGCCACATGGTAAGCATACTGTCATGTTAACATTCACACTCATGCGAGATGCTAAAGCATAAATACTTACATCGTACTCCGTGCCAAAACAATGAACTAGTTAGCAATCATGCATGATCCAAGTCCATGTTAAGTGCCTAATGCAACGCATACAGAATGCAATTAGGATAGGCTCGGCTAACCCTAGGATGACATGTGAAATGCAACAATTCGATGCACGTATTCAAGTTAGATTTGAAATACTTATGCAGTTAGCATGATGTGCCGAGCCCGATGCATGCAATACTGATGAATAATGCACACATGCATAGCATAAGGTATGCTAAATTAAGCGTGCCCTAGTACTAACCATCAAAAGCAGGTAAGTAAAAGGGAGAAAGAAGTGGGGATTGGAAGACATGCACACACGCACCCACACTTATTATAAATTCGCCCTCGCTCGAAGGGACCAAAAGAATAATACAATTAATTAACCTACAAGCTCATTAAAACATTACAGACCAATTAAACTAGTTAATCAAATTAACTAATCTAAGAAAGTGGTAAAAGCAGCCTCGGGAAGAGGGTTCGATGCACGCGTGCTCAGTTCCGCTCGGAAGTCCACTGCCATGCACAAGTTGTCTCTGTTTTCCCTGCTCTGCTCCTCTGAAGACTGTCAAAGTCCCAGGGTTGCTTCTTTGGGTGCTGTGGGACACCACCGGCTGAGGGGGAACACCACTGGCCAAGGGAAATGATCACCGACCACAAATTGATCCATCGGCTAACAATGGATGGCCAGTCGGCACTGTATTTAGTCGACCGGCCAAAACTTCCTGCAGAACCTTTTTTTGACAGCAGCAGAGGGCAAAACTTGGCATGGCAATGCATTTCAAGCAGATGTGTGCACCACCACATCCCTTATCATGTTTATGACTCAAAGGGACATGATTCTCGATTCTCGGACCACCAATCGCGCATTTCAATGCGTGATGGCCCAAGGAACCAAGTTGTGCATTTTCAATGTGGAGTGAAATGCACATAAACAAACAATGGGGCTCAACCTCTATCACAATCAATTCAAGAGGTTAAGCATACATGCCAATGTGATGCAACCTAGGCGTGTGAGCTAGCATGCAATCATGGAAATGCAAGAAGCATGCAAGGCATACAATAATCATACAAGGCATGCAAGGCATGAAACAATGCAACCAACAAGTATGCAAGACACAATGTGGGTGTTCAAGCATGCAAGCAAGCATGTGACTTCATTCAATCATGCAACTTCAATCATGCAACAACACACAAATATGCAACAACATACAAGGTGAGCATGCAACAGTCATGCAAAGGAGGGACTTACACTAGTTGGGCAGCTCTATACTAAGCCCAAAACAGTGGCCAAAAGCTAAGGAAGTGGAGCCAAATACACATACAAGCATGCATATAAACATGGTCCATCACTTAGGCACAAAGAGCAACTCTCAAGCACACTTAAGAAGATGCAAACATGGACTAATGGCATGCACATAAGCTCTGAAAATCATGTTAGAAATGGTTTCAAACCAACTAAACAAAGACAAGCCAAGCATGCAACATGGTCCAAAACTCAAGGCTAACAAGCCAAAATGTAAGGTAGCTATACAAAGCATGCCATGGTCGACCAAAGCAACCCAAAACAGACTTCAAGCATACCAAAACAAGCATGGAAGCTTCACAAAGCTTGGCCAAAAACATGCTAGAACAACAGCTCAAAGCATAAGACATGTTAAGGCTAATGATGGCATTACAAGACATGTATGCAAGGCATGCAAGGTGTGTCTAAACCAACATACAACAATGCTATATTATGACAATATAAGCACAAAAATCAGTTAAGGCATGATCAACATGAACCAAAACTAGATGCTCCCTCAAGAGGCAAAAAAAATGGCCCTTTTCAAGGACAACAAGGAGAGGGGGTGGCCTTCTCCTTCTTAGGACCTCAAGGCACCATCCTCACAATCCCTCAAGATTTCAGTGGTGAGGAGGCCCAAACACAATGGTCCCGGAGCTCACCAAAATGGCACAAAAAAGGAGCCTAACAAGGCTTAAGAGTGGTCAAATGACCCCAAACCACAAAACACTCTTAAACAACTATTTAGAGGAAGCAAAAACAGAACTTTTATATGTTATATACTAAGCTCAAAAACAGTTGCAAGATAGGTGAAAAAGATATGCAAAAATGGGGTAAAAAGAGACAAGTTGCTTACCCTTGAAGACCCTCTTCACAAATGATGGTCCAGCAGTTTCTTTGAGCTCAAAATCACTCAAGAACACCAAGAACAAACCTCTGGTACCTCAGCAACCAAAAGAAGGTGTGATGGTGGGTGTTTGTGCACAAAAGTAAGACAAAACACACACTAATACACAAGAGAGAGAGAGAGATAGAGATGGAGGATATGCAAACCCTAACCCTAAAACTCAGAGCCCTCTGGAAATGTTGTCCAACCTAGAGGAGGGAGGAGAGGCTCCCTCTTATAGACAATCCCTCTTGTAAAGCTTTCAAAGCAAGCTAGACAAGAGGGAAATCCCTCCATACACGTGTATGGAGGGGAGCAGAGTGTATGCCAGCTATCACAGCTGGCATAAAAATATCTGCAAAAGTAGATGAATAGTGGTCGGCCACCCAAAAATGCAATTTGGCCAAAATAGATGGCCAGTCGACCATCCAGAGTGCCGGTCGGCCAAACATTTGGCCGATGGCAACAAAACACAGCCGGTGGCCTCAAGCCATGGCCGGTGGAGTGTGGGGATGCCTCACAAGGCATTCCCTGCCCCTTCAAGGCAAAACACAAGTGTTTGGTGCAAAACCAAACACCGAACAGTCGAGTCGAGAGATCCTGAGGTAAGGCGCGCTGCCGAGACCTCCGGGAACCCCAGACAAACACAAACATGGATGATCGCCGAGTGTTCCAACGGTGACATCCAAGTCTTAAGGACGGTCAAAAATGGGGTGTCTACAGATGGGTGGTGAGAGAGAGATGAGTGAGAGACAAATAGAGAAGAGAGATAGAGAGAGAGAGAGAGAGATAGATAAAGATAGAGTGATGAGCGAGAGAGAGACAAAGTGGTCGCTAAAAGTGCATTTTCTTGTAGTGAAGAGCTCGGTAAATAAAGAAGAGAGGAGGGAGAGAGTGAGCAAGGTGAACACAATGGGGGAGAGAGACAGACAGACGGACAGACACACAGAGAGAAAGAGAAATAGAAGAGTGAGAGACAGATAGACAGACATAGAGAGAGAAAGAGAGAGAGAAGAGTGATGAGTGAGACACAGAGATAGAAACAAAGACAGACAGACAGAGAAGAGTGATGAATGAGAGAGAGAAAAAGAAGAGAGAGAAAGAGAAAGAGAGAGAGAGACAAAGAGAGAAATAAATAGAGAGTGAGAGACAGAAAAAGAGACAAAGAGAGAGGAGAGATGAACGAGAGAGACAGTGAAAGAGATAGAGAGAAGAGAGATGATCGAGAGAGACATAGAGAGAAGAGAGATGAACGGGAGAGATAGAGAGAAGAGAGATAAGCGAGAGAGACAGAGAGAGAAGAGAGATAAGCAAGAGAGATAGAGAGAAGAGAGATGAGCGAAAGAGACAGAGAGAGAAAAGAGATGAGAGAAGAGATAGATAAATGAAAGACACAGAGAGAAAGAGAGAGAGACAGACAGACAGACAGACAAAGAAGAGTGATGAGTAAGAGAGAGAAAGAGAAGAGAGAGAGGAAAATGAAAAAATGGGTGAAAAGAGACAGACAAAGAGAGAGAGAGAGAGAGAGAGAGAGAGAAAGAGCGAAAATATATAAACGAGAGAGAGACAGGGAGAAATGAGCGAGAAAGTGAGAGAGATAAAGAGAAGAGAGAGAGAAAAGAGACATAGAGAGAAAGAGAGATGAGAGAGAGACACAGAGAGAGATAGAGAGAGAGAGAGAGAGAAGAGAGATGAGCGAGAGACAGCAACTAAATTATTTGAGTTGCCAAAACTATCCATACAGCGACTAAAATATTTTTTAGTCGTTGAAATTAAATCTTTGCCGACCAAAATTTTGGCCACCAAACATAAAAAGTAAATTTTTATTTTTCTTTCAGCGACTAAATTATTTTAGTTGCCAAAACTATATATACAACGACCAAAATATTTTTTAGTCGCTGAAATTAAATTTTTGCCGACCAAAATTTTGGTCGCCAAAGATAAAAAGTAAATTTTTATTTTTCATTCAGCGACTAAATTATTTTAGTTGCCAAAACTATCTATACAGCGACTAAAATATTTTTTAGTTGCTGAAATTAAATTTTTGCTGACCAAAATTTTGGTCGCCAAAGATAAAAAGTAAATTTTTATTTTTCATTCAGCGACTAAATTATTTTAGTTGCCAAAACTATCTATACCGCGACTAAAATATTTTTTAGTCGTTGAAATTAAATTTTTGCCGATCAAAATTTTGGTCGCCAAAGATAAAAAGTGAATTTTTATTTTTCATTCAGCGACTAAATTATTTTAGTTGCCAAAACTATCTATACCACGACTAAAATATTTTTTAGTCGCTGAAATAAAACTTTTGCCGACCAAAATTTTGGTTGTCAAAGATAAAAAGTGAATTTTTATTTTTCATTCAGCGACTAAATTATTTTAGTTGCCAAAACTATCTATACCGCGGCTAAAATATTTTTTAGTCGTTGAAATTAAATTTTTGCAGACCAAAATTTTGGTCGCCAAAGAAAAAAAGTGAATTTTTATTTTTCATTCAGTTACTAAATTATTTTAGTTGCCAAAACTATCTATACAGTGACTAAAATATTTTTTAGTCGCTGAAATAAAATTTTTGCCAACCAAAATTTTTGGCCGCCAAAGATAAAAAGTGAATTTTCATTTTTGATTCAACGACTAAATTATTTTAGTTGCCAAAACTGTCTATACAGCGACTAAAATATTTTTTAGTCGCTGAAATTAAATCTTTGCCGACCAAAATTTTGGTCACCAAACATAAAAAGTAAATTTTTATTTTTCATTCAGCGACTAAATTATTTTAGTTGCCAAAACTATCGATACAACGACTAAAATATTTTTTAGTCGCTGAAATTAAATTTTTGCCGACCAAAATTTTGGCCGCCAAAGATAAAAAGTGAATTTTTATTTTTCATTCAGCGACTAAATTATTTTAGTTTCCAAAACTATCTATACCGTGACTAAAAGATGTTTTAGTCGCTGAAATTAATTTTTTGCCAACCAAAATTTTGGTCGCCAAAGATAAAAAGTGAATTTTTTATTTTTCTTTTAGCGACTAAATTATTTTAGTTGCCAAAACTATATATACAGCGACGAAAATATTTTTTAGTCGCTGAAATTAAATTTTTGCCGACCACACTTTTGGTCGCGAAAGATAAAAAATATATATTTATTTTTCATTCAGCGACGAAATTATTTTAGTTTCCAAAACTATCTATACCGCAACTAAAATATTTTTTAGTCGCTGAAATTAAATTTTTGCCGACCAAACTTTTGGTCGCCAAAGATAAAAAGCCAATTTTTATTTTTCATTCAGCGATTACATTATTTTAGTTGCCAAAAATATCTATACCACGACTAAAATATTTTTTAGTCGCTGAAATTAATTTTTTGCCGACCAAACTTTTGGTCGCCAAAGATAAAAAGTGAATTTTTATTTTTCTTTCAGCGACTAAATTATTTTAGTTGCCAAACCTATATATACAATGACCAAAATATTTTTTAGTCGCTGAAATTAAATTTTTGCCGACCAAACTTTTGGTCGCCAAAGATAAAAAGTAAATTTTTATTTTTCTTTCAGTGACTAAATTATTTTAGTTGCCAAAACTATATATACAGCGACCAAAATATTTTTTAGTCGCTGAAATTAAATTTTTGCCGACCAAACTTTTGGTCGCCAAAGATAAAAAGTAAATTTTTATTTTTTTTTCAGCGACTAAATTATTTTAGTTGCCAAAACTATATATACAGCGACCAAAATATTTTTTAGTCGCTGAAATTAAATTTTTGCCGACCAAACTTTTGGTCGCCAAAGATAAAAAGTAAATTTTTATTTTTTTTTCAGCGACTAAATTATTTTAGTTGCCAAAACTATATATATAGCGACCAAAATATTTTTTTTAGTCGCCAATTGTGGCAAATTTAGCGACTAAATTTTTTTTAGTCGCCAATTGTGAGATTTTTAGCGACTAAATTTTTTTTTAGTTGCCAAAAATTAATGTACCCCGACTAAAAAAATTTAGTAGCTAAATATTGTACTTTTACCAACTAACATAATTTTTGGTCGCCAATTCCACAACTTTTGACAACCAAAATATTTTTAGTCGGCAAAAGTGGTCGCCAATTGTGTATTTTCTTGTAGTGTTAGTTGGTTGTCAAGTGGGTCACATGGTCTATTGTGGTCAAGGTTCAAACCTTGTTGGAACTTGGAAGTATATTTTCTTTTTTTCAAACTTGCGACAGCTCAAGTTCTAAAGTGTACCAATGCCGCGACGCACAGGATCACAACCCTACCCAAGAACTTCTCCAGCATTTAGAACTCAACATGAGTCACCTCTAAGCTAGGAGAGATCCTTGGATGGAATTCAAACTTCAATAATTTATTTTTATCTTTTAGAGGTTAATCTTTTTAGAACTCTACAACTTCTTTATGTATGTATTTTATTTTTCCCTATAAACAGAGAGGTAGACAACTCCAAGAAGAGGGGAGATTATTAGGTATTATTTTATTTTTAGTTCTTTTTCTCTTCATATGTTTGGAGAGTGTTTCAAATATTGAAGAAGGAGAAGAAGAGTTTCGATTATTAATGCAATGAATTCAAATAAGTATTTTTCAATTATTGCTTTTAATTTTAATATGAACATGTTAGGCTAATTTATTTGCTCGGGTTAGGATGAGAGAGGCTAATAAGGAGGTCAAGAAAGTAGTGAGAGAGGCTAAGTTGAAAGCTTATGATGACCTATACACTAGACTAGATAGTAAGGAGAGAGAGAAGAGTGTATACAAACTTGCTAAGATACGGGAGAGGAAAACAAGAAATTTTAATCAAGTTAAGTGCATAAAGAGTGAGGATTCTAAGATATTAGTGAAGGATGAAGAGGTTAAGGAAAGATGGAAGAATTATTTTGAGAAATTATTAAATGAGGAACATGGAGGTATGGCAATAGGGGAAGAAATAGCTAGTAATACGATAAACCAAGACTATAGGTTCTATCGCAGGATTAGAAATTTTGAAGTGGAGATTGCACTTAAGAAGATGAAATCAAATAAGACTTTAAGACCCGATGATATCCCTATGGAAGCTTGGAAGTGTTTGGGTAAAAAGGGAGTTGCTTGGTTGACTAGGTTGTTTAGCAAAATTTTGTTGACTAGTAACATGCCAGATGAGTGGAGGAAGAGCATTTTAGTGCCAATCTATAAAAATAAAGGTGATGTTCAGAATTGCAACAACTATAGAGGAATCAACCTAATGTGTCATATAATGAGAGTGTGGGAGAGGGTGATGGAACGCCGATTGCGAGATATAACAGAGGTGTCAGAGAATCAATTTGGGTTTATGCCTAGCAAATCAACAATGAAAGCGATCTATCTTTTGAGGAGAGTAATAAAAAAGTATAAAGAAAAGAAAAGAGACATTCATATGGTGTTTATCGACCTTGAGAAAGCATATGATAGAGTGCACCGGAATATAATATGGTGGGTGTTAGAGAAGAAAGGGGTAACAAAAGGTTACATTGATGTGATTAGGGACATGTATGAAGGGGTGGTGACCACCATTAGATCGCCAGCTGGAGAGACAAATGAATTTCCTATCATTGTAGGGTTACACCAAGGATCTACCTTAAGTCCTTATCTTTTTTGCTTTAATTATGGATGAGTTGACGAGAAATATTCAGGATGACGTGCCATGGTGTATGCTTTTTTCAGACGAACTTGTGTTGATGCACCAACTATGTTCTCTAGATACTTGTAAAGGCTTTAAAGTTTCACCATTGTTCCAATGTAAACTAAAAGACCATCACGTAGTCAAATCAAGCATTTTGACTCATAGAAATTTAGAAACATTATTCAACTCAACCCAACAAGCTTTTGTCCTAATTACTTGGGGTAGGCTACATATATCCATTTCCTTCAATTGCTTCTCGTCACAGTCATATCCTTAGTTAAGTTCAAGATAGCCATGTCCTTTCATATCACCTCAACCCAAGTTCTCCTAAACTTTTCTCTATTTCTTTTATCACCCGCCACGTGGATCAAATCACTTCTTACAGACACATTAATCACTTCTAACTTCTTTTTTAATGGATTCATTTCTTATTTTATCTTTGATTAGAACATTGCTCATTCATCTCAGCATTTTCTTTTTTTCTTTTTACTTATTTTTTGTTTTTAAATGTAAGTGTACTAAAAAGGAGTGTTAGAAAGGGCGCAATTTTGTTCACACAAATTATTCCCTCTACACATTCTCATTTTAGCTATACTCATTTTTGAACATGTTTTCTCTTTAATAGTCCAACATTCAAATACCATATATTGTAGCAAGGTCTTATAGCAACCCAACAAAATTTCCCCTTCTATTTAATAAGAATCTTGCAATCACACAACACCCTGATGCACTCCATCTCATGCACCCCTCCCTAAATCTATAGATCACATCCTCCTCATTTCTCCATCTTTTTAAACAATTATCCAAGATCTCGAAAATATTACCTCATACCCGTCAAGTTCTACTTTACTCCATCCCCATTATAGTTTTGCTAAAATTGCACTCTATATATTTTTAATCTTTCTTAACCTATGCTCTTAGATTCTAAAATATTTCTCCATAACTCTAGCTTAAAGTTCACTCATTCTCTTGTTTTTTCAACCAAGATTATATCACAAACAAATAACATACACCAAAAGATATCTTCTTTAATGTTACTAGTTCATCTTGTAACAGAATATTTTGTATTGATAATTTTTGTGGACAAAATTTGGTTGTAATGGATTGTCTTAGATGTGTGCACGTATTTCGGTCATTTGTCCTACCCTAAGAAGCACCGACACATCTAAGAAGGTAACGTGTTGTGTCGACACCGACAAGACATGACACTCATCGGACACTCCCAACACTTAGGCACACAAGAAACACGTTACAAATTTGAATAAAATAATTTGGAATAAAATGACAAAAACAAAAACAATATAAATTTATACCAATTTTTCTCTTTTAGACTTTAAAATTTATTATCTTTTAGATATGCATGACATATAATTATTTATCCTTATATATGACATAATAAATATATAAAATTATATATTTTGCATGAGTCCTCTACGTGTCATGTCCTATACTTTTTTAAAAATTTGCATATCATATCTGTTTTGCATCACATGTCCATGTTCATGTCCATACTTCTTAAGCCTTACCCAACCAGTTTGGCACACCGAGTTCAAAGCTTTGCTCCATTACCCGCTCAGGTGAAGCTTGCATTTATGTTTTGTTGCATAAAGTTTCTTAAAAATAGTGTTTGAAAAAGATACAAAAACCTTTTATTGAAAAACATGGTCAATATGGACTCAGCTACGCAAAGCAATCAATCTCTTTAGGATGCAATTGATCGCTCTTTCAGCATAAGAAAGTGCTCAAAACACGACCGATCGCCATTTAATCTCTCTTTTAACAGAAGCAAGAGATCAACACGCGATCGATCCCTAAGCAATCACTTGGCAAAAAATTTGGTACAATAGACAGCGATTGATCCATTTATGATGTGATCAATTGCTCCTTAAGTGCGATCAATCGCCTGTATAGTTTTTCACAAATTCTTTGTTAAGTTGGTTTTAAAAGTTGTTTTGTATAAATACATCCCCTCATCCTATTTTTTAGTATTATAACTATTGTTTTTCATAGCCAAATTCTGAAAACTCAACAACAATTCTTAGCGATAAATCTAATGTTCATGAGAGAATATTCTTGAGTTAGTTTTCTAAAAACCCTTTAAAAACCTTGCATGTCTTTGCATTGTTCATTTTACAGCCAAGGCCGATAGGGTAATCGGAGCCATTCAAGAAGAAAGATCGATACCTGGAGTTTTGTGTGTCCCTCCATATATCTATACACAAAATGAAAAAACTTGCATAAAGAAAATATAGGAAGTCTAGTCCCCTGTTTTCAACTCCATTACAAAACCAGAAAAGTTCTAGCCAAAAACTCACACATAAATATGTAAAATAAATAATTCTATTCCCGGTCAAAATAACTCCACTTGTATAGATAATTCTTATTCCCACCTCACACATAAGTTCTAACTAAAATAAAAACACTTGCATATGTATTCTGTTCATCAAATAGATTTGATTAAACAATTGTTCCTACATTCTGTATTCTGTTCATTAAACATTTCATCAAACAACCAGTGGGTATGCGAAATCTTATTGTATAATCACTTAAAAGATTCTAATTCTAGGATTTGAGGAGCTAGTTAATCTTTTCTAATTTAAACTATTTTGGGCCATTTTTTGAATTAATTTTCAAGTAGTTCTTCACTGTTTTTGGGTATAATTTAGGTCCAAAATTTATGAAATTATTTAAATATGAAATTATTCTGAGTTTTGTGTTTTTGACATTCACATTGTAATCTGAAGTTAAATCACAAGTTGACAACAAATCTGAAGTTAAAAATTTGAAGTTAAATTACAAGTTGTTGATAATGATATATTCACAGTTTTATTAGTAACAAATTTCTATGTTCTCATTGGCATCAAGTTATTAACTTTTCAATTACCAGGTTGGAAACAAAACACACACACACACACACATCCCCCACAAAAAAAAAAAAAAAAAAAAAACCAGAGTGTTAAATCCTATTAATCCCAAAAAAATAAATATATTGCATTTGACAAAAAACTTTACTTGAACAACCAACAATTCACACAAATAACCCAGAAAACTCAAAATCACAGTTCTTATACTAACAAATTAACAAATGAAAAACCCAGAAATCATCACCATCATCATCGAACAATAAAATAGAAGAAAGAAGATTAGCCTAATTTGAAAAAACCCCTAATCAATGAGAGAAGAATTAGAACTGAAATCTGCAAAACTAGATTTTAAAAATAGCTTTATCAATTGCTTTCAATTGCTAGTTTTATCAATTAGCTTTAAAATAGTTTTATCAATCGCGTACCCACTCCATTAAAAAGGAATTTGTGATTAGGTTGAGAACATAGAACACAGGTTGAAAAGAGAAGAAGAGAAAAGAAGAATACCTTCCAATCGAGGCTTCGATCGCTGTCGTGAAGAAGACAAAAGAAGAATACCTTCCAATCGAGGCTTCGATCGCTGCTCACCACCACTGTTGCCAATCGCCGCTCGTCCCTCGCCGCCACTGTCGCCGATCTCCGATCGTGGCTCGCCACCATTCAAGTGAGAGAGACAAAGAGGTGAGAGAGAGAGAGAGAGAGAGAGAACCTAGGGCAACAAAAACGACTTTAAATGAAAAAAATGGGGGCGAGATAGAGGGGAGAAGGGGAAAAATAGGTGGGTCGGTCGGGTCGGGTCTGAGAATGAAATTGGTGGATTGTTCGCCACCTGACCCGAAACCACGAAATTGAAAATTTTAGATCCGTATCCATCCGTCCCGTGTCACACATTCACCCAAAACATGTCGGGTCAGGTCGTGTTTGTCGAGTCGGCACATCTGCTGCCCAGCCGTAGTAGCCACTCTGATAATGGAATTATTATGCTGTCATTTTGGGATAAATTTTATTTAATATGTATGTTGCATAATTAAATAGGATGGACATAGTTTGGATTGGTTCGATTAAAAGTAAATCAAGATTAAATCATTATTTATGATTTCACAAAATTAAATCATTATTTATGATTTAAAAAAATTTGGAACTAAATCAAACCATGAGAATCTCGAAACTAAACCATAACCAAACTAATAAACCACAGTTCTATTTGATTTAGAACCACGATTTTAAAAACTATTGTCATCATTTAATAATTGTTTAAGTAATTGTTCACAACTAAGGCCTAGTTTGGGATCTTCCAAAAAAAGATAAAAAGACAAAAAGTTACTAAAAAATTTAAAAAGTTATCACTATTCACCAAAAATAAAATTATAAAAAAATTATTTTTATACAAAAAAAGTACAACTCACTTTGCCGTGAGTTTCCTTTTGCTGACTTGGTGAGAATAAATTACACAAGCGGAGGCAAGCTTAAGGACAGTGTTGTTCGGCCCGTGGGGGCCCATCACGGGTCCCGTTTTGATAATTTGAACCGTCAATGTGTAGAACTCGTCGAGTACTATATGGCTATTAAAAATTACATTGATCGGATATCTCTAACTACATGATCAAATCTGTTTTGTACAAAAAAAAATGGATGGTGTTATAGTAAACGGTTGAAAAAAAATTAATCTGATCAGATAGCTATTGATATTCGATCAATGTGATTTTTCACAAGCATATAGTACTCGACAAGTTCTACACATTGAACGGTTCCGATTAGCAAAAAGGGACTGGTGGTGGGCCCCCATGCGCCAAACAACACCGTTCATTCAATGCCTGAAAATAAGGGAATCATCTTTTTAGGCTACACGCTACACGCCGCCCCTTACCTCATCCCACCGTACAACCTATTTTACTCCAATCTTCCCCTATACACTAATTTATACAATTTTTTAATACACATTTTTTCGTAAAAAGTCAAAAAGTTATCCCAAACAACCATATTTTCCCCCTTAACTTTTTAGTCCAAAAAGTCAAAAAGTGCACTTATTTAGGACACTCCAAACAACCCCTAATTCTACCATTGTACAATAATTAACTTGCAAAAATAAAATATTACAACTTATATATATATACATAAACGGTTCAGTTCAGTTTTAAATCAGATCCATAACTATAAATCATTGACTGGATCATTAAGTATGATTTGCCTATTTTAAGAACCAATACCAAACCATACATTGAGAAAACCAAACCAAACCATGCAGTTTGGTCTATGTCACGTCCCAATTTTCAAAAATTAACTAGGCCTAAACTAATTAACCTAAGCATAAAGTTTTTAAGTGAAAAGTCCATTTATTGCTTAAGTCATTCTCAAAATCACTTTCTTAGCCAATTCTCATTTAATTATGACATTTTGATTTACCTCGTAAAATGTGCCTATTATCCGTTTCTTAAATTTAAGTAGAATTTAAGTGACAAAAGAAATGTTTTGGGTTAATTGACTCGCCACAGAAGCTATGATTCCTCTCTACTGAGTAGTGTTCGGGGTTCTAACCGGCAAATAGTTGAATCTACTATCTCTGTAAGTCTACTAGACCACAATATTGGCTATAAGCCTATAATGCCAAACTCGTAAAATCAATAATACCAAGACTCACCTGAAAATCAACTACTTACAAATAAAACTCCAAAATTAATTTTTTAACACTTAGTCATAAACTCACTTTTACACCTCAAATATTTTCCAACACTTAGCCATTTTCTCAACAATTCCTCATGACCTCTGAATTTGGGTTTAACTGTGATTGGTTTGGTGTTGTACATGGATCTTTTATCTAGTTATTAAGAATATCACATCTTGAATAGAGTTCTGGTAAAATTGAAAGTATATTCATAATCATTCAAATTTTTTAATTTTTTTTATCTCCATGATCACAAGAGAGCAGACCTAGATTTTAATATTGCATTATCTATACACAACTATGAACATACTTAACATTATTTTATTATTCACATGAATGGATATAGAGAGAAGTATATCGAACTAAAAATTAGTTTGAGACCAAATCAAACTATAGCAATAAATTTTACCCTCGCAGAAGAAATTGATCCAAATCAAAAGTCGACCTGACAGAGAAGAGTGTGCAAAAGATGCTAGGGTTTCGGCTTGAATTTTGATTGAATGTCTGCCACAGAACTTGAAACTTGAACTCAAAATCTGCAAACTTAACAATGCACAGAGAGATCATAAATGATCCAAAATCAGAGAGAGTGTGATAAAGTTGAAGACTGAGAGACCGATAGAGAGATTGTGTGTGTGTGTGTGTGTTTGTGAGAGAGAGAGAGAGAGAGAGAGAGAACAAGATTGAGAGAGAGATTCATAACGCTCGAGTTCTTCAGATGACCATGAGGCCAGTCCCCGTCCCAGTCTCGGTCTCGATCCCTCAATCCCTCATTTTCATACATTTGATATTAAATTTTAAATCTTATTTTAAACAAGAATAATTAGAGTGATTTTTTTTTACAAATGGTCCATTTTAAGGTCAAAATCGTCATACAATTTATTTTGTGTTAGTTAATTTGTATATTGTTTGAAATATAGTAGTCATCTTTTTTAATGAATAATGTTAGAACTTTTTTAATTATAAAGTTATATTTAGTTGGATTTTCAGTATCTATATTTAAAAAAAAAATTCTAAAAAACTAAAAATTAAATTGGTGAAAAAAATTAAAAATACATTGTTTTTATATAATTTTATCTTTTGAGAGTAAATAATTTTTTTTGATATTTATTTTCTTTAAATTAATTTATATTTTTTTAAAAGTCAAATATAACAACAATTTTGATGTCATTATTAAACTAACCCATTAAATCAAAAAAATCTACAACTCAAAACATTTCATATATTAAACATATCGATTACACATTAAAAACCTAATAACCATTCATTTCATGATTATCATCCAAAAATATCTATCAACAACAAATACAACCATCTATTATATGATAATCGTACAAAAATATCAACAAAAACAACCACCCATTACGTGATCATCATCTAAACACATACTAAAAATTAATTTGGTAAAAAAATAAAAATGTAAAAGATTTATCATTTTTATATAATTTTATCTTTGGTGGGTGGAAATAATTTTTAAAAATTTAAAAATAATTTTTTGATATTTATTTTGTCAAACTAGTTTATATTTTATTAAATTGATAACTTTATCCTTGAAATGGAGCTATAGTACTTTCAATTGTCTTTATTTGGAACGAAATTCAAAATTCAATATCAAATGTATCACAATTAAAAGGTCAATAACCAAAGTGACACAAGTTCTAAACTACTGGGATCGTTAGTGTAATTCGCCCATATAACTATATTCGTTTATATTTTGTGTCGGTATTTCATTGCCAACCAACTATAATTTTTGTAATATAATATTAATAGTTTTTACAATTAAATTTCATTTTAATTAAATTAAAATTATTATTTATATTAAATGTGGGGTAAAATTGAAATAACATCTACTATGATGAAGTAATGAATATTTTGAAAATAATTTATAAAAAATAAGACACAATTGTCTATGTTAAAATTTGATAGGACTCAATAGTAATCTTAGGAATAAAATAAGATTTATTGATTATTTTCCCTTTAATTTTTTGTATATTGAATTTTTCTTCATTATAAAACAACAAAATTATATTTTATATTTTTGAGCCTTTGTAATGATTTCTTGATATTTTAATAATTATATTCAACAAATTTTGTGTGGATACTAGAAAAAAATTAAAAAAAAAAATTGTAAACATTTTACTATTTCATTAACAATTTATTTTTTTGGCAGGACTCAACTTGAAATTTCGCTTAGAGCCCACCTTATTTCTCATCTATTTTACTTAATGAAAATAAGCAAATGATTTATATTGAAAATAAATTAAAAAATTAGAATTTAAATTAATAAAGTTTAAAAAAATAGAATTTATTTTAGAGAAAATTAGTGAAACATTCAATTTTTTTTTATTAGCTAAGGTCCCTCAATATTTTCACAGAGAAAATTCGACGCAGAGAAATTTTGCCCGACTTATAAAAATTTTGACCGACTCAGAAAATTTTTGAAATTTCTCTGATACAATCACAGAGAAATTTCAAAATTTCTCTATGAAATCAGATAAATTTTTCTGTGAAAATTGAAATTTCATTGAGTTAAGGCAAAATTTATTTGAGTCGGACAAAATTTCTCTGAATCAAATTTTTTCTGTAAAAATGTTGAGAGACATTAACTAGTATGGAAATATTGTATGTCCTTTATCTTATAAAATCTTAATATTATGGACCTTAAAAATAATTCCCCTTTATTTTGTTATAAGAGTCCAACTTTGAATTTGTTTATAATTTTTTCAAAAAATTATGATTTTATAGTTTAATTTTTATATAATTTATCATTAATGTGAGGTTACTTTTTTGAATTTACAATGTAATGAAATTTTTCCAAAAAGAAACAAGGGGATAAATCTTTTTTTTTTCCTTGCTCTTTGATCAAATAATAAAAAAAGGTTATCATATTTTTGCACCATGTTCTCTACTTTTATACGAACTATAATTTTTTTAGTTCGTATAATTCAACTCATTTAGAGGTGATAAATTAGGATTTGGGATAGATGCTATCCCTTCTAAACACAATATCGTGTTGTGAGTCTTCCAGGATGTGTTTCAAATTTATTTTAATAATTCAAACCATTCATAGTGTATGGTTTGTTGAGAAGGTCATCTATAAAAAAAATCAAGTTAATTAGACATTTGTTACTCACAACATGACCACGTATATGTTTAAAAAAAAATAAACGATTAACATCATTTTAATAATTTTTTAAGCTTATTGGAGTTATACTTATCCGATTAAATTTATTTTTTATATGAAGGATATACTTAACAAATTCTATAACATAAACGGCTTAAATCAACAAAATATGATCCGAATAAACTACACGGAGCGTGATAGCATGGGTGCTGTCACAACACCCACCCCAAATCCAATAAATTAGGTGGATGTAGTATTTTTTTTTATTCACAAATGTATTTCATTTTATATTAGAGGAAATTAGGGAGACATCACTTTACAAATTTATGTAAGAGTTTAAGGATACTAACAGTTTTCATTCAAGTTAAGAGTTTAAGGACACTAACTGATGATATAGCGTGTTCCAAATGGAACGGGTCGGATTGATCCACGCTTCCCAAACCGGTGTTCGAAGTACCAAGCCCACAGAGAGACCTGCACAAGAGTTCAACGGGGAACGGGGAGTCCCCCATCGAACCCTCCGACGAGCAAGTTAGAAACAGAGATGGAATGTAGAGATAGATTAGTGATAGAAAGCTTAACCTTTTCCTTGTCTTCGATGCATGCTTATATCCTCTGCTAATCATTTCGTTGTTCCTTCCGACCTGTCACATTGGCCGAAAGTTTATGCTCTAGCTTACCTTATAATGGTGAAGCCGTTCTGTCCCCGACGGGGAGGGGTTATCTCAATAAATGTTGTAAGGAACTCCATTAATGGCTGATGTGCAGTGCAATAACTTTGCAGAATTTTTGTCTGCTTATGTGGCTTGTCCTTCTCTTGCCACGTGTTTAGATGTCATTGGTTCTTAATGCTACGTTGAGCTCCAGCAACGTTGAGCTTTAGTATTTGAATTATGTATTGGGCTCTAAGTGGTGGGCTATATCCTTTATGGGCATACCCATGTCAGTAGTCCCCCATTCCCAAATGCAGCTTTAGTCCAACGAAGGGAATAATGAAGAAAACGAGGGTTGTGAGAAACCGGTGAGGCGAAGACCGACCGAGAGGTGGGCCGAAGGTGAGGGGTGAACGAGCGGGGGAACCAACCATGAAGAAGGCCAACCGCGAAGGGTGACCGAGTGGAGGGACCGACCGTGAGGAGTGCCGACCGCGAAGGGTGACCGAGTGGAGGGAGAAGTGGAGGTACGCGGGGCTTGAGGAGTGACAGGGCACGTGGTGATTTGAAGTGGAAAAGACAGGGTAGGGGAAGGGGGTAGTGGATCGTGGTCGTACACGTGGCGGAATCCCATAATGGGGAGGTTAGGCGTTGGGCAAGAAACGAAGGGGTAGGTTAACATAAGGCGTTGAAAAGGCGGCTTTGGCAAATTTTTGAAAATTTTCAAACCGGCAACATTTAATCGTGACCCTTGGAATACAGGCAAGCCTTGGGCTTTTGGTGTTATCCGCTTTACCTATCTTTTTTCAAAAAACCAAAATGTTCCAAAAGTAAACTCTTTCGTTTCCAGTGATACACTTCTGCAACATTTTGTGAACTACCTTGTACCAGCGTCTGAAGCCATATGCAGGCATACCAGAGAGATGGCTCGAGAGAATGTGCCTATCATGAGACTAGATGCGTTGGGGGACGACGACACGGTGGACCTGGCGGAGCAATACAGGACGGAGAAACGAGCAGAGAGTGGGAGGGAGCAGACAGGGCAACCCCGCTCGTCCACGCTGATAGCAGCTGTGAAGCTAATCAGTCAGGTAGAGCCAGATCACTGGCACACGAAGGCCGACAAATTGACCTTTACCGCAGAGGAGTTGGAGGACATGTGCGAGAAGTATCAGATTCCCGCAAAAATAGAGTTAAAATTGCCGACATCAAAGGAGAGGCCATCCAATGCTCGACCGGGGAAGTTTGCCCTCTACGAAGAGGCGTTAAAGGGGGGGTTGAGGTTGCCGCTTCCCCGGATAGTAGTGGACGTGTTGAATCGGCTGGAGGTGGCTCCGGGCCAACTGATGCCCAATGCGTGGAAGATTGTATTGGCCTGTGCAAGTGCGTGGCCATGGGAGAACGAGGGGGTTGCAATGACGGTGGACGAGTTTTTTGCATGTTACAAGGCTTCGGGCCAGCAAGAGACTTGGGCCACTTTACAAGCGGCGGCAGGGAAGGGTCTAGTGGCGGGGTTGCCGTCGTCAATGATGAGGTAGAGGCCTCGGTGGTTCTATATGTTAGTGTAGACACCCCATTTTTGACGAACCTTAAGACTCAAACGTCATCGATTGAGCGCTCGATGATGGTTCATGTTGTGCTCGTCCTGAGGCTTCGGAGTTCTCGGCTGAGAGCCTTGCCTCCGGGCCTCGAAACTTTTTGTGCTTTGACTCGGTCTACAGACCAAGTCTTGTTTTCTCTTCTCGGAGGAAGGGAGAGATCTTGTAGATCATCTCTCGGTGGTCGTAGGATACTTTTCGTGGTCGTAGGCCACCGTTCCCGTTTGGAGACTAGTTTCTGATTTTCGGAGCCGTCGGCCGTGCACCTCGGCTCGGGACTGCTTAACATTCTCCGTTTGGCACGGTTTTTGGAACACACCTTGTTTCCTCTGTCCAGAGGGGCACTGTGGTCCAGGAGACCACTTTTGTGGTCGTGCGCCACTTTTGGTGCTCAACAGCCAGTTTTCGAGGCTCCCGGTCGTGCGCTTTGCCTCCCGAACTCTCGTTTTGCACCCGTGTTGGGTCGTTCTTGGCACGAACCTTGTTTTCCGTATTTGGAAGGTGGTACAAGGATGGGAGATCATCTTTCTCCTTGGAAACCACTTTTCTCCCCGCCAGCCGATTTTCTTGTCAAGAAACTGGTTTTCATGATCTTTGGGCCACATTTACTGGTCTCCCACCCCACCATTGGCTTGGTCTCAGTGTGGAGACCACAAATTGCACTGGCCGACCACCTTTTTTTTTGGGAGACCACTTTCCTTGGTCAGCCGACCAAGGAAAGTGGTCGGCCGACCACCTCTTCTGGTCGGCAAGTTTCTGCCTGTTTTGTCTGACTAAGTGGATACCAGCTGTGCCAGCTGGAAGGCACAGACTGTATCCTCCATACACGTGTATAGAGGATTTGCACCCTTATTTTTAGCTTCTTGAGGAAGCTTGAACCTTTGCTCCTCTATAAGAGAGGCTCTCCCTCTCCTTGCACCAGGTTCTGAATTTTGTCTAAGGCATAAGCATATATCTCTCCATATATCTCTCTTTCCCTCTTTATATTGTGGTTTTGCTTCACACTTGTGCACACAACCTCTCTTACGTTATAGTTGAGTGGCTGAAGGGTTTTCAGAGGGCTCAAGAGCTGGTTTTTGGCTGAGAAACTTGCTGGTTTTGCTGAGCTTCAAGGGTAACCTCCTTTCCCTCTTTTTAGCTCTATTTTGATCACTATCTTAGCCATATTTGCATGCTTATTTGAGATTTTTTTTCAACTAAAAAAAGTCTTGTTTTAAGTTGCTTAAAATGTTTGTTTAAGGCATCTTGGGTGTTGAGGGTCTTCTTTCCTCTTGCATGCCCTATTTGGCCTTGTTTTGTGTCATGCCATAAGGCCTTTGAGTTAACCCTTGCATGGCCTTTTAGCCACTAAAATCCAGTGGATTTTCAGTGGTTGGCATGTGGTTTTGAGGGCCTAAATCAGAGAGGGGAGACCCTCTCTCTTTTGGTCTTGTTTGCTTGCATTTTTGGCCTATCAAAGGAGCATATGTTTTCATACTTTCAAGGCTTGGTTCAGGCACTTTTTGGTGACTTTTAGGGCCTGCCTAGACCCTGCCTATGGCTGGTTTGGTCACCTTGGGTTTGCCTCTTGCATGTGTAGAGTAAT
Organism: Camellia granthamiana; assembly: GCA_036172215.1. Taxonomy (NCBI): domain Eukaryota; kingdom Viridiplantae; phylum Streptophyta; class Magnoliopsida; order Ericales; family Theaceae; genus Camellia; species Camellia granthamiana. The sequence continues at coordinate 93,215,398 of CM069913.1, forward strand.
CCCTTTTATGGCTTATCAAAGTAGCATGTCATTCTTGCATGTATTGATCATATTTCAGTGGGTTTTTGGTCATCATTTGGCATTCCATGACTCTATTTTTGGTTGGTTTGGTAGCCTCTCACATACTTCATATGCTTGTAGTGTAAATCATGTTTACTAGCTTAGAATGCATGTTGTTTTGCCCCTCTATTCTAGCATATTTTGGCCATGCTCCAACCTGATTTTGTTCATATTTTGGGCTGCCTTAGCTCTATTTTAAGGCCTCTTAGTCAAATGATGCTTGCCATGCATGCTTGTAGTGTAATACCCTTGACTAGCTTTGAGTTTTGAAGTCCCTTGCATGCTTAACTTGAGGTATTTTCATGTTTTGGCATCATTGAACATGATATTTCAGAGCATATAGGGCTGTCATACTTCCATGTTTTCCACTCTTTAAGCGACCTTGAGAGTTGTGCTTTTATACCTTATTTTGTGAGCCATTGCATGAGCTCCATTTTTGTGCCTTTCAAGCCATCATCCCAACTCATTTTGCTACTGTTTTGGGCCTGCATAGGTTCTGTTTGGAGTTGGTTTGGTCATTTGAGCATTGCCTTGCATGCCTATAGTGTAATACACTTCACTAGTTTCAATGCTTGAGCCATTCAACATGCATCACATGAGTTGTTTGCATGATTCAAAGTCATTTTGTATGCCATTTCAGAGCTGAAACGTGTGTCATTGTACTCCATATTTCATCCTTTCAATGCATTTGGAAAATTGTGTTTTGTGCCTTAAGCTTGGTCCATTGCATTGTGCATGATCGTATGTGTTTTGGGGCCTTATTTTCATCATCTTTGGCCACTGATTTGGGTGTGGCTGAGGCCCATCCATTTTGGTTTAAATCCATTTTGCATTGAGTATGCCATTGTAGTTCATAGCATTGAGTATGCCATGTTGTCGCATGATTGATCAATGCATTGTGCATGCCTTGTTCATTTCATTGTGTATGTTAGTTTCTACGAGCATTGTGTATACTAAGTATCATGTGCATTGAGTATGCCATTGTTAGTTCATAACATTGTGTATGCTAGTTGCATGTTTACATGTTATCCCTTGCATGTTTGCATGACTTAGTTGCATTGCATTAAGATTGCATGCTAGAGTTGCATTGGTGCATGCCTCGTTTGTTGCATTGTGTTTGGAATAGAGGTTAGTCCAAACACGGGGAACGAGGGACGTTTCATGCTCGAAATGATGAAACGTGCCTCGATTCTCGGTCACCGACACTCTTGACTACCAATGATGGAGTTGTTGGCTTTAGGTGCTTGTATGTGCATTCATTTCACATTGAGTCGTGCAATTCGACTCCTCGGCCATCATGCATCGAGATGCGTGATTGGTGGCCCGAGGGTCGAGACCTACACTCCCTTGAGCTTACGCAATGATGGGGAGAGTGGTCGTGCACACATGTGTTGCGAATACTATGCCATCTCTCTCTCTTGCCTTTTGTTGCAGAAAACCAGAAACCAAGGGTAGAAATTGGTCGGCCGACTAGATTTAGTGGCTGGCCGACCACTTTTTCTGGTTTTTCACCACAAAAGTGGTCGGTAGGTGGTCTCCAAGGCCAATAGCTAGTCGGCAGCCTTCCCACAAATTCCCAGGGTGGAGTTTCAGCCTTCTGGAGCTTTGTGCAGTGTTCTGAGGTCAATTGCAAACAGAGGCAAGTCAGGGCGTCGCGAGGGATTTCCGAACAAGGCAATTCAAGCATGCATGCATCCTTTGTCATTCAAAATAGAGCTGGGGCAGACCACATTCATTTAGTTTGCATGCTCATTTAGATTGCTTACTTAGTTAATGTTGTGTAATAAGTAGTTGTAACTTGTTATTCATTTCGTCGTGTAATAACTAGTTTAATTAAATTAGCTTAAATTAGCTAGCTGGTTCTGTATTATTTATTCGGACCCTTCGTCGAGAGGGACAACTGTTGTAATAAGTGTGCGTGTGCGTGTGTGTGATGCATGTCTTCTAACCCCCATTTCTTTCTCCCTTTTATTTACTAGCTTACGATGGTTAGTTTTAGGGCATGTTTCAATTAGCATCCTTATGCTCGCATGTTTGCATCCAGTCATCTGTCTTGCATGCACCGAGCTCAGCGCATCATACTAACTGCATTGTATTTCAGTTCCAATTTGAATACATGTTATCTAGTTGCATTCACATGACATCGTAGAATAGCCGAGCCTATCTTAGTTGCATTTTGCATGTGTTGGATTAGGCATTCTTAACATAACTAGGATCATGCAATGATTTCTAACATAGCTTTTGTTTTGGCTCGGAGTACTCGGTAAGTGTTTATGCTTTAGCATCCTCACATGTGTGTGAGTGACTGCCATGATAGTATACTTGCCATGAGGCTAATTGTTTATGTGATATAACTGCCTGAATGCCCGTGGGTGAAAGTTTGGTTGCCTAAATTGGAACAATTCATTAAAGTGCGAGTTTTAAAGCCCACTTGAGAGTGGCAAAATCCTGTTTTTCTAAGCCCACTTGAGGGTGGCAAATCCATGTCTTAGCCTACTTGCAAGTAGCACCTTCAAACCATTTTCAAACAAACATGCGATGTTTTGTTCCAACTTAGGCGATCTAGTCTATATTTGTGTGTTGTGCGCATCACATAGTAATTCTAGGCTAATACACCGGCATAAGAGCACATGTGTTTTCAAAAATAAGATATCATGTTTAGTAGTGGCCGATCTTTGATCGGGCGAGTGGGGGTGCTCATTGCATGACCTTTCCCAATCGTACCCAAGTTCCCGAGCCAAAGCAACTTTGGTGATGACGGACACATGGCCTTAGGCATCGAGTTAGTGTTTCCTAAATTCCTCCAAAATAAAATATTTAGGTGGTGACTCTATATCTGGCAAAGCAGTCCATGTTTGGCACTTCTTTCTAAAAATTAGTTTTTCAAAACGATTTGCTGGATTTGGACTCTTTGGTGATTTATCGGTCTTGTATTGCACTTTGCGAGATCAGATTCAGAACCGTGACATTGAGTCCGAACTGTAGTGAGCCTAATGAACAAAACGGGATTTTCCCGGGACGTTCGGGCGCATCTACAGTTTCTGGCGACTCTGCTAGGGATTTAGAGAACTTGACTCGAACTCATTATATCTTGTTTTGACTACACTTATGTGTCTCTTTGCATTACATTTGCATTGGTGCGCCTAGGACACCGTGTTTGCCATCTACTATTCCTGAACGGTTTACCGGAGGCTGAGAAACGTGCCATAAGGCTGACCGGTTACGGGCTCTGCCACGATGGCAACACAAACCCCGGTCTTTACCGGGGCATCCTTTTGACCATTCAACCTAGTGCATATTCGGAATCCATAGTGGCTATTCCAACTAAGACAGGTTGCTTACCCGATTATAGGTTGTTTGAAACCATTGTGTGCGTAGTGAAACCCTAGCTCCTGACAAAATAGGACAGGGAAACCTTATCCCAACATAGGGGTGTTTTTGGCTCTCACTTATTTGCTATGTGCTTTTAGAGTGTGTCTCTACAGGAATGCATGTATTCGTTTGCAAGTCTGGGTATCGGGCCTATGGGCATCAGTATCAGTATTTGGGAATCGGTTATATCTGCAGCTATCAGATTCAGATTTGGGGCAGTGATTTGGGAACAATGATCAGTATTTGAGAACAGTATATTCAGCTTACAAACGTCAACTGTGTGTTGTGTTTATTTAAGCCGTTATGCTGTCCATTTTTCTGGTTGTTTATTTCCTTATTATGCTTTATTTATCTTTTTGCTAGGCAGTTTAGCACAATTGCTTCCGACCAAGCAGATATTCCCCAAGCACTCTGGACTAGAGGTCGCAGACTCCATCGATCTGAGGATCTGGTAGACAGACAACCAATGTTCTATTCTTTACCCCCAGTTGCTAGACGGAGGTCAGTAAGGCACAGTGTATCGGTACCGCGGTTGCCAGATCAGTGGTCCTTGAGTAGTCAGGTTCAGATTCCCAAGTCTACTGCGGAGATAGATACACTGGCAGTTCAGTTAGATAAGGGCAGTATGGCAGGACTGGAGGAGATGATGCGTCAACTCCAAGAAAGTATGAGAACTATGCAGCAGGACGCTGCCCGTCAAGCAAAATTTGCCAAACAACAGGCCGAGGTCATGGCCCAACAGGCAGAGTTGATCGCCAGGTTACAGCAGCAAACCGGAGCATCTGCTTCACACCAAGTTCCTCCCCCACCAGGAGTTCCAATACCCAGGGAGACACCAAATGCCCAGGGAGATACGGACATTCCAATCGGACCGGCTCCGTCCCCGATCCTACCCCAGCTATCCAAAACACCTATCAACCTACCAGATTCCCCCTTTGAGTTCGAGGTGGACCCCACAACATTGAAAGTGAGCAAGCTTGAAAAGCTGTTCAAGAAATCTCAGGGTGTAAAGTCCATTCCGGATATTGAGGGTGGGTACACCGACGCGGCCGTGACACTGCCAGACCGGTTTAAGATGCCACACATTGACCGTTTTGATGGATCCGGTGATCCTATGGTGCATATGTGGTTGTTTTCAGACATACTAATCCCGATGGGCCTCACCAGACTACAGAAGCTTTCTCTGTTTGGCCGAACCTTGTCGGGTGTAGCGGCCATCTGGTATGCAAAATTGGAAGATTCCGTCAAGAGGAACTGGGAGGAGATGGCCGAGGCCTTCATAGCTCAATACTCCTATAATACGCAGATTGAGGTCACAACTCGTGACCTTGAGACGACCAAGCAAGAGCCGAAGGAGAGCTTCTCCGATTTCGTGACTCGGTGGAGGGCCAAGGCCTCGATGATGACCATTAGGCCGACTGACAAAGATCAAATACGGATGGTTGTGCGCAACCTCTAGCCCAAGCTCATGCAGAAGATGATCGTCCTTCCTCTCCCCACCTTTGCAGATCTACATGAGATAGGGGTGCAGATCGAGGACACCTTGAAACAGGGTCTGATTGACAATGATAGAGAGCAGCCTATGAGGACTTTCAATCGCAGTACGAATGCAGGCACAAGCAGTGCTGCAGCTACCAGAGCCTTAGAAGTGAGTATGGTTACCACCACTAATACCCCAAGAACCCTTGCAGCTACGCCATTCACCGGTGCGTCCGGTAGTAGTTTGCAAACAGCCAGATACGCACCCAGAGGCCAAAGAACCTTCACTCCACTATATATGCCCCTGTCCAAAGCTCTGGGGGTTTTAACAAAGAAAGGGCATTTGAAGCCCCTGGAGCCGCGACCATTGCCAGAAACACTTCCCTCCTCCCACAAGCCAGCTAAATGCTGCGCCTTTCACCAACAGCATGGTCATGACACCGACCATTGCTTTAGATTGCGTCATGAGATTCAGGATCTCATTGACAATAAGGTGATCGTGCCTCCGGAGAAACCCAATGTCATAACCAACCCTCTCCCACCACACAACCAAGCTCCACCCCCCAAACGCATCAATCTAATCCAAACTGGGGTTGTGTCATACGACCCTAGCATATATATCACCCATTCCCACCTACCCAAGCCGGAGTTGTTCATTCCTGACAGCACTGATTTGTGCATGTTGGACATCTCCCGAGCCCAATCGGAACCAATGTTGGTGATTATCGATGATAAGACAGGGATGATTTCGGAGGAAAGTGGGACTGATTCAAGGTCTGAGGAATTTGGGAGCTCTGCTGAGGAGGTATACAATTCGAGTGGCTACATTACGTCAGGGGGCCAGGTAAGGCCGAATGTGGAATTGCCAGTGGGGGCAGAGATTTGTGTAGTACGAGAGGATGGACTTGATCAGAGGCTAGATGACTTAGCGGATCTGGAAGAGGACATTGCTAACCTTCAGTTTTTCAACGAACAAGATCCAGGGGACATGACAATCAACTGGTTTGATTTTGATGGGTCAGCAGAGGCTACAGGGTGGCTTGATGACCAACCAGATATTGTTGAAGAATCTCAACCAGAGCAGGGCTCCTCAGGGACAAGGACATCAGCTGTGGCTGGAAGGGCCGGAAATCAGAATACATCGCTGGAGAGCGCCGATGCCAAGAATTTCGCTCGGGATTTGGGTATATTGAATACAGGAAATGTTGAACAGCAGACTACACTGAAGCAGTTAGAATGGGAAGGGATCGAAGATTCTGAGAGAATCAGGAAAGCCAAAGCCCTTGAGGGGACAAAATATGCTATGAACACAGGAACAGAACGTGCTGTGGGTACAGGAACGCAAGGTGCTGTGGGCACAGGAATAGTTGTAATAGGGCCGAACAGGTGTTTGTTGGCTGGTGATGGCATGTGGTGGAAAGATGATAACCTATGTCTTGCCCACACAGACAAAGACTGGGGACAAAGCCAATCGGACGATACCTGGTATATTGGTGAGGTAGACCATATGACTAGGAGTGGGCGGTATTTCAAGCCCCCGCACCTAGATCAACCAGAGGCGTCCGAGAAGGACAAGAAAGCGGAGAAGCAAAAAGAGAAGCTACTTGAAGAAGAGGCTGTGCTGAAACAGTTGAAAAAGATACAGGCAGACGTCTCCATCTGGGGACTGCTTATGGCTTCGAGAGTACATAGACAAACTGTTCTTTCAGTGATGGACAAAGCCGAACTTTCAATAGACACCATGCCTGAGTAGCTGGTAAGACTGGTCTTCCCGGGAGGAGCTTCCCCGATATTGACCTTTTCCGACAAGGAATTGCCGCCCGAGGGCGCAAATCACAATAAACCTCTCTACATCTCTGTGGAATGTAGAGACAAATGGATACCGGTGGTTCTTGTCGACACGGGATCCGCCATTAATGTGTGCCCATCGAGGACAGCATATGCAATCGGGTTGAAGCCCGTGGACTTCGTGCCAACTACCCAGGTGATAAGGGCCTACGACAATACAAGCAGAGAAGTGATGGGGACTATGCAAATTCAGACCAAGGTTGGTCCAGGACAACATGAGATTGACTTTCATGTCTTGGACGTTCCCGCAACCTTTAATTTACTCCTAGGGCGGCCGTGGCTGCACCAGGTGAAGGCAGTCTCTTCCACCGTCTACCAGATGTTGAAATACCCCCACGGGAAGGGGGTGGCTATAGTTTTTGGGAATTCATCGGTCCATCCGCCGCCAGAGGTGTCTACACCAGTTTTGGAAATCGAGCATGGCACGGAGGATGTCTTTTTATCGGGATTTACCCTGGCCGAGGCCCGGGTCGTTCAAAACATCTTAGCTATTGACGAGGAGGTGTATGTCAGCGCATAGTCAGTGTATCTCATGAACAAGCTTCAACATATCCCTGGGATGGGACTGGGAAAAAGTGGCCGGAAGGGCATCGCAATATCGGTCGAAGTGCCGCACAACCCGCACACCTTTGGCTTGGGTTATCTGCCCACCAAAGACGACTGGGTGATGAAAGGCAAGGAGATGGCTGGGAGAGCCAGGGCAAAGCAGGCAGGGAAGCCTTTTGAGTTGATACATCGACCCATCCAGGGTACCCTAAACGGACGCTTTGTCCGGGAGGGAGAGGACTTTCCATTTTGCGGCTTCCAAAAGCCATAGCTGAATGCCGAAAAGAAGCGCCTGCTGGGATTTGAGATCTTCTTCGACCTGCAGTTATCTGGGGATGATGTTGCCGAAGAGCAGACAGAACCATCAGCTGAGGTTGAGCAATGTAAGGAAGTGGATTCCGAAAGCGTCGAAATTGAAATGTGGGTAGCATTGACTTGTCTACTTTCAGATCCTCCGATCGAACAGAAGTGCTTGGGGGATAACTTCTCAGTATTCATGATCAGGAATGAGACGGCTGCGAGCCCACCGTCAAACATTTTGGATGCATCCATCGCACCCTCTCTGGTCTGGCAATACGATGAGGGATTTTTGTCAAGCAGCACCGGGTCAGGTAGTGAGCCGGAATCTGATTTCACTGAGTCTGTGGAGTCGAAATCAGGTTCCAGCTTGTCTGAGTCTGAGTCCGGTATTCCTGGGGGTGACAACCCGGATGCCACAGTCCTGTCTAGGTCATTTTTTTCTTTCTCTTTTGAGTCTGTTGTAACAGGAGAATCTGACGATTTGGAAATGCTTAATGAGAATGAAATGGCTGTGGCTGCTGAGTACTTTTCTGTGCCTTTGATTTATTGCATTGATCAGGACTTTCAAATTTTTGATGAAAACGACGAGGAAGAAATTCCTCCGATTTCACAACGTTTAATTGATCAAGAGCAGGAGAGATTTGTTAAACCCTTGGTTGATGAAATCACTACAGTTAATGTTGGTACTGAGAAGGACCCCGCGGCTGGTCCAGATCAGGTCCACGTTGTCTTCGGAGGAGCGCGAGCGCTTAGTCGCTTTATTAAAAGATTTCAAAGATGTTTTCGCGTGGTCCTACGAAGACATGCCTGGAATCGATCCTAAGATTGTACAGCACTGGATCCCTCTCGACCCAGAGGCCAGACCCGTTAAACAGAAACTTAGAAGAATCCGCCCGGACTGGGCTCTCAAGATTAAGGAAGAGGTCATCAAGCAAATTGACGCAGGGTTCCTGCTGGTATCAGAATACCCAACTTGGCTGGCCAACATAGTTCCAGTGCTGAAGAAGGATGGCAGGATTCGGGTATGCGTGGATTTCAGGGATTTGAATAAAGCCAGTCCGAAGGACGACTTTCCTCTGCCGCATATTGACGAGTTGGTGGACTTTACTACGGGGCATGCATTGCTCTCATTCATGGATGGCTTCTCAGGCTACAACCAGATTGTAATGGCACCTGAAGACCGGGAAAAGACTGCTTTCACCACCCCGTGGGGGACATATTGTTACAGAGTGATGCCGTTTGGGTTGAAGAATGCTGGAGCTACATATCAACGGGCCACGACCACGATATTGCATGACATGATCCATGAAGAGGTGGAGGTGTACGTGAACGACATGATTGTCAAGTCCAAAGAAAGAGAGAGCCACTACACTGCCTTGCAAAAGTTCTTCCAAAGGATCAGAGAATTCCGGTTGCGACTGAATCCTCAGAAATGTACGTTTGGTGTTACAGCAGGGAAAATGCTGGGGTTCTTGATTACACAGAGAGGTATCGAAGTCGACCCTTCCAAAATCAAGGCCATCTTAGAAATGCCAGCACCAAGGACTGAAAAAGAGGTGTGGGGCTTTCTGGGTAAAGTGCAATTCATAAGACGGTTTATCGCAAAATTAACCTTGACTTGTGAACCACTTTTTGGTCTCCTCAAGAAAGGAAAGAAGTTCCAATGGGACGGCCGATGCCAAGCTCCTTTTGAACAGATCAAGCAATACTTACAGAACCCACCTGTGTTGTCACCACCTGAGCTGGGGAAACCGTTGATTTTGTACCTTTTAGTGACCGAAACTACAATGGGTTGCATGCTTGCACAGGAGTCTGAGGACAAGGTGGAGCGAGCTATCTACTACCTGAGCAAAAAGATGTTGGATTACGAGACCCGCTACACTCCACTCGAGAAGGCTTATTTGGCCTTGGTATGGGCTACCAGGAAGCTGCGACACTACCTGTTAGCTCACTCTGTAATGTTGGTTTCAAGATTAGATCTCATCAAATATCTCTTCGAGAAACCAGCACTTACGGGTAGGCTAGCCCGTTGGTTGCTTCTGCTTTCCAAATTCGATCTGAAGTATGTAACGTGCAAGTCAGTAAAAGGGAGAGCGGTAGTAGAGTTCCTAGTCGATCACCCAGTTGAAGGGGATGAAGCAGTTGAGTACCTATTCCCAGACGAGGCCATTCTGCATGTCGAAGAAGAATTTTGGACGATGTACTTTGACGGAGCATCAAACCAATACGGGTATGGGATAGGGGTGTTGCTGATAGCACCCGACAATTCCCATATCCCTCTAGCATTTAAATTCCAGTTCAAAGTCTCGAACAACAAAGTAGAGTATGAAGCATGCATTGCTGGTTTAGAAGCAGCCCTAGAACTAGGGGCAAAACGGTTAGACGTCATCGGGGACTCGAACCTTGTTGTGTCTCAGGCTAAAGGAGATTGGAAAGTCAAAGATGAAAAGATGAAAATCTACCATCAGACCTTGGACTTGTTGATTCCTCGATTTGAAAAGCTGAACTTCGCTCATCTGTTAAGAGAGAACAACAGGTTCGCAAATTCCCTAGCAACTCTATCTTCCATGATAGACATCCATTTTGGAGTCCGGATGCATCCGATCATCATCAAACAAAGATTTGCACCGGCCTACGAGCTGATTGCTGCCATGGATGAAGTACAAGATGAGAATCCCTAGTATCACAATGTATGGAACTTCTTGGAGAAAGAAGCATATCCAGCACGGGCAAATGCCAAGGATAAAAGGGCAATTAGAAGAATGGCTGCTCAGTTCATCATCTGCAGAGGTAAACTATATAAGAGAGGTTATCTGGGAATGCATAAACTGTGTGTTGATGCCGAAGAATCGAAGCGCCTGATGGAGGCCATCCATGGAGGAGAGTGCGGAGCGCACATGAACGGGGTGATGCTAGCTCAGAAAATCCTTAGACAGGGTTACTATTGGTCCACCATGGAGGAGGATTGTATCAGCTTTGTTCGGCGATGCCACAAATGTCAGATCCATGTAAATCGCATGAATATTCTGCCGTCGAAGCTGTACAACATGACTTCGCCATGGCCATTTTCAATTTGGGGAATCGATGTGATCGGGGCTGTCACTCCGAAGGGTTCTAATGGGCATGAGTTCATTCTGGTCGTGATAGACTATTTCACAAAGTGGGTTGAGGCCCAATCTTATGCGGTGTTGAAGGCTTCACATGTTGCGAAGTTCATCAGGAACAACATCATCAGTCACTATGGGGTCCCGAACGAGATCATTTCAGATAATGGTTCCCACTTCAAGAAGGAAGTGATCGACTTGTTGGAAAAATACAATGTGGCTTTTCTTAAGTCATCTATATATCGGCTGCAGACCAATGGAGCAGTTAAGGCCGCTAACAAGAATATCAAACACATTCTGCAGAAGATGGTGGAAACCTACCGGGACTGACCAGATAAGTTGCCATTGTGGGGCTACTGGACGTCAATTAGAACTTCTACTGGGGCGACTCTGTATTCATTAGTTTATGGGATGGAAGCCGTTCTACCTATCGAAATTGAGGTTCCGTCATTGCGAGTATTGGCTGAGTGTCAGATAGCCGAAGCAGATTGGCAGCAGAGCAGATTCGAAGAACACATGCTCTTTGATGAAAGAAGACTGAAAGTACTATACCATGTTCAGGGTTATCAGCGTAGAATTGTCAGGGCTTTTAACAAGAAGGTTAAGTCCAGAAATTTGAAGGAAGGAGATTTGGTGCTCAAAGACAATCGAGCTCCCATCCACGACCCTAGGGGCAAGTTCAGACCTAATTGGACTAGTCCTTATATCATCAAGTCTATCTGGTCGGGTGGAGCTGTCATTCTGATGGACCTAGATGGCCTAGAGTTCTCACAGCCGATCAATATGGACAAGTTGAAGAAATATTACCCCTGAGAGGCTCGCTAGGCCGAAAACCCGAAAGGGCGACCTAGGCAAAAGTTAGAGCACAGAAAATTGGCAATTAAAAAAAAAATTGAGCTCGCAAGGTTGAAAACCTGCAAAGGGCGGCCTTGGCAAAATTTAGAGCGTAAAAGGTGAGGGTTAATACACGAGTGAACCTGAGCCGAACTACGTAAGGCTTGATTCCCATCTTTGGGATACGTGGGCAACTTCATCCTGAAGTCCAGCCATAAACACTTCCTCGATCAACTTTGTCCATGTGATCATCTTGATCATCTTTGTCTATCCTACATTCAAGAGCTCGATTGTGATCTCCAGTACAGTGTTATTCAGACTAGGGGCAACTTTCCAATTGCTGGGATCCAGGGTTGTGCATCTCAGTGACAAATCTCAGGCGTGTCCAGTTCTGATCCATATCAAAAATGGTTTTGAAAAGTTTTAATAAAAGTTGATTTTGCTCAAATTAATCTTTTTACAACTTAGACCATTTTTGGACCAAAGCGAAAAATTTTCAGTATCCACAACCTTCAATTACATTGATTTCAGTACAGAGTTCTCTTGCTCTTGAATACAAAATTGAAGTTGCTTTTTATTACATTCATAAAGAAAACTTGAAAGTTCTAATTAAAGCAAATAAATCCGAGGCATAGTCAGGTGTTCCTGCGTCCCCTTCCAGAGCTGGTTGAAGCCTCTGATGCCAAATAGGGCCCAACTTGTGCCTCTTCATTGAGCCAATCTATGCACTCATCAAAAAGGGTGTAACTGAAAGTGGGAGTCGGGGCTAGAAGCTCTCTCGTCCTCCATGTCGTGGCATACCGAGCCAGCTATACACCTCGGACCAGAAATGCAGTTGGGTACTCTATCCCCTCTGCTGGGCAAATCTGATCATGGCCGAATTGACGCCGGAATCGGAACGGAAAATAAAAGACACAGTGAGTCAGGTCGATCAATTGAATCCCGGTCTGCCGGGACATACTGTAGCTCATCACCAGTAGATTGAGCCAAGGACAATGCCAAGCAATACGGTCTGCGGACAAACTACACATCCAGTTGAACCACCATCTCTCATCAAGGGCATCGACCAGACGTTGTTGGAAGAAATAGCCGCGAACTGAGTATGCTGTGCATGGGTCCACAACCTGCAACTTATCCATCAACCACACCTGGGGAGGGATGAAAAACGAGAGATTAAAGAATGGAGAGATGTACGATGAGAGAAAAGTGGGGAAAAGGTTTTGAGAGAAAAATCGAGCCTGAAGGCTGAGTGATGTGAGCAAAATATATGTGAGACAGGGTGGGAAACATTACCTGCAGCAGTAGTGGACTCCCCCGCAAATCTGGCCGTCTCTCGGCGATGAAAGGCATCAAAGCCCATCAATGTCTCAGCCAATGTCATGGCAATACAACTCTTGCCCTCCTTTAAGCCCTGGGAAACCTCGATCAATGGACACTAGATCCTCCGGAGCCTGAGGCAAGTAAGAAATGGGACAGCATGCACAGGCAAAGTGCATGTCGCCGAAAGCCCTGCCAATGATGGTTGTCGCAGTCACCGGCATCGGAAAACCGATGAATCAAACTCGGAATGTCCAGCATTCCACCATAAATCAAAGACCGAGCGTCGTGCATAGTGAGCCCACACATTCGTCCTAAGGCTTGGGCGTGGCCAAAGCGAAGCTGGGGGGAAGATTTCTTCGTTGCACTCGGACTCCATCAAAGCTTGGAAATCTTCGAAGGTAGGACACACCTCTTGCCCACCAAAGCTAAAGACATGAGTTACCGAATTCCAAAACCTTGCCGCGACACAGAGAAATGGAAAGTGCAGCGGAGTGCGACTCAGAGTGAATAGTGCATTTATGCCGAAGCCCCATAAGTTCAACTTTTTCAAGCCGCCTAAAGTAGCAATCCAAGCTGTGAGATTTTGGATGAGAAATGCCTCCATTTTGATGTAAAACTAAGATAGAATGAGAGAGCCACGAAGCTGGAGCTTTTATGGAGGATAAGGCACTGTTGGGAAGACACGTGTCAAAAATCTGGAGGTCGCCAGGCCAACTGGTCAGCCGACCACTTTTTCTGGTCGGCCGACCACACAACTGGTCTCCAGGGCAAAAAACTGGTTGGCCAGCCACATTTGGTGGTCGGCCAGAGAGAAAAGCTGGTTTTTGGCCTTTTCCTAGTCTCTAGAGGAGAGCTCCTAGCCTTTCCATGTGTTGGGAGTGTTGAAGGTCCGAGTTTACCTCTGCTTCGGATGCATTTCGTCACCCAGTTTGTCAGAAATGCATTTGCTTATCGAGTTGTTGTTAAGTTTTTCTTATCGAGTTGTCAAGTTTTGTACATCGAGTTTTTACTTTTTGTTTATCAACATTGTCGAGATTTGCTTATCGAGTTGTAAACTTGCTAAGGTTTTGTTGTTTCTTAGTAAGTTAAGTTGTTTAGTTTGTTGCGTCGGTTCACTACCTGACTTGGCAATGTACAGTGCTCAATTTCCATTCAATCTCATTTTTGTGCAAAATGATGCGGTGCGATGCTAAGAATACAAAAATACAACATTTTTTCAACAAAAGCTGTTTCATTCCATCATAGCTTCTTTTTACAACATTTTACAACAAGGTACAAGTTTTAAAGAAAATAAAATTGCCTAAGCTGATGTGCTACAACTACTGGTAAAAAGGAAATAAAGCAGGAACATCTACATTGGTGCCATCAAGCTCAAGATCAAGAGGCTCTCTTTATCCTCTTCAGCTGAGCAGCCTCTACACCACCCCCACCAGCACCATCATCTGAATCAGAGCCGTCGTCCTCGAAATCCTCCTCGGCATCACCTCCACTCTCAAAACCGGAACCGGAACCAGAGTCATCCTTTCTGCCTGCAGATGTCTCTGACTGAGGATGCACAGACTCCTCCTCCTCACTGTACTCCTCGTTATCTCTGATAGGCGCTCTACGTTTGCCTCGGCTGCGAGTCGAGCCCCCTCTCCCAGCTCCTCGAGGAGGCCTGGATGGCCCGGCCTGTAGTGGTAGGACCTAAAACAGGCAGTTATGAATACATCAGCCAAAGTATGTATATCAGATGCAGATGCGGGAATGCTATGTAAAGTATGTGCATGCAGATATAGTATGTGAATGTGGTGTGTCAGATGTGCTCTACACATGCAGTCAACCAATGTAATGGAATGTTCAATTTCAGTATGTCATCAGAAGTATGATAAATGCAAGGAAATTGAAAAGTACTGAAACGCAGGCGACAAACAGCAGTGTCTCCCTCCGCAGGACCATGCTCTCGAGTGAGGCCACCATCCCGAGTAAATCCTCGGTATACTCCCTGGGAGGCTGTAGATACAAGTGCAAGTCATCAGTGAATGAATGAATGTCCAAATATCTGAGTGATAAATCAAAACTGTAAAGCGTACCGATGGTGAGTCAGGGTCACTGACGAATTGATGGTAAGGCAATGGAGGCTCAAATGGAATCGGGTAGGATGCCCCATACCACCAGCCTGTCAGCTCGGGCGGAAGATCTGGCCACCCAGCATGCTGATAAGTTGGGAAAATCTCTCTAGCCCCACTCCTCAATGTGCCGGCCCTGCTAGTCGAAAAGGTATCTGTAGCCCGGGCTCGACTTGATGATGGCATGCCAGTAGTCCTCCTCGTAGGAGTGCAGACGCTTGTCAATGGAGGCATCAAGTATGTATGGCGATAGGTCGCATACTCTCCCTCCTCTAGCAATAGAACTGCATCAGTCCCCAACATGAGCTCCTCAACCTCCCGGGGAGTGAGTCTCTCAGTGGATCGCATGTCCTCTGGAGGTGCTGAGGGGATACCCTAATCAAGGTTGCCCATCGTCTGACGCATGACGCGATCCCCCAAAAACCAGGCCCTGCCAACTGGCCCCTCAAATAAAGTCATGTATCGAGAAGCAGACCACCCTCAAGGGAACCGGAACCGGGTATCTGCTAGTAAGGGTGCCCATGGCTGCCAGGTAATCTATGGATGACAAGTGCATAAACGGTTAGATGTCATGAATGTGCAAGATGAATTAAAGCTGAAAGCATGAAGAACTAAGAGTTCTTGATTACCTCTGTCGGCCGTACAGTATCAAAGAACTGTCGGAGATTGGGCAAAGTCTCCCGAGTCCTCGGCCGACACCGACCCTCAAATCTGCGAGAGTAGGGGATCTCTAGAGGTACCTTAACCTTGAGCTCAGAAGCCAGCGTCGGAAAGTAGGCATAAACCCATAGCTGTGAAAAAAAAAACAAGACAGTGGCTGTTAGAATATAGAATGTACAGAAAATATAGAATGCTGAGTACAGAATGTAGGATACATAATGAAATGTGTGTCGTGTGTGCAGTGTACAGATAATGAAAAGTAGAAATGTAAATCAAGAGGGCAAAATGTACCTCCCAGGCTCTCCAGTAGCTACCTACTATGTTCCCTCGCCCGCGGGAGGTCGCACTCATATAACAGTAAAGGGTAGCGAGGCCAGCACCAACCCAATCATACTGGCTGACTTGTGATAGATCTACCAAAGCACTGAGCAAATAAAGTCCAACTGTGTTCCCCCTATCGGAGAACAGAGTGGTCCCAATGAGAAACATCAAAAAACACTGAGCATACTGCTCTATCTCCTCGACAGTCTCAGGCATAGTCCTCTTGAAACGCTCGGAGAGCTAGGTGTACCTGACTCTACCTGATGATCTGTCTATCGGCGGACGGGCTCCCAGTAGATAAATCCAAGCCGCCTCCCACTCGCCTATGTCTGCATCATAGGGGACCGGTCGGCCGGCCACGTCAAGGCATGTCAACATAGAGAAGTCATACGGGATCATCGTCATGTCCCCAGTAGCTAAAAAGTGGAACGAGTTGGTGGTGTCCCACCATCTCTCCACAAGTGCCCCCATGAGGGTCCTACTCACTGGATAACGTGATATCCCCGCGCAGAAAAGTCCAAATCCCGTCTCGTCCACAATGTGACGTACAGCATCTGGGAGCTCTGTATACCACTCCCTAGCAAGGATCGATCCATAACCCCGTGTGGAACGGGAAGATACCTGCATTCAGAATGAACAGATGTATTTAGTGTCAGAATGAAATGTATGAGCTGCGTGCAAAGAAAATAAATGAAGTGTGAAGTAAATGAGCTATGTGTTCAGAAATGAAGATTAATGAGCTGCGTGTTCAGAATTAGAAATGAGTTGCGCACAAATGAAAATGTATGGGCTATGTGTTCAAAAATTGAAAGGTCTAAGCTGCGTGTTCAAAGGGGAATGCATGAGCTACATATAGATCAAATCAAGTGCTGTGTTATGGACTGTGTGTTTAGTATGAGCTGCGTGCAAATGAAAATGTATGAGCTGCGTGTTCAGAATTGAAATGTGTGAGCTGTGTGCTTGAAAAATGAGCTGTGTGCCCAAAGAACGAGCTGTGTGCCCAAAAAACGAGCTGTGTGCCTAAATGTGCGAGGTGTGTGCCCAAAGAACGAGCTGTGTGCCCGAAGAACTAGCTATGTGCCCAAAGAACGAGCTGTGTGCCCGGAAAACGAGCTGTTGTGCCCGGAAAACAAGCTGTGTGCCTGAAAAATGAGCTATATGCCCAAAGAGTGAGCTGTGTGCCTGAGACAAACCGTGTGTTCAGAGTAAGCTGCGTGCCAAATGAACAGAATATTGTTTCGTGAGCTGCATGCCCAATGAACGGAATACTGTGTTGTGAGCTGCGTGCTAAAGGAACAGAGTATTGTTATGTATAAGCTGTGTGCCAAATGGACCGGATGTTGTGTATGTAAATGTGCTCAGAACGAGCAGATGTAATACATAGTGAAAACATGAAGTGTGCAAGGAATATAAAAACACATCGCAGAAAATGTAAAAGTAAAGTACGTACCTCTCGCGCCTGGTGAGACAAATGGGACTTCGGCTCCTGTAGCAGTAGGTCCGCGGGTGCTCGCCGATCGAAGTCGGTAAAGTGATAAAAGGTGGTAGGAGATAGGACATGCTCCTGAGGGTGATACCTCTCTGGGTCGAAAGGCCGAATCCTCGGAGGCAATGACATGATGTCTGGCTCATCCCCGGCATGTGGAGGACCTCCGCCGTGATGAAAGTGATCCGCCATCCGAAGAAATCTGCAAAAATAAGCAAAAATGAATGAAATGAGCCAAAATTGCAAAAAGTCAACAAAAGTCAACCCCCAAGAAAATATGCCAAACTTCGAGACAAACATACCTCAAGTGGCAGAAATGGAGAAAGAAGCTCCAAAATCAAATTTTAATCGGTCCAAACTGAAGAAAATCGAAAGTTTTCGCGAAACAACTTCGTGTGGGGCGTTGGAAAACGCGTATAAAGTGCAGATCTGAGAGGAAAATGGTCTAGGAAGGAAGAGGGAGGTATTTCGGCCTTGGAGGTGTGATGAAAAGTGATTTGGAGTTGTGTGTTTAAAGATCCGAACATCAAAAGACAAAACTGCCCCAATTTTTGTAAACTAGTCGGCCGACCAGTTTTTCTGGCTGGCCGACCACCTTTTGGGAAAAAACTGGTCGGTGGCTGTTCTAGGTGGTCGGTGGCCCTCCTGGACAGTCTCCAAGGTCCCTTTGTTCTCTCTGTGTATTTTGGTGATGATTGGAGCCCTCGGCTCTCGAGAAAGTACAAGAAAAGTGCATTTTTTGGCGCGAAATGTCTTTGCGGGAACCTCAATTCAAGTCTTCGACGTGCGGCTCGTCGTTACTCGCCAAGAGCAAGGTGTATCCTTTTTGAGTACGTTGTGACCCCTCCGAGAGGTAAATCAGAGGTCGCATTTGAGTTACCTTCTTTAAGGCTTGTACTTCTCTACTCCGCATTTTGTTTCAAACACGCTCTTGAAGTCACACTTATCCCATATTGTTATGCACACCACTTGCATTGTTGTGCATGTTTCACTGGTATTATCATGCATCCATACTTTACTTACGTCCTCACACACGTTTCACTTGCATTGCTATCGGCATCATACGTATCCGCAGTCAATATGGCGTTGAACATGTATTGCTAATTATGTTGTACCTGTTAAGTCTCCTTCTTTTGCAGGCACGATATTGTATGTACAATTCATTCAAGGCTGGTGCGACCAGACGATATTGTATGTACGGTTCATTTGAAGCTGGTGCAACCAGACGAACCGGACGGTACTGTATTCTCCGTGTGAGACATAGCGAGAATTGTATAATTCTCTCACATCCTTTCTGCATGTGATGTAGTTTGGTCTGTATTCGTTTGCTTAAATTTTTGCATTTATTGTGTATATTTGCTTCATTACAGCTTTCTCTGCATGATCATAAGTTATGTTCGGCTTTGTGCATACCCTTTGCATCTTGCCCCTGCCTGCGGGCACATCTCTTTGATTATCTCGCCTGTTTGTCTAAGTCTTCGGCCTTGTCAAAAATGGGTCGTCTTTGGGCTTTGACATTCACTCCCGTCACTCATGACTTTCGAGTTCTGTCAAAGAGGGGCAACTGTAGACACCCCATTTTTGACCGACCTTAAGACTCAAACGTCATCGATTGAGCGCTCGGTGATGGTGCATGTTGTGCTCGTCCTGAGGCTTCGGAGTTCTCGGCTGAGAGCCTTGCCTCCGGGCCTCGGAACTTTTTGTGCTTTGACTCGATCCGTGGACCAAGTCTTGTTTTCTCTTCCCAGAGGGAGGGAGAGATCTTGTAGATCATCTCTCGGTGGTCGTAGGCTACTTTTCGTGGTCGTAGGCCACCCTTCCCGTTTGGAGACTAGTTTCCGATTTTTGGAGCCGTCGGCTGTGCGCCTCGACTCGGGACTGCTTAACATTCTCCATTTGGCACGGTTTTTGGAACACACCTTGTTTCCTCTGTCCAGAGGGCCACTGTGGTCCGAGAGACCACTTTTGTGGTCGTACGCCACTTTTGGTGCTCAATAGCCAGTTTTCGAGGCTCCCAACCGCGCGCTTTGCCTCCCGAACTCTCGTTTTGCATCCGTGTTGGGTTGTTCTTGGCACGAGCCTTGTTTTCCTTATTTGGAAGGTGGTACAAGGGTAGGAGACCAGCTTTCTCCTTGGAAATCACTTTTCTCCCCGCCAGCCGGTTTTCTTGTCGGGAAACTAGTTTTCTTGATCTTTGGGCCACATTTACTGGTCTCCCACCCCACCATTGGCTTGGTCTCAGTGTGGAGACCACCAATTGCACTGGCCGACCACCTTTTTTTTTGGGAGACCACTTTCCTTGGTCGGCCGACCAAGGAAAGTGGTCGGCCGACCACCTCTTCTGGTCGGCAGGTTTCTGCCTGTTTTGTCTAATTGAGTGGGTGCCAGTTGTGCCAGCTGGAAGGCACAGACTATATCCTCCTTACACGTGTATGGTGGATTTGCACCCTTGTTTTAGCTTCTTGGGGAAGCTTGAACCTTGGCTCCTCTATAAGAGAGGCTCTCCCTCTCCTTGAACCAGGTTCTGAATTTTGTCTAAGGCATAAGCATATATCTCTCCATATATCTCTCTCTTTCCCTCTTTATATTGTGGTTTTGCTTCACACTTGTGCACACAACCTCTCTTACCTTATAGCTGAGTGGCTGGAGGGTTTTGAGAGGGCTCAAGAGTTGGTTTTTAGCTGAGAAACTTGCTGGTTTTGCTGAGCTTCAAGGGTAACCTCCTTTCCCTCTTTTTAGCTCTATTTTGATCACTATCTTAGCCATATTTGCATGCTTATTTGAGCTTTGTTTTCAACTAAAAAAGTCTTGTTTTAAGTTGCTTAAAATGTTTGTTTAAAGCATCTTGGGTGTTGAGGGTCTTCTTCCCTCTTGCATGCCCTATTTGGCCTTGTTTTGTGCCATGCCATAAGGCCTTTGAGTTAACCCTTGCATGGCCTTTTAGCCACTAAAATCCAATGGATTTTTAGTGGTTGGCATGTGGTTTTGAGGGCCTAAATCAGAAAGGGGAGACCCTCTCTCTTTTGGTCTTGTTTGCTTACATTTTTGGCCTATCAAAGGAGCATATGTTTTCATACTTTCAAGGCTTGGTTTAGGCACTTTTTGGCGACTTTTAGGGCCTGCCTAGACTCTGTCTATAGCTGCTTTGGTCACCTTGGGTTTGCCTCTTGCATGTGTAGAGTAATCTCTTTTATGGCTTATCAAAGTAGCATGTCATTCTTGCATATATTGGTCATATTTCAGTGGGGTTTTGGTCATCATTTGGCATGCCATGACTCTGTTTTTGGCTGGTTTGGTAGCCTCTCACATGCTTCATATGCTTGTAGTGTAAATCATGTTTACTAGCTTAGAATGCATGTTGTTTTGGCCCTCTATTCTAGCATATTTTGGCCATGCTCCAAGCTGATTTTGTTCATATTTTGGGTTGCCTTAGCTCTATTTTGAGACCTCTTGGTCGAAAGATGCTTGCCATGCATGCTTGTAGTGTAATACCCTTGACTAGCTTCGAGTTTCGAAGTCCCTTGCATGCTTAACTTGAGGTCTTTTCATGTTTTGGCATCATTGAGCATGATATTTTAGAGCATATAGGGTTGTCATACTTCCATGTTTTCCACTCTTTAAGTGCCCTTGAGAGTTATGCTTTTGTACCCTATTTGTGAGCCATTGCATGAGCTTTATTTTTGTGCCTTTCAAGCCATCATTCCAACTCATTTTGCTACTGTTTTGGGCCTGCATAGGGTCTGTTTGGATTTGGTTTGGCCATTTGAGCATTGCCTTGCATGCCTATAGTGTAATGCACTTCACTAGTCTTCGATGCTTGAGCCATTCAACATGCATTACATGAGTTGTTTGCATGATTCGAAGTCATTTTGTATGCCATTTCAGAGCTGAAACATGTGTCATTGTACTCCATATTTCATCTTTTCAATGCATTTGGAAAATTGTGTTTTGTGCCTTAAGCTTGGTCCACTGCATTGTACATGTTTGCATGTGTTTTGAGGCCTTGTTTTCATCATCTTTGGCCACTGATTTGGGTGTGGCTGAGGCCCATCCATTTTGGTTTAAGTCCATCCTGCATTGAGTATGCCATTGTAGTTCATAGCATTGAGTATGCCATGTTGTCGCATGATTGATCATTGCATTGTGCATGCCTTATTCATCTCATTGTGTATGTTAGTTTCTACGAGCATTGTGTATGCTAAGTATCGTGTGCATTGAGTATGTCATTGTTAGTTCATAGCATTGTGTATGTTAGTTGCATGTTTGCATGTTATCACTTGCATGTTTGCATGACTTAGTTGCATTGCATTAAGATTGCATGCTAGAGTTGCATTGGTGCATGCCTCGTTTGTTGCATTGTGTTTGGAATAGAGGTTAGTCCAAACACGGGGAACGAGGGACGTTTCATGCTCGAAATGATGAAACGTGCCTCGATTCCCGATCGCCGACACTCTTGACTACCCATGACGGAGTTGTTGGCTTTAGGTGCTTGTATGTGCATTCATTTCACATTGAGTCGTGCAATTCGACTCCTTGGCCATCATGCATCGAGATGCATGATTGGTGGCCCGAGGGTCGAGACCTACACTCCCTTGAGCTTATGCAATGATGGGGAGAGTGGTCGTGCACACATGTGTTGCGAATACTATGTCATCTCTCTCTCTTGCCTTCTGTTGCAGAAAACCAGAAACCAGGGGCAGAAATTGGTTAGCCGACTAGATTTAGTGGCTGGCCGACCACTTTTTCTGGTTTTTCACCACAAAAGTGATCGGTAGGTGGTCTCCAAGGCCAATAGCTGGTCGGCAGCCTTCCCACAAATTCCCAGGGTGGAGTTTCAGCCTTCTGGAGCTTTGTGTAGTGTTCTGAGGTCAATTGCAAACAGAGGCAAGTCGGGGCGTCGCGAGGGATTTCCGAACAAGGCAATTCAAGCATGCATGCATCCTTTGTCATTCAAAATAGAGTTGGGGCAGACCACATTCATTTAGTTTGCATGCTCATTTAGATTGCTTACTTAGTTAATGTTGTGTAATAAGTAGTTGTAACTTGTTATTCATTTCGTCGTGTAATAACTAGTTTAATTAGATTAGCTTAGATTAGCTAGCTGGTTCTGCATTATTTATTCGGACCCTCTGTTGAGAGGGCCAACTGTTGTAATAAGTGTGCATGTGAGTGATGCATGTCTTCCAACCCCCATTTCTTTCTCCCTTTTATTTACTAGCTTACGATGGTTAGTTTTAGGGCATGTTTCAATTAGTATCCTTATGCTCACATGTTTGCATCCATTCATCCGTCTTGCATACACCGGGCTCGGCGCATCATACTAACTGCATTGTATTTCAATTCCAATTTGAATACATGTTATCTAGTTGCATTCACATGATATCGTAGAATAGGCGAGCCTATCTTAGTTGCATTTTGCATGTGTTGCATCATGCATTCTTAACATAACTAGGCTCGGAGTACTCGGTAAGTGTTTATGCTTTAGCATCCTTGCATGTGTGTGAGTGACTGCCATGATAGCATGCTTGCCATGAGGCTAACTGTTTATGTGATATAACTGCCTGAATGCCCGTGGGTGAAGGTTAGGTTGCCTGAATTGGAACAATTCATTGATTGTGAGTTTTAAGCCCACTTGAGAGTGGCAAAATCACAATGTTTTCTAAGCCTACTCGAGGGTAGCAAAATCCGCATTTTAGCCTACTTATGAGTAGCAAACCGTTTTCAAAAACAAACATGAGATGTTTTGTTCTAACTTGGGCGATCCAGTCTATACTTGTATGCTGTGCGCATCACATAGTAATTCTAGGCTAATAACCAGAATAAGAGAGCATGTGTTTTCAAAAACAAGATATCATGTTTAGTAGTGGCCGATCTTTGATCGGGCAAGCGGGGATGCTCATTGCATGACCTTCCCTAATCGTACCCAAGTTCTCGAGCTGAGGCGACTTTGGTGATGACGGATACGTGACCTTAGGCAACGAGTCAGGGTTTCCTAAATTTCCCCAAAAATAAAATATTTAGGTGGCAACTCTGTATCTGGCAAATCAGTCCATGTTTGGCACTTCTTTTTAAAAATCAGTTTTTCAAAATGATTTGCCGGATTTGGACTCTTTGGTGATTTATTAGTCTTGCATTGCACTTTGCGAGATTAGATTCAGAACCGTGACATTTGAGTCCGAACTGTAGTGAGCCTAATGAACAAAACGGGATTTTCCCAGGACATTCGGGGCGCGTCTACAGTTAGCCAACGGGGGAGTGGGAGTGCGCACAGTATGGAGGGTGCCAACCAAGTCAGTGGAACCAAGGTTGGAGGCGGAGGCAGAGGAGAGGGTGAAGAAGGTGAATGCATAGAGAGAGAAGGAGGGTGCCAAGTGGGACGACCTCGTTCAAACCCCAGCCTTATTTGCCTCGGGGCTAGGACCGCAACCGACTAGTGGGGACCTCACGCCAGTAGAATTGGAAGCGAGGAGGAGGG
This sequence comes from Camellia granthamiana, assembly GCA_036172215.1. Lineage (NCBI taxonomy): Eukaryota > Viridiplantae > Streptophyta > Magnoliopsida > Ericales > Theaceae > Camellia > Camellia granthamiana. Next base: position 93,239,311 of record CM069913.1, read on the forward strand.
TGCAGGAGGCGAAAGATAGGACGATTTTTGCCAAGGCTGATAAGTACAAAGAGTCACAGTCAGGCCGTCCGCCGAAACCGATCGCTAGGGAAAGAATCCGACTGCGTCCCAAGCCGCTGGGGGAAAAAGACTTGGGCGGTTTTGAGCCACGACCGCCTCCAATGGATCCATTGAAGGAAAGAGGCAACAAGGAGGTGGAGGCTATGTTGAAGAGGGTGGACAAGCGTGAGGAGGGGCCAGCATTGAAAAAGATGAAGGAGGGGATGGCAGAGGAGACCCCGGAAGTGGAGTTGGAGGGGACAGCAAAGGGGATGGAGAGTGCCCTGGGTCCCAAAACACCAGTAGAAGGTGGGGCGACTGGCCCTGAGTAGGGGGCAGAGCAACAGCCCAAGGGGGGTCCTCAACCCCAAGGAGAAGGAGAGAGGGCCAAGTTGAAGACCACTATTTACCACGCTCTAGCAGTGTCCGGGCGACTGGAGGGAGAAGGAAGCAAAGTAAGGACTGCTGCCGATCGGCTTTTGGGGGTAATAGAGGACGCGGCCGTGCGTTCGATGGCAAGTTTCACAGAGGCCGAACTGCTAAGGGGGCTGTACTCGGCCCAGATGGAGGCGACGGCCTTAGCAGGAGCTTTACTAAACAAAGCGGTGCGCGCAAAAGGCAAAGTTAAGTCACTGGAGGCAAAGTTGAAGGAGGTGAAGGCCCAGCTTTAAAGTTTAAGGAGGGAGACCGGGGACTGGAGGAAAGCCGCGCGGAGCGCGTGTGTTAGGGAGCTAGAGTATGCCCAAAACGCCAAGAAGATGGAGGTGTTGGCGATGGTGCAAGGCTATTCAGCAGACCGTGCAAATGCAGAGCTACTCGCGACCAAGTTAGAGCTGGAGACGGAACGCCGCAAGGTGGTGTCGCTCGAGTTCCAGTTGGCTGGCGAGCAGAAAAAGCTGAAAGTGGCCCTGAAAGCCTGCACCGTTGCCAACGAAAGATGGGATGAGGCCATGGTCTATAATGAAGATTTACACGCTTAGTCGATCAAAGAAAAGGAAGAAGCAGATCAGAAGATTGCTGAGTTGGAGAGGGTGCTGGCGAACGAAAGGGCCAAGTCAGTGGCTGAGAAGGCAGGGTTGGAGAAGACCTTGGAAGAGGAGAGGGCCAAGTTGGCATTTGAAAGGGCGACGTGCCTCGACCTATATGTTGCAGCGGTAGAGCAGTTCAAGGGGTCCACCGACTATCAGATGGCCATTGATGCCACTATCGCCAGCAGCTTGTCGAGAAAGGGAGATAGGGGGGCTGGCTCATCGGGAGCGACCGTTGGAAGTAGGAGTGAAAAGGAAGTGATCCAGAGCTTCCAGCGGTCGGACTTCTACAAGCATGAGATGGCTGAGTTCTGGGACAGCGACTGGAAGACTTTTAATCGTAAAGCAGAAGAGCTATTCCCAGACTTGGACTTCAACAATGTGAGAATAGATGAAGACGATGTGGCCCAGACCCCCCTAGACGACGGGGTTGACGATGAAGACCTTGCCTCGAGCGAGGATGAATGATTGATGTAAATGAAATTTGTAAATAAAATTTTTGTTGTTGTTTTTTTTTTTTTTTGGTCGTGTAATTTCTGTAGTGAATTTATGTGTAAGTTTGTAAATAAAATAATGAGTTGTGCTTTTTCATGCTGTTGTCTTTATTTCTTGTAGAACTGAAAAGAATGAGAATGGGCATTTAAATAAGGCTTGTGTATAAATCGTAGTAAAAGTTGAGAAGTAGGGAGCCAATCTAACTTGTGAGAAAACTATGACGCAAAGAATGTTAACAATAAAAGCGTTAAAATGTAAAGGTATTAAAGTGTAAAAGCATGGACCTGGATTTTAACTAAGTATAGCAACTATGCTACAATCATGAAGTTGCAAGAATGGCCTTGGTCGAACTCTTCATTCGTGCTCAGTTTGGCTTGAGCCATATGTAACTCAGTCTGGCTGAGCCCTTCGTGCTCAGTTTGGCTGAGGCTTCAAGTGACTCAGTTTGGCTGAGCCCTTCATGCTCAGTCTAGCTGAGGCTTTAAGTAACTCAGTCTGGCTGAGCCCTTCATGCTCAGTCTGGCTAAGGCTTTGAGTAACTCAGCCTGGCTGAGCCCTTCGTGCTCAGTCTGGCTGAGGCTTTAAGTAACTCAGTCTAGCTGAGGCTGCAAGCAGGGTGTTATTGAAATACCACATAGAGAACTGAGATATAGGATCGTTGTCATTTAGAGCGTAGCCCATTGATCACAAATTTACACCATCTGAGAAAAGGACAAAAACATCCAAGTGTGTAGATTGTCAAAAAGAACATACAACAATTGATCAATACAAAAATAAGGCTTTTATTGAAAATAGCGCTTCAAGTGCTCGGTATTCCATAGATGTGGGAGATCTCGACCTTCCATGTCCTGAAGTCGATAAGTGCTTGGACGAGGTCTGGCCTTAACAACGTAAGGTCCCTCCCACTTGACTGCTAGCTTGCCCTCAGCCGGATTTTTGGTGGCAAGAGTTGCTTCGCGCAAAACAAGGTCCCCCACGGCGAACTCCCTCGGTCGAACTTTGCGGTTGTAGTGTGTTCTCATTTTTGTTGATATGAGGCCTGCTTGACAGCAGTGGTCTCTCGGAGCTCTTCAATTAGGTCTAGGTCTGCCCGACGCAGTTCTTCAGTTAGTTCTGGATTCGGGTGCAGAACCCTCGGGGTAGGCAGGCCGAGTTCCACTGGGATGACCGCCTCAGCGCCGTATGTTAAGCGAAAGGGGGTCTCTCCAGTGGGGGTCCGGGCGGTAGTACGGTAGGCCCAGAGTACGTTTGGTAATTCCTCAGCCCAGAGTCCCTTAGCAGCTTCCAACTTAGTTTTGACTATCTTCAGAAGAGAACGGTTGGTAATCTCAACTTGGCCATTGGCTTGGGGATGACCTGGGGAAGAGAAACATGGCTGGATTTTAAGTTCTGCAAAAAATTTCCTGACCTTGGCATTGTCGAATTGTTTGCTGTTGTCGGAGACGATGGCTTGAGGGATGCCAAATCGGCACACGATCGACTGCCAAATGAATCTGGTTGTGTTCCGCTCGATAATTGTAGCAAGGGGTTCCGCCTCCACCCATTTAGTGAAGTAATCAATGGCGACGATTGCGAATTTGGTTTTGCCTCGGCCGGTGGGCAATGGGCCAACTAAGTCGATCCCCCATTTGGCGAATGGGTAAGGACTGCAAAGTGTGATCAGTTCTGTAGGAGGAGCATGAGGGATGTTGGTAAAGCGTTGGCACTTATCACATTTAAGCACAAATCTGGTGGCATCTTGATTGAGGGTAGGCCAGAAGTAACTGGTGCGAAGTATTTTGTGGGCTAGTGACCTAGCACCCAAATGATTACCACATACACCCTCGTGGACTTCCCTCATCACGTAGGTCACTTGAGCAGGATTGAGGCATCTCAGGTATGGTCATGAAAAGCCACGTTTGTACAAGAGGCCGCTGATAAGAATGTAGTTGGACGACCTGGCCCTGACTTTGGCGGCCTGGTGTTTGTCGGCAGGCAATTCCCTATTTGTCAAAAATAGCAGGATATCTGCCGCCCATGGAATAGGTTCATTTTGGAGGAAGTGGACTTGCTGCTGTTGTGGGGAAATGGCTGGGTGGGCCAGGTATTCCAGGCGAACGCCATGGCTGAGGTCTGACTGGTCGGCAGAAGCTAATTAAGCCATTTCATCTGCCTTGGAGTTTTCCATCTGAGGGATGTGCTTGATGTGGAAAGTGTTGAAGAGGCGAGCAAGGGGGAGTGCAATATCCCTGTAAGCCCACATTGTGTCTTCCTTGGCATCGAATTCCCTCGTAATTTGTCTGACAATAAGCTGGGAATCGCTGAACACCTGGATATGGCTGACGCCAATGTCTCTAGCTAGGCGAAGACCTGCTATCAATGCCTCATATTCAGCCTCATTATTGCTTGCGTCGAATAAGAAACAGAGAACGCACTTGAAATAATCACCCTCTGGGGCGATGAGGATGAGACCAGCCCCACTGCCTTCTTTACGGGATGATCCGTCGACGTTGAGGGTCCAAGAGTGGGGGCCTTCTGCCTTAGTGTAGGATTGCGGGGCGGGGGGGCCGTGGTTGGAGTGGGATTAGTGAATTCTAGGATAAAATCAGCAACAGCCTGCCCTTTGATCGCCGTTCGAGGTCGGTAGGAGATGTCAAATTGGCTGAGCTCGACTGACCATTGCATAAGTCTGCCAGACAGCTCTGGTTGTTGCATTATCTTCTTCAAAGGTTGGTCAGTGAGGACCACTATGGAGTGGGCTTGGAAGTAAGGACGGAGTCGTCTTGAGGCAGTGACCAAAGCCAAGGACATTTTTTTTAGTAATGGGTAGTTCTGTTCTGCGCCCCTGAAAGCTCGGCTAATGTAATAAACTGGGCGCTGTACTGAACTGTCCTTCCTAATGAGGGCTACACTGGCTGCGGTGCTCGATACGGCTAAGTAGAAAAAAAGGGGCTCACTCGTGAGCGCCTAGGAGAGTAAGGGGGGGTTGGCCATGCACTGGTTCAATTGTTGGAAAGCCTCTTCGGATTCGGTCGTCCACTCGAAAGCCTGCCGAAGAACTTTAAAAAAGGGGAGGCACTTGTCCGTTGCGCTGGAAATGAAGCGGTTGAAGGCGGCGCCTCTGCCAGTAAGCCTCTGAACCTCCTTAACCGTTCTGGGTGACTGCATTTCTATCAAGGCCTTAATCTTTTTCGGGGTTAGCCTCGATACCCCACTAACTGACCATGAAACCCAAGAACTTCCCAGATCCTACGCCGAATGCGCATTTTTCCAAATTGAGCTTTATTTGATACTTTTGTAAGGTGCTGAAGGTCTCTTGCAGGTCGGCCAGATGATCAAAGGAAAGTTTGCTCTTGACTAGCGTGTCATCAACGTATACTTCCATGTTGCAACCTATTTGATGATGAAAAACGGCGTTGACCAACCATTGATAAGTTGCTCCAGCATTTTTTAACCCAAACGGCATGACACGATAATGGTAGGTTCCCCGGTCAGTGATGAAAGAGGTGTGTTCCTGGTCAGACAGGTGTATCAGAATTTGGTTGTACCTAAAGAAGGCATTTGATGACCGGCCGTGGCGTCAACAAGTAGATCTATGTGAGGAAGGAGATAACTATCATTAGGGCAAGCTCGATTGAGGTCGGAGTAGTCGACGCAGAGTCGTCATTTACTGTTGTTTTTACAGACCAAGACCACATTCGACAGCCACCTGGGGTAGTCCACGTTCTTGACAAACTGTGCCTCCAGTAGCTTGTCTACCTCAGAGGCAATAAGAGCATTGCGTTTCGGGTGGAAGATGCATTGTTTTTGGTGGAAGGGTTGGAAGTGGGGTTCGATACTCAAACAATGAGTGATGAAGGAAGGATTGATACCCGACATGTCAGAATGGGTCCAGGCAAACCCATCATTGTGTTCAGTCATGAGGGTTGTAAGAACGGTCTTGGCTTAAAGGGATAGTTGGCTACCGATCTTGGTTGTTTTTGTCGGGTTAGTGGGATCGATGAGGACCTCGACAAGCTCTTCCACTGGTTCTCCTCTGACCAGCTTGTCTTCGTCTCTGACGTCGAGTCCTTCAATGATCATAGCCTCCTTAAGCTTGACCTCTTTAAGTGAAGCAACGTAACATTCTCTGGCCACGGTCTGCTCTCCCCTCACCGTGCCGACCCCAAGGTCGATGGGGAATTTGACAAGAAGATGGAAAGTGGATGTAACAGCTTGGAAAGCATTTAGGGCGGCGCGGCCGAGGATAATGTTGTAAGCAGAGGGACAGTCGACGATGAGGAAAGCAAGCAACTTTGTGGTCTATCGCGGGTATTCTCCAATTGTGATGGGAAGATCGATGGAGCCTATGGAGGTCACCCGATCTCCAGTAAAACCAACCAATGGGGTTTGGAGAGGGGACGGACTTTCTTCTCCGACCTTGAGCTAGCGAAAGGCATTTAGGAAGACGATGTCCGAAGAACTGCCGTTGTCGACGAGAACCCGTCTGACTTTGTAATTGGATAGGAGGGCAGAGATGACGAGGGGGTCGTCATGGGGGTAACGGATGCCTATGCAGTCAGCCTCCGTAAAAGTGATGGGCTCCATCTACTGCTTGGGCTGTTTGGGAGGGCGGTCCAATGTGGTAACTTCTTTGTCTGAGCCCTGCCTTATTCTTCTGAGTTCTACCCACTGAGCCGAGTGGGATGGTCCTCCACAAGCAAGCCTGCCAACAATAACTCTAATCTCTCCAACAGGGGGGCCGGGGTTGCTGCGGGGGCCTATCGTGACCTTGGTTAGGTTGTGTGAGCTATCGAGGAGGGGTGCGTCGATGGTTGTTTCTGGTGGGTTCAGTCCTTTGCCTTTGCTGAGGGTGGGCTTCCGTGAACCGACTGAGACGCCTCTGGCATATCAAGCCCTTGACCTGGTCTTTGAGGTTAACACACTCCTCGGTATTATGGTCGTGGTCTTGATGAAAGCGGCAGTATTTGGACTGGTCTCGCCAGTTGGAAGGAGGCCGTGACGGTTGGGGCCATTTTAGGGGATAATCTCATTGAATCTGGTTCAAGACTTGTTCCATGGGGGAGTTAAGGGGTGTGTATCATTCGAACCGGCCAGGTGGTCAGGTTGGCGCCGACCGGTCGGCTCGAGCTGGTCGGTCGGTCGGTCGGTATACTGAGGTGTTTGGTGAGTGTACTGGGTGTTTCTGGTTTCTATGTCCTTTCTTTTCTCTTTGGGGGTCGGGTTTTTGGCTGTAGGATCTTGTCGGGCGGCTAATGAATCTTCGGCGTTCATGTATTTTTGGGCTTTGGAAAGTAGGGTTGCCATGGAGGTCGGGGGATTTTTGGAGAGGGAAAAAAGGAAATCGGATGATTGTAGACCGGCCATGAAAAGCCAAGATAAGGATTTAGGCTCAAGAAAGTTGGTAGGTTTGACTGACATTATTCTTCTTTAGTCGAGATAAGGATCTAGGCTCAAGTAAGTTGGCAGGTTTGACCAACACTATTCGATCTAGGCTTAAGTAAGTTGGCAGGTTTGACCAACACTGTTCTTCTTCAGTCGAGATAAGGATCTAGGCTCAAGTAAGTTGGCAGGTTTGATCAACACCTTTTAGCCGAGATAAGGATCGAGGCAAAAATTTCGGTTGCAAAGGTTTTGTAGTATCCCAAAGTTATTTTTCAGCCGAGATAAGTATCTCAGCCAAAAAAGGTGGGCAGGATAAGGGAAGGCCGAGCTAACTAGGCTGGCTAGGCTTGTAAGAAAGATGATACACTAAAGCAGAGAAGTACTGTGACCGAACAAAAAGATGGCAAAAAAGAAAACTAAAGATACTTTCATTCATTAGAAGTTAAGTACAAGAGGAAGAGCTTGTAGCCCAGTTACATTTTCATTGAGGAAAAAAACTAAAAAGAAAAAGAAATCAGGCAAATAGGTCATCCAACTTGGCATCCAAATCAACCCAGACTTCTCTAATTTCACCTTCTCGCGTTTGATCGGTCTCGGTCGCTTCATCAAGATTTAGCACGGCTTGGTTGGGTACTTCTGACCGAGGTCAATGTTGGCAGGGGACGTCGGCTGGATCTGGGACCACTTCCTCTTCCCCAGCTTCCACCTGAAGGAATTTTTTCTAGACGGCATGTGCGTAGTCCGTCATATAAACCGGAATGAAGTGTGCAGGAGGATTCAGGAACACCTCGAAGTTGTGCGATTGACCGAGCTTTTCGGCTGTGGCCTTCTAGCCGCACTTGAAGAATATGTCTTTTGCAGCTTCGCATTACTAGACATAGGTTTCTTCACCCTCTTTGAAACCACGGTCCTCCGCATCCTCCATTTTTTTCTGCAGCTCCTTTATTCGGCTTCTTTCTTCTTCTCCAACTTGGCGAGTTCACGCAAATACCTATCTTTTTTTCTTGGCTAAGGCTTTTTTCTTATCAGCCTCAGTCGCGTTAACCTACTCGGTGAGTTTTTCATTTGCGATGCTTAGCTCGGCCAGAGAAGCCTTCAGGACTTTTAGGTCGGCCTCTTTTGTCTTGACCTCGGCGATGGCCACCTTGTCCGTTTTTCGCAATTCAATCACACACTAGTGGGTAGTGTGATTTTTCTAGATGGCCTGCACAGTGTCTAAAAAGATAAGTTTAAACCACACTAAGAGATTGCGAAAAGTAGTAGTTTTGTTGAGAAGTCCAAAGCTTACCAGAACCATCGACTTTGTGGAGGACCGAATCGCCTTCAGCTTGGTCAGGTTCTTGTACCTTTCCATATCAGCTGGAAGGCACAAACTTTTGGATAAACCAATTGCCAGCAGGTGATCTTTTTTGGCGGTAACGGAGTCGGCCGTGGTCACTGCACGGCCTTTGAAAGTTGCAGTCGAGGCCCACGCCGAAGAAGAACTAGCATGGTTGGGGGCACCTCCTCCTTGTCGCGGTTGGCTTACGGGTGGCTTGGTCTCTGGTGGCTCAACGTCTTCTTTGTCCAATAGCCACTGCGGTTGAGAGACCAAGGTGTGCGGCCTCTTGCTGGGCCGAGATGAAGTAGCCCGGGAGGAAGGCAAGGCAACAACGGTTTCCATGGTCTGACTGGTTGTAGTTTGCTCGGTCTGGACCTCGGCATTCGAGTTGGATGCATGTTCAGTGATCAAAGTCCGGACAACTCTCCTCTTGGCCATCTCTTGCTCTTCGGTAAGTGGGATAAGGTTGATCTGGGGCAAGTTGGAGTCCGATTCGGGTGATGATTCAAGAAGGAAGTCAGTAACCTTTGTTTTTCTTTTTCCACTATACCGGTAGGTCGGCTCGAAGTTTAGGAGCTTGGTCCAATCTCTGTGTCGGTATCGAAGTGCAGCTCGAAGTGCGGCCTGATTGGCGTAGGCATAGTTGGATTTAAGCTGGTTCAAATCTGCACAGAGGACAATCACAAGGGTTAGCACGGTGGTTGTTGAAATAACAAAGGAAATTAAACCGGTTTGTTCTTACCAGCTGTTCCTTTATTCTAGTTTATGTTATAACTCGGTATTTGGGCTTCTTGGTCTTCAAAATTGCCCGACACCCAGAGAAAGTCATCGTCGTTCAAGTCTTTGTCTGGTATTCTCTTGACAATTTTCTCTCGGCCTCTCCTGACTCTAAGGTAATAAACCCAGCCGTCGTCATTCTGGCCGAGCGAGTATTGATGGAACAACTCGGCCAAACCGAGGTTAAAACCTAGGTGGCGATTTAGCTTGGCAATCCTGTTGATAATCCTATAGGTGTTGGTTGATAATTGAGTGGGGCATAGCCTAGTCTATCTAAGGAATTCACAGATCAAGGGTTGGACGAGGAACCGAAGTCCCCCCTCTACAATGGACACCACGGTGAAAGGAACAAAGCCTGATTTGCCCCATGGTGTGGTGTCCAACTCAGCTAAGGAAAGGTGGACGTCGTCTGGAATGTGGTAGTCTTTTCAAAATTCGGCCATGGCTCCAGGGGAGTCCACCAAAAATCGGTATTTACCCATTAAACTTAAAAAATTGCTAAGTTAAAATTGTACACGGCGGCCTAGCTCGGCGCTGATGTGACCTTGGTTGGCTCGGTTGAGCAAAAATCGTCCGAGGGCGAAGTGCAAGGGTGTGCCTGGCCAACCTAGTCAAAGTCTGTAAAGTGGAAATAAAAAGTGTTATGCCCAGCTAATGGACTGGGCTAAGTAAATAGTCAATGCAAAATAAGCCTAGCTCGGCTACAGATGGGTCACAAGCTGTTCCTAGTTCGGCCCAAGAATAGGACCGGCTCAAGGATTATAGCTCTGTTGTTGGTCAAAGCATTTTTAGTTCGGTCAGGTGCAAGCCTAAAGGTCGCAAACAGGTTCCTATTTCGATCACAAAACAATTTTGGATCTAAAATCATGTTCTAGACTGGTTTAAAATCCAGCCAATATGTTTTTGGGTATGAGCATGTGGTTTTGGGTTTATGATATTTGTTCAAACTCTAGTAAATCTAACAAGCATATATGGTGTTGAAGTGCTGGTCTTTAGAGGTAAATAAACAAAGAACATCAGCAAAAATGAGAAAGAGGTGTAAGGGACTTACGAATTTAGAGCGTGAAGATGAAATCCAATCAAACAAGAGCACTAACAAAGACGCGAACGGAGCAGGTGATGTAGTTACTTGAGTTAGGACTGTAGCACAGGAGTTACAGGTGTGGAACTCAGAAAGCAAGGGAGGGAAGATGAACAGTAGTGGCCTTTCGAAAAAGTGAGGCTTTATAGTCTAAAGCAAAATAGGCGGGACTGTTCAAATTTCAGACAGTACGAGACGGCTGTAACAGGGGTACTTGACCAATGAGGGCATGCCACGTGTCCAAAGGAATAAATGACGTTTCAGACGTGCTAGAGTAGTGGAGCAACGTGCAGAGCAACTAACAAGACGTTTCTAGACCGAACAAATCGTAAAACTGGGCAGTATTGAGCTCGGTTGAATTTTAAACATTTAGCTCTGCTTTGAAACAATAATCTCAATCATGCTATGCAAATGGAATTAAGGGGCAATTAAGAGGGTGATTTGTGAACAAATTGGGCCGAGCTATGACGAGTCTTCTTCGGCAGATGGGCCGCGCTATGAGGCCAAGAAGACATTTTGTATTTCAAATTTGGGCCGAACTATGGGCCGAAGTAGTTACTTATGTAGCACGGTCCTAGATCATCTGCGTCAAGTCGATCAGAGATGGGCTACCAACGGCATGACCTGGCTATCCTAGATTGAGGTATCAGTGGAAGGAGGGTTGAGCTAACGGATAGCTCTACAGGGCGTCATCTCAAAGTCAAGACTGATAGTGTTGCCTAAAGTAGCACCGAGCTATGTGAGCACGGTTATGTCTTGTGCCAACCGAGGTAATAGTCGCAACTATCTCACTTGGTTAGCAGTGAGTAAGGAGTTATCAGGATGGGCATTATCCTTGGGAGTGTGATTCTTAGGAGGACTCTTATAAGGAGAGTTGGAGTCCTATTAGGATGGTGCCAGGCGGAATCTACAAAAGCTCATGACAGGACCTATGTACAGGTATCATAATTCTCACTCTAGAATACACAGAGCTTTTGTGTTTATTATTTATTTGCTGACTTAGGCATTGAAGAGGTTTCCGGCACACACCCGCTGGCTAGCTCACGTTTGTGTTTTCAGGTAGCAAAGCGACCACGTTTGGAGGAGTGCAAACTTGATCAACAGGATTATACGAGAAGATTATTTTTGTGCTCATACATAATCCTAACCCTAGAAGCTTTCCATAACGAAAACCCACTACAATTCTAATTGCAGGCATCCTTAGATTAGGTTTCCTTAAGTTTTCTTACAGTAGTTTGGTATATCAGAGCCACCCACCACATTGAGTATTGAATCAGAACCAACTTATACGAGTATGGAATTAGATAGGCTATGACTTTGCGATTCGAGCAGCGGAGGCAGTGACCTTTAGGATGGATTAAGATACCTATTTAAGGTGTCGAATATTGATTAGGGTGGGCATAGTGTCGTGTTGGTCATATTTGTGTCATGTCATTTTGGGTTCGTGTTAGAACTACCTCAACACTAACCAACCAGTTTATTTTTTGGTGTTATTGCGTCGTGTCATTTACTTACAATTTGTGTTCGGTTTATGTTGTATTAACGTGTCATGTTGAAAATTTTCGCCCTCAATGAAAAACACCTAGTGTATGGAAAATTAATTTTTTCCCCATAAATTAAATCTAATGAAACTAATCACTACCGAATGAAATTATTCACAAAGATGTTTGATTTCAACTCAATGTCATTTTCCCATTTACAAAAACTATATGTTATTATATTTTTTTACTAAATTGACTCTAAAATATATTACAAAAAGTACACAGTCATAAATGAAAAATAAGAAAAATTATATTAGCCTTAAAATCCTATTTTATGTACTTTTTTACTCAATTGGATGGAGTTACATGAGGATTCAAAAATGTCATATACCTCCCAGTAGAAATAACATTAAAATGTGCAAGTAATCTTCATTAAATGGATTATCCATGTCAACTTCATGTTATGCAAGTTCGACACTAACTTGACACTTAATATTCATGTTACCAGGTTGTGTCATATTCATGTTTGTGTCAAAAATGATCAACCCTAACTCGATAACTTTGTGTACTGTTCATGTTGAAGATTCCCACCCTTAAATACTAATATGTGAATGAAGCCGCCAAAAGGAAAATGGCAATAGCTGGGTCAGTATTGATAGAGTGGGCTGCCGTGGACATCGGCTGCAAAGCGTGGTGGTATGTTATGATCCCACATTGGTTAACAGCAAGCTTGGGCATGTGAACATAAAACTCTTGGAAACCCTTCCCTTGCAAGTCGATTTTCAAGGGTGAATTCTACCCTTCTACCCAAGTGGTTTGTATCACACATGCATGGTAAATTTCTTTGGCCCCATTTGATGCAATGGTGCATTCAGCTTGAAAGAGCTTTTGCTGTCCTTAAAGTGCTTCATGGTGATTTGGTTGTATCTTTGAAGAACTTTGAGTTTTATAGGTACATCACCAAAAAGCATTGTACGTTAAAGTAGTAATTGAGGTGCTTTGGCAAAAAAACAAGAAGTGATAGCTCAAGATGCAGCGACAAAATAATACTAAACTAGTTTACATTGAGCTTTTCTCTGCTAAGACTCTTAATTGAAAACATAACATCAAAAAGCACGCACCACCAAACTAGGCCTTAACCAGATAACTTCTCCATGAATGAGGAACAACTATGGACATGTAAATGATAAGATAAGAAGGGAATTATTTATATCTAAAATCAAATAGCTTGCAAATCTTATACTACAAGGAAAGCAAGACAAAAAGCAGATATTAACTGCCAAAAGGCTTAAACAGTGACCATGAGGACCATAATACATGAAAAATGTGCTACCTTTCACAAACGATGGATGAATAAGTAAACAAAACAGAAACAAAATTTCTGATGTTCCACATATCTTTAATGAACAAATCTATGTTTCTATTACCTCCCTTGTGTTGTGTAAACATCTCACCGTGGAAAATAGTGTCATTCATGGTGAGGGTAGTAACAAAACAAGTAACTGAATCAAAGTGGTTCATTCACTCTAAATAAATAAGAAAGAAAAAAGATGAATTACCTCAATTTCTGCTCCTCTAAGTAAAGGCCAGTTTTTATTATTTTAGGTAATTGCACTACTTCTGAATGGGTGAGCAATTCCTCACTTATTACTCCCTTCACATATCCTTTCAAACGGTTCTGAAGCAGCTCTGGCCTGATAATGCATTTTAGCTGCTTACTTGTACTAAGTCGAATCATGGAACAGTTTTGCCTCAGAACTTTCCTCCTAGTATCTATTCTCCACCTACGAGCAAATGTCCCTAAACCAGTGACCTACATCTTCTTGTGGGTAATTTCTCTTTTTCCATCAGTTATTACTGTCTCAGTTGAAAGATTCCATTGCTTTTCCAGCATTGACTTATGTAACAAGAGAAGAGCCTCCACTGAAAATTCCGAATGAGATCTGTCCTCCTCCAAGTGGTTCAATCTTTGAAGCCAGACCTCAGCAATTGAAGGTTCAAAAACAGTATTCACATGTTCTTTCTGAGCTTTTAAGGACCGTGTGTGTTGGTTGGACAAAAAACTAGTGCTATTATTGGAGGACTTATTTGCTATGATAACATTCTTTGTTGAAACAGCCTGATGGTATGTTGATCCATAATCGTAACCACATGATAGCTTTTCTATGAGATCAGAATAATAGAAGGAACTCAATAGCCTCTTTCTTGCACTGAGTCCAATAACAACAGCAGAGGCCATCATATGGCTTCTTCTTGGTTAGCTGCAATACCATCACACGTAGCTAGCAAATTTGCTGAATCAAAACCATCTCACAATACTTCAATTGCAAAGGAGACACCAAGCCACAAGGAAATGGCTGCGTAGATCACTTTCTTAGGTTTCTAAAAAGGACCAAAAATTAAAGAAATGAATGTACGAGTCGATTTTTATGGATTAGGTTTTTTCAAGGAAGAAACTTGCCAACAAGTTTGTTTTAAAATGGTATGCAGACAACATCCAATTTGGTTTTACAAAGTAGCAACACTAATTTTAAGCAAATTCCAAGAAAAGTGAGCTTTAAGTTGGTAAATAATAACAAAATGTAAAGCAGACAAAACAACCTTCAAGAATATCAGCACCAGAGTATGGGACAAATTTGAAAGATATCAATATCAGCAATCAAGTGGGAGAATAGCGGGGGAAAATAAATGGTAGATAAGAGGCAAATATTTTATTTTCTTTGTTTGTTTATTTATCAATAAGTAAGAAGTAAAAGATTTAACATGAATATAAACATAGAAAGAAAAGACAAAAACCAATGGAAAGAATAACCACAATGACATTTCACTTTGTATACTATATGACCTTAAGTTATGATGTGAAGCTTCAAACTTTTAAATCTACTGCTTCAAGTCATTACCACTTCCCGGTTACAATTGAATTTGGCAAATAAATGTGCTGAAGATTTGGATAAAGCTACGTGAATCATTACTATTGCGATATTAAACAGGAATATGATGAGTGCACAACACGAGTTGAGTAAAGTTTTTATGACCGGCCTGTTTTCATTCCAAATGCTCTACATAGTTATCAATCCTGGCCTACATTGACTGGCATGATCCAAAACCTACAGTTCAAGCAAGAAATGTACAAACAAGTTTGCGTTTAGTTCTGGTGCATTCTCCTTCCTACACCAACATGTTCCATCTGTTTTGGGTTGTGTATGTTGCAACAAACATAGGAAATCAACATTTGTATTGCAAATCAAAATTCTAATTTTGTGAATCAAGAATAGAATTAGGAATCATAAGAATCAGTAAAAACTATAAAAAAAAATAAATAAATAATGTTAAATAATCATACATATGAAAGAATATAAAATAACTTGATTTTGGCACATGTTATACAATAATTCTTACACAAGGCCATAATTACGTTGTTTAGTAGAAAAAATAAAGCAAATTACTTTAATATTGAAAAGCTTTTGAATTTGAATAAGCAAGATGCCTATATTACCACAGTGAAAAAAAAAATCTAATGATTGTTTCTCTGTAGGGATTTTCTTTTCCTCTGCATCAAATGGCTGCTAATTTCAGTAATGAACATGAAACTAAAATGAAGGTGTTAAGATTTTGTGTATTGGCAATTTTCATGGACAAAACATGTGTTACATATTCAAGAATGAATATCTTTAAAGACAATGCAAAGAGTGTTTGAAATTTAATCTCATGTATAGCTGCATAAGCATACTACATTAGTATAGGATACAAGCATTTTATGTCACAATTTGACCTAGGATGACCTGTACTTAGTCCTATGCACTTCGTACTTGAAAACAATTTGAAATAGAGCTATTTGGGCACGACCAGCATGCCCAGCTCAAGGCTGTACAAGCAAGGTGCCACTAGAGTTAGCTGAATTCTGTAATAAGGCAATAAGGTTGAATATAGAGAGAAAACAGAAAAGAGAAAAGAAAAAACCCAAAGGTTTAATGTGGTTTAGTCAATATTGGCCTACATCCACATACACAAAGCCCTATGGGCTACATCTTTCATTCACTCAACTTCATACTCTTCTTTATATGATGCACCATATGTATAGAGTGGGAGATATAATCAAATCCCTTCAATTAAGGAATTAAAATAAATCAGAGATACAAAAAATCATAATAAGTACAAATCATGGGATCTCCATATATTATAATATCTTCCATATCTTCTAATATTTTTGACAATATAATCTTATCTCCAACAGAATCAAGGACTCTAAGCCCACTTGAATGGAGCCTTCTTTTAATTTTCATAGAAAAATTCCAAAATCTTGCGCCCTAAGCCCTCCAATGTGTACTCAAGTGGACAAGTGGATTTCTAAATCACTACACGACATTAGTTGTTAAAAAAAAGGAAAAAAAACGTCTTTGTTTTTGTCTAATACAAACAGAGATACCAAGAAACAATCCTAGGAAACCTAGTTTTTAGTTTATTTAGAGAAGAAGACTTCTTTTTCTTATGCATACAAATTGATTTGTGAAAAACTTCTGTTTTTTTTTTATTTTTGGTTTTTTTATTTTATATTATAAAAATCACATGCACTTTAGCTATTTGATTACTCTTAGTGCAGCGGTTATTCTTGTCAATTCACCCATTGCAATCAAAGTTTAGTCTATTAACCCATCTAGCCATCAATGTGTCTGCCTTTTCCTTTTGAAAAGGTATCAATGGATTGCTTCCCAGAAAATTATCTCTTGGACTTTGTTGGTCCATAATGCCGCTCCCAGTGACTGCTCTAAAAACAGGCCCATAGGTTACGATGTCGAATGCAATAAAACATAAGCGACGCCCTCCCTAACATCAATTGGCTTTAGGAGAGAGAAGGTGGAACTTGATTCGACAGATTTGAAGCTTATAATGCCTTCAACATCAGTATATATATATATTTTTTTATTTTTTAAATGAATGAAGATGCCAATTCCAACAAATTACCAGAATCGAGTATGTGTGTGATTATAATTGGCATACCATTACTTGAATACAATTCGATGATAAGTTTGAGAGCAACATCGTCTTAAATACCACTAAGGGACCGTCCTAGTTGGTAAGGGAGTTTGCTTCTCTCCTCACTGACCAGGGTTACTCAAGTGGTGAAAGTCCGACGGTTTAAGTGGATCGGTTAGCTTCCTCCATTTGGCTTGTAAGGGTAGATCCTAAGATCCTGCCTTGGGGTGTTCTGGGCATTAAAAAAGAAAATCATCTTAAATTATACTAATACCAAAATAATAATAATAATAATAATAATAATCTAACCCAGAAAGAACTCAATTGTAGATAGACCAAATCGTGAGCACATTATTTGTTTAAAAAAAATCAAAATACTCGATGAGAAGCAGTTATTAGTTGAATTGAGAAACGAAAGCAAATGGAATCACAGAGCATACAAAGAAGAAAACTCTATTTAACTAAACCGAACCAGAGAACCGAAATGTAATGTATATACGAATATAGAGAGAGACAAGCATAAATAAATATGAATTTGGAAAAATAGCATATATATATGGAGAGAGAGAGAGAGAGAGAGAGAGAGAAAGGGGAGGGGAGGGTTATTTACACACCACATTTAGGTTAGGTTTGGTATCTCCTAAAAAAGCCAAAAAGCCAAAAAGTCACTATCCTATTTAAGTTACATCATCTTATTTAAGTTACATTACCTCTCTATCACATCATTTCAAAACCAACCCAAATTTCATAAAAACTCAAAAAGTGCACTTATTTAGAACATCCCAAACAAGGCACACCATTAATTGGTTATTTTTTATTACAATAATGACCTTAGATAAAATGACCAAAATAACCACAAAACAATATCAATACACCCCCCACACACCACCACTCTGCTGCTTGATTTTACCTTCAGCCACTGTCACCAAAACCCAGCCACCATCGCAACCCCCACAACCTCCCTACCTCACTGGCGACCCCTTTCCCCTATGCAAACCCTTCTCCCTCTCCCCATCAACGAACAACCCAGTCTCCCACTTCAGCCATGGCTCGTTTTTCTCCATCGCAGAGAGAGAGAGAGAGAGAGAATCCTAGGGTTTTCAGATCTAGATCTAGGGCTTGTAGGAGTTCGATCATGCAAACCAAATTCAAAACTTTGATCTAGGATTTCAAGCTCTGATTCAAAGCTTTGCCGCTGCAGTTGTCTTCGGCGAGAAGCGCCTCTCCGATAGATTGGGGAAGATCTCTGTAGAAGGAGGGTTGTGGTGGCGAGGGTAGGCTTGGTAGTTTTTAGAGAGAGAAGAGGAAGTAGAATATGAGATGGGATAGGATGAGAGGTTGTGGCGGCAATGGTGGGGAGGTGGTTGAGCTGGTGGTGGAGGGAAGAATGGGGTGAAAAAGGGTTTGGGGGTGTGGTTGGAAGTGGTAAGGCAGGAAAAGTGATGGATAGAGGAGTGAGGAAGAGATTCACAGGAGAAGGAGGGAGAGGCGACGGCCTGCGGTGAATGGCGGCGGCTAGGGTTAGGGTTGGTGGGGTGGTTGAAGAAGATGAGGATATTTTAGGTATATTTGAAAATGAATGGTGTGTATTGAGCAAAAATAATAAAATTAAAATTGCGTTTAGTATGCATTAAGTAAGGAATGCTACTATTAGTACCTGCCAAAATTCTTTGGACCCCCCATTTTATAATTTTTTTATTATTACAATTATACCCTAAAGTAAAATTACATTAAAAGATATTATTAAATGGAACACCCACCTATCAAATAAGAACTAATTTTCTATAATATTGGACACCCACCCACACCCCCACTTCCACCCCTACCTCCAACTCCAACTATACGTATTCCATGTCTATAAACCCTAAATCTATTACTTTTCATAACCAACCAACATAAACCCTAAATCTATTATTTTTCATAATCATCTTAAATCCTGAATGTGTCATCTTCATCACCATCATCAACCCTATTGAACTTGAAATTTTTGCTTCAAGTATAACGTATACTTCATCACTTATTTCATTGTGTAAAGTAATGGAGGACGAGGACAACAATTCTAGAGAGATTGACATTCCATTGGTAAGTTTATCTGTCTTATATTAACATTCTCAATCATTTTCAGTTGTTCTTGTTTTGTTTGAGCTGTTCGGTACTGGTTTGCCGACTGTTAGGATTATGTTCGGTAATACAGTACTGAACATAATCCTTTCATTCAATACATAGGTTCTGAACATTAATACATATAGTCAGTACTGTTAAACCGAATATCATCTTTATTTTCGGCACTGTTGAACTGAACAAAACCATTAGTTTCGGGACTATTGAAATGAGCATCATTTTTTCAATTTTGAAATTACATTCACACGTGTTTTCAGGGTGATGCTTCGACTAGAGGCAGTAAGGTTGATTCAGAACTTGTAATGGATTATAGTAATGAATTTATTACTTATGAGGTAAGTCTTTGATTGTTTTACAAACAATGTACCTTTTTTATATGCAATAATTGGTTAGTTTAATTTATTTATTTCAGATATTCAAGAGTCGAGATGAGTTAATTCGATGGGCACGTCAAGTCGGAAGAAGAAATGGATTCGTTATTGTTGTACAGAAATCAGATGGGGGTGGTATTTGTGGTAGGAAGCCAAGACTTAGCTTAGCTTGTGAGATGAGTGGATCTTATAGGGACACTCGAAAAAACAGCAAGCCTAAGACAAAAAAAGCAAGACTGACTGGTACAAAAAAATGTGAATGTCATTTTTATTGAAGGGCAAAAAATTAGCCACAAATGATGACTGGATCTTGATAGTTGTTTGTGGTGTGCATAATCATCCTGTTGCAGAATATCTTGAGGGTCATTCTTATGCTGGAAGGTTGTCACATAAGGAAACGTCTTTGTTGGTAGACATGTCGAAGAGTATGGTACGACTGAGTGAGATATTGGTTACATTGAAACAACGTGATGATGCAAATGCTTCCACAATGAAGACAATTTATAATGCACATCATAGGTATAAAGTTGCTGAAAAAGCTGGGAGATCTCAAATGCTACAACTATTAGGTCAGTTAGCGATGAACAAGTACATTGAGTGGCATAGAAGCTGTGCAGATACTGAGACAGTGACGGATTTATTCTTTGCACATCTTACTAGTTTGAATTTGTTACGTGCATTTCCAAAAGTATTGTTGATAGATTGTACTTATAAGACCAATTGATATCGGTTGCCCGTTCTGGAGATTGTAGGTGTGACATCGACTGACATGACCTTTTCAGTTGCATTTGCATACCTCCAGTATGAGAAAGAGGATAACTACACATGGGCACTTGGTATTTTGCGTAGTGTCATGGATGGAAATACTCTTCATTCTATTATTGTCACAAATAAAGAATTGGCCCTTATGAATGCCATATGTATGGTGTTTCCTGCAACTACAAATTTGTTGTGTAGATGGCATATTGGAAAAAATGTGCTTACTAATTGCAAAAAAGATGTTTGAGACAGAAGATAAATGAGAAATGTTTATAATGAGTTGGAATATGTTGGTTATGTCATCATCTGAAGAAGTATACATGCAACGACTGTCTTTGTTATATAATGAGTTTAATACTTATCAAGATGCACTTCATTATGTTACCTCATCTTGGTTGGATACATACAAGTCGAAATTTGTGGCAGTTTGGGCTGACACATTTATGCACTTTGGAAATTCTACAACAAATAGGTAAATACGAACATTTAAATTTATTAGTTTTTTGGTTTTTTATAACAGTTTATTTTCATATATAGGGTTGAGAGTTCACATGCAAAACTTAAAAGACATCTTGGATCAGGTCAAGGAAATTTTGAGTCGAATTGGACAAGGATACACAATTTACTTGAATTGCAACATAGTGAAATAAAATCATCATTTCAGAAAAGTAAGATAATTGTGCAACATGATTTCAAACCTGTGCAGTTTGAGGAGCTTCATGGTAATGTCTCAATTATTGCATTAGAGATCATATTGGCAGAGTCTAAATGAGCATCTTCTGTTGGTATTGATATTACTGCATGTGGATGTGTCGTTCGATGTACTCATGGTTTGCCATGTGCACATGAGATAGGAAATTACATGAGGGAAAATCGGTCAATTCCCCTCACTTCGATTTATTCATATTGGACTAAGCTTGATATGTTGAGTACCCTACACACTGTAAGTGAAGAGTGGACTTGTACACCTGAGTTAGAATTGTTTCCTAAATGATTCGAGGAGGTGGATCCAGATGTGAAGAGGTTTTTGTTACAGAAATTGAGGGAGTTAGCCAAACCTGATTGTACATTTTTGATTGAGCCGAAAGTGAAGTCTAATCCACAGGGTCAGCCAAAATTGAAGATTGAGACCTCCACTCGTTGTGAGACATCTGCGTTTGAAATAGTTGCTTCAGCACAAGATAGTTATTCACCCAGAGTCATTGCCAATGTGAGTGTAACAGCAAAAAAGGTGAAAACAAAGAAGACAAAAACAGTACATGGTTTACTAGTCAAGTATATAATTGTGTCATGTTGTCTACTTTATTGTCTAACATTGGCATTGGCATGTGATAGGTTCACCGGCTTCGATCATTGAATCCAAATTGCTTTTTAGAGGCATTTCCTTCTGAATTGAGACGATATATTAAATACAGTAAGGATGTTGCAACAGATGGCAATTGTGGGTTCCGAGCTATTGCTGGTTTGATGGGTTTTGGAGAAAAAGGATGGTTACGAGTGAGAAAAGATTTACTTAAAGAGCTGCATGCGCATAGTGACCACTATAGGAAATTATTTGGATCACAACAGAGAATCGATGACCTTACCAACACCTTGGCATATTTTGAACCAAACCCTGGGTTGGACTGGTGGATGACAATGCCTGACATGGGTCATCTTATATCGTCTTTCTACCAAGTCGTTTTGGTCCACTTGTCTATGCAACAATGTTTGACATTCCTCCCTCTTAGGTCAATACCGACGTCTATTGCCTCTCGCAAGGAGATATGTATTGGCTTTGTCAACAACAACCATTTTGTTCAAGTATTAGTTTCTAATATTTTTGTACATTCTTGTACATTATAACGACAAATTTCTTAATAATGACAACATTTTTGTACATTCTAATATTTTTTATTTTTATTTTTATTTTTTTTTTGTAACTCATTTTGGAGTCTGGTCATCCTATTCCACCCATAGCAACTAACTGGCAGAGATACCATGATCCTTGTGCAGTAGGCTGGGAGGTTACATATAGTTCCAGATTACAACATTTCAAATCACTCATCAATCTAGATGTAGCCACAATCGAAACAATAGACCTGGATAAGGACTAGTGTCATACGAGTGAGTTAGGAAATAGAATTAGAATAGATTTAAGTTATGTAATTTTCTTTGTTAAACTAGCTTAGAATGGAAAAGAGTGAATTGGAATGGATTTAAGTTTATGTATTTTGAATGGATTTAATTCACGTTATTTTCTTTGTTCTAATGAATTGGAATGGTAAATAGTGAATTGAAATGAATGTTATTTTCTGTGTTGTACTGAATTGAAGTTGATGAAAAAAGTGAATTAGAATGGATTCAAGTTACACAGTGGTGAACAAATTTTGTTCGGACATACAGTGCTGACTAGATCACTATTGTTCGACAAAACAGTTCTGAACAAAATATATTTGTTCAGCTATACAGTGCTGAACGAATTGTTTTTTATTCGGTTCTGCATTGCTAAAATGAGTAGGCCAGCAATTGTGATTGGGCCAGCAAGCATTTATGTTCGGCACTACAGTACTAAAAAAACCATATATGTTCGGCATTACAGTGCTAAACAAAGACTACATGTTCGGCATTACAGTGCTGAGTGAGTCATTTTGATTCGATTTTACAGTGCTGAACGAGGAGAATTTGTTCGGCTAGTCAGTGATGAACATAAAATTCATGTTTATTCATTAGTCCGGATTTGTTTATTCAACAATGACCATAAAGCAATAAACAAACCAATATTTCAAACAAACAAACTATCAAACCAATTCAAACTATCAAACCAATTCCAAACCATCAAACCAACTCAAACCATCAAACCAATTCTAAACCATCAAAATAATTCATTGAGTGCCCAAAAAGGTATAGTAACGTCATATACAAGCCTAGCTCATACTTGTGTCATATACAAACCACCATCAAAATGTATGCCAAAAATTTTTCTCAAACAAACTAACATATACTAAAGTGTTATCTGACCTTTGTTATACTTGTGTCTAACACCATCAAAAAGTCTAACAAATGTTTGAGACTAAGATTTCAAAATACACATTTAAAACATTTGAACCCAACAAATACTAAAGTCTAAGACGTTGCTCTACGATTCCTGCGATGAGTGTACACCAAGTTCTCTGATGGTGTATGTTCTTCAGTGGACTGTTGGCCCTCCAAGACTTGTGTTATCTTCTTCATAGCATTGCGTAACATATCTCGGGTTGGAGCTGCTTCATTGTATCCAATTTCGAGCATTGAACGTGAAATGCTCAAGGCACTGTCAATGCGCTGCAAACACTAAAATAAAACTTAACGATTGCCTTAAACAAAATATATATAAAAATGAAAATGGTAAAAGTTGACATACGAATTGAAGTTAACGATAATTAGCTGATGTCTCAGAGCGTGGATTATACTTAGAACGATGTGTCGGGTTTTGAACTTGTACGTGTGAAATGGAAGTAAACTAGTCCAAGTAACCTGGCACACAACCCCATGGATGCAAGACTAGAACACTACACGCCGTTTCAGACAACAAGTGATTTTCCCAACTCTCCCAAATTGTATCCAAGTATTTATAGGCAATGCTGTACTATTTTGCAGTGGATCCTCTAGAGGCTCGAACTTGAGCAGGTGGAGGTGAGGGAATAATTTGCACCCTACCAAACTGTCTTAGTACCCTATCTGGATGGTATGGTTCAACAATGTGTATACATTTTAAGCATCCATTATAGTAAGCAACATCAGAAAAAGGATGCTGAATATGCTTATCATGGTATGGATCCCAAATAACCTACAATAGTAAAATTTTTATATGTAAGTTATGAATTAGATTGAATAATAGCAAGTAATATGTACATACATTGACATAAGATTGAGACTTACGTCATGGGCCTCTAATCTGCCGAGGTCCTCTCACAACCTTTGTAAAATAGACGTTGACAAACCAGATTAGGTGCGAGAAATCCAATGAAAGACACGAGGCTGATCTTCTTTATAGTCCAAATTGGGGTGGGGTCTAGCACCAACAAAATGCTTGTAAATCCAAGCTTCCAGCAATGTCATGTATCCTGCCATCTGTATTACAGCATACCTTGTGGCAGTGCCCAATTGCAGGTATAAAAAAGCCAATGCGGCTGCACCCCAAGCATAAGAAGCAACCGATCATAAATCCATATGAAAAGACAAATACACTACCGGAACACGTGTGCCTGTCTTGTCTGCAAATAAGGTACAACCTAACAAATATAACAAACATGCCCTAGCTGTACACTCAATGATATTATCATTGTCCGCATCAGACACTGACCCAAACCGTTGTCTCAACCATTCTACCTTGATAGACTGGCCCCGTGCTACCTTCAACGCTACATTTGCTTCATCTATTGTTACTTCCAAAGCCTCAACTAGCAGATTTGCAGCGTCAATATTTGATAAATTCTCGCAAGAGACTGATTTACCAATCACTGGAATCCCTAAAATTACACTAACATCATCTAAGGTTGGTGACATCTCACCAAATGGTAGATGAAACGTGTTTGTCTCTGGCTGCCATCTTTCTACAAAGGCCGAAACTATAACTTTGTTTACAAATTTATATGAGCAACTCACTAAAGAAATCAACCCCGAATCCATAATTAAACCATGAAATTTGGACTGTTCATTCTCTTCCAAGTTAAATGACCATTCACTAACTTTAAAACCATGATTTAAGCATTTACATATCCCACGTTCCTGCAACATAGAATAAAAAAAAGAATTAGTAAAGTTGAAACAAAATTTAAAACATTAAATTAATGTAAGACTATGACTTACATCATTATGCCAAATTTTGGCTGTTATGTGACAATGAAAACTCTTCAAAATTGAAGGGTCATATGGCCCTCCAGGAAAAGGTCCAGTAAGATCTTCATTAATTTTTTCAGTTGTATCTGCTGGTTGGTCTTCATAGTCACCCATGTCTGTTGGTTCATAACCCATATCTATTGGTTCATCACCCAAATCATCACCCATGTCACTCACATTCAATTGATTGCCTTTATCGTTTTCAACCTCAACCGTTTTTGCTAGAGCAACACCTATGTCATTCATGTTATGTTCATTAACTCCACTACCTTGATCCTTAGTCTTACGAGTGCGTCGAGGTCTCTTAGCCACTTTTTGAGAAAGTACAACATTATGTCTCCTAGACGCTGTTGGGCGATCTCGAGCAGTTTCCACCCACCAAGTACAATTAGATGTTAGTCAATGACAATGTAAGCAAATATATCCAATGTCAATTACCCTTAATAATATAGTTAGTCCTTCTTATGTATCGAAAATGCATGTCATCTAGGGACATTATATATATAACTTATAAGCCATTGAAGCCTATTTTAAATAGGTGTGTCGTGACCAATTCAAATAGGAAACAACAAACTAAGATAGTTTCTTACCAAACACAAAATGAATAAATGATAAAAAGAAACTACTAAAAATAAGATATTTGAGTTGGACCAAAATTTAAGAATTGTAATGAATTAGAAGCATGCCAAGAGCAAGGCCATCAAAATAAATAAATAAATCCTAAATAAAATTATAGACAAAAACAAAACTTTCCAAAAAAATGCAAAAAAATTGAGACCCTAAACAATGGAATTTGGTATTAAAAACAAAAAAGGCTTACTACACAGCAAAAGCTGTATGTTTTGCTTCTTAGGACATTTCAGATTGATTATAAGTACTTCAAGAAAATTCAACATTGGCCCAAAGCCTATAGTTGCAATATAATCACATGCATCTCCAAGTTGATATAATGTGCTAAAATTAGCACTGTTTTCAAACAGCCCACCTACCTCTTGTTAGGTTTATGATGTGTATTGTGCTAATTAGAGTTAGTTCATGTAGAAGACAACTAGTACAAGTGTTATATGATTATGTGGCTATAAGTTGATGTATGAAAATACATGGAAAAGAAGCTAAAAATGTGAATTAAATAATCTGGCTGGTTGCTGCCTTGTTTGCCTCCTCTTTCCCCCTTTTTTTTTTTTTTTGTGTGCAAAAAATTCAGATATAAGTTTTATACTATATGTACAGTACAAACATAAAAGGGACAAAACCAATGGCAATGGCAATGTCTTACAGCAACAGAAAAGGGACAATTTTATATTATATGTGCAGTACAGACATAAAAACTTCACACTTAAAAAAGCAACTGGTCCCAACACTCCAAGACAAAGGATCAGCCAAACAAATTTTGTTTTCTTTATGCACAAACAAAACACAATCAAAATACCGAACACTCCAAGACAAAGGATCAGCCAAACATATTTTCTAAAAGACAAAGGGTTCTAATATTTTATTTTTTTAAAATTTTATTTCTAGTTGGTATGTAGACTTCTATTACATTATAATATTCAAGCCATCCATTAGATTATAATATTCAGACCTCTATTCTCAAAAAAAATTGAATTTTATGTGGAATCAGGCCATCCATTACATTATAATATTCTTCCACAATTAGAGTTTTGTGTGGTTGTGGTTTTGGTTGGTAAAGGGTTTTTTGTTTGTGTGGTTATGATTAATTGAAGAGAAAAGAGAAGTAAATTATACCTTTGATGGTAGATGAAAAAGTTTACAGCACTTGTAAGAAAAAAGAAGTAAATCGTACCTTTGTGTGGTTATGATTCAAAAGTGTTGAATTTCCGAAAAATTGCAGCAGCACTTGATTCGAAAGTGTTGAAGCACTTGTAAGGAAAAAAAAAAAAAGAGGGTAAAGTAATGTCCCAAGCACTTCAGCAGCAAAATGGATTCAATCGGTGTGGAGAAGATGAATACAGTAGACCGACGGTCAAGGAAGGAGAGGTATGAAAAATTAGGTAGGTGTATGTTTGATTGTGAAAATATTATGAATATAGATATATTTGATAATAAGTGGGGTGTCGAAAAAAATATTATTAAAATTTAGGGTTTAGGGTTAGGATCCAAAGATATAGGTGATCCAAAAAATTTTAATAAGGGGTTGTTTGGAGTGTCCTAAATAAGTGTACTTTTTGAACTAAAAAGTTGAGGAAAAAAATATGGATGTTTGGTTAACTTTTTGTCTTTTTACGAAAAAATGTGTAATAAAAAATTGTATAAATAAAGTGTATAGTGGAAGGAAATTAATTGATTGTACGGCTCTCCTGCAACTGCGTAGCATGTCTTCATAGAAATAATTGTCTCCTTCGGGGCAAATAACTTTTGGACAGTGATGGTCGGTCCATGGGGGCCATCATGGGTCCCATTTTAATAATCTGAACCGTTCAATATATACAACTCGTCGAGTATTATATGGCTGTAAATAATCACATTGATCGGATATCGATAACTATATGATCGGATTAGTTTTGTTCAACAGTTAACTATTACACCATCCGTTTTGTTTATACAAAATTGATTTGATCATATACTTAACGATATCCGATCAACGTGATTTTTTACAGGCGTATATTACTCGACGAGTTCTACATATTGAACAATTCAGATTATTAAAATGGGACCTATGGTGGCCTCTACATACCAACCATCACTATCGAAAAGTTATTTGCCCTGAAGGAGACAAATTTTTTTTTGCCCCAAGAGAAGTGTATGATGGCCTGCTTGGTGGCTGTGACGTTGTCAGTTGATTTATATTATAAAAATATATAAAATATTTTTTTAATATTTTTTTTTGTAAATAGTACTACTTTTTTTTTTGTTGTAATTTTTTGACTTTTTGAATTATATTTGACTTGCCAAACTTGCCTAACAGCGCTCTTAACCTGCTGTATAAATAGACTCCCACAACTCTCAGCAATTTCTGTATCCGTCTCTGTCTGTGGCTCCAAACATTAAAAACGCACGCTGGCGGAGACGTTTAACCGCAAAAAACACAGCCACGGCGAGTGCGAACAACGAAATTTTCTCGGAAAGAAAATTAGGAGGAAATTTTCCGGGAAAATTTGTAAGTTCATCCCATTCACTTGCCAATTCTATTTCAGATCTGTTGTTGATTCTCAAGCCAAATCTCGAACTCGTCTCTAGCGATACAATCTATATGTGTTCGTTAGAGATGTTCCGATTACAGCAAGAGAAGATCAGAAAACGACGACAACTTTGATTTCTATTTTCAATCGATTGAAACGATTCTAGGGTTTTTTATTCTATGGCCGACGCGCTCTCTGTGATTCCTCCCGCCGTTCTCCGAAACCTCTCCGACAAACTCTACGAGAAGCGGAAGAATGCTGCTCTTGAAGTACTCTTTTTGCACTCACTAGAATTTTCTATCTCTTTTGTGTCTCAATTTTTGAGTTGATCATCGTTCTAAGGTTTTTGGTGGTTTGATTTTGGGTGAATGAATGTTTGATGATTGTGCAGATTGAAGGAATCGTGAAGCAGCTAGCGGCGGCGGGAGAGCATGATAAGATTACGGCCGTGATAAATTTGTTGGCCAATGAGTTCACGTACTCGGCACAGGTGAATCGCCGGAAAGTAAGTAGCCAGGTTTGAAAACTAGGGTTTTACTATATATATAGTGGTGTTCTATGGTTTTGGGGAAACACTGTGGTAGCCACCCCTGAAAGGGTGTGTAGCATATGCAAGATACTTTCTGAGTCCTATCTTAAAAAAGTATATCATAACCAAAGAACTTACGAGTTATAACTAAAATAATGTCACAATGAATAACTTTTAACACAAAAATGGCATATCTAAGGGTGTATATGGTACATGCCTTTCAAGGGTGTGTATATTTGAATTTCCATGGTTTTGGTATTTACTTTGAATCTTGATTTCTATTTATTTTAAGGGAGGATCGATTGGACGGGCTACAGCCACTGTTGCTTTGACTGGTGAAGCTGCTCAGCATCTTGAGGTATGGGAGGTTTGGAAAATATACAAAGTTGTTTATGTACATGTTTTTTTTTCAGTAGAACAGCTTATACCCTCCAATTTGTTAATGCTTAAGTTTTAGAATTTTAGTATATGTCTTGAATAATAGGCCAAGTGAAAAATCCCTTTTGATTCTTTCAACTTGAATTTATTTATCGGGGATTGATCTTATTTTGTTTTGGTGAGGCCTATTCATAGCTTTTCTGCGGCTGAGAAACTAACCAGGAACTTTTTAGAACTTTTCCTATTAATTATGTTGACAAATTAGGATCCCCATTTACTTGAAGCCTCAACACTTTACTGAAAAAATGGAAAGGTACAACAATACAAAATATAGATACATTTGACACTAGGAACTTTCATAAATAAAATGCTTTCAGCAATCTTAGGTGCTAAGCATCAAGTTTAAAGGCTATGTTGTCTTCTTTCAGTTCACATGAAGTTTAATCTATTCTAGGTTGAATGCTTGTCATACCAAGTTGCATTAATTGCCTCTTGTTGGAGAAGTTGTCTGTTTGAATTTTGCAACTGAAGGTTTGATAAAGATTGTCATATTATCATGATAATCTTCACATCATTAAATTTAAAGTGATCTCCCTTATGTCCTTGATCTTGTAGAGTAGTGTTACCTAAAGTTTTTAGAGATGAATGCATAACTTGAGGTGTTTTACCACTCATGAGGTGAGGCGTAAGTTTGAAGGCATCGAGGTGTAGGAGTTTCAAATTTTAAATGATAATATTTAGTAAATAAATTAAATATTTTAAAATAGTAAAAATTAAATATGAAGCGGTAAATACTTTTTTCCTTAACGCGTTGAATATTTCAATGCAAAGAATGAAGCTTGCCTTCTTTGAAAGTGAAATTGATATTCTTAACTTCAGTAATTGAGCCTCTCACTTGAACATTAACTTTGTGTTTTTTCTTGATTGGTCATTTACTTAATTTTTTCTATAGAACATAGTTGCAAGAAGGATTCTTTCTTATTTTTTGTTTTTTATATTTAAACCATCTTCTAGACTAAGTTTAATAAGAGCCTAAGGCAGCCTCTTCATATGCATACGACTCATATGCTTATGCACAAGGTGCACCTACAGCGCATGCCTTAGACTGTCATGCGCAAGCTTTTAGGGAGTATAGCCTAAAATCAAAGCCTTGATGCGTTTTTACCTTAGCATCAGGGCGAGGTGAGTATCGAGGCGAGTCTCAGTGAAATTTTTTTAAATTTTGGTGTTACCAATGCCGATATATGATCATGAGGTAGACGAAGGTAACAATTATGTCGTATATGTGAGTATGGGGCCCTTTTTTGTTATTCTAAATTCTTGGACGGGCTCAAAAGTTGCTAGGAAAGATTTTGACATCAAATTGAAGTAATCCACTAGCAATTCAAAATTAGAAAATAAATAATATTTTATTTGCAAGGAGAAAGAGATAGAATTGAATAAGGGTGAAGAAATAGGAGTATGGGGCCCTTTTTTGTTATTCTAAAACTTTAAAACCATTCATCTAGGATTACCTGACTTTGTTGTTGATTTATAGAAGCTCCACTAACGCGACTTGAACCAGTCAACCTTGGTGATCTTCTGCTTCTTCCTTCATTTTAAAATTTCATCCTCGAAATTGATTTATGGTACTGTTCTTTTTGTTTCCGTTGCGCACTCTAATATAATTATTTCCTACTATTCTTTTTGGGTCTTGACCATGATCTTCGCCTCACATCTCAAACTTCCTTCTTTAATTTTTCTTTCTTAGTCTTTGGTTGGATCTTTGCTTTCAATTTCAAATCTTTCACAATGTCTGATTCCTTTGTCCTAATTACAATTTTACGAGTTAGTATACTTTTGTTAAATCAAAATTTACTATTTTGACAATCTTTCTTATACCAAATGATTGTTGAAACTAATTCATACTTTCATCATCAACCTTCCCTCCTTTTAGTTGTTGATGTCATTCTTAAATAATCCACATTATCGTTTCTAATTGAGCAAATTGATATTCAAATTCTTATATGTACATAACTCTTTTCAATTATCAAATGACAATAAAACTATTATTAAATTAGTCTTGAGGCTAAACTCCTGTTTTGTATTTAGTCAATTGAGATTTCCACATTTCAAAAAGGGTGTGATACAAGTGTAATTCTACCAAAGTGGTGTATAACTCTTATCTTACACAAACATGTCCACAAAAGTACATGAGATAATCAGACTTAATATACTTGACAAAACATAAACAAAAGCAAAAGCCTCAATTATCATTCTGCGTCTGATAATCGTTCATATACGAAAAATACCATGTCTTCCTTTTTGAGAGGTCAAAATGTTGACAATGTGGTCTTAATAAATTAAATTGTTCTCATTCTAACATTAAATAGGCTTAGTTTCATTGGTTTAAATCTTAGTCATATAGTACCAATTCTAGCAATTTCGGGTCACGTTTCAAATGGCCAAGTAAATGGATCCTGAATTTATCAAAAATCGAATAAGACAAATACAAATAAAGACATATATATTCAATTTCTAAGTTAAGACTTCTTGCATGTACTTAACATGTTCCCATTGATCTCTTCATTAAGTACTAACCATTGATCTCTTTATTAAGTACTAACCTTTAAAGTGATTGAATAACTTGAGATATCCTTAAGTCTTTGGACAATTCTTCACTTGATGCTCTATTTCTCCACATCTAAAACATGCTTCAGTAAGCCAATGACACGACCCCCTATGAGGCTTGAAACACGTTGAACATTTGGGGCAGACCTACTCTTTCTACGACCTTACTTAGAATTACTTGCCTCTCTTACCACAAAATTCTTAGACATACTCTGTGGTTCCTTCCTTGTCATCATGCCTAACTTCCTCTTTTGATCTTGCAATTTATCATAGCATTGCTGCATAGCTTCCATTACCCCCACACGCCCCCCCCAAGCACTTCTTCTATTTTGTCTAATCGTTCTGCCAAAGATTCAACTTCTTTTTCATTTTTACTTTTCACCATCCTTCCTAAAGACACAATACAAGGGTTAATGATATTTAGGCTAATATATACTAACTTAGAATACAACATAAAACACATAACATATACAATTAAACATAACATACAATTATACAAGGACATTGGTAGGGTAACCTATTGAGGAAATATCATTTTGCCCCCAAACTTTCACACATTTTTCAATTTTACCCCCAGACGTCGATTAATATCAATTTTACACCCGAACTTTCGAAATTTTGATCAATTTGGCCCCTACCGTCACATTTTATCTACAATTTGATGAAATGTGCTAACGTGGCACCAAAATTCATTTCGAATTTTATTTTACCCCCCCCTCCCCCCTCCCCCCTCCCCCCCAAACTATACCTTAAAAATCATGTTAACCCACAAATATAAAAAAATTAAATTTAAATATTTAATAAATATTTTTTTATCTCAATAATGAAAAAATTAAATTTTAAATAATATATCATTTGTAAGGAAAATAATAAAAAATATAAAAATTCTCATGTAGAATTATCTTGAGACTATGAAGCATAAATAATTCGACGAACATATTGTACCCGTATCGGGTACTTACCGATGTATGGTATTTCAGCATACGTACTAGGTACACAAAACATGTATTCAAATTTATCCTTCTTAATTTTTGGTGTACTTAGACATATCTAGTATATACCCAAGTCGTGCCATACTTTAGTCGAAATAATATTTTCTTCTACTACAAAGATAAAATTCTTTTTATTGGACTTCTTTTTCAATTTTAGTTTTTTGCTTAGCATGGTTTTAAAATTAAGTTATGGTTTGTAAGTTATTTAATATAATGATATTTAATTTTGATTTATCTTGTACTTGTACTTTTGACATTAAATGTCAATTGTATGTTGGATTTAACAAATTAAACCATCTAATCAATTTTTATATTATTCCAAATTAGAAACAAATATTTTCTTTATAAATGTATTAAGTTATACCAGTACCTTACTTCTTTTTTTTATTTATTTTTTTATTATTATTATAAATTTTACCATGTCAATGTACCCGTATCGTACCAATACCAGTACTCATATCTGTACCTGTGCTTCATAGGTTTGAAATTATCTCGAGTTGATCCTGGATAAACTTATTTCAAAAAATCTTATTTTATTCCTAAGATTACTATTGAGTCCTGTCAAATTAAAGGGAAAATAATCAATGAATCGTATTTTATTCCTAAGATTACTATTGAGTCTTATCAAAGGGAATAAAATAAGATTTATTGATTATTTTCCCTTTAAAATTTATTGATTATTTTCTCTTCATAGGTCTGAAATTATCTCGAGTCAATCCAAGCGTGGTGTTGTTAGTATCTCACCAAGCGATCCAAGTGTCTGGACTTTAAAGTGAATCACCTTGCACCTTCATGCTTTTACTTTGGTGTGTATTTTTCTATAGATTTTAAAAATTTTGATGGCTAATTTTTGTATCAAATACGTCTGATATATACACAATACATGATAGAGTTTGCATGTAGGTAGGATCAATAGGGATCTCTATCTTTCAGTTATGGGGATAAATTAAAATATGTATATTTTATTTTGAATTTGCAGGATACAATTTATCCAATTTTTTATTTAATTATCTTTTAAATAGATAATATAGAACTTCCAGTAATTGCAATAGTGTCCATCAACACGTTACAATTAAACTCCTAAAAGTAGAGAATTACAAGTGAGACTTTTTTTCACAAACTTCCTTCCACCAAACTATATTCCACATGAGCTACTAGGTATGGACAAATTTATCACTATCAAAAAACCCTAGCTCATGTAGGCAAATTCCAAATTTTCTCTTCTTCTAATTGGACCCCAAAAGTATTTTTCAAAAATAGTACTTTTGTAATTATACATGTATAAAAATATTTTTATGAGAAAATTACCAGCCGGTTTTCTTTTGGTCCAACGTTAATAGGAAGAATTACTTGAATATACTGTCACACTTTGAGAATGGTGGATTCCATGTTAAGCACCTATATAAAACCAATTACCACTCACATTACCCAACATGTCGGTATATAGCCTTTGATTTGGTGTCATCAATTAACAATATCAAAGTTAAATGAATAGTTAATTAATTTATACAAGCCTCTCAAGTCAAAGGAAAATAAGTGCGTTGTAATAAAACTACCTTTTAAACTGACAGTGATCATTCTATAGGTGTTCTCAAAACATTTACTTATTGCATAGCACCTACCTATTTGCCTAAGGTCACTACCGCAACTGATGAAATAAATCATTCTATCATAGAGCAACAAATCAGGTGTAGGCCATAGTAATGCGACGCCCAATCAACACCCATAGCGTATAACATTAATTGGTCAACAAGGCACCAAAAAATCGGTACTCCCAACTTTAGGTTCATTAACCATTAGTATGTTTTTCTGCAATGTTATCCAAGGGACTTTATGTTTACATTATATGTAACATTAAATATAACATTACCCAGAATAGTAATATACAAAATTATATATATTTTTGTAACTTACTAAATATTTTAAATTCAGTAATTTTTATAAAAAGATCTATAACACCATCATCTTCACTTTGTGTCATAATATAAATCATGACACTCTGCAAATTTAAAATACACATAAAAGATGCATTTTGGAGGTGAATGTTTACTTGTATCACATCACTCCATTCAATAACATATCTAAATATTAATACAAAAATAAAATAAAAGCTTTATGAAAAAAATATAAGTCAAATTTTAACACAAGTAGATTTAGAGACCTTCTGATAGCTATAAGCTTGAGAAATCCTTATCCTAATATACCGGTCTTTTGCACTCCATTTTTGAGGTTGAGGAAAGCCTCTTCTTTTTTTCACAGCATTGTATTTTAAGACATCACAGAATGTCGTTTTATTCACTTGTTTTCTCAAGAATATTTCCAGAGGTTGTCCACATTTTTCTACAGCCACAAAAAATTGGAAATCATTTTGCACTCTGAACACTGGTACTATTGGAGAAGCAATGTAGGGGTGCGGCCAAATATTGGGATTCATAAGCATCTCATAGAAATTATCAGCATCATCTAGTCTTTCAAAATCCCTTACACTAACACACTCACGTCCACCTTGACTTTGAATGAAATCATTTAACGTTGGATACATTGTTGTTCTTCCTTATCTAACGTTAAATGATTTTATTCATATTCAAGGTGGACGTGAGTGTGTTAGTGTAAGGGCTTTTGAAAGACTAGATGATGCTGATAATTTGTATGAGATGCTTATGAACCCCAATATTTGGCCGCACCCTAATATTGTTTCTCCAATAGTACCAGTGTTTATAGTGCAAAATGATTTTCAATATTTTGTGGCTGTAAAAAAGGTTGGACAGCCTCTGGAAATATTCATGAGAAAACAAGTGAATAAAATGACATTTTGTGATTTCTTAAAATAATGCTGTGAAAAAAAAAAGAGTTTTTCCTCAACTCAAAAATGGAGTGCAAAAGACCGATATAGCAGGATAAAGATTTCTCAGGCTTATAGAGCTATCATAAGGTCTTTAAATCTACTTGTGTTAAAATTTGGTTTATATTTGTTTCATAAAGTTTCTATTTTGTTTTGTATTAATATTTAGATATGTTATTTGGTGCAGAGATGTAATATAAGTAAACACTCACCGCCAAAATGCACCTTTTATGCATATTTTAAATTTGCAGTGTCATGATTTATATTATGACACAAAGTGAAGATGATTGTGCTATAGATCCTTTTATAAAAATTACTAAATTTAAAATACTTGGTAAGTTACGAAAATATATATAAAACTTCTTTTACATATTTTTATCAATATGTATATATATAAACATTAATACCTTTCTTGTAATAGATCATGCTACAAATGGCGAGGAGCGGCTAGCACTACTGAATTTGATAGGGGAAATTAGCATCTCACGTCCCAATTTTGAAAGTTTGATGTTAATTTCCCCATTTCCAAGCCTTCGAAATTTTGTAATTGAGCATTATCATTGATATTCCTTATCAAATTCAGAAGTGCTAGCCACTCCTCGTCATTTGTAGCATGAGCTATTACAAGAAAGATATTAATATTTATATATATACATATTGATAAAAATATGTAAAAGAAGTTTTATATATATTTTCATAACTTACCAAGTATTTTAAATTCAGTAATTTTTATAAAAGTATCTATAGCACCATCATTTTCACTTTGTCATAATATAAATCATGACACTCTACAAATTTAAAATACACACAAAAGGTAAATTTTGGAGGTAAATGTTTACTTGTATTACATCACTGCACCAAATAACATATCTAAATATTAATACAAAAATAAAATTGAAACTTTATGAAAAAAATATAAGTCAAATTTTATCAGAACTAGATTTAGAGACCTTATGATAGCTATAAGCTTGAGAAATCCTTATCCTAATATACCGGTCTTTTGCACTCCATTTTTGAGGTTGAGGAAAGCCTCTTCTTTTTTTCACAGCATTGTATTTTAAGACATCACAGAATGTCGTTTTATTCGCTTGTTTTCTCAAGAATATTTCCAGAGGTTGTCCACATTTTTCTACAGCCACAAAAACTTGGAAATCATTTTGCACGCTGAACACTGGTACTATTGGAGAAGCAATGTAGGGGTGCGGCCAAATATTGGGATTCATAAGCATCTCATAGAAATTATCAGCATCATCTAGTCTTTCAAAATCCCTTACACTAACACACTCACGTCCACCTTGACTTTGAATGAAATCATTTAACGTTGGATACATTGTTGTTCTTCCTTATCTAACGTTAAATGATTTCATTCAAATTCAAGGTGGACGTGAGTGTGTTAGTGTAAGGGCTTTTGAAAGAATAGATGATGCTGATAATTTGTATGAGATGCTTATGAACCCCAATATTTGGCCGCACCCTAATATTGTTTCTCCAATAGTACCAGTGTTTATAGCGCAAAATGATTTTCAATAGTTTGTGGCTGTAAAAAAGGTTGGACAGCCTCTGGAAATATTCTTGAGAAAACAAGTGAATCAAATGACATTTTGTGATTTCTTAAAATAATGCTGTGAAAAAAAAAAAGAGTTTTTCCTCGACTCAAAAATGGAGTGCAAAAGACCGGTATAGCAGGATAAAGATTTCTCAGGCTTATAGAGCTATCATAAGGTCTTTAAATCTACTTGTGTTAAAATTTGGTTTATATTTGTTTCATAAAGTTTCCATTTTGTTTTGTATTAATATTTAGATATGTTATTTGGTGCAGAGATGTAATATAAATAAACATTCACCGCCAAAATGCACCTTTTATGCGTATTTTAAATTTGCAGTGTCATGATTTATATTGTGACACAAAGTGAAGATGATTGTGCTATAGATCCTTTTATAAAAATTACTAAATTTAAAATACTTGGTAAGTTACGAAAATATATATAAAACTTCTTTTACATATTTTTATCAATATGTATATATATAAACATTCATACCTTTCTTGTAATAGATCATGCTACAAATGGCGAGGAGCGGCTAGCACTACTGAATTTGATAGGGGAAATTAACATCTCACGTCCCAATTTTGAAAGTTTGATGTTAATTTCCCCATTTCCAAGCCTTCGAAATTTTGTAGTTGAGCATTATCATTGATATTCCTTATCAAATTCAGAAGTGCTAGCCACTCCTCGCCATTTGTAGCATGATCTATTACAAGAAAGATATTAATGTTTATATATATATACATATTGAAAAAAATATGTAAAAGAAGTTTTATATATATTTTCATAACTTACCAAGTATTTTAAATTCAGTAATTTTTATAAAAGTATCTATAGCACCATCATTTTCACTTTGTCATAATATAAATCATGACACTCTACAAATTTAAAATACACACAAAAGGTGCATTTTGGAGGTGAATGTTTACTTGTATTACATCACTGCACCAAATAACATATCTAAATATTAATACAAAAATAAAATTGAAACTTTATGAAAAAAATATTAGTCAAATTTTATCAGAACTAGATTTAGAGACCTTATGATAGCTATAAGCTTGAGAAATCCTTATCCTAATATACCGGTCTTTTGCACTCCATTTTTGAGGTTGAGGAAAGCCTCTTCTTTTTTTCACAGCATTGTATTTTAAGACATCACAGAATGTCGTTTTATTCACTTGTTTTCTCAAGAATATTTCCAGAGGTTGTCCACATTTTGGAAATCATTTTGCACTCTGAACACTGGTACTATTGGAGAAGCAATGTAGGGGTGCGGCCAAATATTGGGATTCATAAGCATCTCATAGAAATTATCAGCATCATCTAGTCTTTCAAAATCCCTTACACTAACACACTCACGTCCACCTTGACTTTGAATGAAATCATTTAACGTTGGATACATTGTTGTTCTTCCTTATCTAACGTTAAATGATTTCATTCAAATTCAAGGTGGACGTGAGTGTGTTAGTGTAAGGGCTTTTGAAAGACTAGATGATGCTGATAATTTGTATGAGATACTTATGAACCCCAATATTTGGCCGCACCCTAATATTGTTTCTCCAATAGTACCAGTGTTTATAGCGCAAAATGATTTTCAATATTTTGTGGCTGTAAAAAAGGTTGGACAGCCTCTGGAAATATTCATGAGAAAACAAGTGAATAAAATGACATTTTGTGATTTTTTAAAATAATGCTGTGAAAAAAAAAAGAGTTTTTCCTCAACTCAAAAATGGAGTGCAAAAAACCGGTATAGCCGTATAAAGATTTCTCAGGCTTATAGAGCTATCATAAGGTCTTTAAATCTACTTGTGTTAAAATTTGGTTTATATTTGTTTCATAAAGTTTCCATTTTGTTTTGTATTAATATTTAGATATGTTATTTGGTGCAGAGATGTAATATAAATAAACATTCACCGCCAAAATGCACCTTTTATGCGTATTTTAAATTTGCAGTGTCATGATTTATATTGTGACACAAAGTGAAGATGATTGTGCTATAGATCCTTTTATAAAAATTACTAAATTTAAAATACTTGGTAAGTTACGAAAATATATATAAAACTTCTTTTACATATTTTTATCAATATGTATATATATAAACATTCATACCTTTCTTGTAATAGATCATGCTACAAATGGCGAGGAGCGGCTAGCACTACTGAATTTGATAGGGGAAATTAACATCTCACGTCCCAATTTTGAAAGTTTGATGTTAATTTCCCCATTTCCAAGCCTTCGAAATTTTGTAGTTGAGCATTATCATTGATATTCCTTATCAAATTCAGAAGTGCTAGCCACTCCTCGCCATTTGTAGCATGATCTATTACAAGAAAGATATTAATGTTTATATATATACATATTGAAAAAAATATGTAAAAGAAGTTTTATATATATTTTCATAACTTACCAAGTATTTTAAATTCAGTAATTTTTATAAAAGTATCTATAGCACCATCATTTTCACTTTGTCATAATATAAATCATGACACTCTACAAATTTAAAATACACACAAAAGGTGCATTTTGGAGGTGAATGTTTACTTGTATTACATCACTGCACCAAATAACATATCTAAATATTAATACAAAAATAAAATTGAAACTTTATGAAAAAAATATAAGTCAAATTTTATCAGAACTAGATTTAGAGACCTTATGATAGCTATAAGTCAAACTTTATGGATACATTGTTGTTCTTCCTTATCTAACGTTAAATGATTTCATTCAAATTCAAGGTGGACGTGAGTGTGTTAGTGTAAGGGCTTTTGAAAGAATAGATGATGCTGATAATTTGTATGAGATGCTTATGAACCCCAATATTTGGCCGCACCCTAATATTGTTTCTCCAATAGTACCAGTGTTTATAGCGCAAAATGATTTTCAATATTTTGTGGCTGTAAAAAAGGTTGGACAGCCTCTGGAAATATTCATGAGAAAACAAGTGAATAAAATGACATTTTGTGATTTCTTAAAATAATGCTGTGAAAAAAAAAGAGTTTTTTCTCAACTCAAAAATGGAGTGCAAAAGACCGGTATAGCAGGATAAAGATTTCTCAAGCTTATAGAGCTATCATAAGGTCTTTAAATCTACTTGTGTTAAAATTTGGTTTATATTTGTTTCATAAAGTTTCTATTTTAGTTTTGTATTAATATTTAGATATGTTATTTGGTGCAAGGATGTAATGCATGTAAACATTCACCTCCAAAATGCACCTTTTATGTGTATTTTATATTTACAGAGTGTCATGATTTATATTATGACACAAAGTGAAGATGATGGTGCTATAGATCCTTTTATGAAATTTACCGAATTTAAAATATTTGGTAAGTTACAAAAATATATTTAAATTTTTTTTTACATATTTTTATCAATATATATATATAAACATTAATACTTTTTTTTGTAATAGATCATGCTCCTAGTGGCGAGGAGTGGCTAGCACTACTGAATTTGATAAGGGATATCAATGAAAATGCCCAGCTACAAAATTTCGAAAGCTTGGAAATGGGGAAATTAACATCAAACCTTCAAAATTGGGACGTGAGATGTTAATTTTCCCATTTCCAAGCTTTTGAAATTTTGTAGTTTAGCATTATCGTTGATATCCCTTATCAAATTTAGTAGTGCTAGCCACTTCTCGCCATTTGTGGCATGATCTATTACAAGAAAAATATTAATGTTTATATGTATATATATACATATTGATAAAAATATGTAAAAGAAATTTTATATACATTTTCATAACTTACCAAGTATTTTAAATTCAGTAATTTTTATAAAAGGATCTATAACACCACCTTCACTTCGTGTCATAATATAAATATGACACTCTGCAAATTTAAAATATACATAAAAGGTGCATTTTGGACGTGATTGTTTACTTGTATTACATCATTGTACCAAATAACATATCTAAATATTATTACAAAAATAAAATTGAAACTTTATGAAAAAAATATAAGTCAAATTTTAACACAAGTAGATTTAGAGACCTTATGATAGCTATAAGCTGGAGAAATTCTTATTCTAATATATCGGTCTTTCGCACTCCATTTTTGAGGTTGAGGAAAACCTCTTCTTTTTTTCACAGCATTGTATTTTAAGACATCACAGAATGTCGTTTTATTTACTTGTTTTCTGAAGAATATTTTTCAAATGTTGTCCTACTTTTTCTACAGCTACAAAAAAATTGGAAATCATTTTGCATTCTGAACACTGGTACTATTGGAGAAGCAATGTTAGGTTGCGGCCAAATATTGGGATTCATATGCATCTCATAGAAATTATCAGCATTATCTAGTCTTTCAAAAGCCCTTACACTAACACACTCATGTCCACCTTGACTTTGAATGAAATCATTTGACGTTGGATAAATTGTTGTTCTTCCTTATCCAACGTTAAATTTTTTCATTCAAAATCAAGGTGGATATGAGTGTGTTAGTGTAAGGGCTTTTGAAAGACTAGATGATGCTGATAATTTGTATGAGATGCTTATGAACCCCAATATTTGGCCACACCCTAATATTGCTTCTCCAATAGTAACGGTGTTTATAGTGCAAAATGATTTTCAATTTTTTGTGGTTGTAGAAAAGGTTGGACAGCTTCGGGAAATATTATTAAGAAATCGAGGGAATAAATTGACATTTTGTGATTTCTTTAAATAATGCTGTGAAAAAAAAGAGGTTTTCCTCAACCTCAAAAATGGAGTGCAAAAGACCGGTATAAGGTCTTTAAATCTACTTGTGTTAAAATTTGGCATATATTTTTTTCCATTAAGTTTCTATTTTATTTTTGTACTAATATTTAGATATGTTATTTGGTGCAAGGATGTAATACAAGTAAAC
The DNA here is from genome assembly GCA_036172215.1 of Camellia granthamiana. Taxonomy (NCBI): domain Eukaryota; kingdom Viridiplantae; phylum Streptophyta; class Magnoliopsida; order Ericales; family Theaceae; genus Camellia; species Camellia granthamiana. The sequence goes on from CM069913.1 coordinate 93,280,862, forward strand.
ATTTGCCTCCAAAATGCATCTTTTATGTTTATTTTAAATTTGTAGAGTGTCGTGATTTATATTATGACACAAAGTGAAGATGATAGTGTTATAGATCCTTTTATAAAAATTACTGAATTTAAAATACTTGGTAAGTTATGAAAATATATATAAAACTTCTTTTACATATTTTTATCAGTATGTATATATATAAACAATAATATTTTTTTTTTGTAATAGATCATGCTTCAAATGGCGAGTGGCTATCACTACTAAATTTGATAAGGGATATCAATGGTAAAGCTCAACTACAAAATTTCAAAGGCTTGGAAATTGGGAAATTAACATCAAACCTTCAAAATTGGGACGTGAGATGTTGATTTCCCCATTTCCAAGCCTTCGAAATTTTGTAGTTGAGCATTATAATTGATATTCCTTATCAAATTTAGTAGTGCTAGCTACTCCAAGAAAAATATTAATGTTTATATATATACACATTGATAAAAATATGTAAAAGAAGTTCTATATATATTTTTATAAGTTACCAAGTATTTTAAATTCAGTAATTTTTCTAAAAGGATCTATAGCACCATCATCTTCACTTTGTGTTATAATATAAATCATGGCACTCTGCAAATTTAAAATACACATAAAAGGTGCATTTTGGAGGTGAATGTTTACTTGTGTTACATCACTGCACCAAATAAAATATCTAAATATTAATACAAAAATAAAATTGAAATTTTATGAAAAAAATATAAGTCAAATTTTATTAGAAGTAGATTTAGAGACCTTATGATAGCTATAAGCTTGAGAAATCCTTATCCTAATATATCGGTCTTTTGCACTCCATTTTTGAGGTTGAGGAAAGCCTCTTCTTTTTTTCACAGCGTTGTATTTTAAGTCATCACAGAATGTCGTTTTATTCACTTGTTTTCTCAAGAATATTTCCAAAGGTTGTCCACATTTTTCTATAGCCACAAAAAATTGGAAATCATTTTGCACTCTGAACACTGGTACTATTGGAGAAGCAATGTTAGGGTGCGGCCAAATATTGGGATTCATATGCATCTCATAGAAATTATCAGCATTATCTAGTCTTTCAAAAGCCCTTACACTAATACACTCATGCCTACCTTGACTTTGAATGAAATTATTTAACTGATTAAATTGCTTGGCATTTTATTTTGGATTTGTATATTATTATTCTGGGTAATGTTATTTTTAATGTTACATATAATATAAACATAAGGTCCCTTGGATAACATTGCAGAAAAACATACTAATGGTTAATGAACCAAAAGTTGGGAGTTACGATTTTTCGGTGCCTTTTGACCCAATTAATGTTATAAGCTATGGGTGTTGATTGGGCGTTGTATTATTATGGTCTACACCTGATTTGCTTCTATATGATAGAATGATTACTTCATCATGTGAGGTATTGACCTTAGGCAAATAGGTAGCGTGCTATGCAATAAGTACATGTTTTGAGAACACTTATAGAAAGATGCTTGGATCGCTTGGTGAGGTACTAACAACAACACGCTTGGATTGAAGTATTTTCGATTGTGTAAATAGGTGATGTTTCTTTGAAAGATTATTTTTTCAAATAAATCTTTTTCGCAAACTTTCATTGGTATCAAAGCCACACTACTTTGATTACATGAGTCTATATTTTTGTTTTTCATTTTGATGAAAATATTAAATGAAAATATTAAATATTCGATATTGTCTTGGGTGATTGCCGATTATATAATTTGTGAATATATAATTTATTTTCTTCCTTGTATTAATCGTTCATTAAAAATATAAATGAATAAAAATGAAAGGGGGCCGAAATAGTAAGCAAGAAGAAGAAGAAAAAAAGGACTGAGGCCTCGTTTGGGAACCCTCTTTTTTAGCCAAAAAGCTAAAAAGCTACTAAATTAGCCAAAAAGCCAACAACCCACACCAAAAAGTCAAAGATTCTCTTTTCTCTCTACTTTTTGCACATCTTTTCGTAAAAAGTCAAAAAGTCATCCCAAACATACTAGTTTTTTTTAGCTCATATTTTAGCCAAATAGCCAAAAAGTTACTAAATTAGCATGTTCCCAAACGAGGCCTGAAAAAAAAATCGGTTTGTTGTAGACATGATTGCAGGTTCCAATCAGAACTTTATGATGGGCCGAAAAAAAGGGGCGGCTGGTTTCTGTAAGACACTGCAGCGATTATTTTTTGTTTTTTTGTTTTTTTGTTTTTGTTAGTTTATTGATAACATAAAAATTAGTTTGCTAATTTATGGGAATAAATTAGTTATAAATGTTATTGGTATCCCATTTTAATGATTAAGTGTTAAATAGGATTATTTTAAGAAAATAAAATCTATGGCCCTCCATTGCTGGTAAATAAAAATTCTAATTAATTGAGATTTAATTGATACCAAAAGAGTTGGTTGGGTTTTAATTAATTAGTTTGTTTTATTTATTTTGTGAAAAGTATAAGTATGACTAGTGGGAGTGTCGGTTAAACTGAAGGCATAGTCTTACATGTTCATGCTATGTATCTAAACAATGGTTTGCACTTAGACAAATATTATCTGGTAATCAAAAGGTGTCATATGAGGCTGCTAGTTAGTGGCATGAGGCGGATGATGTTGCAAAATGCTACATATTGGCCTCAATGACCAATGTGTTGGAAAAGCAACATGAGGGTTGAAAGAAATGTTTGGAGAACAGAGCAGAAGTGCATGCCAAATTGCCAAAAGGTTTGATGTCCACTAAAATGGTGGAAGGTACTCCAGTACGGGAACATGTCCTGAAAATGATATCTTTCATTTACATATTGGAAATTTTGGGTGCAGATATTGAAGGTGAAACTAAAATTGATGCGATCCTTTCATCTTTACCAGATTCTTATAATCAATTTATTTTGAGTTACAACATGAATAAGATGATCGTTGCACCATCAGAGCTGCTAAATATGTTGCAAGCAACAAAGGATCTTATTAAAGAGCCAACCCATTGTAATGATGGGTGAGAAGGAAGGTCCAAGAAAATTCAAGTCTAAAGGCAGGAATAATTTTAATAAGAAATCTATTGGCTCTAAGTTCTCTGGGAAACAAGGTAGTTTTATAAAAGGCATTGATAAAAAGAAAAGCAAAGGAAATTGTTTCTATTGCGGAAAGCTTGGCCATTGGAAGAGAAATTGCCTGTCATTATTTGGCAACGCTGAAAAAGGACAAACCTTCGGAAGGTATGTTAAATTTGTTTATTATTGAAACCAATTTATTGATTGGTCCTCATAATGCTTGGTGTGTAGACTCTAGTGCGACCTCCCATATTTGCAATGTGTTGCAGGGGTCAAGGAGACCAGAAGGCTTAAGGAAGGGGAGATGCTAATAAAGTTGGAAACAAGTGTAAGAGTTGCTATAGTTTCTATAGGAACTTCTTATTTAGAATTATCATTTAATAGGACTCTAGTTTTAAAAGATTGTCTATTTGTGCCAAATGTCCGTAGAAATTTAATTTATGTTTCAAAGTTAATTTCGTTGGGATATTGTTTCTTCTTTTCTTTGAAAGTTGTTATTAAGCACAATAATAAATTTGTGGTTTCTGGCATTTTAATAGATGGTATTTACTTTATTAGTCCTATTGATAATTCTATTAATTTGTGTTGAGAATGATATATCCACTGTTATGTTACCCCTTAAAAGAAAAAGGGATGTAATTCAGACTTACATGTGGCACTTGAAACTTGGTCATTTCAATTTAGAATGTCTAAATAGATTAGTCAAGGATGGACCTTTAGATTTTTTGAAAATTGAGTCTTATCCAATTTGTGAGCCTTGCTTGCAAGGAAAAATGACTAAAATTTCATTTCTAAGAAAAGGAATTAAAGCCACAAAAGCTTTGGGATTAATACACATAGATGTTTGTGGTCCAATAAATCACATGGCAAGAGGTGGTTTTTACTATTTCATTACATTCACCGATGAATATTCTCGGTATGGTTATTTATACCTAATGAAACATAAGTCTGAAATCTTTTAAAAGTTATGGGAATTTCGTAGTGAGTAGAAAAGTAACTTGGAAAAAGCATCAAAGCTCTTTGATCAGATCATGTGGGAGAATACCTTTTAGATGATTTTCGAAATTATTTAAAATAGAATGGTATCATATCTCAAAATAATGGGGAGGCAGAAAAAGGAAATAGAACCTTATTAGATATGGTTCGTTCAATGATGAGCATGTCAGAACTGCCAATTTCCTTTTGAGAATTTGCATTATAAACTGCTATTTATTTGTTAAATAGAGTTCCTACTAAATAAGTTCCTAAAACTCCATATAAATTATGGACTGGGAAAAAAGCCTAGCCTAAAGCATATTAGGATATGGGTTTGTCCAGCACATGTGAAAAAGCAAAATGTTGATAAACTGGAATTGAGAACTGATAGATGCATTTTCCTTAGATATCCTAAGACCGCATTTGGTTACTATTTTTATAATCCTAAAGGACAAAAAATTATTGTTAGCAGAAAAGAGGATTATATTTTCAATGAAAATAGAACAAGAATTGTCCTTGAAGAAGTAACTGACATTTCAATTGATGGGGCAAGCAGTCAAAGTGAAGGACAAAATAAGTAAGCCCATTGAACCAATTGTTGCACAAGAACCTCAGCGTAGTAAAAGGATTATTAGATCTCCAGTTAAGTTATCGCTATTAAATGAGATTTATCAGATAGAAGCAGAATTGTCTGATGATGATCCATTTACATACGAAGAGGCAATTAAAGACAAAGATGTTAGGCATTCGCAAAAAGACATGGAATCTGAAATGGATTCAATGTATTCTAATAAGGTTTGGACCTTAGTAGATAAACCTGAGAGCATTAAACCCATAGGTTGCAAATGGGTATATAAAAGAAGATTAGGACCCAATGGAAAGGTAGAGAACTACAAAGCAAGACTAGTGGCGAAAGGGTATAACCAAAGAGCTGGTATCGATTATGAATAAACTTTTTCGCCAGTAGCCATGCTAAAGTCCGTAAAGATTCTTTTGTCAATTGTTGTAGACCATGATTTTGAAATTTGGTAAATGGATGTTAAAACCACATTCTTGAATGGCTATATTGAAGAAGAAATTTATATGCACCAACCAGAAGGTTTTACATCTCATGGTGAAGAAAATAAAGTGTGCAAATTAACGAGGTCCATTTATGGCCTCAAGCAAGCATCTTGGAGTTGGAATATTTGTTTTGACGAGGCAATCAAATCGTTTGGTCTTTTGCAAAATATGGATGAACCTTGTGTTTACAAGAAGGTCAATGGCGGTGCCAAGTATTTTTGGTTCTCTATGTTGATGACATACTACTTATTGGGAATGATGTAGGAGTAATGTCATCATTCAAAGTTTGGTTATCTAATCACTTTGCAACGAAAGACCTTGGTGAAGCTAGTTATATACTCGGGATCAAATTGTTTAGAGACCGAAAGAAAAGATTACTTGGTCTTTCACAAGTCAATTATATTGACAAAGTCTTGGCAAGATTTAGCATGCAAGATTCCAAGAAAGGGTTCCTACCCTTTAGGCATGGAATTCGTCTCTCTAAGGGAATGGCACCAAAAACACAGGAGGAGAAAGAGAAAATGAGAAATATTCCTTATGCTTCGGCAATGGTAAGTCTCATGTATGCAATGTTTTGTACTAGGCCTGACATTTGTTACATAGTGAGCATTGTGCATAGATACCAATCCAATCCAGGTCCAGAGCATTAGACAGCAGTGAAACACATTTTGAAATATTTGAAAAGGACTAAACACTATTTTCTAGTGCTTGGTAGTTTTAATTTGGTTGTTGAAGGTTACATTGATTCAGATTTTCAATCTGATATCGCACTTAGAGATGATGGGTATTAAATACATGTGCAATTGGTTTTGAGTGCAAGTGGGAGAATGTTAGCATTTGTGCCCTCAAAAACCAATTTATTGACTTTATTAACTGATTAAATAAATTGTTGGCATTTTATTTTTCATTTTTGAATATTATTATTTTGGGTAATGTTATATGTGATGCGAACATAAGGTCCCTTGGGTAACATTGTAGAAAAAAACGCTAATGGTTAATGAACCAAAAGTTGGGAGTTATGATTTTTCGGTGCCTTGTTGACCTAATTAATGTTCTAGGCTATGGGTGTTGATTGGGCATTGCACTACTATGTCTTACACCTGATTTGCTGCTATATGATAGAATAATTTACTCCATCATTGAGGTAGTGACCTTAGGCAAATAGGTGGGTGCTATGCAATAAGTACATATACTAAACAGGATCGGTTTTGAGAACGCCTATGGAATGATCACTGTCAGTTTAAAATGTAGTTTTATTACAATGCACTTATTTTCCTTTGATATGAGAGGCTTGTATAAATTAATTAACTATTCATTTAATTTTAATATTGTCAATCAGTGATGCCAAATCAAAGGCTATACACGGACATGTTGGGTTATGTGAGTGGTAATTGATTTATATAGGTGCTTAACATGGAATTCACCATTCTCAAAGTGAGAAAATACATTCAAGTAATTCTTCCTATTAATGTAGGACCAAAAGAAAACCGGCCTATAATTTTTCATAAGAATATTTTTATACATGTATAATTACAAAAGTACTATTTTTGAAAAATGCTTTTGGCATCCAATTAGAAGAAGGGAAAATTTAGAATTCGCCTACATGTGCTAGGGTTTTTTGATAGTGATAAATTTGTCCATACCTAGTAGCTCATGTGGAATATAATTTGGTGGAAGGAAGTTTGTGACCAATTGTAAGAAAGGGCCTCACTTGTAATTCTCTACTTTTAGGGATTTAATTGTAACGTATTGATGGACATTATTGCAATTAGTGAAAGTTCTATATTATCTATTTAAAAGATAATTAAATGAAAAATTGGATAAGTTGTATCCTACAAATTCAAAATAAAAGATACATGTTATATTTCATCCCCAAAACTGAAAGATAGAGATCCTTATGGATCCCACATACATGCAAACTCTATCATGTATTGTGTATATATCAGATGTATTTGATACAAAAATTGGCTATTAGAATTTTTAAAGTCTGTAGAAAAATACACCAAAAAAGAAAGAAAGTAAGAGGGTGCAATGTGAATCACTTTGGAGGCGAGACATTTGGATCGCTTGGTGAGAAACTAACAACAACACGCTTGGATTGAGGTATTTTAGATTGTGTAATCAGGTGGTGTTTCTTTGAAAGATTGTTTTTTCAAATAAAATTTTTCCGCAAACTTTCACATCATAGATTTCTAAGAATTGATTTCATGCTTTGAAGAAACAAGAACAAGGTTTTGAAAATCATGAGCTCATGAAGTTTGATTCTAATTTTGACAAATTAAAGGAGTTTTGATGTAAATGGTTTGAAATTGGGTTTGATATGAAGAAAATTAATTAAATATAAATTTGGGCAAGCTAATGAGTAAATTATGATTTGAGATTGACAATCAAGAATTGGTTTGATTTTGATAAATATTTGGACATGCAAATGCTTTTCTAAGAGTTTTATGGCTTTAATTTCATATTGTAAAGAAAAAGAGAAAAAGTTTTGCAAATATTACATGCATGGGATTTTTAGCTTTAATCACGCAATTAAAGAGGTTTTAAGGCAAATGATTTGGAAATTGATCATGCGTTTATATTTCTTCATGAAATTACATAATTTAAGAAGGGTTTTGCATGAGGTTTGGTAAGAATTTGAGTAAGTGAAGCTTTGATCCTTGATGAACTTTTGAATAGCACAAAAATTCCCAAAACCATACGTGCGGTTGTGAGCCCCGCACGTTTAGTACGAACCAAAACATGGTCACAGTTTCTAAAATAACCGCACATGTGGCTGGGACTCCCACACGTGCGGAACATAGTGAATGTGTGTTTTGATCTTCTTTTGACCTTCCGAACATCCCTACGCATATATTAAGACTAATCGGGAAATAAAATATACTTTGAAATCGACTCCAATTAAACTAATTGAATGAAGGAAACTAAAGTTAGTTAAGTGCTTTTGTTTTATCAAATTGTGTGTGTATTATGTAGGTCGGTCATACGAGGAGACTTACCGGAACCAGACTCACTGTGAGTAATGTCTTTGTAAAGATATTTTTATATAAATGGTATTGAAAATGTTATAACATGAGATGTTTTATGAAATTTGTATATTGTCTATGAAATGTTCTGATATGATAAATGCTCTGATACAAGTATTTTCTGAAATGATGAGATATGCTATGAAATTCCGAAATGCTTATGATATGATAAGTTTTACCGAAATTATGTTGTGCTAAGAATGAATGAGTTTTTCCTTTTGTTTATCTGTTGTGGCATCCTCTAGTAAATTCTCGATGATGTTATATATTGGACCTAAGGTTGTTCTGTCATATTTGTCATATGTTGGACCTGAGATTGTTCTGCCAGATATTGGACTAGAGGTCGTTCTGCCATGTATTGGACCAGAGGTTGTTCTGTTTATTTTTCTTAATGCTATTGGATGTACCACATAGTTTGCTTAACTTTGAGAAGTTTGATGAAACTTATGTATGTTATATCTCTGAACGATGTTTTGAATATGATAAGAATGTTTTCAAAAATTTGGAACTCATTCATTAACTCTTTTATATTGATGTTTCTCATTGGGCTTTAGCTCACTCTCTTCCTTTATATGTATGTAGGTATTCAACAAAAGTTTCAAGTTTAGAGTTTTTCTTTTGTCAACCTTTGTGAAGCTTTTGGAAATGTCACCCGAGCCGAGGCCCTTGATTTCCTTCTTTGGAAAGTTTTTAAGACGTCGAGATTTGTAAATTTATAAATGTAAATGTTGTTGGATGTATATATATATATATGTTATGTGTATTTAATAATATATGTATGCATTGCTCAATGGACGAAATTATTTTTGTTGCTTCCACTTCAAGCCCCATTATACTTAAATATTTTGTGATTGTTAAGAAGGCTGTAATAACCGTGACACGTATTATGCTGTTAATTGTTAATTTTGAATGCTACTTAAGTGCTTAATGTGAATTTTGATGTTAATTATGTGTTTATTATGATTTTTGTCTTCAAATCTGTTAAATGTAGGAATATCCATTGTGAATTCTGTTAGGAATTGAAATTTTAGGCCTTAACGGTGATAGAAACCGAAATTGACTAGTCTAATAGACTACTTGGAATATTTAGAATCTTATGGCAGATTTAATTAGAATTTGATTCAGAACAAAATAATTAGAATTAAGCTAGATTAATTAGCTTAAAGTAATCTAGACTATATAAATAAAATATGAGCTTATTGAATTCATTTTCTTCATCATCTTTTGAGCTAAACACTTGTAGAGAGAAAGTGAGAACATCACCTAGAGAGAGAGGGAAGAGTATTGAAAGGATTTGAAGGAGAATAGAAGAATTGGCTCAAGAATTTGCTAAGGAGAGCTCAATTAAAGGCCCTAGGTAAGCTTTTGAACCTTAATTTAGTAAATTAAGTCATTAAAGATGTGAATTTAAGAGGATTATGTGATTAAATATAAGAATTGAGCTTAGGATGAGGAAATTGGTGCTAATTCACACATGCGTGCATAATTCATCACCCTAAGTTAGAATTTCATCAATTCTTTACATACGTGAGGCTATACTTGCCAAGTTTTGAGAATTCATCATGATTTTTCACTTACTATCTCAGTTGTTCATGTTTTGACTCAAATTCATTATATGCATGTTTTAAGTATGAAGTTGTAAGCTTGATTTTGAAGAATTAACAAGTTTTGAACTTTGATTTTGCAAATTGCCATTGTGTCTATGTTCTTGGGTGAGTTTCTAAGTGTTTTGAGCCCACTTTGACACCATCCAGTACTTTTGCAATCAGACCACACCGCTTGAGCAACCAAAGGTGCGCTCGAGCGAAGTGCCCTGTTTCCAGCATTTTTGAAACACACTCCCGTTTGCAAGTTTTCATCCTCATGCTCTCATTGGCATCATTGGGCATTGTATAGGCATTCTTAATAAGAAACTGAGTTAGAAATACATTAAAAGAGGATTGGAATAATTAGAACATTGCTTGGAAACATGTGTTTCAATGTAACTCTGTTATGTGGTTGTGCAGGTTATACGTTATGTTCTGACCAACTTGTCTGAGGAGCCATCTGTGAGTAATAACTTTGTAAAGTTATGTTTGTTTAAAATTATTTTCAGAATTACAAGTTATGTTATGTTTCAAAACTGATAATTTATGTAATGAATGAATGATTGTCCTATTCTGAAATGTATTCGTGGCATCCTTTAGTATTTGTTTATATTATCTGTTATCAGAGATCTCTGTTGGTTCCAACTCTTGGAACTATCTGTCTAACCTCAATGGTTATCAATTTTGATTATGCATAATCATCTGTCTAATTTGTTCTAGTCTTATATGATCATCTGCTCTATTTTGCTATTGGATGTACCACGTATGTTTGTTACAAGTATGAGTATGTTTCTGTTATGAACTAAAACTCTGATTCAGGAATTTATACTTCTGGACATTATTCATTAACCTTTTATGTTATTGTTATTCATTGGGCTATAGCTCACCTTATCTATATATGTATGTTGGTGATCGTGCGCAAGACCAAGCTTAGAGGCGTTTGTCTGAACTCTGTTTTTGTAAAGCCAACCCTTGTGCCTCACATCGAGGTTTCGAAAATGTCAAGTGTCAAGGCTTCTTGTGTTTGTGGAGTTATCCCTCTTAATATATAATTAAGTTGTTTTGAAGGGAGATGACAATGTTTCTGTATATAGGGTTTTAACCTTTATCTCATGACAGTATTATATGTATAATATTATGATGTTACGTTTATGTATGTATATATTTTCGCAAGTTTCTTCTGTCTCATAAAAGTTTGCACAACTCATTGGACGTTATATTTTAATTTGAATGCTTCTGCAAGCCCCTATAATTATGTTTCTATCTAAATAGGCCTTTGGTAATTACGGATTACTGGCCAGTCACCTTACTAATCCCTTGGGGCGGGGATTGGGTCGTGACAAAGGCAATAGATAATCTATGATTACTGGCTGGTCACCACTGTAACCTCTAGAAGTGGGTTGAGGTCGTGACAAAGTGGTATCAAAGCACGAATTACTTTCTTACGCACTTGTTCATTTTAGCAATGCTTTCACGTTATGAATGTGTTTGTGCTTAAGTGTGTTATACGTAATCTAAGTTTAGTGTTGAGACTTAAGAGCTGAGAAGTATTGTGGGAATTTGATATTGCAAGGAATTAGAATCTTTGATGGGAGTTATGTTGGTCATATGTATATCAGATTTTGGGAATGTTGGAGAAAGTCGAAGTGCTATAGGAATTATTTGATAATCAAATGAAGTGTATGAGATTATGGTGATAGTAATATAATTGTTTGGTATGTAAGATGGTCTATTGTTTTAGCAAGGAATCTATTGTGTGAATGTTGAACTTTAGAGTCTCATACTTTTGTTGAATAACCTTGAAAGTTCGATTGGAATCACGTTCGGCCAGCATAATTACGAATCGGAAATTCTAAGTAAATTCCATGGGAATGAATAGGTTAGAGGAAATATCATTTTGCCCTCCAAACTTTCACAAATTTTTCAATTTGACCACCATACTTCGATTAATATTAATTTTACACCCAAACTTTTGAAATTTTGATCAATTTGGCCCTTGCTGTCACATTCCGTCTACAATTGAAATGAATGTGCTGATGTGGCACCAAAATTCATTTGGAATTTCATTTTACCCCCCAAACTATACCTTAAAAATCAATTTGCCCCCAAAATATAAAAAAAATTAAATATTTAATAACTAAGTTTTTTTTTCTTTTCTTTTCTTTTTTATATCTCAATAATGAAAAAATTAAAATTTAAATAATATGTACTCTGCAAAAAAATATATATATATAAAAATTCTCATTTAGAATTATCTTGAAACTATAAAGCATGGGTACTTCGACAAATATGTCATACCCGTATCGGGTACTTATCGAATTTAGAAATTTTTTTCCCACTCAATTTTGAAATTACTATTGGTAGATCAATTCTAATGAAAATAATTTGGGTAATAAACTAGTTACAATTGTGCGCGCGCACACACATAAAGTAGCTAAGAAACTTTCAGCTCAATAAGTTTCTCCAGGATCGACTCAAGATAATTTCAGACCTACGAAGCACTGGTACGGGTATGAGTACTTGTATTGGTACGATATGGGTACGTTGACACCGTAAAATCTAAAGAAAAAGTAAGGTACAAGTATAACTTAATACATTTGTAAAAAAATATTTGTTTCTAATTTGGAATAATATAAAAAATAATTAAATGGTTTAATTTGTTAAATCCAACACACAATTGACATTTAATGTCAAAAGTATAGGTATAAGATAAACCAAAATTAAATATCATTATATTAAATAACTTACAAATCATAGCTTAATTTTAAAACCATACTAAGCACAAAACTAAAAATGAAAAGGAAGTCTAGTAAAAAGAATTTTATCTTTGTAATAGAAGAAAATATTGTTTTGAGTGAAGTATGGCACGGCTTGGGTATATACTAGATATGTCTAGGTACGCCAAAAATTAAGAAGAAAAATTTTGAGTACATGTTTTGTGTACCTAGTACGTATATGCTGAAATACCATACGTCGATAAGTACTCGGTACGGGTACAATATGTTTGTCAAATTATTCATGCTTCATAGTCTCAAGATAATTCTAAATGAGAATTTTTATATTTTTTATTATTTTCTTTACAAATGATATATTATTTAAAATTTAATTTTTTTCATTATTGAGATAAAAAATTATTTATTAAATATTTAAATTTATTTTTTAAAAAAATATTTGTGGGGTAAAATAAATTCCAAATGAATTTTGGTGCCACGTTAGCACATTTCATCCAATTATAGACGAAATGTGACGACATGGGCCAAATTGATCAAAATTTCAAAAGTTCGGGTGTAAAATTGATACTAATCAAAGTTTGGTGATCAAATTGAAAAACACGTGAAAGTTTGGGGGGGAAAATGATATTTCCTCAATAGGTTACCCTACAAATGTCCTTGTATGATTGTATGTGTTATGTTTAATTGTATATGTTATGTGTTTTATGTTATATTCTAAGTTAGTCTATATTAGCCTAAATATCATTAACCATTTTATTGTGTCTTTAGGAAGGATGGTGAAAAGTAAAAATGAAAAAGAAGTTGAGTCCTTGGCAAAATGATTAGATAAAATAGGAGAAGTGCTTGAGGGTGATGGAATAAAGAGTGACCACACCATAATTTGGTGTGACTCACTTCACTCAATCTTCTCTCTCTTGAAATTCTAAAGAACCTTCCCGCAAGAATAATGAAACTATCTGTTAGTTAGTTAATGGTTTGAATTCAAACATCAATAGACAAAACTCTGATTGAACCTTGGTGACTGTTGATGTTATACCTATTCCCAAAGGTCACTTATTTGTATATAAATAAGTGATAGCAGGTTAGGAATATTACACAGATTTTTGTACTAGAAGTTTACCATTTTCTAACTTTCGGATAATCGACATTCTCACGTGATAAACACCCTCACGGGTATTTCGATCAATTGCCATTGTTAGTTTATCTTTCAGTGGTATCAGAGCGGGTTTACACATTATCGCAAATGTCAAAATATAGTCCGAAAGAAAGAAAATTTTCCGAACTCTTTTTGCTGAAAACTCAGAAAATTATTGATTATCAATCTTCGGCATTGGTGAATTCCATTTGTTTATTTAATCATCACCAATGTGTCGTATTCCCAGAAAACTATCCAAAGAAAATAACTGTTGGTGGTGCTATTGTTCCGAACCTTGCCGAAAGTGAAGCCGAATTGCACCGTTGGAAGAAATTTTATAAAATATTTTTCGGTTCAAATTGGGTCTCCAAATTGGCACCGTCTTGTTCTTCACAGAATTTTGATCACAACGGTGAAATTCGTTGTGAAAAACAGCAAAAATTTGATCCACAAAGTTCGATTTTCAGTGTGTGGTCGCCGACTCTCGTCACCAGAGAAGACAACCTGTGCATCAATATCGTTGAAGATTCAATTCTGGAAATTCAAAATTTTGGACTGAATTCAAAAATTAAAAGAAAAGGCCCAAAAATAAGAATCACTGCAAGGAAATCAATTCCTTTGGGCTGCAAAATTAAAAAGAATTTTATTCAGCCCAAAAGACCAGGCGCAGCCCACAGCCAGGCGCAGCCCATAGCCATAGGCATGCCCCAGCAGCCCAGCGGCCCAGAAACACAGTCAGCAACCCAACGCTGCAGCCCAGTGGGCGTCCAGGTCCGCGCGTCGCCCCAGTGCCGCACGCACCGCGCCCGGACCCGCGTCCGTCTGCCTCGCCTGACCCACGTGCTGACCCGCGCCCTGATCCGCACGTTGACCTGCGCGTTGACCAGCAGTTCACGCCGGTTCAGTCTTAGCCGGTCCAAACTGGTCCAGCACAGTACTTAGACCGGCAACAGCCTGGTCCAATCGGTTTTTTGGCTCGTTCTCGCTCATTTCAAGGCCGTTTTCAGTCATTCAAAAGCCAAAATTTCCAGAATTCTTCTAAGAATTTTTCCGTGGATCATTGTACTAAATTTTCTGAAAAAACAAAATTCGAGGAGGAGGCTCCAAGGGTGTTACCAAGGAAAACATCCAAAGACACATTATTTAAAAGACACCATTGTGTTCCTTGGGCTCGTAACTATTATTACAATACTCATAAGCAAAGTATTGGGTTTACTAGGCCATTGGGTTTTCATCATTCTTCTTACCCAAGGCAACAGTACTGTTCTATTCCTTCACATCATTTTCATCACAGGGGCTGATTCAACAACTACAAGGCTTTTTCTCATTGTTGTTTTTTTTTTTTTTTTTTTAATTTTGTTTATTTTTATTTTTAGTTTAGTATTGTAATATTCACATTTGAATTTACATAGTAACACATTTTGTTTTTCATATGGCTATTAAAAATACCATGGATTCTTCGAGGATTGAAATGCTTAATGGAAATAATTTCCAAGCATGGAAACGCCACATTTCTTATCTTCTTACACATGAAAAAACATTGCATACTTTGTCCACTTCTAAACTAGATGATGATTCTAATTGGTTTCAAAATAAATGGATAGAAGATGATGGAATGGCACAGGCAACTATGTTACATAATATGAAAGATAACATTATTCCGCTCTTTGAAGAACATGAAACTGCAAGACAACTAATGGAAGCACTAGAAAATAAGTATGGAGTTCGATCGGATACTCAAATTCAATTGCTCTTGGACAAATATAATAACACTCGTATGAGCGATAATGATAGTGTTAGTGATCATATTAATCAAATGGAATTGATTGCTAAAGAATTATCCAACGCTGGTCATTCTTTGTCGGACAAGATGCAAGTAACAACCATACTTAATAGGCTTCCATTGTCTTGGGATCATGTTATCACATCTCTAACTCATAGCGGACGAGAGATTTCAATGGTAACATTGCCTGTACTCTTGGTTTTGGAAGAAGAAAGAATGAAGCGCAGGCATAAAGAAGGATTGTCTTCTAACTTGTTGATGGCACAATCTTCACCACAACCATAGAATAATACCCACACACCATTCAACAAGAAAAAGACTACTTTTTTTAAGAAAACATGGAAGAAGGGATTTCAGAAAGAATGGAAGAAACCGCAAGAATGGCAAAAGCAACAACATCACAAGCATCAGATAGGTCCATGTTACAAGTACGGTCAAAAAGGTCATATCAAAGCCAATTGCCCTCAGAAGAAGCAGAAAAAGAATAATAATCCTGTTGCCATGACAATTTCTGAAGCAATGGTGCTTGAGCCTTCATCAAATTCATGGTGGATTGATTTTGCTGCAACTAGACATATTGTGCAAAATAAAGACATGTTCGTGGATTTTACTGAAAAGAAGGTTGGTGAACATAGAATCTACATGGGCAACAACTCCTATAGTGATGTTTTGGGCATCGACAATTGTCAGTTCTCTATTGATGGAACTTCTATTGTGCTTCATGATGTGCTTTATGTACCCAACATTCGGCGAAATTTAATTTCAGTTCCGGTGTTTACTCAAAAAGGTTTTGAGATTAATTTTAGGTTTAACACAGTATTGATTAAGAAAGGAAGTGTATTAGTGAAAGGTGTAAGAGTGAATGACATGTACTCTCTTCCTATTGATAATAAAGTATGTATTTATGATTATTTGCATGTTTATACTAGTAATTGTTCTTATTTATGGCATTTAAGGTTAGGTCACATTAATAAAAATAAAATGTCTCGAATGTTTAAAAGTGGTTTATTGTCTAAAGTATGTTCCGATGATTTTGATATGTGTGAACCATGTATCAAAGGTAAAATGACTAGCAAGCCATTTTTTAAACATTGGAAATCATCAGAATTACTTGAAATAATTCATTCGGACATTTGTGGTCCTTTAAGAACTAAAACTCATCGAGGCACGAAATACTTTATTACTTTCACTGATGATTATTCAAGATATGGACATATCTACCTTCTTAAACACAAATTAGAAGCACTTGACAAGTTTAAAGAATATAAATTAGAGGTAGAAAAGCAACTTGGTCGGTCCATTAAACACTTGAATAATGATAGAGGTGGTGAATATGAAGCTATGGTTTTTTTTTTTTTGCAAGGACAATGGCATAAAACATTTGTTTACAATGTCATACACACCACAACAAAATAGGGTCGCAGAAAGACGAAATCGTACTCTCATGGAAATGACAAGGTCTATGATGGCTCATGCTGATCTTCCTATTCATTTTGGGGGGAAGCCTTGTCCACCGCTGCGTACATATTAAATAGAGTCGAAACAAAAGCCAAACTTCTAACTCCTTTCGAATGCTGGCATGAAACTAAACCTAATGCTCAAAATCTCAAGGTTTGGAGATGTAAGGCACATGTACTTATTCCCAAACCTTTAAGGGATAAATTGGGAAGCAAAACTTGGGAATGCAAGTTTATTGGTTATGTCAAAAATGGGAGTGGTTATCGTGTTTACCATCCCGAACGTGGATTAATAGAAAGTAGAGATGCTATTTTTCTTGAATCCACTGATCTTGTTACTCCTATTGATCAACTTGACTTGCTCTCTAACGTATCTCAGGATTCTTTATCACATAGTCCACATATTCTTCCTGAACCATCTCATAGTGGGAGTAAACGCAAACTACATGACGTTGTTTTACCTGCTTCAAATCCTGAGATAAGTGGGAGTAAGAGAGCAAGACGTCCATCTTTGGTTTTGAAAGATCATTATGTTTTTCAAGTTGAAGAACTTAATAACTTAGTAGATGATCCTACTAGTTATAATGAAGTAATGAGTAGCAATGATGCTACACAATGGCTTGAGGCAATGAATGAAAAACTTGACTCGATCAAGAAAAATGATGTTTGGGAATTAACCGATCTTCCGAATGGAAGAAAAGCCATTGGTTGCAAATGGGTTCTTAGAAAGAAATTCAAAGTAGATGGAACTTTGGAGAAATACAAGGCCAGGTTAGTAGGCGAGGGATTCACTCAACAACCTGGAATAGACTTCGTAGATACATATTCTCCTGTTGCAAAATTTGCCTCAATAAGGATTCAAATGGCGGTAGTAGCCAGGATGGATTTGGAATTGCATCAATTGGATGTTATTTCTCAATGGAGAATTAAAAGCGGAAATTTATATGATGCAACCTGATGATTTCCTGAATCAAGCTAACGAGGATAAAGTCTACAAGTTGAAGAAATCTCTGTATGGACTTAAACAATCTTCAAGACAATGGTACTTGAAATTCCACCAAGCCATTTTAGAAATGGGCTATGTTGTAAGTCCATTAGATCACTGTGTTTATATCTAGAAAAATGATGACAAGTTAGCAATATTGTCTTTATATGTGGATGACATATTATTAGCAGGAAATTGTCCAGATGTGATTATAAAAACCAAAAATTTCTTGGCATCTAGATTTGAAATGAAAGACATGGGTCTTGCAACCTATGTTCTAGGAATTAGAATTTCAAGAGATAGAAATTCAAAATTATTATATCTAGATCAAGAGAAATATCTAGACAAGGTGCTTACAAGATTTAATATGGATAACTGTAATTCTTTAAGTACGCCTATTTGCAAGGGACAAAGTCTGTAAAAGTATGAGTCCTCAAACTAAGTCTGACGTTGAGGAAATGAGAAATGTCCTGTATGCCCAGGCAGTAGGCAGCCTAATGTATGCAATGACAAGTACAAGACCTGACATCTGTCATGCAGTCGGATTGGTAAGTCGGTTTCAATCCAATCCAGGTAAGAAACATTGGCAAGCAGTTAAAAGAATATTCAGATATTTAAAAGGCACTAAAACTTTGAAATTATGTTTTGGTTTGTGTGATCTAGACATAAAAGGATACACTAACGCGGATTTTGCAGGAGATGTAGATGATAGAAAATCTACTAGTGGTCATGTGTTCTTATTTGGTGGAACAGCAGTTTCTTGGTTAAGTAAGAAACAGAGTTGTGTTGCAAAGTATACTATGGTAGCTGAATACATAGCTTGCAACATAGCCGTCAGTAATGCGGTTTGGATAAAACGATTTGTTGACAGTTTACAATTAGGTATACCTGTCAGACCGGTCAGTATGTTTTGTGACAATCAGTCTGCCATCTCATTAATAAAAAGTGGAGCAAATAGCTCTAAGGGAAAACATATTGATGTTAGTTACCACTATATTCAGGACATAGTGGAGAGAGGTGAAATAAAAGTCAACTATATACCCTCAAAAGAGATGGTGGCTGACCCTATGACCAAAGGGTTGTCTCTGGAAAAATTCAGAGAACATATAGCTAATATGGGATTGAAAAATACCTAGCTAGGTGATTTAGCTACTTATATAAGAGCATAGTCGGATGACTCTGGGGACGCCTAGATAACCGATGTTTTGCGACTCTATCTTGCATGGAAACATGTGTTTGGTCAGGTAACAAGATAGAGGAATTGACAAGGTACGGATATCATAGTTAGCATGAGATGTAAAGTCCATAATATGCAACGTGCAAACTAGATGATATTGTCTGCTTGATCAGCAAAAAGTCATTGATAAGGTGTGTTAAGGAAAACCTTCAGGAATGGGACTTAAAAGAAGTACTTAACAATAATTTCAGTACAGGTCGACACATGAAAATGTGTATGGCTGAAGTCATCAATGGTGACTGGGTGTGGACTATGAACCCATCACTGAAAATTGATTTCGTTCACGTGTTATATAGTGAATTGAAGACATCTGGAATGTGTTGTCAGAGGGAGAACACATTCGTACGGGTGCGGTCAGATTGGTGGCAAAAACGTGCGCACGTATGGCCAAGTCATGATCAGACATTGATCTATGAGGTAATTTCATAGATGAAAGTTGGCATGAGGCAAATTTTGGTACCTAGGTTAAAAATGCTCAACTCAAGTTTATCATCTTATTATGGTGTGTTCAAGTGGGAGATGATGAAATAAAGAGTGACCACACCATAATTTGGTGTGACTGACTTCACTCAGTCTTCTCTCTCTTGAAATTCTAAAGAACCTTCCCGCAAGAATAATGAAACTATCTGTTAGTTAGTTAATGGTTTGAATTCAAACATCAATAGACACAACTCTGATTGAACCTTGGTGACTGTTGATGTTATACCTATTCCCAAAGGTCACTTATTTGTATATAAATAAGTGATAGCAGATTTGGAATATTACACAAATTTTTGTACTAGAAGTTTACCATTTTCTAACTTTCGGATAATCGACATTCTTGCGTGATAAACACCCTCACGGGTATTTCGATCAATTGCCATTGTTAGTTTATCTTTCAGAGGGTATAATGGAAGCTATGTAGCAATGCTATGATAAATTGCAAGATCAAAAGACGAACTTAGGCGTGATGACAAGGAAGGAACCAAAGAGTTAAGAGAGGCAAGTAATTCTAAGCAAGGTTGTAGACGGAGTAGGTCTGCCCCAATATGTTCAACGTGTTTCAAGTCTCATAGGGGGTTGTGACATTGGCTTGCTGGAGCATGTTTTAGATGTGGAGAAATAGGGCATCAAGTGAAGAATTGTCCAAAGACTTAAGGATATCTCAAGTTATTCAATCGCTTTAAAGGTTAGTACTTAATAAAGAGATCAATGGTTAGTACTTAATGAAGAGATCAATGGGAACATGTTAAGTACATACAAGAAGTCTTAAGTTAGAAATTGAATATATATATATATATATATATGTCTTTATTTGTATTTGTCTGATTCGATTTTTGATGAATTCAGGACCCATTTACTTGGCCATCTGAAATGTGACCCCGAAATTGCTAGAATTGGTACCATATGACTAAGATTTAAACCAATGAAACTAAGCCTATTTAATGTTAGAATGAGAACAATTTAATTTATTAAGACCATATTGTCAACATTGGAAGAAAAATACTTTGACCTCTCAAAAAAGGAAGACATGGTAATTTTCGTATATGAACAATTATTAGACGCGGAATGATAATTGAGGCTTTTGCTTTTGTTTCTGTTTTGTCTCAAGTCTGATTACGTCATGTACTTTTGGACATGTTTGTGTAAGATAAGAGTTGTACACCACTTTGGTAGAATTACACTTGTATCACACCCTTTTTGAAATGTGGAAATCTTAATTGACTAAATACAAAATAGGAGTTTAGCCTCAAGACTAATTTAATAATAGTTTTTTTGTCATTTGATAATTGAAAAGAGTCATGTATGTATAAGAATTTGAATATCAATTTGCTGAATTAGAAACGACAATATGGATTATTTTAGAATGACATCAACAACTAAAATGATGAAAGTATGAATTAGTTTCAACAATCATTTGGTATAAGAAAGATTGTCAAAATAGAAAATTTTGATTTAACAAAAGTATACTAGTTCGTAAAATTGTAATTAGGACAAAGGAATCAGACATTGTGAAATATTTGAAATTGAAAGCAAAGATCCAACCAAAGACTAAGAAAGAAAAATTAAAAAGAAGGAAGTTTGAGATGTAAGGCGAAGATCAAGCTCAAGACCCAAAAAGAGTAGCAGGATATAATTATATTAGAGTGCGTAATGGAAACAAAAAGAACAGCACCATAAATCAATTTCGAGGATGAAATTTTAAAATGAGGGAAGATTATAACACTCCGAATAATGCCAATTACAATAATTAATATTGATCACCTTTAAATGCCTCGAATCAAAATAAGCCTATTTGACTGTATGGAATAATTAAATTGATACTTGGAAAAGGATATAATTAATGAGTTGGAAACAAAATAATCATTAACATGAATAAAAATATTTAATTGAATTTGATTACCTTATATTATTTAAGGAATATAATGTGACTTAATGAAAGGAAATTAAATGGAAATGAAATCCAATTGATTGGGAATATATATATATATGTCAAAAATTATGAAACTTGCGAAATTAGATCAATTTTAAGAACAATCTTTGAATAAATGTTAACGGATTAAAATTAAGTTAAGAAATAATTTAAAACTTAAAATTGAAATGTTTATATATTTTATAAATATTAATTGAGAAGCTTAATAGCATTAATATGATAGGAAGAATTTTTAATTTAGAGAGGGAAATTAAGAATTAATTCTAATTGAATGGAGTTAGACATGATTAATTTATTATAATTCATATGTTACTTGTAAAATGTGTATAGTGATTTGTTTAGTGGGGGATTATGAATTGAATTAAAAATTAAAAATCGATATGATTTAAGAAATAAGTGACGAGCTTAATTGAATTGAATCAGTTTAATGTGTAGAGTTTTATGAGAGTTTAATTAAGAGTGCTGGGCCTATTCATTTTAATTGTTTTGCTGGAGAAAACTAGAGAGAGGGTGAGTTCAATTTTTTAGAACACATTTGCTGAAAATCTTGAAGAAAAGCTAAGTAAGCTAGGAGAAGTGAAGAAATTGAAGCTTGAATCTTGTAGACAAGTCACCTAAAAGCTGAAATTAAGAAGTAATTGGGTTTAATTTCATGAAATTAAAAAGGAATTGGCAAAAAGATGAAAAAGTTGATCTAGGTTCATGGTTAAGGAAATAAATTTGGAAATTAATTATTTTGGATTTGATTTTCAATGTCTTGCATGAATTTGAGTTTCATTTTTACAAGTATGAACAAATTCTACAAGTTTTAATACTCTAATTGTACATACATCATAGATTTCTAAGAATAGATTTCATGTTTTGAAGAAACAAGAACAAGGTTTTGAAAATCATGAGCTCATAAAGTTTGATTCTAATTTTGACAAATTAAAGGAGTTTTGATGTAAATGGTTTGAAATTGGGTTTGATATGAAGAAAATTAATTAAATCTAAAGATGGACAAGTTAAGGAGTAAATTATGGTTTGAGATTGACAATCAAGAATTGGTTTGATTTTGACAAATATTTTGACATGCAAATGGTTTTCTAAGAGTTTTATGGCTTTAATTTCAAATTGTAAAGAAAAAGAGAAAAAGTTTTGCAAATATTTCATGCATGGGATTTTTAGCTTCAATCATGCAGTTAAAGAGGTTTTAAGGAAAATGATTTGGAAATTGATCATGTCTTTATATTTCTTTATGAAATTACATAATTTAAGAAAGGTTTTGCATGAGGTTTGGTAAGAATTTGTGCATGTGAAGCTTTGATCCTTGATGAACTTTTGAACAGCACAGTCACACTTTCTGAAATAACCGCATGTGCGGCTGGGACTCCCGCAAGCGCAGAACATAGGGAGTGTCTGTTTTGATCTTCTTTTGACCTTCCGAACACCCCTACACATATATTAAGACTAATCAGGAAACAAAATATACTTAGAAATCGACTCTAATTAAACTGATTGAATGAAGGAAACTAAAGTTAATTAAGTGCTTTTTTTTTTAATTTAATTATGTGTATTATGTAGGTTGGTCATATAAGAAGACTTACCAAAATCAGACTCACTGTGAGTAATGTTTTTGTAAAAATATTTTCATATAAATGGTTTTGAAAATGCTATAACATGAGATGTTTTATGTAATATGGATATTATTTATGAAATGTTCCAATATGATAAGTGTTCAGATACAAGTATTTTTTGACATGATAAAATATGCTATGAAATTTCGAAATGCTTATGATAAGTTTTACAAAAATTATATGTTTTGCTAAGAATGAATGAGCTTTCCTTTTTGTTTATCTATTGTGGCATCCTCTAATAAATTATCCATGATGTTATATGTTGGATCTAAGGTCGTTCTGTCATATCTGTCATATGTTGGACCAGAGTTCGTTCTGTTACAACTATTATATATTGGACGTAGTGTGATGACCCAAAATCATATATATATATATATTTTATATAAAAAAAAAAAATGGGAGATGGAGGATAGGATGATTGTGTTTTTGGGTAAAGGCCGTTTGGATGGTGGAGAATAATTAATGTTTTTTTTTTTTTTTTGGGTAGAGACAGGATGAGTTATGAAGGGCCCTCCTTGAATTGTTTTTGGTAAAATCATAAATTAAAGGGCTCCAAGAACTCCCCAAATTGCAACGACTTGCTCTTAAAAAGGTCAAAGGGCTTTCAAAAGAGGAACTTGAGGCTCGAACTGATTTAGTTTTTGCGCTGAAAGAGAGGATTGAAGCGATCCTGATGGGTCCACAAATGGAGCTAAACAAACAGGTGGATGGGCAGCTTCAGCCTCAAGCACAGAAATTAAATTTGACACTACTTCAGATAGAAGATATGATAGCGAGTACTTTCAGCAAACTGAGGAATCAAACAATTTTAGGAACGAGTATGAAATGCGGAAAATGAAACAGGATGAAGGATTGGATGTTATAGCAGAAGGATTGGTTACATTGAAAAACATGGCTCATGACATAAATGAGATTCTTTCAATCTGTCTGGGAATATGGCATTGGTCGATTGAAAAGAGCAATGCTACGAGCACTGAAGAAACAGTACAATGCCCCAAAAGTGTACTGACCTCTCACAGTCAAGTGTGGATCATGCTATGCATTGGGTCTGCTTGACAATCACTTATGTGTGGAAAACTCCATGCGGCACCAATGTCCTATATGTTATGAGTATCTCTTTGACTCACTGAAAAACACTATTGTTATGAAATGTGGGCACACAATGCAACGTGAATGTTACCTTGAGATGATGAAGCATGACAAAATAGCGATGGTGGCAAGAATGAAAGGAAACCTCAATGAGATTACTAATGCTTGTTAAGAAGGTGGGGGAAGAAGGTGGCATCAAACTCAACTCAATTTTGAACCCAAGGTTTTAGACCATAGTTCTTAAGATCAAAGTGAAGAGCTTGGTGAGAGCAACGTTTTGACCGGTGGAGATCGAAATCCAACAAAGTTGGAAATTGGGATTTTTGCTTGTTTCCTCTTCCAGCTTGAGGTAGGGATTTTTCCTACATTTCTTTATGAAATTTTACTTGATTATATGGAGTTTAGAGTTGTATAAAATTTAATTAGAATTTTTGGAAATTTTGTGATTTATTTGCTTAAAGGGGAAATTTTGAGAAAAATAAAGAGTTGATGCCCAAATTGTGAAAGTCTAAACTTGGAGTATGTTTGTAAGGTTATGAAAGAGCTATGTTTTAAATTTGAACAAAAACGGACTTCGACTCGATTGGTTTTGAAATTTTTACCGGTTTGTGACCGAAAGAGCATTTTTAAAGAAAACAAAAGAATTACATTTAATTTTGGGGGCTTTTGATCAAAATAAGATGACATAGTTGAATAATGCTTGGAGAATGAGTTTGGAAAGAAAATGATATTTTCTTGGGCAATAACGATATTATTTTGCTTAATGTATCTGTTGGAATAAAACCGACACGGTTAGAAATGGACCTTGAGAGGTTACCGAACGTGATTGTGATATGAAAACTAGTGTAGTTGTTCATATTTGATGAGATGTGGAATAGATTGTATTTATTAGAATTTTTGGAATTTAATTGTTTAAATATCTATTTAGAAATATCTGTTTGGGGCTATCGGTAGAGGATAGCCATGATTGTTGTAGAAATGCATGAGACTTAGGTAAATTGAACCACATTTCTCATTTGTTGCATTAGACATTGCATTACATTCATTTCATTGGAAATGTATCTATTTTTTAGAAATGTTTGTAAAGGTATCTGTTTGCGAAAAGATGAATACTTGGTAAATCTGGGTAGGAGGTGTGGAACCGCGCGGTAAGGTGTCGAGCCTTCCAGTTTGTTGGTAAAAATGACAGTGGTAGTGCATTAGGGCCTACTTGCAGACACTCACCCAGAGATTCACAGGGCCCGTATTCATGTAACAGATATGGTTTAAAATGGAAATTGTTTTATATTTGTTGTGCATCTCAGCATTGCATGCTTTATAAAAAGAGAGATAAACTGTTTTATCATGAGCATGGCATGAGCATGCTCCTCTTTAGTCTTGTCATTGTTCATATGTTGTGTAGTATATCTCTACTGGGTTGTGGCTCACCCTATAAGGGAAAATCATTTCAGGTACAAGTGCTATGCTTCCGCCAAGGCATTGACTTGGAAGGACTCGGAGCTGAGGCTTCATTTTTGTTTTATTGTTATTTGTTGAATGTAAACCCAGGGCTGTATTTGTGTTGAGTTGAAACTTCATTTTGTGTAACCAAGAATGTTCTTGGATAAATTTGTAAGCCTGTAGGGCACTTATTATCTATTTGGTTTCCATTTCATATTTATTGTAAAATGCATGTTTGGGATTGGAACTGGGGCGTTACACGTAAGGTCGTTCTGCCATGTATTGGACCAGAGGTCATTCTGTCAAGTTTTGTTCTATTTATTTTGATTTGTTCTATTTATTTTGATTAATGCTATTGGATGTACCATATAATTTGCTTAACTTTGAGAAGTTTGATGAAACTTATGTATGTTATATCTTTGAACGATATTTTGAATATGATAAGAATGTTTTCAAAAATTTGGAACTCATTCATTAACTCCTTTACATTGATGTTACTCATTGGATTTTAGCTCATCCCCTTCCTTTACATGTATGTAGGTATTCAGTAAGAGGTTCAAGTTTAGAGTTTTGCTTTGGGAAAATCATGCAAATAGTCCCTATAGTTTACACGATGTGTTAATTTGGTCGCTATAGTTTCAATTTGCTCAATTTTGCCCCTTAATTTAACGGATTGTGTCATTTTAGTCCAATAAATAACGGTTGTTAAGTTAATTTAACTGAAAGTCAAACAATGTGTCAATTTGGTCCCTATATTTTCCACAATGTGTCAATTTAGTCCCTGTCAAAATTGAGAAAATTGAAACTACAGGGACCAAATTGACACATTGTTTGACCCTTCGTTAAATTAACTTAACAACCATTATTTATTGGACTAAAATGACACAATCCATTAAATTAAGGGACAAAATCGAGCAAATTGAAACTACAGGGACCAAATTGACACATCGTGTAAACAACAAGGACTATTTGCATAATTTACCCTTTTGCTTTTGTCAACCTTTGTGAAGCTTTTGAAAATGTCATCTAAGCCGAGGCCCTTGGTTGTGTCATTTGAAAAGTTTTTGAGAAGTTAAGATTTGTAAATTTGTAAATGTAAATGTTGTTGGACGTATAAATATGTTATGTGTATTTAATAATATATGTATGTGTTTTTTATATCATTTATGCTGTAACGCCCCGAAAATAAACCAATATAATTCAACTACATTGGTCAAACCTGCCAACTTTCTTGAGCTTAGATCATTATCTCAGCTGAAGAAGAATAGTGTTGGTCAAACCTGCCAACTTACTTGAGCCTAGATCCTTATCTCGGCTGAAGAAGAAAAGTGTTGGTCAAACCTGCTAACTTTCTTGAGTCTAGATCCTTATCTCGATTGGAGAAGAATAGTGTTGGTCAAACCTACCAACTTACTTGAGCCTAAATCCTTATCTCAGTTAAAGAAGAATAGTGTTGGTCAAACCTGCCAATTTTCTGGAGCCTAGATCCTTATCTCGGCTAAAGAAGAATAGTATTGGTCAAACTTGCCAACTTTCTTGATTGCCCCCAGTCGGCAATAAATATGAACAACTTTTACAAACAGATGAAAGAATTTTACCGGAAAAAAGTCTACTTGTTTTATTGAAAAAGAAAAAATCACAAGTGTTTTAAGAAAAAGCTAAAAATAAAATACTTTGAGATTGGCCGTGTTCCATGGCCTGAGAATAGCTTTGTTGTCCATATCTTTTAAGTGATATGCCCATTTTCCCGCTAAACCAATCACTTTGTATGGTCCTTCCCAGTTAGGTCTTAATTTGTCATCTCCAGGTACTAAAGTGTTGCCCGTTACTTTGCGTAGTATCCAATCTCCGATCTTGAATTGCCTTGGGTGCACTATTTTGTTGTATTTCCTGGACAGCTCTTGTTGATATGAGGCAATATGCACCAATGCTCTTTCTCTTCTTTCTTCTGCAAGGTCGAGTTCTAGGGCTATGGCCTCACCATTCAAGTTTGGATCAAAATTTTCACTTCTAATAGTGGGGAGGCCCACTTCCAGTGGGATTACAGCCTCCATGCCATAAACCAATGAAAAAGGTGTTTCGTCAATTGACCGCCGAGGTGTGGTACGGTAGGCCCATAAAACATGGGGAAGCTCCTCAGCTCACTTGCCTTTTGCTCTTTCCAGCCTCTTATTCAGACCGTTTAAGACTACTTTGTTGGAAGCCTCAGCTTGGCCATTAGCTTGGTGGTATGCCAGTGCAGAGTTGTAGAATTCTATCTTGTATTCTTCGTAAAAGCCCCTAAAGATTTTGCCATCAAACTGAATGTCGTTATCGGATATTAATGCCTTGGGTATGCCAAACCGAATTAGGATGTTATGCTAGACGAACTTCTTGACGTCTTTTTCTTTTATGGATGCGAGTGCTTCTACCTCCACCCACTTTGTGAAGTAGTTCGTTGCTTCAAGAAATAACTTCCTATTGCTTGGTGCTGTTGGGAGTGGTCCCACTATATCCAGGCCCCACATTGCAAAGGGCCATGGGCTGGTCAAAGGTAGGAGCTCTCTGGCTGGTTGATGTATTTGATGTGCAAACTTCTAACATTTCTCACACTTCTTGACATATTTCTCTGCGTTTGCTTGCATGTACGGCCACCAGTACCCTTGTGAAATTGCCTGGTAGGCCAGCGATCTTCCTCCTTTGTAGCTTCCACAAACGCTTTCGTGTATTTCGAACAAAAATGCCTCGACCTTGCTGGGATGGACACACTTCAAGTAAGGTCCTATGAAGGATTTTTTTGTATAATGCCAGTGATGGGGAGAGCCAAAATCGCTGTGACTTTGCTCTAATTTTGTTGGCTTCTTTCTTTTCTTTAGGTAAGATGCCATTTTTTAAAAACACTATGATGGGATCCATCCAGGAAGGGCCTAGATCGGCGCAACATGCTTCGGCTGCTTCCGGCTCTTCGATACTTGGTCTGGGTAGGAAGTCAATTAACAATGGGTGTGGGATAGACGTATCTGCTATTGACGCAAAACCGGCCAGCTCGTCTGCTTTTCTATTTTCCTCTCGACCGATTTGATCTATCCGAACCACTTCAAAGTTCATGATCTCCCTTCTGACCAACTCTTGGTACTTGGCCATTCTATCATCCTTTGCTTCGTAATCACCCGAAATTTGGTTGACTACCAATTGGGAGTCACTGTATACCATCAGCTCGGTTGCCTTCATGCGAAATGCCGACTTCAAATCCGCTAATAATGCTTCATACTCAGCTTCGTTGTTGGATGCTGGAAAGCCAAGGTTGATTACTTGTTCAATGGTCAGGCCTTCCAGTGAGATGAGAACTATGCCGAGTCCTGCACTGTGTCTGTTGGAGGCTCCATCAATGAAGAGCTTCCACATCTCTCCTACAAATAACTTCCAGCAAATAGAGGGATCTGATGATGCCTTAGGATTATGGGCTTCACCGCCGACACTATTTTCTTCAAACTTAATGGTCGTCGTTATGACCTGGTCCTCACTGTTTAGGACTGGACTTTCAGCAGGGTGTTTGCTTGTCGTAATGCGGGTTGCTCCTTTCTCCCATTCTGAAAGGCTGAACAGTTTGTTATGTAGTGAGTGCCCTACTGTGGTGGCTGCGCTATCCCTGCGGCACTTTTTCCCCGTCTCCCTGGTTAAGTCAATCGGGAAAACTTGATGGCTTCCTAGGGCATATTCAGCCACGAAGTCTGCTAACACCTATGCTTTTATAGCAGTTCTTGGCCGAAACTTAATGTCGAACTGCCCTAACTCCATTGCCCACTTCAAAATTCGTCTAGAAAAATCCGCCCTTTCAAACAAGGCTTTTAATGGGAAAGCTGTCAAAATAATCACGATGTGGGTATGGAAGTAGTGCGACAATTTTCTGGAAGCCATCATTAATGCTAAGGCCAACTTCTCCAATGTCAAGTACCTTGTTTTGGCACCCGGCAATGTCTTGCTAACATAGAAGATAGGCAGGTGTTGTATTCCCTCAGCCCATACCAATACTGCGCTAACTGTATGCTGAGAAACTGCTAAGTATAAAAAGAGTTCCTCCCCTGGTACTGGGGTTACCAACAACGGTGGGGAGGCCATGTATTCTTTTAGGCTTTCGAGAGCGCGGTCGCACTCGTCCTCCCACTCAAACTTGGCCTTTAGTGCATGGAAGAACAGTCGACACCTATCTGACGACCGGCTTATGAATCAGTTTAGCGTAGCTGCAAGGCCAGTGAGATGCTGCACCTCCTTGACTATGTTGGGCCTCTCAAGATCTTGGATGGCTTTGATCTAAGATGGATCAGCTTCTATACCCCAGTTGGTTACTAGAAACCCCAGGGATTTTCCAGACCCCACGCCAAACGCACACTTGGATGCGTTCAATTGCAGCTTGTGGGACTTCAAAATTTGAAACATCTCATCTAGGTCCTTGAGATGGTCCCCTTCATTCTTACTTTTGACCACCATATCATCTATGTAAGCTTCCATTGTTCTGCCTAACAATGGCTCAAACATTTTGGTGATCATCTGTTGGAATGTTGCCCCTATGTTTTTTAGGCCAAAGGACATGATCTTGTAACAATATAATCCCCTGAGAGTTATAAATGATGTGACCTCCTGGTCCAGTTTATACATAGCGATCTGATGGAAACCGCGATACGCATGAAGAAAGCTAAGTCAGTTGTGCCCTGCAGTTAGGTTCACCAGTTGATTTATTCATGGTAGAGGAAAGCTGTCTTTCAGGCATGCTTTGTTGACTGTTTTGTAGTCCACGCAAACGCGCCATTTGCTGTTCTTTTTTGGTACCACTACCATGTTGGAAATCCACCTGGGATAGTGTACTTCTCTGATTGCCCTTGCTTCCAGTAGGTTTTCCACTTCTTCTGCCACTATCTCTGCATGGTGGAGTGCCGATCGGCGAGTTCACTATACAATTGGTCTGGCGGTTAGGTGAACATTGAGTTGATGGCAAATGAAATTAGTGTCAATGCCAGGCATGTCATACGGCATCCAGGCGAACACTTCGATATTAGAGGTCAAAAATTCCATGACCTCTATTCTCTCGGTGCTGGACAGAGATGAGCCGAGCAAAAAGAACTTCTTTGGGTTTTTCTCATCTATTCTTACCTCTACCAAGTCTTCCACTACTTTCTGTTCGGCTATTTTGCTAACGTCTGCAAACAGCTCATTACTTTCTGGCTCTTCTACCATTTGTACAAACCCTTTTGCAGCCCAGCTGCCATTTACTGTAATGAAGCACTGTTTGGATATGATTTGGTCTCCTAAGACTTCTTCAATCATTCCGGTTTCATTGGGGAACCGTAACACCTGATGGTAGGTCGATGCCACCGCTCGTATGGCGTGCAACGATGCTCTTCCCAAGATTATGTTGTAAGTGGAAGGGACTTTCAATACCCAAAATTCCACCTGTTTTGTCATTGTTCTTGCCTTGACTGGCAAAATTATCTTGCCAACCGGCCATTCTGGCAGTGAGTTGAAACCGACTAGGGGAGATGTCGCGGGTGCCAAGTCTTTGTCCTCCAATTTTTGTTACTTGAAAGTCTCGTAGTACATTATCTCGCATGAGCTCCCTTGATCAATTAGGATCCACTTGATGTCAAAATTCTTGACGCGCAGAGTAACCACCAGTGCGTCATTGTGAGGGCTTTGTAACCTGGCTAAGTCTTTATCATAAAAGGTGATGACATTCGTTGCCTTCGTTTTTCCCTTTTTCATGGTAAGTTGTGCACTTAGTACCTCTCTCATGTGCTCAGCCTTTTGATCATCCCACTGAGTTCACATACTCATTCAAGTTCGATGATCCCATGTATTACATTGATTATGCCTTGGAGCGGACCATCGACCGGCATCCTATCCGGCCTGTTGCGGTCCTAGGGGTTGGCTGCGTTCCCCCCTCAATATATTGGTCTAGGTGGCCCACGACCACTAACTCTTCCAAATGTTGCCTTAATGGCGTACAATTTTCAGTTCGGTGCCCCTTTTCATTATGGAAGGTGCAACGATACCTATCATCGAAGCCCCTTTGCGCTTCTCCCAACTTGGCTGGCCGCCGAACAAAGGGTTCATCGCGTATCTCGCTAAGAATCTGGTAGATAGGTTTATCGAATACCATAGTGATGGTAGTGAGGACTCTTAACTTCCTTGCTTGAGGGTCCTCTCTGTTGGCTCGTCTACCTCGCCCATTTTTGCTCGGTTGTTCTTCCTGTCCAACCATGTTAACTTTTGCCGCAAGTTTTTTGTCTGACATCGTTGTTGTGCCAGCTTTTGCTTTGGTGCGCACGACATCTTCTTCTACCCAGGTATGCTAATGCACTCTTCCCATTAGGGCCTCTATTGTGAAGGGTGGTGTCATCGTCATTGAATCTTGCAATTTATTGCCAGTCGGCAAACCTTGTTTGTACTATGCGATAGCTAGGTTTGTGGGACAATCTCCAATTTGATTAAAAGTCTCCCAATACCGGTTATTGTAAAACGTCAATGTTTCCTTCTCACCATTGTCTGTGGAGAGAAGCTGGTCAATCTCCACTGGCATCTTAGTGTTCGTTTTGAATCTGGTCACAAATGCCTCTGCTAGTTGCGCCCATGAAGCTATACTACCTTTTGGCAACCTCTTAAACCATGTTAAACTCAGGTCGCCAAGACTGGAAGGAAACAGGCTACACATTAGAGCCTCGTTTCGCTGATACACGGCCATAACCTGGCGGAAGTGGCTCGAGTGCATGTAGGGGTCTGACTTCCCCTCATAAGTAGTGAATTTGGGCTAGTGGAAGCCTGAGGGTAATGGTACGCTCTCTATCGTCAGAAAGAACGGCGAGCTCTGCAACCTCGCTAACGCTTTGTCTGCTGCTTCGTAGGCAAGGTCTGGTTCTGGCATCCCAACCTCGACACTCCCATGTGTTCTAAGCACCAACCGTTGCAGCGCTGAGACTCTATGGAGGTCGCGAGCCTGAGTGTCTTCTCTCCTTCGAGCCCTTTTTTGTAACACTGTACGCAAGTCTGCCGACCTAGGCAACTCCGTGTGACTAGATGTTGTTTAGTGTGAATGCGAGGGACGATAACTGTTTCCCTCCGTATAAGACCTTTCAGTCCTCGTTCTCTCAGACCTAGAGTAACGAGTCCTGGAAGTCCTTGACTATGTGTCGCCTGTCCTGAGGCTTCTACTTTCAGCTTGTGACAGTGTGACTTGCCTGTCACGTTCTTCTGAGTGGCCAGAGTGCGTGTTGCCTTTGCGCCCTTCTTCTGTTGCCACCCATTTGCCTTTTATCTGGCACTTCATCGTCTCCATATCTGCCCGCCATTCTCTATATCAATTCGTCTTGCTCCCTTACGCGATCCTCTAGAACTTGAGGATCCATCCTCCGCCTCTGCCTGTCAGGGCTTTGAGAGCGAGGAGGGCTTGAGCCCTGTTTTTCTCGTGTGTCTCTCCGTGGGTTCCATCACTGGGAATCTAATTCTGCCATAGGTGGGATAAAAGGTAAACCTTCACGTCTCCGACCTCCTTTCAAGGTCTACCCATCAATAGCAGAATGTGGTAAGTCTTCATTGTGCACCATAGATTTCAACTAAAGAGGAAACTCAATCAAAAGGTTTGTTCTTTGTGTGATTTCCCACAGACGGCGTCAATTGTACGAGCACAGAAATAATCTTCTCGTATAATCTTGTTGATCAAGTTTGCCCTCCTTCAAACGTCATCGCTTTGCCACCTGAAAATACAAACGTGAGCTAGCCGACGGGTGTGTACCGAAAACCTCTCTGATGCCTAAGTCAGCAAATAAACAATAGACACAAAAGCTCTGTATATTCTAGAGTGAGAATTGTGATACTTATACATAGGTCTTGTCATGAGTTTTTGTACATTCTGACTAACACTATCCTGATAGGATTCCAACTCTCCTTATAAGAGTCCTCCTAGGAATCACACTCCCAAGGATAATGCCCATCCTTATAACTCCTTACTCACTGCTAACCAAGTGAGATAGTTACAACTATTACCTCGGCTGGCACAAGACTTAACTGTGCTCACACAGCTCGGTGCTACTTTAGGCAACACTGTCAGTCTTGACTTTGATGACGCCCTGCATAGCTATCCTTTAGCTCGGCCCTCCTTCCACTGATACCTTGGTCCAAGATAGCTAGGTCATGCTGTTGGTAGCCCATCTCTGACCGGCTTGATGCAGATGATCTAGGACCGTGCTACATAAGTAACTACTTCAGCCCGTAGTTCGGCCCAAATCTGAAATACGAAATGTCTTCTTGGCCTCGTAGCGTAACCCATCCCCCAAAGAAGACCCGTCCTAGCTTGGCCCAATTTGTTCACAAATCACCCTCTCAGATTATAAAAGAGAAGAAAGTTTCTAGGGTTTAGAGATGAAAAGATGTGAGATTTGGTTTGATTTTTGAAAAATGACGGTTTGCTGGATTTTCAAAATAAAGGTTATTTAAGGGCCTAAACAGTGAGTTTATGGTTTTAATAGCTAAATTGAAGGCCAATAGGTAGGAGAGAGATTAGGGTTGATTTGGGTGTGATGGATAGGGTTTGGGGGCTAAAAAGTGCACTTTTTGAAGATTGTGAATAGTAATACGAGAACAGTACTTGGGTTATTGGCGCAAAGAAAGAGAAAGAAAGGAAGAAAGACAAGGAAAAGAAGAGAGAGAAAGAGGTTCTTCACCCTTTTAAGGGCTAGGTAAATTCATGCAAACTCAATCCCAAATTCTCATAAATCAAATCTCTATTGAAAATAAAAATTTCATGCATATTTATAAGTTGTTAGACTTTTCTTATTCCTACAAGGACTATAACTATGATTCCATAACTAAAAGGACAAGCGGTGGAAACTACCACGTTGGAGTACTTTAGACCTGATAAGGACTTTATAAAAGACCCAATAACCAATGCTTTTAAAATCGGATCGGCGGTTCAACCGATTGACTGGTCTAGGTTCCAGCCCGGATACACCCATAAACCCTTTCCAGTTCGAAACCAACCTTTTTCCATTAAACCAGCAAAACCCACGGTTGAATTGGTCAACTGGAAGAACCGGCACCAGTTCAAGGGAACTGGCCAGGCTTGACATGTCTTCTACAAGCATGGTCAGGCGCTGAAAAAAAAAACAACTTACAAGGTTTGAACTCCAAACCACAAGTATGAGGTTGTTGCTTCTTTCCGCTTAACCAGCAATCACCTTGTTAAATAATAGTGGAAATATTTTATTTATTGTATTCCATTCATTTTCTTCCATATATTACTATAATTAACATTTTTACAAACAATATCAATATAAAAATAAATGTTTAAACTTATAAAGGGTTCCTGGAATCAAAAACAGAACTACAATAAATGTGTGCTTTATTCTCTTCAATTCTGATTGAAGACTTGGAAACTACTCTTTACCATTTCTCTCTTATCTAGTCCACTCTCATATCTTTTCTCTTCTTGTCACTTTATTCTCTCTTTTTTTCCTTCTTCTCTTACTCAACTTTCCCTCTCTTGCTCTCATTGTCTTGTTCTCACTACCACTAAGCTGATTTGAAACTTTACAATTCTGAATCTAAATTGTTTCAAGGATTTCTTTGCTTTTCTTGCTTTTTATAGTTTTTTTTCCCCCACTTTCTTCTTTATTTCCTCACAATATTTTTTCTTTTGTTACTTTGAAGAACCACTGTCATGCATGTTTGTAAAGTAAGTTTTGCTGCAAGAGGGAAAGATTTTGTGATCATTATGAAGAGTTCAGATTGCCTATTCTTTCCATTCACCAAAAACATTCTACTTCAATTTTAGCTCATCAATGGAAAAATGCTAGATTATATCGTCAAGTCCTTGAAGCTCTGACGTGATCCCCATTTCTAAGGGTTAAATTAAGAAAGCCCAGGGTCATAAAGAGTATAAAGGCTGGAAACACTTGCAAATTTCTGAAAACACATGTATACAATCTGTATGTGTCTTGATTTACCAAACCATTTCTTTTGCCATTCTAAAACAGAATATCTGGAATATGTTTAACGTAACAACGATCAAGTAGCTCTTTTGATATCGTATATATGCTGACATCATGCACAAAACTTCAAGCTTTCAAAAAACTTCTACTTAATGAATCTCTTCCTATGATTTTACTTTTAAGCCCCCTAGTTTTCAATAAAAGAAAAGGTTTATTGGGTGTTTTTAACCCAGAATCTTGTCAATTTTGTTCTTTTATTGGGTATACAGTACATTCCTGTAGTCACATTAATAGATCTTCTGTCAGTGTGTAAACTTAGAAGGATCTGCTACTTCTCTTTCATGCAGGGTGTTTCGAGGGCATTAGTTGAAAATACAAGAACCTTAAGATTGCCTACTTACTTGCATGAAAGATAAGTTTAATCCGTAATGCAAAGATGAAACATGAAGAGGAAGGAATTGCTCCATCGATTGATGTAAACCTAATTGATTGTTACTTGACTCTTGCGCGTCACATCATCATACCTACATAAATATATGAAAACATGCTAATCAAAAATCCTGATTTAGCTATGTCATGCTTTAATTTTGTGAACTCGTCTCGTTTAATTCACTTGTTTTCCACACTTCCATTTCAGAGAATTGCGACATGCCTGAACATGTCCCAAACAAAAGTCAGGAATGCAACAGAGGTGCCAAGTACTTTGAGCTTTATACTGTCTCAATATCTTGTAGTTTTTGCAGTTATACCAGGCTTCATCCCTTGTCTGATTTCTTCTTGCTTAATGTAAAATATCTCTCTTTTTGTAGGCAATTAGTAAGGTCTTCTATCTTGATAGGGAAGCATTCCCCTCTTTAAATGGCCTTCCAGGAGAAACACTTCATAGTGTAAGTGCATTTGTACTATGTAGCAACTCAATTTTTGAATACTAACTTTTTATTGACACTACGTACCACCTAAGAGATAAAAGTTTGACTCCTCTTTCTATCTTTCCAGTACATTGCAGATAATCACCTCGAGAACAATCCATGGCATGGAGTAGATGAGTGGGCACTCAAGGTAGTAAGGCAACAAAAAGAATTTTTAAAACTTTAAATGCGAAATGTTCAATGGAAATATTATTCTGTGCTGAGCAGAAAAGTAGGTTGTCTGCCTATCATCAATGAACAAATGACTGATAAAAGGCATCCATCCATGAATATCTCCGTATTATCCTGCTCAAAATCAACACATTGATATGATCAAAATTCACAGAGAGTGAGAAGAAGGGGAATCTAAGTGATGTACATGCAAATGCATGCATATATGCTTATTTCTTTTAAAACATAGAAAATTATTTTCTACATGTATTGAGATTCTAAAATATGCCAAATGGCTTTTTTTAGCTTTTCTTTGTAGCTAGTTTTTGTAAATACAACACATCTTATAATGTTGTTTTCCAAACTAACACGAACAATTTATCTTGCAAGATGAGGTAAATAAGCTTATTAGTACAACACTAAGAGAACGGGAGAGAGATATTATACGTCTTTACTATGGCCTGGACAGTGAATGCCTTACTTGGGAGGATATTAGTAGATGGTGGGTACTGCTAAACACTATCCATGACATCTCTCAGGTGGCCAAATATGCTAATATATAGACCTACTTTTAAAAATGCTCTAGAGTTGATTCTGTCATGCATGCTTTTGAAATTAAAGAAAGAATGCTGATGCTAAAGCTATATTATAGGGGAGCACCTTTTTTCTTTTAAATCTTTGCATGTGGTCTAGAATCAAATCATTCAGATGAACTTTAGCCCTCTAATTGATGCAAACATTTGTGTGGTGATATTGACATGATTCAAATTTCCATTTATAGATACAACTAACTAGGCAACCAAAGGAAACGATCAATAATATTAACATGGTGCAATGCATATATGAACTCGATCATGTACTCTTTTGAACCTTTGCATTGGTGACATTGTGATTTCTAGGTCCTTTTCCCTGCCTGTTTATTGAAATCCTTCTTTTCTTTTCTTTTGCTTTCATATTTTTTTTTTTTGGGGGGTCCAAATTAACTTAGTAGTTTTGAATGCCATTTTGTCCAACCCTCCAGGATAGGATTGTCCGGGGAAAGAGTTAGGCAAATCAGACTTGTTGCACTAGAGAAACTAAAACATGCTGCAAGGAAGAGGAGACTGGAGGCCATGCTGATGAATCATTGATTTTGGTAGCGGACTACATAGAAATTGCATGTAAATATCAAGGAAGAGAAGTTGATTCTCCATTTTATTTTTCTTATCAGGAATTAAGCAAGTGTATACATACATGGTTATGTAACAGATTGTATCCCTTAATTTTATGTTGGGAGTGTCAAACACACCTTGTGATCGAGAGCTTCTAACATATGTCACAGCAATCACTCTCTAATGTATTCTATTATTGCCAAAGATTCGCAGTTGTGAATCTATCTATATCTTTTTCTACAAACTCCAAAACCAAGTTTAAATTATTGCCTTTGTTACATTACATGTGTTGTGTGGATTAACCACTTTGTCTTAATTTATTGGCAAATCATTTTCAGACTAATTAACATGGAATCGCAGGTAATACATGCATATGCAGGTGGTGGTATCCAACGGGAATTAAATAAATTAGCTTGTGCAGTGAAGATGTGAATAGGTTGTCTTATTTTCTTCAATTTGTAGGGAGCTTATATTTTCGCACCCCAAATCTCTCAATCCTCAAAGTAACAAATTACCCTAAATCCTAATTCTCCATCCAAAACCCAGCCACCACTTCATCGCCGGTGTGAGACCCCTAAACTTTATAAATCCTAGTAAGGCCCTCACTTTTGAATTATTATAATAAAAGTCCTCAACTCCACATTTATAATTTTAACCCTAGAATTGAAAACAAATCCCGGATGAAACTGTGCAAATCCTAATCGACTCCCGTAACTTAGTAATCATTTCTAACACTCTATTATTAATTACTTAACTCTCTAATTATAGATTGATCACTCAAAACCTTAGTTTCCGATTTCTATCGTTTTCATTCGGTTATGCATCTTTTAATTCAAAGTAAGATAATTCAAACTAACTTATTTTTCATAACACTATTTTAATTAATACTAAACTTGAAATAGATATTCTAATTAAACCCAAGCCCTTACATTTTATTTTAATTTTATTTTGACCTCAAATCATTCTTTATACAGACAAAAGTACAAATTATTATTTTAATCTTTTTCTACCAAAATATCTACATATATATATATATATATATACACACATATTTGTACCAAAAAGATGATACAAATCCCTTGATCAAATGCACATGGCCGGCCACCCTCTTGAAGAAAGTTTGTGATGTACTTTTCGAAGCAAAATCTATGAAATTAAGGAAAAAAGTGAGCTAGTAACCCAAAACTTGGAAACTTGTTTTGCACCAACCTAGCCATCTAGTTCCATTCCAACCAAATGAGATTTAAGCCATAATTAAACCATGATTAACCATCTAAATCACCCCTCATTCTATTTTATCCTAAATAAATCCAAGACTATTCAATTCATTTGAAATCAATGGGTATTTTGGACCTTTCACCACAATTTTCCTATAAATACACCACCTCCCTCAACACTTTTGGCACAACAAACACATACACACACTCTATATTTCGGTTGAGCAGACAAAAAGAGGAGAGAGTGAGAACTTTGGAGGAGGAGGAGGAGGAGGAAGAAAAGTGAGCAATTCTTGCATAACACCTTTACTAGGCAAACAAGCAAGTCACAACACAACCCTCTCTTTCATTTTCTCATTCAAATACATGATCTTAGAGGTTTAATGTATCATTTTCAAATATGTATTTATAATGTTCATGTGTTTGAATAAAGCAATTATAGCCTTGTTTCTTTCCTTGTATTTTCACTTAATGGAAGCAAAACTATCTTTTTCTACTCATTTCTCACATTATTTCCGAAAGCATACCTTCATTCTAAAAATCTGAATTATTTATATACTATTTAGCGTGTTTTTGTCATAAGAGAAATGGAAAATTACTCATAGTTGCCCTCTTTTTCTATTACTCTTCTTACTTCAAGTTTTGTGCAAAAAAGACCGCCCACTTTCAAAAATTCTAAAAAAATGTTATCCTTAAAGTGTTATCCTTTAATTAAAAATGGTTTTATTGAAAAAGAATGAGTGGTTTAAGAAAAAATCTGATTTTCGTAACAATCGACGAATCTGAACAGTTCTGGAGTATTTCTTTAATAACTAAAAAATTAGAATAATGTTATTGTGGGGATATATTTTCTGAGTACCAACACGTGGCAAGGTGACGCCGATGTGTCAGCCGAGGTGCCACGTGTCCTGGTCGTTGTGCCGAGGTAATCTCGGTTAGGCCGAGGTAATCTCGGTTAGGCTGAGGTTTCCTCCGAAGATATCGGAATCCGAGATAAGCGGATAGGGGACAAGAGTCCTAGAATGAAGAGGAGACTTAGTCAAGATGAGGATAAAGCTCTTAGGGAGTTTATCTTTATCTCTTAAAGAGTCCAAGGTAAGTCCAGAATTGGAGTCCCTAGAAGTCAGGCTTCTAGTGGGACTATGATTGAGTTAACTATAAAAAGAGAGGCACCCCCGTGGGTCTAAGGGATGCAATTTATATTCTAAATAGTGAGTTTTGCACTATTGATTATCTTGGAGAGATATACTGACTTGATCGTCGGAGTGCCCCCAGGTGGAAGAACAACTGCCGGAGCCTTCTCTTTTTGTTACAGGTTAGCTGAAGCCATCTATTCTGCCAGTGCTCTCCAGCTGAATACTGAGTTGGCAGTGTGATCACAAAATCACTCACACAATTTGGCACCGTCTGTTGGAAGAAAGAAGAATAGATGGCCAGTAACGGACAGAAGAAAAAGATTGGGGACGACACTCCTGCTGGGAGTGGCAGACCTATTGACCTTGATATCGAAGGAGACAACCACAATGCAGAAACTCGTGACCAGGGCCACAGAGAGAAAGACGTCGGCCAGGAGCGCGACACTTCGAAGAAGACAGCAAAGCAAGTACTATAACGAAGATAACCTCCAGGTATGGAGGGATAGGTGCCTACGGAAGGATGAAGAAGTAAAAGGATTGGCAAACAAGTTGGCAGACCTGCAGTCGGTCGTCAACTTCATGATGCAAAACAATGTCATGCAGCCACCGTACCCGCTGCAGGACACGCCGATTCCAGCAACTAATACCCAGAAGGAAGGAGGGAAAACAATCCCCGAAGCCCCTCAGCACACCAGGAGCGGAAGGCACTCTCACCGGCCTTCCAGGGAAGTCGGACGAGAGGAGCTGAGACGAGAGGAGTCCCGAAGGACGTATCACACGGACCCAGAGCCCAAAGAACATCGGCATGTTCAAAGGCAGGCGCTCTGCTTTGACATCACCCATGGAGAAAAATCAAAACGGGCCCACCACGAGACCGAAAGTAGTGTGCCAAAAAGATTAAAGTCCAAAGATAGCCGAGCTCCAGGGAGGAGTAAAGAAGACTTGAGAGATTACCTCAAGAGGAAGCAACAGAATGCTGAAGCCGAGGTAACTTCCCCAGTTAAGCCAAGGACACCATTCTCGGTGGAATTGGACAAATTTGAAGCACCAAAGAGATTCAGTATGCCGAGGTTCCAAATATATGATGGTAAGTCAGATCCCAACTTCCACGTTGGACTATACCTGAATTCAATGGCATCATATAGTGGGAACGAGCCGTTGCTCTGCAAAGTATTCCCCTCATCCTTTGGGGATACCTGAATTCAATGGCATTATATAGTGGGAACAAGTCGTTGCTCTGCAAAGTATTCCCCTCATCCTTTGGGGACATTGTATCAGATTGGTTCCATAAACTACCGAAGGGAAGCGTAAAGACTTGGGAAGGCCTGGCCGAGATGTTTGTGGCTAGGTTTGTGACGAACAAACTACAGCCCTTGAGGGTCGACGCACTGATGGCTTTAAAAATCACCAAGGATGAAGGCCTTAGGGCCTACGCAAAAAGGTACTACGAGGTGTTCAATTGAATACCCGAATGCAACCAAGAGGTGGCGGTCGTGTCTTTCAAGAACGGCCTGAAAGATGACTGCCCACTACGGAAGTCTTTGGCAAAGACATTGCCAAAAAGCATGGAAGAACTCATGGCGAGAATCAAGAAGTACGCCAGAGCCGAGGAGGATACGTTGGGAAACAAAGAGACAAAGCAGGAGAAAGGAAACGGCTCGCCGAAGCGAGGCCGAGGTAACAATGGATCGATCAAACAAGAAACAGAATTGAGGGCTAAACAGGCAGTGACAACTGTGTTCCGAATCCCAGTCCACAAAGTCCTGGATCAAATACGAAACCAGCCCTATTTCAGAGCACCGGCAAGAGCACCAAGGGAATTTATGGAAAGAAACGTCAGTAGGCGTTGTACTTACCACAATGAAGAAGGGCACCCAACTCAGGGTTGCAAAGCCCTAAAAACACACTTAGAAGACTTGGTAAGGCAAGGCCATCTGAGGGACCTTGTCGATGAGGCCAGGACAAGGGAAGAACAGGCAAGATTGCCTCAAGCACCAGCAGCTCCGCCTCCCCCAGCACAGCAACCACAGGCAGGAGGACCACGGGTGGTTAATGTAATTCACTCAAAGGTGAACAAAAATGACATACGAGGGGAGACCCAGAAGGTAAAACACCTACAGCACGTGAACCAGGTCGGACATAAAAGACCTCGGCCTGAAGAATGCCAGGGACCAACGATAGCCTTTACTGAAACCAACCTAGAGATGGTCCAGCATCCACATAATGATGCCTTGGTAGTATCCCTCCAGGTTGGGGAGTGCCAAGTGAAACGCATCTTGATTGATCAAGGCAGCTCTTGCGACATCATGTATGTTAGATGTTACAAGGAGCTGGGCCTTCATCCTGATGACTTGGAGCAATCCAATGGCCCGATGGTCAGCTTCAGTGGAACGCCGACGTGGCCACTGGGCGCAACAAGCTTGGAAGTACAAGCCGGCACTAAGAAGATCAAGACAGTTCATGGTGATTGACATGCCCTCGCCATACAACATCATCTTGGGAAAGCCATGGCTGCATGCAATGGGGGCAGTTCCCTCAACGTTGCATCAACTACTATGGTTCCCAACAGAGCATGGGATTGAAGAAGTCAGAGGAGATCAACTGCAGGCAAAGAATTGCTCCATGGCAACAATGAAATCCACCTGCAACATTTGAGAACCGGAGAAGGCAGAGATTGAAGACGAGGACATGAAGGTCCTAGATGATGTCGGCAAGCAGCCAGCCAAGAAGAGTGAAGAAGCACTGAAGAAAGTCCTCGTCCAGGAGCATGATGAAGAACGCTTCTTTCTTGTCGGCTCGGGCTTAGCCGAAGAAGAAGAAAGAGAACTGGAAACTTTTCTGAGAGCAAACATAGAGGTGTTTGCTTGGACGCCCTATGAAATGCCTGGCATTAACCCCGAGGTCACATGCCACAAATTGAACGTTGACAGGTCAGCCAAACCCGTAATACAACGAGCCAGAAGACCGACGTTGATGCACGTCGAAGCAGTGGAGGAGGAAGTAGACAGACTTCTGGAGGCCAGGGCCATCAAAGAAGTCAATTATCCGACATGGCTATCAAACACTGTGGTAGTAAAGAAAAAGAATGGTAAATGGAGGGTCTGCGTAGATTTTACAAGCCTGAACAAAGCTTGTCCCAAAGACAGCTTTCCTCTACCCAAGATTGACCAGTTGGTAGACGCCACATCTGGACATGGAAGGATGAGTTTCCTGGATGCTTACAGGGGATACCACCAGATAGCCATGTAACCCCCAGATGAGGAGAAGACAGCGTTTATCACCCCGAAAGGGCTGTACTGTTACAAAGTAATGCCTTTTGGGTTGAAAAACGCAGGAGCAACTTACCAAACGTTGGTAACCAAGATGTTCAAACACCTGATTGGCCAAACAGTAGAGGTCTACATCGATGACATGGTCGTGAAGACCAAGGAACCTAAGGGTCATCTTGCCGACCTAAAAGAGGTCTTTGGTATACTCAAAACATACCGGCTCCGGCTCAACGCATCGAAGTGCGTGTTTGGAGTTGGATCAGGTAAGTTTTTGGGGTACCTGGTAACCAGAAGGGGCATTGAGGCCAGCCCAGATCAAATCAACGCCATCCTAGAGCTGAAAAGCCCAACGTCGGCAAAACAGGTTCAGATGCTTACTGGAAGGGCCACAGCCCTAAACAGGTTCATAAGCCGAAGCTCAGACAAATGTAAACCTTTCTTCAACCTGGTGAAGAAGGCCACGGACTTCCTATGGACTGAGGAATGTGAGGCCGCTTTGGCCGACCTAAAGAAATATCTGACCACGGCTCCAGTCCTCCCAACACCTGAACCTGGGGAAGAACTGTTTTTGTATTTAGAAGTTTCAGAACACGCAGTGAGTGCAGTGCTAATCCGAGAGGAAAAAGGGGAGCAAAAGGCTGTTTATTATGTAAGCAAAACCTTGGCCGATGCAGAAACGAGGTACCTACCACTAGAGAAATTAATGCTGGCCTTAGTAATGGCTTCAAAGAAGCTGAACCATTATTTTCAAGCGCACAAGATTATAGTGCTAACAGAGCACCCACTGAAGTCCTTGTTACAACAAGGAGACTTAACTGAAAGAATAGTAAGATGGGCAGTGGCCTTGGGCCAGTATGACCTGGAGTTCAGGCCGAGAACAGCAATTAAGGGCCAAGTTTTGGCCGACTTCGTGGCCGAATTCACGCCAGACTCCATCGAACATCGGGCTCCGTTGAGCCAAGATGAACGATGTCCAAACAAATAAGGAGAAGCCCAGCCAAAGGCAAAAGAACAAAGAAAGGGAAAACTCAGACCCTACAGCATTTACATCGGCGACTCCTTTCGCCTGTTTGTCGATGGGAGCTCAAATCGGCAAGGAGCGGGGGCAGGAGT
The DNA here is from genome assembly GCA_036172215.1 of Camellia granthamiana. NCBI lineage: Eukaryota > Viridiplantae > Streptophyta > Magnoliopsida > Ericales > Theaceae > Camellia > Camellia granthamiana. The sequence continues at coordinate 93,325,364 of CM069913.1, forward strand.
AGTGTTAATATCTCTAGATGGGGAGATATTGGAACAGTCCATTCGATTAGGGTTCAAGGCCTCGAACAATGAGGCAGCATATGAAGCATTGATTGCATGACTAAAGCTGGCAGTGGCAGCAGAAGCAGATGATGTAATAATTTTTTGTGATTCACAACTTATAGTGAATCAGACAACAGGAGAGTTTGCAACCCGAGATGAGAGAATGTCGGTATACGCAAAGGAAGTCATCAGGCTGGCAGCCATGTTTCGCAGCTGCCGACTTCTTCAAGTTAGCCGAGATGATAACAGCCACGCCGACGCATTGGCCAACTTGGCAAGTTCAATACAAACTGGAAAAACAAGGACAATAATGATTGACTATTTGTCGAGCCCGAGCATAGAACCAGCGATCACAGAGCAAGAAGCAATGTGTGTGGACTTGGGACCAAGCTGGATGGATGCAATTGTTACATTCCTAAAAGAGGGAAAGCTGCCAGAAGACCATAAGGAAGCACACAAGGTCAGATTGAAGTCGGCAAGATTCAATCTGACAGCGGACGGACATCTCTACAGAAGGTCCTTCACTGGACCCCTTTTAAGGTGCGTACACCCTTTGCAGGTTGAAGATTTTCTATATGAAATTCATGAAGGGATTTGTGGAAGCCACGCTGGGGGCAGATCACTAGCTCACAGAGCCATTACCCAGGGGTATTGGTGGCCCTACATGCAAAAAGATGCAGAAGCCTACGTGAAGAAGTGTGAACAATGCCAAAGGTTCGCACCTTTGATACACTAGCCAGCTGCTGACCTGAACCCTGTATCCAGTCCATGGCCATTTGCCCAATAGGGCATGGATCTTGTTGGGCAGTTGCCCCAAGCAACTGGGCAAAGGAAGTACTTGCTGGTAGCAACAGATTACTTCACGAAGTGGATAGAAGCAGAACCTCTTGCCAAAATCTGAGATGTGGATGTCAAGAACTTCATATGGAGAAACATCATCACCAGATTTGGCATTCCAAGAGCAATAGTTGCCGACAACAGAACGCAGTTTGACAGCAAACTCATTAAGAACTTCTGTGCGAAATTCAAGATAAAGAATTACTTTTCAACACCAAGTTTTCCCCAAAGCAATGGGCAAGCAGAAGCATCCAACAAAGTAATTTTGGATGGGATAAAGAAGAGGCTGCAGGCAGCAAAAGGAAAGTGGGTAGACGAGTTGCCTAATGTACTCTGGGCATATCGGACTACGTCGAGAAGATCAACAGGGGAAACCCCCTTTGCCATGGCTTACGGCACAGAAGCAGTCATCCCACTGGAGATCGGCATCCCAGGGATCAGAACCCAGGGAGTGGAGAATGGGACTAATGATATACTTCTAGCCCGAGATCTGGATCTCTTAGAAGAAAGAAGGGAGAAAGCTGCAATTCAGCTCACAGCATACCAGCAGCAGCTTGCTAGAGCTTACAATAAGAAGGTCAATCCAAGGGATTTCGAAGTCGGTGACCTAGTCCTAAGAAAAGTTGTTGGCAACAAGAAGGATCCCAGAGAGGGCAAGCTTGGCCCAAACTAGGAAGGACCCTACAGAATTACTTCGGTATTAGGAAACTGAGCATATCGGCTTGAAGATAATGAGGGCAAAGCATTGCCTAGACCCTGGAACACCTGTAATTTGAAATTTTTCTATCATTAGATGTTGCCTGTTTTTTGGCCGATATCATCAATAAAATCTTGTCGGAATTCTTCAACACTTGTGATTGATAAAGATGCATAATATTGTTTCTACAAGACATGAATAATAAGAACCCAAGTGGAACTTAGGTTCACATCAGGGGGCAGAAAGAAGACAAAAACGTTTAACACTTGTTGAAATTTGTAGCAATTTACAAGTTAAAGTTAAGCCAAGACTATTGTTTATCTTCACTTGTTGAAATTTGTAGCAATTTACAAGTTGAAGTTCAACTGAAGTAATGCTTAACGCTTGTTGAAATTTGTAGCAATTTACAAGTTGAAGTTAAGCCGAGATTATTGTTTACCTTCACTTGTTGAAATTTGTAGCAATTTACAAGTTGAAGTTAAGCCGAGATAATTGTTTACCTTCACTTGTTGAAATTTGTAGCAATTTACAAGTTGAAGTTAAGCCGAGATAATTGTTTATCTTCACTTGTTGAAATTTGTAGCAATTTACAAGTTGAAGTTAAACCGAAGTGATGCTTAACACATGTTGAAATTTGTAGCAATTTACAAGTTGAAATTAAGTCGAGATAATTGTTTATCTTCACTTGTTGAAATTTGTAGCAATTTACAAGTTGAAGTTAAGCCAAGATAATTGTTTACCTTCACTTGTTGAAATTTGTAGCAATTTACAAGTTGAAGTTAAGCCGAGATAATTGTTTACCTTCACTTGTTGAAATTTGTAGCAATTTACAAGTTGAAGTTAAGCCGAGATAATTGTTTATCTTCACTTGTTGAAATTTGTAGCAATTTACAAGTTGAAGTTAAACCGGAGTAATGCTTAACACTTGTTGAAATTTGTCGCAATTTACAAGTTGAAGTTAAGCCAATATATATTGTTTAAACACTTGTGGAAATTTGTAGCAATTTACAAGTAGATCATTGTTTAGCACTTGTTATAACTTAAGAAAAGTTTACAAAGTTGAGATTAAACCAGTATATGTTTATCCTTGTTGAAATTTATAAGCAACTTGCAGGACAAGAACTTGCCGAGGTAAATCATCAGTTGGTATAACCAAGGTGTGTCACCCTGAGAAGGTTGCACAAAAAAGGAAGAGTACATAAGACATGCAAAATATTCTAAGTATAGAATCATGCAAGAGCAGTTAGAATAAGACAAAGATACCAGCATTCAGCAAAAGAAAGTTGAGTTAGCATTCACAAAACAAGGAGGCACATCGGCCATATGCAAAACTTACATCGTCTAAAGAAACAAAGAAGTACAAGAGTACAAAAGACAAGAAAAGAAAAAACATGACATCAAAACTAAGATTCCCCAACATCGGCAGCAGGCTGGGTTTGGACGTCGAAGGACTGCTGGGAAGATACCTCGGCCGCCTTCTCCGCCGCGATCTCGGCATCAATTTGGGCAAGGGTCTCATCAATACTCTTATCAACAAGAAGTGAATCCGATGATACCTTTGGAGGAATCACATCCTTGGGAACCTCCTCAACCTCCTCGTCTTGAGTTAAGTCTAGGACTTGCTCATTTTGAGGAGGGGACTTGGCCCCAGCAACATCTTTTGATTTCCTCACCAAGGCCTCATCCTCATTCCCATCCTCAGATTCAGATTCAGATTCGACATCAGATTGAGCTGGTGGAGGAGGTGGAGGGAATGGCAGAGGAATTTCGTCGGCATTCCTCAGAGGCGAGTCCTCGGGGACATTGAGTTTTTTCAGAAGAGACATCCAACCAAGGGTGAAACCCTTGTTGCATGCCTGCTTCACTTGTAGTTCATAAGCCTCAATAACGTCGGCCATGCCTTGAGTGTACGCCTTCTCATCAGCTTCTTTGATTTTGGCGTCTTTGGTGGCCAGGGCCTCCTGAAGCTCCTTTTCGACCTGGGCCATTTTCTCCTCGGCCTCTTTTCTCTGGGACTCAGCAACCTTCCTGATGGCCTCGGCAGAATCGGCCTTCTCTTCGGCCTCAGCCTGATCCTCCAACTTCTTCATTTTTGATTGAAGGTTTTTATTGGCCTTTTGAAGGGCAGAAAACTCCCTTTTCATGTCGACCAATTTCTCCCGATTTTCAAAGGCTTGCATAGAGAGAGAATGGGCATGCTGAATGGCCTGAAAAAACACAAGGCAAAAGTTATTTGAAAAATTTTACAAGTATGAAAAGGAGAAAGAAAGACAAGTTACCAAGTGAAGACACTTACTTGAACAGAACGTTGAAGCATGAAAGCATAGTTCTCATACTCGCTCATCTTGGCATTCCTGTCAAAATCGCCTGGAAGAAGTAGAGCAGTACTGAGGGTGATGCCGACATTGATGTCATCGACGCTATCACTAGCCATAACAGGCTTATCTTCTAGAGTAATTTCAGGCGCCCAGGGGACGTCTGGTATTTTGGACCCCGAGGTCGTTGCAGAGGATGACCTCAGCTTCTTTTATTTTTGAGATTCTGATGGCTGGGTTTCAAAGCGCCTCTTCCCAGTAGAGGGTTGAGATTTGTCACTCTTAGCCAGCTTGGAAATAGGTAAAGTATCCTCAGATTCAACCTGAGTTACTTTAGCCTTTGGCTGAGCCTTTTTAACTCTTTTTGGCTTCGGTGGGGGCATGGTTTGTGTTGGCTGAGTTTCAACATCAGAAGGGAGGCTGGCTAAGAGGTCTTTTGCAACTAGTTTTGGGCGGCCCATCTCGGCAGTAAGGACAAGACGTCGCCGACGTTTTCGTTCTGATATTGGGACCAGGTATGGAGCCGAAGTTGATGGCTGATCAGCTGGATCGGATATTGATCATTGATCTGTCCGAGATGAGGATGCAGTTTTTGGAGTTGTGGCAGAGGGTGGCGAAAGACTTTTTTTCTTCCTTTTAGGAACGTCAGGCAAAGTTGACTTATATGTTGGAATAAAATTGAGAAGCACAGGCGCTTTCCTTTTATGGACTGGCAAGTCCAGAAGTTTCTTCAAATCCTTGCTGGGAACAAAGGATTGGCGAAAATTTTTCGGTGGCTTACGAACAGCTGCAAAAAGAACAGACGTCAGAAACAGACAAAGTATTTAAGACTTTGAAAGAAAACAGGCAAAGCTGAATGCTGGGCTCTTACCCTTGCCCTCTAAAACTGATCGAGGAAGAGGGTAGAGATGGATGCCCTCGTCTGGAGCAAACTCCCAATTTCCCGAGGTAATGAAATAGTTATCTCTAGCCCCCTTGTTGGAGTCTGGGAGGTCAGCTACGATTTTGAATTCTGTAGACCTCGGCTTAAGGTAATAAATGTAGCCTTTTTCTTTCAAATTAAGGGCACACATAGTATAGCAGTACTGGATATCGGCTAGGGTGATCCTAGCGTTTTCCTGTTTGGCTAAAGCTATGATGCCATTGATCACTCGGTAGGAATTGATTGCCAGTTGCATGGGGTTCAACTTATAATAGTGAAGAATCTCGCGAAAAAAGGATGTTGAGTGGGAGCCGGAGTCCGCACTCAGTGAAAGCTACAATGGGAAAGGGCATCGAATCATCTATGGGCATGATGGAGTCGTTATCTCCAGCCAGCCTCAGATGGACATCGGCAGGGATGGAGAACTCTTGCCTAAAGTACTCAAGTTTGGTTGGGGTATCAACCCTATGTCTCCACATACCCATGATATCGGCCTGAATTAGAGTGGTTGGATTTCAGAGAGAAAGTGTTTTGAGAGGCTTAATAAGACCTCGGCAAAAACCTAGGTAAAGTACTACTTTCAGTTTTTTCCTAAATTATGGGTTCTGCACAACAAATCCCAAACCTAGATCTATGAAAGCAAGGGTTCAAGGCACGGATCTGGAAGACAGAAAGGTAAAGACGTGCTTTAGAATCAAGAACAGGGATGGGCTATCAAGAGCATAAAGAATACAAGAAATAAAGGGTCAAGAACAGTAACAAGAGTGCAAGAAAGTGGTGAACAGAATGTATTCAAGATATGGGCAAGATCAAAACCATTGGAATAAATATGTTCAGATATGTGATTCGCAAGATTTGAAACAATAATGGCAACAAGTAATGAAGAATATCAACAGAATTGAAAACGAAAGGAACAGTAGCTTACCAAAAGAAGTGAAGCCGGTATGAAGATTGCCGAAGTCAGACGACAGTTACAGATGTAACAAAAACGATGAAAGCTTCACAGGAAGGGAGAAAGGAAGGCAGTTGCAGAGCTTGAGGACTGGAACAATGGCGTATTCAAGAGCTAGAGAGAGAAAAAGCGAAGAGAAATCGAATGCAAAAGTGAAAAACTGAAGAAAGGGGGAAAGGTTTTGTCAAAAATTTGAAACGGCGGCAAAACGGGGCATTGAATGCGCCTGGAACAACGCATACGTCAGACGGCGCACACAGACGCAAGACGGCTTGCAAGCGCGTCATGGGCACGGTCCAATGAGGTGGAGACGCGTAAATGAAACGGTTGAGCAAATGATGCATGACAGCTCACACACGTGAAAGAGTTCATTGGAATTCTTGTTCTCTGAAAAAAAACATGTCGGCTTGAAATGAATGATCTCGGCTGAGGAGTTCTTGAGCCGATGTACAGGAAGAAGTACCGATATAGGTTCCATCACCTCAGGATACCGAGGTAATAGAACCTAGAGGGCAGTTGTGGGGATATATTTTCTGAGTACCAACATGTGGCAAGGTGACGCCGACGTGTCAGCCGAGGTGCCACGTGTCCTGGTCGTTGTGCCGAGGTAATCTCGGTTAGACCGAGGTTTCCTCCGAAGATATCGGAATCCGAGATAAGCGGATAGGGGACAAGAGTCCTAGAATGAAGAGGAGACTTAGTCAAGATGAGGATAAAGCTCTTAGGGAGTTTATCTTTATCTCTTGAAGAGTCCAAGGTAAGTCCAGAATTGGAGTCCCTAGAAGTCAGGCTTCTAGTGGGACTAGGATTAAGTTAACTATAAAAAGAGAGGCACCCCCGTGGGTCTAAGGGACGCAATTTATATTCTGAATAGTGAGTTTTGCACTATTGATTATCTTGGAGAGATATACTGACTTGATCGTCGGAGTGCCCCCGGGTGGAAGAACCACTGTCGGAGCCTTCTCTTTCTGTTACAGGTTAGCTGAAGCCATCTATTCTGCCAGTGCTCTCCAGCTGAATACTGAGTTGGCAGAGTGATCAGAAAATCACTCACATAGTTATATATACCAATTGATGCACTAAATAGTATACTAACAGATGATGAGGCATACTTTTAGAGGTTTTAGATATTTGTAATTTGTATAATAGGTGAGGTCAATAATACTGACATAACACTAGTTGGTACACTAGTATGTACATTAATTGATTCTTGTAGCACCATCGAAAAATTTAGGAAAGGTATCCCATTTCTGAAAAATGACATAGAAACTAGATAAAATTCTTTACAAACCATAGGAAAGCCGAGTTCGGAAAAAGTCAAGAAATGTCTCTTAGATTGTAATCTTTAAAGTGTATCTAATTTGGAAGTTTATGTTTGCTAATGATTTCATACTTTAAAATTTCATGAATATGCTTCTTATCACTTGTTTGGGCCTTAGTATGATTTTTACATTTTTATGTCTATATTTCTTTGTCATGGTGCTTCGATGATGCTTAAACGTGTATGGAAATTATTTTCTCAATAGCTTATTCTAACCTTCACTTAAAACATCTAACTCAAGGGGAAACTAAATGGGGTAGTATTGGGTTTTCGATCACTTGAATAATGATGATATGATAATATGTTAACTTCAAGTATGGATTGATGGGACATGTTCCCTAATTGAAGGTTAAGTCTTGCACAAGTGATTTTTTCGGAACCCTTGAATGGACCGTTGTATTCGGACCCTAGGTATTTATGATGGATAAGGTTGGAGAAGGTTATGGGCTTGGCCCTTATTTTTACCGTATCTTTTGAGGTCCTCGGTTGGTGCTATGTCGTATGTAATTGTTGTAGGCATCCGGGATAAGGTCTACAAAGCAACAAAAGATGGGGTATACTGAATAATCCGAATCTAATTCTTGCGGTTAGGTTAGGAGGATGAAATCCCTATTTCTAGATTATTAACATCTAACTTTGTAACCCTTTGCTTATTTACTTGAATGTCATGCTTCATTACTTGTTTGTTATTATTGTGATTGTGTATTGGGTTGGGAAAAAGAGACGGGGTATGTGTGTTTACTTGGCATTCCAAACTCATGGCGTTTCATACCAAGTATTGAAGACTATTACCCAGTCGAAGATGAAGTTGGAGCATTTGAAGACGTATGATTATCTTAGAAGAATTAAGAATTAGTTTTGTTGAATCCAGTTTTGTAATCCTATTTGGAATTGTAACGTTTAAATTATTGATATAATTAAAATTTATTTCTTGTAATTATTATCTTACTTATATATCTATACATATCTTTTGTAACCTATCTTTATTTTCCATCAGCTTATGTAAACCTTATGTTATACCTTATTAAGATTTGTCAAAAAGGTAGCTTTGCTATTTAAGAAGATTGGACTTTGAAGAGAGGCTATATTGACTCCTTCGATCTCTCTTGGGATCTTACTTAGTTATTGACCAAAGGACTCATTAATGACGTTTTCTATACTTCATCCATAAAGTTAATCTTGGAGTGCCACACTTGTAATATTAGAAAAACCATTTATTTATTTGTTAATGTCTTCCTTGATGTTCCTGATTTTTGGAGCATCACAGTCAGCCTCATTCCCGACCACCTCAACCATGCCCCACACCTCCAGTGAAGCTTTCTCACCTCTACCACTTATCGTCATAATACCTACCCTCTGTAGGCCACACCATCGCAATAACATTACACAGTCTATAGCAACTGAGAGACCAAGAGAGAGAAAAAGAGATAGAGATATCTCAAGGGAAGGGGTAGGGGTTATGGTTGTCACGCAGGTGAGTGGAGGGAGGAGTAGGGGTGGCAATGATGTAGGGTGGAAAGAGGGGTTAGCGAGTCACAAATGGTAGTTGGGAGAAGCAAGTAGAAGTGAAAGGGGCTAGGGAAGTAGTGGTTAGGAGGGTATGTGATTCTGGCATCAACACTGGCGATGGAAGTGCTGATAGTAGGAGGTGGCAACTATGGTTGGTGGTTTGTTAGAGTTAGGAATAAGGGTTTTAAGGAAGAAGAATATGAGGGTATTTTAGGTATGTTGGGTTGTGTATTGAGTAAAATATTACAAGTGTGGCACTCCAAGATTAACTTTATGGATGAAGTATAGGAAACGTCATTAATGAGTCCTTTGGTCAATAACTAAGTAAAATCCCAAGAGAGATCGAAGGAGTCAATATAGCCTCTCTTCAAAGTCCAATCTAAAATTAAATATATTTATTATCTCCTTACACCCCCCCTTAGTCTTCAATCCATACTCCTCTTTTCCTTTCTTAATTTTTCTTTTCTCTTACACATCTCTTTTCAAAAAGTGAGAATCATAGTATTTTGATCATTAAAGAAAGCAATGGATGAAGAAACGGTAGTGAAGAACCATAAAAAAAGTGAAATTGTGAGTTTTTTTTAATTTATTTGGTAGGTTTTTGTTTCGTTTTTCTGGATTGGTATAGTTCGGCATCACATTGCCGAACAAAAAATATAAGTCTGGTAACTAACTACTGAATAAAAGATACATTTCTGGTAATCCCAAATCAAATTTTTTAAATTTATTCGGCTTCTCATTACCATATATTTTCAGTTTCATTTTTTTTATATTTTTATATTTTTTTGCCTTGACGGATTATACTTATACTCATTGCAAACAATGCAAGTACTACAATATTAGTGGACTCTAATCATGAATTCATTACAAACGAGATTTGTTAAGTTTTTTTTTTTATGAATACAATTTTTTCTTATTTTTAATTTGTATTGAGTTTTATTAATAATTTGACGTATAAATGTATTTATTATCTTTAGATTTTTAATAGTCGTGAAGCATTAATTAAATGGGCTTCTGATGTTGGGAAGAAGACTGGATTTGTCATTGTTATAAAGACATCAGATGCGAGAGGTAATGGCAGAAAACTAAGACTTACACTTGCATGTGAAAAAAGTGGTTACTATAGATACAACAAAAAGATCAATGAGGAACGATTGAGGTTGACAGGTTCTAAAAAGTGTAGATGTCTATTTCTATTAAGGGAAAAAAATTACCTATAAATTACCAAAACAAATTGTGATAACATGTTTGATTGATGGATGCAAATAATGATAGATTTTATGGATACTTTATGGGCATGTTTGATTGGGTGGATTAGAGCATGGGATTGGGATTATTAATCCGTGGGCCCAATTATCTTATGTTTGTTTTAACATTTTGGTTTAGGATTATTAATCCAATGGATAATTAATCCAACAAATTTGTAGGATTATTAGTAATGGGGTAGGGGTGGGATTATTAATCCAATGGATATTAATCCAATTAGATAGTGAATACCACACTAATTTAATAGGATTATTAATACTTCACTATTAGTCTTGTGAATCAAACATGACCTATGGGTATTCATACACTTGATGTTTTTATGAATAATTTTATGGATACTTTTTATGTATGATTTTATGGATACGTGTTTGATTTATAAATTTTTTTTATGGATGCTTCAAGGAAAAAATAAATCTTTCAATGTACAACGACGGGGGCCTAAACAACTCTATTCTAGTTTGGCAGCATGACACTATAGTAATCTCATTTGTATAACAATGTATCACTAAACATACACTTCACAAGTGGCCCAAATGAATTTCTTGTTATCATCTAATTTGACGGCAACATAATGCTGGGAAAAAAAATATTGTCCGGTAACATAGCACTAGAGTAATTCAAATTAATTAGCGTTGTATTACCGAACAGGCCCACTACAAATTAAAAAAACATTTTTTGGAAGACATTGGCTCTGTAAATGTATAGCAACAAAATGCTAGAGAGATTTATTTTTTCCGGCAGCAAAACACCGGAATAATGTAAATTATTTAACACTGTGTTACCAAAATTAGTGGTGTAAAGAGATAAAATAGTTAATTTAGAGTTAGTTTTGGTAATATATTGGAGGTGTAATGATAATTACATTTTTTTTTAGTGGTGTAATGAGATGGAGGTTGTAAAGAGGATAAATAGTGGTGTAAGTAGAATCACCCAAAGAAAAATTAAAAAAGGAAAAAAAATGAGTAGGGATTGAAGACCAAGGGGTGTAAGGAGATAACAAAATATATTTAATTTTAGTGTTTTGTCCTTAAAGGTAATTTCACACATGGATAAAATTGGAAAGAAAAAAAAAACTCATATGGAGGGTATAAAAAGGTAAAGTAGTGATGTAAGTAGAATCACCCTTTATAAAAATTATTGTGATGAGAAGTACCTATATTATTTTGAAGGACATTTTCTTTCCAATTTTTTCCTTTATGTTAAATTTTTTTAACTTATCTGTTCAAATTTTTCAAAAAATATATCTATTGAAAATTCCTATATGTTGAAATTAAATGTTCAAAAAATCTATATATTAAAATTATCTGTTGAAATTGCTAATTTTTTCCAATTGAAATTTACATAGCATATTTCTCTTATCTGTTGAAAATTCCTATATGTCGAAATTATATGTTCAAAAAATCTATATATTAAAATTATCTGTTGAAATTGCTAATTTTTTCCAGTTGAAATTTACAGAGCATATTTCTCTTATCTGTTGAAATTTACAGAGCATATATTCTCTTATCTGTTGAAGTTTTATTCCTCTCCAGATATACTTTCTCTCTCATCTCCTCAGCCAACACTGTCCCCTCTCTCTCTTTACAAACCCATATCTCTGTTCTCTTTCTACCAGAACCACTATTTCTCTCTCTATCTGTCTAACACAAAACTAAAGAACAAAAGAATATGATGAACATGACAAACAAAAAAAAAGAATAGGAATATGAAAAAAAATTTGAAGAATAAATAGATTGTGCACAAGCCTGTTCTTATGGACTGGATAGTTTTACGCGTGAATCTTTAGGTAAAGAAAATTTAAATTTGGATTTATGGCATGAGCTCTCTTTCAAGTATGTTTTTTTGTCACTTTAGTCTTTCATGTTTTAATTTTGTCAATTTTATCTCAATTTTTTAAAAAATTTGATTCAATTAGATCAAATTCTAAACAGACCGTCTAAATATAGTTAACAAAATGGTAATAAAATACACACATAGTTCTTAAAGTATGTGTTTTATGTCACTTTGATCCCAAAATTTTTTAATTTTATCAATTTGGTCCTGAAACATTAATGAATCAAATGAAACATAATGTCATAATATTGATGAAATTGACAAAATTGATATTTTAAGGACCAAAATGATACAAAGTATATACTTTAGGAACCATAGTTGAAATTTATAATTATTTCATTAAAGATTTAAACAGCCTTTTTGAATTGAACTAATTTGACTCAAATTAAAAATTTTAATGATCAAAATGATAAAATTAAAACTTAAGAAGCTAAAATAAAAGAATTGCATATTTTAGAGACTATAAATGGGAGTTGGGATGCCTGCTGTGCACCCAACACAACAGGCACTGTTATGCAACTTTATGGGCTTATTTTGGGGTTCATTTTGATAATCCGAACCGTTCACATTTTAGAATACATCGAGTAGAACATACCTGCCAAAAATCAAGTTAATTGGATATCGTTAACCCTTTCATACACTCACATTTGTATCTTGAAAAATAAATGACATTGTAATTTAAAGTATTAAAATGAATACAAATGTGAATGAATGAAAGGGTTAACGATATTCAATTAACTTGATTTTTGGCAGGTATGTTCTACTCGATATACTCTAGAATATGAATGGTTCAGATTATCAAAACAAACCCTGAAATAAACCCATAAGGCCGCACAGTAGTGCATGCTGTGCAACCAACACAGCAGGCACCCAACTCCCTATAAATGTCCTTTTATCCTATATTGTTATTTGGAGTGAGAAGCCACCAGAGAAGAGGTTGGTAATGGAAAAAATGAGAGTAACTCCCCTCAAGACTTTATCATCTCCATACCTCTAAAAATTTCACTTTGTAGGATTTTTATAGGATTGACGACTTGATCCAAACATTCATTTTGTAAGCTTCAAAGAGAAAAACATATATGTAAAAAAAATGAGTTTGATTAGATATTAACTTACTGTATTTTGTTTTATAAAATGGACGATTTTAGTTCAAAATCATATTTACTATTGATTTCATAAAATAAAATACGATTAGTTAATGTTTTTATTGATATTCGATCAAACTAATTTCTTGCATATATATTTTTCTCTTCAAAGTCTATAACAATTCAAATTACCATCGTGAGGGACTCACAAAGTGAAATCTTGAAAAGTATGAAAATGATGGAATCTTCAAGGAAGTTACTCCTGGCAAAAATAGTCACCTCCAAAAAAGAATAAATAAAGTGAATCTTGAATCTATAATGTTCATAAGAGACATCAGCTATGAACTTTCTTTAATCATAACTTAATTCACTATAGACTCGTGGTATAGACAGCCTTGTTTTAACAACTCATTAAAATAGGGGTACTCAATCTAAAAGTCCAAATTTCAATTTTGTTTATCCAAAGGTCTAAGCGTTGAAACATTTTGTCCAAAAAAATAAGTTCAAGCAAAATGACCAGAATACCCTTTCTTATATATTGGGTCCCAAACCCTCTCGCTCAGTCATTCTGAACTCTCTCTTTCTCTCTCCCTCCTTAGTCGGTCCCAAACCCTCACTAAGACCTTAGCATCACTCACCACTGTCTCCTCCCTCCGCCAATCTTCCTCTCCGCTGATCTACCCACTCTCTCTCTCATTCACCGCCGATCTCTCTTCCTACACACACACACCCTCTCTCTCTCTCTCTATCTCTTTCTCTTTAATCTCATGCTATCTGTCTCTCTGTAGAATTGACTTTCTTCGCGCGCCCCTCTTTCGGAAAGGCGCGAATTGGTTTCCTACAATTCGGACTCCTGTCACGGTTCTGAATCTAATTTCACAAAGTGCAATGCGAGACAGATAAACACCAAAGAGTCCAAACCGGCAAATCATTTTGGAAAATCGATTTTGAATCAAATAATGCCAAAATTGGACTGTTTTGCCAAATTACAGAGTCGCCATCTAAATATTTTATTTTAGGAAAATTTAGGAAACCCTGACTCGTGCCAAAGGCTACGTGTCCGTCATTACCAAAGTTATCTCGGCTCGGGAATTGGGTACGAGAGGGGAAGGTCATGAAAGGATCACCCCCGCTCGCCCGATCAAAGGACCGGCCTCTACTAAGTATGATATGTTGTTTTATAAATCTCATGTGTTCTTATCCAGTTATTAGCTAACTTTACTATGTGATGCACACATACAAGTATAGACTAAAATCGTGAGAATTGGAACAAATCAACTCATGTTTGTTTTCGAAAATAGTTTGAAAGTGCCACCCTCAAGTGAGCTAAAACGCGGATTTGCCACCAAGTATGATGGGCTTAAAACATGATTTTGCCACTTCACAAAGTAGGCTTAAAACACACATTTATCGAATTGTCTCAATTCAAGCAACAAAGCCTTCACCTACAGGCATTCAAGCAGTTTATCATTTAAGTACATAGCCTCATAGCAAGCATGCTATCATGGCAACACTCACACTCATGCAAGTATGTTAAAGCGTAAAGACTTACAGTGTACTCCAAGCCAAAACAAAAAGCTAGTTAGAAATATGCATGATCTTAACTATACAAGGTGCCTAATGCAACACATGCAATATGCAACTAAATAGGCTCGACTATCTAAGATGGCATATGAATGCAACAACTTGATAACATGCTTTGAAACACATATTTAAATAAATATTTAAATACAATGCAATTTGAATGATGCACCGAGCCTCAGTACATGCAAGACAAATGAATGGATGCAAACATGCGAGCATAAGGTATGCTAATCGAAGCGTGCCCTAAACTAACCATCGAAAGCGGTTAAGTAAAAGGGAGAAAGACGTGGGGTTGAAAGACATACACACATACAAGCACACTTATTACAACATTGCGCCCTCTCGAAGAAGGGTCCGAATGAATAAGCTAAGCTAATCTAACTAATCTAATTAAACTAATTAGACTAATTATTACAAAACAAAATAAAGAAATAGCTAAGCAAAGCTACTTAATTATTACAACACTTAACTAATTAGCAAACTAATTAATTAAATTACAAAACCATGCTAACTAAACATGTAAAGCACTAACTACACAGCCTTAGCTCTGCTTTAGGAAATTGAATATGAATGCATTCAGTTTTCGCCCCTGAAAAGCCCACTGGTTTGCTCTTGAGAGACTCTATTTGTAGGGTTACTCCAAGAACTTTCTGCTCCACCTTACCAAACCAATGCTGAGGACTGCACCAGTGGCCTGCCGGCCATGAGTGCTTGCTGCCGGCCACCTGCCGACCAAAAAGAGGCACTGCCGGCCAAAGATGTAGCACTGCCGGCCATCAGTGGGCCACTAGTGTGCTGAATCACCACACTACAACAGAGCACAAATAGAGAAAAATGGAGGGTTTTCCAAGGATATGTTTGCACTGTGCACCTCCTTATCATCTCAAAACATCAAAGGAGTGGCACTCTTAGATCCAAAACCACCAATCAAGCATTTTCAATGCATGATGGCCAAAGATCCAAGTTGTACACTTTCAATAAATGCACAAAAACAAGATTCAAAGGACCACCACCCTATCATGCATGATCAAGGGTGATGGAGACAAAGGAGATTGGCTCATTTCATCACTTCAAGTATGAAATGGACCAATCTACCTTGTGTTCAATATAATGTCCGATTGAACACAATGCAATGCAAACACAACATGCTTATCTTAGTCATGTTTTACTTGTTCAATTCTTGTTTACACATTTTAGCATTACCAAGCCATTCTTTAATCGGTTTGTCCAAGGTGAGTGTCCTCTGATGAGAGAGGGGTCAACCAAAGGATGGTTTAAGACATGAGAGAGATCATGCCTTTGGCTAGGAGGAACCCTCAAAAGAGGGTTAAAGCCATTGAGCATAAGCTTTATCTCAAGCTTAAGCACAATCATAAGGTTGACCAACTCTCAAAACAAATGGAAATATGAAGAAATGAGGGAGATTGCAGAATTTTTTAGTGCTAAAATGGCATGAAAAAAAATGCTAAACCATGCAAACAACTCATGTACAACATGTTAAGAGCCAAAAACACTAAAGCTAGTGAAGAGCACTATACTAGAGGCATGCAATATCAAACTCAACTGACCAAACCAGCTTTGGACAGAGCTTAAACATGTCAAAACAGTGGCCAAAATATGCTGAGATGGTAGCACAAAAGGCAAGACAAACATGCTCACATGTTAGGCCACAAACAAGGCTCAAAGCACAACTCTCAAAAGCCATAAAAGAGTGATAGAAGTGAGAGTGTGACAGAGTTATACATACTGAAATCACATGTTAAATGATGCTACAACATGCAAGCAACACATGCACAACATGTCAGAGGCCTTAAAACACTAAGCTAGTGAAGGCATTTGCACTATAACCATACAAGACAAGGCTCATAAGGGATAAACACTTTAAAATAGTCCTAAAACAACTTAAACGAAGTTCTAAAATATGCTTGAAGTAGGCTAAAAATAGCTAGAATGAAAGGCCAACACATAGCACAAACTAGACTATTAAGCACCATTGCACTACAAGCATATAAAGCAAGCCTCAAGTGGCCAAACTAGCTCAAAATAGAGCTAAAAGCAGGTCAAAAAAGTAGCAAAAACATGCTGAGATCAAGTCACAAAATGGTAGAAAAACATGCTCACATGTTAGGCTATCTACACATGCAAACAAGACACAAGGAGGGGAGGCCAACTCCTCCTATTTTCGACCTCAAAACATGGTTTTTGTCACTGAAAAACTTCTGAGTTTCAGTGGTTAAAAGGCCAAAAGAGTTGGTTTGAAAGGTGATGAAAGATGGCACAAAAAACTTCACAAGCTAAAGAGTAAAAAGAGGGGACAACCTCCTAACTCACAAAGGCTCAAACCACCACTTTTAGGACTGAAAAACATAAATTTTTACATGCCAAAACCAGCCTTGAAATGGTGGAAAAAGATGGCAAAGCAAGTATGAAAAACAAGCTTAAAGGGAGAGAGTTATACCTCTCGAAGCACAACACAATTTTAGGCAACAAAACCAAGCAAAATCACCTCCAAGAGCTCCAAGAAGACCTTCTAGAACCTCAGCTCAAGGATAACCAACTTTGGTCAAGGATGTATAGGCAAAGGAGAAGTGTATCTACACTTGTATGCACTTATGCACAAAGGTTCAAGAGAGAGAAAAATGTAGAGAGAGAAAATTATAGAGAGAGAGAGAGACTCCTCAAAATATTTCACTCCTAAAATGTTTCTAACCTTCAAAACAATAGAGAAGGCTCTCTATATATAGAAGAATGCAAGCTCAGGTCGAAAATATCCCAAAAGGAACAGCTGGAACACAAATATCTGCAAAAATTTGACTTTTTGCATCAATGGCCAGCACTGCTTCATTAATGGTCGGCACATGATAATTGTTGGCCGGAAATGGTCACTCTTGGACGGCAGGTGGCCGGCATAGGCCATTCATGGCCGGCACATGGCCAGAAAATCCCATTCATGACCAGCAACCTCCACCTCTGGTTGGCCAGAAAAATCTGCTCTTTGAGCCCAACTTCAAATGGGAATATCTCCTTCATCTGGACTCCTTTTCAGGTCATTATTGAGCCTAAATTAAAGCCCTTGAAGTCTTCTTTCCAATGGTGGCAGCCGCACATCAAAATTCCAAGTGTGTAAAAAGTTATGCCTTTTTTAGTGAAGACTGCTCAATTTCGATCCTATCCGGATTCATGCCTAACTTCTCCCAAACTGGGTTTCTTCTCTCCACTCCAATTTTCTTCAAATCCAAACCCCTAAATAAGGTGTTTTGAAATATTTTTTCAAAGAGTTCACCTCTCTTCGATTCATTTCCACTTTGTCTTTGCTCGGTTTACCAAAAAGCGCAACATTTAACAAAATGCGAGCGTCGGAACATCATAGAATCATTTTCAAAAATATTTTGAAAAAGAGGGTTTTAAGGTCTAAAATCTTTTGGTCAAAATCGTTTCGGTCCAAAAAGGGGTGTAAGGTTGGGATTTGAAGCTCCTCTTGCCGAAGAAATCGAACCTTTGCACTGCACAACTTTCATCACCAAGTAAACAATCAGTGGCGCCCAAGTCTTAAGGGTGGTCAAAAATGGGGTGTCTACACTCTCCCTCACACCCAACACTACCATCCTCGCCATATTGATCTCATACTCTGTTGCCTCCTTCAAACATTAATCAATACATACCGTCTCTCTCTTTTTCTCATTTCTCTCTCCTCTCCCCTCTCCATCTTAGCCGCCGACACCACCATTTCCTCTTTCTTTTCCCTCTCCACGCCTGTCAGATCCACCGGCATCCATCATCAGAGATGTTAGATCTGGACCAAGTTCAAGTTATGCTAGATTTAGACAGAGACAAATCTTTCTCTAAGGTTTTCGTCCAGATTGATGAGTATCCAGATCTTTCTCTAGTTCGATCTTCTAAGGTTCTCATATTATTTTATTTTTTCAAAACATAGGCCATGTGTGCATTGGGACATTTATTGCAAAACTTAATTTATTTTTATCCCTTTTTTTTTGTTTTGTTTTGTTTTTAATTACATAGGTGAACTTGATGTTTCTGGATTCACCCCCCAGAGTGGATTTCTCTTATTTACATAAATCTATCTAACGAGAATCGGAGAAAGATTTATCAAACTCTAGAAATCTGATAGTATTTTCGAACAGAGGCGATTTCGATTTGTTGCTGATGATGAGTTAGGATTTGAGTTTAGAATCGCAAAAATGGTGTTTGTATCGATTTTTTTTCTTTGTTATTTGTGTTAGTCTGTGTGTGTGTGTGTGTGTGTGTGTGTGTGTGTGTTTTGTAATAGTTGTTGTGGTTTTTGTTGTTGATGACGATGATGATGAATATCTCTGCTTGTTTATTTATTTTTTATTTTTTGTTGATGATGGTGATGAAACAAAATGCAACAGATAGAGAGAGAGAATAAATATTTGAATAGATAAAATTTAGTTTGGCTTGGTATTTCAACAGATAGAAAACAAAATTGAATAAAGATTTTTTCAACAGATAGAAAGAGAAAATAGAAGTTGAGAAATAAATAGATAAAGACATAAAATATAGTAGAGAGAGAAACATATATAAGGAAAAAATAGAAAAGAGAACTGGATAAAGACATAGATAGTGAGAGAAACTCACAAATTTGAATAGATAGCGAAAAAATTGAACAGATAGATATAAATTTGAATATGAAATTCTTTTCTTGAATGCTGTGGAAAATGAGCCACACTCTTTTTCAATGTATGTGTAAACCTAAATGAACAGATAATAAAATATTTTAAAATTTGAACAGATAAAAAAAGTAAACAGATAAAAAATTGAACAGATAGTTTTAAACAGATAAGTATTGAATAGTTAATCAAATTTGGACATATATTTGAACAAATAAGGGTAAAAAATTTGAACAGATAGGAAAATTTTTGAAAAGATAGCCAACGAATGTCAACAAATAAAAAAAAGTCAACAAATAAATTAGGGGTAAAATTGAAAACAAAATGTCCTTCAAAATTAACAAAAAAATTTCTCACTAATATTTCACAAATGGTGGACCTTTTATCAATTAAAAAAAAAATCCATTGGACATACCTCACTAAATTAGATTTACCACCAATTTACTCTTAAAATAGTTAAAAATATTTTTAAAAAAATATTATAAATTTCTATTTTTTTATGTCATTTCGTAAAAAAATTAAAAAACTAACTAAAATAGTCAATTTTCAAAACAACCCAGAGTATAGGTAATCTTTCTATTATTTTTTTTAAATGAAAAATTACATTTATAATATTAATATATGTTTGCAATTTTAAAATTGGAGTTAGGTGTTGGTTAGGCTCAAAAAATCAGATCAGAAGATAAGCCAAAATAGTTTAAAATGTTACTTTTCTATTTTAGCTTGCTTCTTTTTAAACATACACTCCACCAAGTTGCCGTTCACTTGCACCAAGGATAACCATGTGTTGGGTTTGGAGCAGTTTTGTAGTAACCCACCCTTGCCCCATTTCATATCAAAGATGGGGCAAATCCAGGAGTGGGAAGGCTGAGCAAAGGTGGAAGGAGGACGAGTTAAATTTTTAAGTTGAAAAATAAGAATATTAATAAAATTTATAAATAATATGATATATTACAAATAATAATTTATATTTAATGAAAATTATAAGATATAAGATAAAATAAATCAATAAACATTAATAAAAAAATTAAATTATATAAATATATATATTTAATAAATATAACATGACAGAAAAAAGTAAAAGGGACTATGACTGTCTCCAGTCTTCTATCAGACCAGATTCTCTAATCCAACCCAGTGGACTGTTTTTTGGGCCCATTTTGATAATTTGAACCGCTTACATTTTAGGGTTCATGGAATATATTATCTCTGCAAAAAATCAAGTCGATTGGATAATAAAAAATGTGTTCAGATAATTTTGTATAAACTATTTATTTTCTCACTGTTCATTTTTTTATACAAAATTGATTTAAACACATGATTGCCATTATCTGATTGACTTGATTTTTTTACAATGCTTAGTGTACTCGACGAATCTTAAAATGTGAACAGTTTGAATTATCAAAACAATTTGGGACTAGAAAGAAGTCAGTCCCAAAGTAAAACCCGTCTCCGCCTCGATTGGGTAGAAAAATTTTATAGAGGACAAGATGGGGGATGCAGGCAAGGAAACAGTGGTGTGAGTAAGACTGCAAACGAGCCGAGCCGAACCAAGTTTTAGTATGTTTGAACTTGTTTATTAAGATTTTAATAAGTTCAATATTGAGCTCGAACTCAATAAAAATTTAACGAACTAAGTTCGAGCCTGTTCACAAGTCTTAACGAATCAAAAAAATTATAATTTTCTACTTACAGATAAGATTAAAGTTACAATTGAAATTTTAATTATATAATTATACATACAATATATATAAATATATTTTAAAAAATTAATATTTTATCAAAATAATAATATCTATCACCACTATTATATAAATGTATTATTTATAATTAGTTATTATTTATATTTATATTTTTTAAATATATAAATAACATATTTTTATATTATTTAATATATAAAAAAATAAATTTATTTTATTATTTAAATAAAAATTAAGTGAATTAATTAACTAGTCAAATTTTAATATGTTTTAACTTGTTTATTAAAATTTTAACAATGATTCGGGTTCAAACTCAAAGGATTCACAGCAGACCAATTACATGGTGCGTTAGTGTCAGTTGTCAAAATTTTAGCCAGCCACAGTAACGTTTAGGTTCACAATGGAAGTATTAAGGAGTGTGTTAGTGGGGTGTGTTAGTATCAGTTGTTAACTTATTTGTTAACTGTGGCTAGCGTTTTAACCAGCGAGAGAGAGATAGGAAGACGTGGGAAGTGTCTTGGGGTCGTACGGCCGGTCATCCCCCGAACGTTCGGCCAATCGTCCCCCCAAACATCCGGACCCTTCAAAAAAAATAAAATTTGCCGTTGACTGGTTGACCGGTCGGATGTCCGGCCACCTTCTTTCCCTGCAACCTATTTATATATATATATATATGTATGTATATTCTTTAACACACCCCTTAACACATACTTTATCACATCTACTGCACCATCCCTCACTCTCTAAAATTAACAAACTCTTAGAGCAACTCCAAGGCCCCGTTTGTTTTGGGGTGTAGAGGGAGATGAGATTAGGATGGAGGTGAGACCCACTTGGTGTTGTGTTTGTTTGTAGATTTGGGAAATTGATTGAGATGGATGAGGGGATTACGTTGAGCCTTGGAAGGGGGGATTGAGATAGAGGAGGTGAAGGTGGTATTAGAAAAATAGTCCTAGGACTAGAAATTATTTATTTATTATTTTTTACATGTTGGACATTTTTTTTAACATTAATATTTAATTTTTTGTTAAGTAAAAATCATTATTTTATTTGTTTTATTTTTTTTGGAAATTTTTTATTTATTTATTTAATTTATTTTTTACATGTTGGAACTTTTTTTTTGAACATTAATATTTAATATTTTTATATTTGTTTTACTATTTTATATTTATTTTATATAAAAATAATTTAACAATTTCTACGTAAATAACTATTATCAAAATAAATATAATTTTATCAAAAATGATTTAGACCTCTAAAAATAGACCACTAATAGAGCACTAATTTGTCTTTTTTTTCTCAATTTTTTGTCTTTTACTTCACTATTTTTTTTTTTTAATGGGTGGACAGCTCATTAGAGCTGCACTGTAGCAGCTCTAATCAGAGCTCTACAGCATGACTGTAATTTTATTTAGGGGGATTTGGTGATAGCCCCCTCACTATCTAATTTGTCTTTCAAAAGGACAAGAATTATATAAGTACTTTCAAAATCCCCTAATGTTTTAAAACTTGTTTCTTTTACCATATTACCCTCATAAAATTTTACTCTGTATGAAAGTAAAATTTTACTCTGTATAAAAGTAAAATTTTACACTCTGAAACTAAAAGTAAAATTTTACTCTGTATAAAAGTAAAATTTTACTCTGAAAAAATAGTAAATGTTAGACTCTACACAAAAGTAAAATTTTACTCTGTATAAAAGTAAAATTTTACTCTGAAAAACTAGTAAACTGTGAGACTCTGAAGCTAAAAGTAAAATTTTACTCTGTATAAAGTAAAATTTTACTATCATTCTAACACCAGAGTAAAATTTTACTCTAATTCTCTCAAACAAAAAACAGAGCAATAGAACAAGAGTAAAATTTTACTCTCCTTATTTGAAACAAAAAACAGAGCAATAGAACCAGAGTAAAATTTTACTCTGGTTCTGTCAAATGAAATTAGATCAAAAACAACAAAAATAAATCCAAAAAAAAAAAACAAACAAAAACAAACACAAATTAATCAACAAATCAACATATCTAATTGAAAAGAAAAACTTCTAAAACTCGATTAACAATCACAAATCTCAATGAAAAGAATACATGTGTTCAACAACACTTATACACACAAATATATATATATACATATATTCAAAATTCAAATCTGTGTTTAAAAAAAATATGTATAACCAAAAATAAGTTTAAAAACTTCTCTAATCATCTCTCTATTTCTCACTCATCGGAGAGCGAATTCCTAGCCGACAACAATGGCGGTCTCGAGTCAAATTCTCAATCGACGATCAAACCTCACTCACATTCCTTCGTACTCTATGAGATAAGACTTTTCACTTGTTGATCTGATCCACTTCTTCTTCTGATATCTGCATATATATATATACATATACACATATCTAGGGTAAGATATGAAGGCAGACAGCCATAGCAACCAGACTCAGAGACTTGCATTCGCCGGCCTCTTGGTGCTCCTCCTCCCAATCTTTTCCTGCAATCTCTTCGATCCCTTGGGCCGCGCTTCTCCTTCCATGTTCTCTGTACGTCTCTCTCTCTCTCTCTCTCTCTCTCTCTCTCTCTCTCTCTCCCGCCGCCGAATCTGCAGATTTGAACTTCTCCCCATCAAAATGGTGTAGATCTGAGAAGTGTAGCCAAGGGTATAATAGTCTGATAAAATATTTAAATAATAAATTTTGTTCTTTATACAGGACTTTATAATTATGAAGGGGTTTAGAAAGTATAATTTTTTTCTTAGTCCTTTTAACAATGAAAGGAAGGTAAAGGGGGTTTATAGCCAACTTTCCCTTTTATTTAACAAAAATGTTTCATGCCCTCTTTTTCCCCCACCCCCTTTGACCCCCTCTCTCTCTCATTGGTTACATTTTCTTTTGCTTTTTTCTTTTTTTACTGCTCCTCCAATCACCACCCGTCACGTGTATGTGGAGGATTGTGGGGATGGTGATTAGAAGGGGTCTCTGTCATAACTCTTTTATTTAATCCCTGACCATCAATCTTTTCCCTATGAATCCAATTCATTCTACTTTTGAAAAACAAACTGGCCCAAGAAAAGAGACATAGTGGTCCTGTTAGCTATTTTAGCTAATATTACACTCATATTCTCAGTCTAATGGACTGGATAAAAGGCTTCCTATTTTCCCCAGTGCCTTCTCTGTTGGCTTCAATTGGAGAGTGATTGAAGGCTCTCCAAACTCGTCTCTCCCGCAAAATCGATCTGCTCCTTTGGCGCGAAATCGATCTGCTCCTTCAGCGCAAAATCGATCTTCTCCTTCAACGTTGTCTGCAACTCCCTCCATCTGACCTCTTCCTCAAGGTATGGATCCCTCTATCTCTCTGTCTTTCCCTTCTATGCGATTCATAAACCCTCTCTCTCTCTCTCTCTTCAACTCTTCCCCTCCCATATCTGCGAAACCCAAAATTGAAACCCCTATCTATGTTCATTCTCTGCATGTTATTTTCTTTGTTTTTCACATGTATGTATCTGAGATTGGTAGTCTTGTATGCTGCTGCTACAGTTGTTTAGATACATGTATGTGAAAACATTGCTGATTTTAATTGGTTTAAATCTTATCTTTTTTCTAAATTCAATTATCTTATGTGAAATTTTGAGGTTGTGTTACCCTATTTCCTTCAATATAGATGATTTTTAGTTTATGAATTTTACTTTCAATGATCAGCAATCAGGACACAGAGATAAAATTAGTTTATGAATCAGGGTCATTGGTTAGCGATTTCAATGCTTTTAGTTTATGAAATAGGTCAGAGATAATATTATTAGTTTTTAGTTTTTAGTTTATGTCATAAACTTTCAATGTTTATGTCCTGAATTTCATAAACTAATGTTGGCCATGTAACCTGCAAATCATTGGTCAGCGATTTCCTTGAATAAAATTTCTGTATCAATTGTCTAGTTGAAGAGGCAATCCTGATTGGTGAATTTTACTTTCAATGATCAATGTTAGTTTTTGATGTGTCCTTGATAAGGATAGCAAATATGGAGATCATTCTCTGCATGTTCTTTTCTTTGTTTTTCACATGGATGTATCTGAGATTGGTAGTCTTGTATGCTGCTGCTACAGTTGTTTAGATTCATGTATGTGAAAACATTGTTGATTTTAATTTGTTTAAATCTTTTCTTCTTTTTTTTTTTTCTAAATTCAATTATTTTAAGACACCAATTTGATGGGTGTTGGGAAGGATCAAAATGGGTTTGCTTTCCTTTTCTTTTTTTTATCTAGTTCTTTGATTTGCAGGTTATGTTTATGTGTTTTAATTGGGTTTTGAGTAAAATGTTTGTGAACTTGTGAGGTGGTGTTACCCTATTTCCTTGAATATGGATGATGTTTAGTTTGGTGGGGAGTGTAATTGATAGTTAGACAATTGTTATCTCTAGTTGAATAAGCTGTCCTGATTGGTGAGTTTTACTTTCAATGATCAATGTTAGTTTTTGATGTGTCCTTGATAAGGATAGCAAATATGGAGATCATTAAAATGCAGGGAAACAATATATGTGAGTATAGGGTCACAGTAGCTAAACAAAAAGTAGATTATAGCAAGTCATTCAAAAGCAGGGGGGGAAAAAAAAGTGTACTTTCCTCTGAATTAATCTGGGTATAGTTCCAACTGGTGAATGTAGAACTAGAAGGGGAGAGAGAGAGTAGTTTAAAAGATGAAATTGTGAGTGGAAAAAACTAACATGGGATGGCTATTAATGATATTCTACAAAATTAATTAGCATTCCCCTTAATTTAAAGCACGAACTACAATTATGGGGAAAAGAAAGAACTACAATCATGGAATAACTAACAAGGCAGAACTAAAATAAAGGATATGACTTCATTAATTTAATTACATTTATCAAGTGAAAGGGTGAACAAGTTAGAAGAACATCATTTGTTGAAAACAGACCAATGGTCAAATAATTGGTTCTTTGAAACCAGCCCACTTTTAGAACTAGCTTTTTGGAATTTTATTTGGTTGGCCCATGCACGTGTGAATAAATTCCAATTTCAATTTCTCCAATGTGCCTTATCCAAATGTTTGTGGCTTGAGCTTCCCTACGGTGCACATTACGTTATGTAGTCCTGAAATTGCTAACCTATGCTAGTTTTAATTCCAACTCAAATTAAACGCCTAGAAGGACAGCATTTTGGTGCAGCATTCTGATTTTTAATCCTATTTACATGCGTTCATCTATAGAATGAGTTTTTGCCGTACATTACAAAGAAGAGTGAGGAATCCGATGTATGATGTTGACAGATCTTTTAAGGAAGAGTGATGGAGGAACTGAATTGGTCATATGGTTAGATTCATTGTTTGGTTTGGTTATAGAGTAATACATCGTGTTCTTTAAATTTTGATTACAATGGACATTGTTGTGGTGGTGGTGGGTGGTAGTGCCCAAAGAGCGAAAGCCAGAGATGGAGTAAGGGCCACATAAAGAAGCCTGGATCCACCTGAAAATTGGATTGGAATACTTTGAAGTCATTCTTTTTTCCCTTTTTGTTTTTATTTTTGTTAGAAATGGGCGCCTATGTGGCATGACCATTTAACATTTGAATTTGAACCTTATCCAAATGGGTTTTGAATTTGAATTCAAACCTATTTAGGATAACCACTCAGGATACAGATATTATCTCCATTAACTGATATGGATAGATAATAATAATATTATATATCTGATATATGGGTTATGGGTGATTAAAAGATATACAACGTATCATCTCTGTTTTTTCCCATATACAGTTTCTCCCATATACTGACTCTCTCCCATAAACAACGATCAATAAGCAATTTGCACTGTGATTTGTGTGGGTGATATTCAGCATTGTAATATCACCCCACTGCTAGGTTGATTGACCAGATTCGGGAAGCACGTGATTTACCCACGAGATCCTTCAGAGTTCAGATTATATCAGAAATGTATGACCTTATTAATTTTTATTCCGCTGCGTCATACTTTGTTTACATTGGTATCAGAGCATTAATGGATATTTTCGTGTTTCCTATAATCATGTGTATATTTGTTATATGTATAAGAATACATTATATACATGAATGTTAGTAAAGAAAAAAAAAATCTATTTTATTAGATTAAGAGCATAAATATTTTTTTTATGTTCATTAATGCCTTTTTAAATACCATAAATGGTTTTATTTTGAAAAAAGGAGTCCGGCAGTACAAAAATCGGACCAAAAAACACCCTGGAAGGCGGCGCGTGGTGTGCACTCGCCACCCGACGCAGTGAGCCGCTCCCACGCGCTCGCACGCGCTCCCACGCGCCAGTCGCCCGGCCGACGCACGCGCGCGCCGTCTGCGCCTCGCACGTGCGCCGCGTGCTGGAGCCGAGCGCTGAGCCGCTTTTCGAGTCGTACGCCGAGCCGCTCCGAGCCGCGTGATGAGCCGCGCGCGCTGAGCCGCGCCGTTTTTCCCCGGCGGCTTGGCTGATGATGCCTAAGGCACTGTTTGTTCTATTTTTTAATTCTGTATTGCGTTAAATGGTCATAATTAATTCATTACTTATTTGTTTTATGCGTGGTTTGTACTGTTAGACTCAGAATAAATTTTTCTATGTTCTGTAAAATTTTGAAAATTTTACGAAAATAAAAAATATTTTTCCTGTGTAAATAATTCTTTTTTTATGCTTTAAAATGATTCTGGTATTGCATAAATAATTTTCTTGGGTTGAATTTTTTATTGTGGACTTCTGAAATGTTTTACTATTTACTGGGAATATTTTTTCTGTTTATCAGTTTCTGGATTTTTATTTCTAATTTTATGTGTGTTTATTAGTTATTTAAAATTCCAGAATATTTCAAAAAAAATTTCAGAAAATTTCAGAATGATGTACATTTTTAATTATGGCATAATCTGAATATTGTCTCAGTTTATCAGTTTCTGGATTTTTTATTTCTAATTTTATTTGTGTTTATTAGTTATTTAAAATTCCAGAAAATTTCAGAAAATTCCAGAAAATTTCAAAATGATGTACACTTTAATTATGGCATAATCTGAATATTGAATACAGCATATTTTTTGGATTTGTAATATGTTGTAATTAGAGAAGTATGATTAGTTATTTATTTATTTATTTATTTGAATTCCATTATTAAATAAATATAGCATGAGTTGTTTGTAAATTTACAATGAGATGCTATTGTATGGATTTTATCATGCTTTGTATATGCCATAAGTAGTGGGAGATTGTTTGACTATTTTTGCGCATGGAATTAAATTAAATTTTGATAATTATCACTAGAGGCGCAAGAGATGATTACGAGCATAGCAAATTTTCGATCTTGAGACATGTGTAAAATTATCATTATTTAATTTAGATTCTTTTTGTTGCAAAATATTTTGTTTTGTGTTGCTATCATTAATATCCCTTGCGCATTTGTTTACTCTGTATGTAGAAATAGCTGCTAAGACTGTGGTGGCAGACTTAACTAAGGGAGAGAAATTGGATGGCGACAATTATGATATATGGCGCCGTAAGATCCAATACCTCCTCAATGAGCAAGAAGTGTTGACCACACTTGAACAAGTGATGGTTGAGCCAGAGCAGGGCAATACGGCTCAACATCGTCGTGATCTTGAAGCCTTTCAGACTTGGCGTAACAAAGATCGGTGTGCGCGCTTTACTATGTTGAGCAGCATGCACAACGACTTGATTAGTGAGTTTGAGCATTGCCCGACTGCATTTGAGATGTGGGAAGCTCTCAAGCAAAAGTTTGGTATTACCTCTTTGGCAAAGCTACGTGGGCTGACTATGAAGTTTGACTCATATCAGAAAAGGGCGCATCACTCGATGAAGCAGCATTTGAGAGTCATGTCAGCCATGATACGTGAGCTTGCGGCTGCTGGGCACAATTTGACTCAAGAGCAGCAAGTACAAGCTGTGATACGCTCTCTGCCAAATTCTTAGGAGCAGATGAAGCAGAACATGATGCATAATGAGAGTGTGAAAACATTCGAAGACATATCGCGTCATTTGGAGCTAGAGGCTCAGCGCCTTGAGGCGGCTAAGTCTGATGGTTCTGCTATGGTGGTTGAGTCAAGCTCACGTAGGACTTCTCAGTTCAAACGTGGAAAAGCAAAAGGTGCCCCTAAGAAGCAAGCAGCAGCTGCGCTTAAGCCTAATGGCGCTAGAAATTTCAAGCGTAGGGGCAAGAGAGGTGGTAAGAAGGCAAAGGCTAAGTTGACATGCTTTAACTGTAACAAAGAAGGACACTTCGCTCGGGATTGCCCTGAGCAGAAGAAGGTACTCCCTTACTTAATTTCTCGCATTCAATGCTTTGTGTCTAGTCAAGCATTAATTGCTCATTCTCCTCATTTTTGGGTTGTAGACTCCGGAGCAACAGACCACATCGCGAGGGACAGAGTAGGGTTCGTTAAGTATCGTCGAGTACCTGCTGGGAGCAGAAAAGTTTACATGGGGAACGAGTCTAGTGTGGAGGTGCTTGGCATTGGCACATTCAAGCTGGAAATGCGACGAGGACGCACCTTGTATCTTCATAATGTTCTTTATGCTCCGGATATTCGGCGAAACTTAGTTTCAGTTATTAGCATGATGAGCCTTAGTTTTAGCTTTTGCTTTGAGAATAATGGTGTTAGCATTTATTTGGGAACTATTTTTTATGGTTTTGGTTATCTTTCAGATGGTTTTTTAGTTTTGGATGTGGATGATTCTAGTCTTAATAAAAATGCCAATGGCTCTGTTTCTAATATTGCATCTTTTTGTGATAATGATTCTATGAGATGGCATGCTAGATTAGGCCACATAGGGCAAGACATGATGACTAGATTGACTAGAGAAGGTCTTTTAGGTCCACTCGCTAGAGTCACTTTGCCTACTTGTGAGCACTGTCTTGCTGGAAAGGCAACAAGGAAACCATTTGGGAAAGCCATAAGGGCATCTATCCCATTGCAACTTATTCATTCTGATATATGTGGACCAATGAATGTGAGGGCAAGGCATGGAGCCCCTTATTTCATCACATTTATAGATGATTGCACGCGTTTTGGTCATGTCTATTTGATTTCTCACAAGTCAGAAACATTGGATTGCTTTAGACGATATGTTAATGAGGTTGAGAATCAATTAGACAAGAGCATTAAGGCTCTAAGGACTGACCGAGGACGTGAGTATCTATCTGAGCAATTTAAAGAGCTCTGTGAGGAAAAAGGAGTTATCAGGCAATTGACAATTCCTAGGACTCCGCAACAAAATGGTGTAGCGGAGAGAAGGAATCGCACATTGCTTGACATAGTTAGATCAATGATGGCGCAAGCTAATCTTCCAATTTCTTATTGGGGAGATGCTTTGTTGACTGCTGCCTATGTCCTTAACCGTGTGCCCTCCAAATCAGTTCCTTCCACCCCATATGAGATGTGGACTGGCAAAAAGCCTGATTTGGGCAATTTGCGGCCTTGGGGTTCGGCAGCTTACATACACAACGCTTCTCATAAGTTTGGGAAGTTGAGCCCTAGAGGAAAGAAGTGCATCTTCATTCGCTATAGTGAGCATTCTAAGGGTTATGTGTTTGTTGGGGAGCATCCGGATGGAAGTGTGACTGAAATTGAGTCACGAGATGTGGATTTCCTAGAGGAGGATTTCCCTAGCAGAGGTGAGGTAACTAGAGAAGTAGAACTCTATGAGATGGAGGATCTACTTGAAGGCGCACCTAGTAGCCTAGTAGAGAATGAGGAAATAATTCCTCAAGCTCCTAGGGACAGTGGGAGCGATCTACCTGCCCATGGATTAGATCCAATGGATGAGGATTCTCAGGATTCTCAACTACGTAGAAGCAAACGTGGAGATATACCCCGTCGTCGTTTTGAGATTGAAGGGGAAGCATTCATGATTGCTCCGAGTGATGAGATGGAGCCTAAGAATCTCAAAGAGGCTCTCTCATCCCCTGCTAGTAAAGAATGGAGTACTGCAATGGATGAAGAAATAGAGTCTATGAAGAAAAATCATGTCTGGGACTTGGTTGATTTGCCGCCAGGGCGCAAGACTATTGGGAACAAATGGGTTCTCAAAGTCAAGCGCAAGGCGGATGGTTCCATAGAAAGGTATAAGGCTCGCCTAGTGGCGAAAGGTTACACCCAACGAGAGGGTGTGGACTATGAGGAAACTTTTTCACCAGTTGTAAGGTTTGCCTCTATTCACCTAATCCTGGCCATAGTAGCTCAGTTGGACTTAGAGCTATATCAGATGGACGTTAAAACTGCATTTCTCAATGGAGAATTGGATGAAGAGATCTATATGGATCAACCAGAAGGCTTTGTGGCAGTAGGTCAGGAGCGCAAAGTTTGCAAGCTTCAACGATCTATTTATGGCTTAAAGCAATCATCCAGACAGTGGAATCTGAGATTTCATCGAGCCATTGTTTCTAATGGGTTTACGATGATTGATGAAGATCACTGTGTGTACGTTAAGCGGTCCAAGGACATTTTTCTGATATTGTCATTATATGTAGATGACATATTATTGGCTGGAAATGACAAGGAGATGATTGTCGCCACTAAAATGTGGTTGTCCTCTACATTTGAGATGAAGGACATGGGTGAGGCGAGCTATGTGCTCGGTGTTAAGATCCTTAGGGATCGCTCTAGGAGACTTCTTGGTTTGTCTCAAGAGACTTACATTAAGACTATTCTAGAGCGATTCTAGATGTAGAGCTGCAAACCCATTGACACTCCTGTTGCAAAAGGCGAGAGCCTAAGCCTTGATATGGGTCCTAAGACTCAAGAAGAAAATGAAAAGATGGCCCGTGTTCCCTATGCAAATGCTGTTGGAAGCTTGATGTATGCTATGATGTGTACACGTCCTGACATTTGTTATGCAGTCGGATTGGTGAGTCGTTACTAATCCAACCTAGGACCAGCTCATTGGAAAGCAGTTAAGAGGATATTACGATTTCTTAGAGGGACTGCAGATTACACACTTTGCTACCAGAGTTCAGATCTACATCTAGTTGGCTATTGTGATGCTGACTGGGGAGGAGACCTAGATGAGCGTAAGTCTACTTCAGGATATGCTTTCATGCTTAGCGATGGTGCTATTTCTTGGAGCAGTAAGAAGCAATCCTGTATCGCCTTATCGACTATGGAGGCTGAGTTTGTGGCTTGTTCATCTGCCGTTCAGGAAGCCGTGTGGTTGAGGAGATTCCTTCAGCATTTGGATGTTGTCACACACACTTCAGACCCTGTGACTATCCATTGTGACAGCATGGCTGCACTCGCTTACGCTAAGGATCCTAAATACCACGGCAGAACCAAACACATTGATGTGAGGTTCAACTTTATCAGAGACATTTTGGCGCAGAAAGAAGTGATCCTGGAGCACATCCCTACGAGTCGCATGGTTGGGGACCCTTTGACTAAGCCCATTGCTAGAGATGTTTATCTTACTCATGTTGGGGCTTTAGGACTACGTAGGTGGTGATTTTTTATGTGTATTCAGTTGAACTCTTATTTTTTTGGGGATATTTATGCCATTAGTATTCATATTTGTTTCTATTACACATTTATGTTTACTACCTTTTGCAATGGTTTGTGAATTAGCATACACAAAATAATTAAATTAATGTTAGCAGGCAAGATTGGCTCACTCACACGAGTAATCGCCCTTAGCGCTAGGTAGCGAGTAAGGATGAGACTAGTGGCTTATTATATTTGGAGCAAATAGAGAAGCTAAAATTATCCACTAGCTATGTCACCTTGGTTGGAGCCAAGATGAGGTCTTGATTGGAGATCGACCATGGATATGAAAGTACCCACTTTTCCATGATGTGCCTGTTATGGATAGCCAGATGCGAGATCTCATTTGATGCCTGAGAGGCGAGCAAATAGAGAATTCGAGTTAGACGCTAGGAAGCGACTTGTGCGCTTAAGAGCGACTAGACTAAGATCTGTATGGTGTGTGAGTTTAACATCACTCTTTGGAAGAGTAACTCCACTATAACATGCATTCGTACTGCATGTGCTTATCAACCCATTAGCGAGGTGAAAGAATGGATCCCTGCTTCTTCACCGTGTGAGTCCTAAAAGTCATTTTTTCTTAAATGACTTCACTTTGTGCCTTTTGTGACCTTTGACTATGTCATAAGATGAGGAGTTGATGTTCGGCTACTTTGGTATGTTGCCTGCGGTCATGTATGATTCGGCTTTAAGGGACATTACTGGGAAAGCGGTCAATTTCAAATTGAATGATATGAGGGTGAAGGGAAGATCATCTAGTTCTACATCTCTGCTCTATATTCACTGTCGACAACTCACATCGCTCTTTAAAGGATGCTGATTGGGTGTGAATATAATGCGGGACCTAGGAGAGTCAAACATGCTCTTTGAGGGATTAGAGATGTTTTTTGGACTGATGTAGCTAGATTGGTCTGGGTACATGAGACACTATTTCTGTTCTTTTTGGGTTGATGTCTCTATACTGACTCATATTGAGTTTCTAGTATAGAGCTCCCACATGCAGGTGTTCTCAGTGGTCGCACGATGCATTGGCTAGTATGAGATTGTTCTTTTTGGGGAAATTGAGATAGAGATGTGGCAGTGTCATGCCAACTCATGTGCGAGTAGGAGATGTTAGAAATGGGCGCCCATGTGGCATGACCATTTAACATTTGAATTTGAACCTTATCCAAATGGGTTTTGAATTTGAATTCAAACCTATTTAGGATAACCACTCAGGATACAGATATTATCTCCATTAACTGATATGGATAGATAATAATAATATTATATATCTGATATATGGGTTATGGGTGATTAAGAGATATATAACGTATCATCTCTGTTTTTTCCCATATACAGTTTCTCCCATATACTGACTCTCTCCCATAAACAACGATCAATAAGCCATTTGCACTGTGATTTGTGTGGGTGATATTCAGCATTGTAATATCACCCCACTGCTGGGTTGATTGACCAGATTCGGGAAGCACGTGATTTACCCACGAGATCCTTCAGAGTTCAGATTATATCAGAAAGGTATGACCTTATTAATTTTTATTCCGCTGCGTCATACTTTGTTTACAGTTTTGCTGGTTTGAACTGATTGTAGGGGATTATTACATTGATGTTTTCTCAATCTCAATTAATGCCTGTCAGGTGTGTGTGTGTGTGTGTTTGTGTGTTTGAAAGAAGATGCAAGGTGCTTTTCCAGTGTGAACTTTGGCAGAAGGCATGTTATGTGCTTGTCATGTATAACAATAATTTTTTTTTTCATTTTCTTGAAGAAATATCAAGTTTTCAATTTTGATTAGGTAGATACTTTATGTGAAGGATTTTGTTATGCCCATTTTCAATCGTTTAAAAAAAATGAGGGCAATTCAAAATGTGATTAGCATACAGGACCTGCACGTTTTTGGAAAGTTGAAACCCTTAAAGTTATTATGAAGGCATGTATAATATTGCATAACATGATTGTTGAGGATGAGCGAAATGAACAAAATATAGACTGTAATTATGATGCAATCGATGAAATTCTCCCTCCAGCAGTGTCACACAAGCATACACCCGAACTTTATGAATTCATTCAAAATCATCATTGCATCAGAGATCGACAAACTCATTCTAAACTCCAAGCAGACCTAGTTGAGCATTTGTGGCATCTACGTAGAGATTTGTAACAACTTGAATTAGAAATAGTTTATTTAGTTTGAAGTTTATTCCTAACTTTGCTATTTATGATTTTTTTTTTCTTATTTTATTCATTGACCTTTGTAAGGTTTTTGATTAGTTAATTTGTGTTCTTTCGGTTCTTAATTTGATAAATTACAATTATTGAAAAACTTCCTTTATATTGTTATTTTTTTTTTTAAATTCTTTATTGTTTTCTTTTATTCTTCCCCTCCTCTCCCCTTCAAGATGGTTCCACAAAATACATATGTTGGTATATATTCACATATTATAAATTTTATAAAAAAAAATTAAATATTACTTAAAATTATTTTTTACAATATTTTTAAAATTAATATTAAAAATATTATTTTGAAAAATATTATCGCAAATGTCACATTGGCAACCATATTAGCATTTGATACGTATGTGGCATTTTATGAAAAAGACAGTAATATATATAACATTTTTTTGTTTTGAAAATTGGTTAAATTAGTTTGAATGATTAGCTAAAATAGAGAGTATGGTTGGAACACACAATAACTAAATTAATTAGATAAAATAAAAAGTATATTTTTTTTATACTTTAACTAATGAAAAATAAAGAGTGTGGTTGAAATTGCTTAACACACCTTAACATATATTTTGGACCCTATTTTTATTATATATATATATATATTTTTTTGTCCTATAACACACTTTTAACAAATAATTTTAGCCATTGGGGATGCTCTTCCCGAATGATCTATTTACGAACAGTTCAGCAAGGTGTGAGGGTTTAGGAGAAGAGGCAGAGAGAGAGAGAGACGGAAGAGGCAAAGGCATTGGTTCAGCAGCAACTAATGATGCAGCAGCAACAACAGCAACAACAGCTCCTCATCTTTCAACTGCAGAAACAACAGCAGCAGCAGCAGCAGCAGCAGCAACAACAGCAGCAGCAGCAGCAAGCGGCTATCTCTCGTTTTCCTTCCAACATCGACGCTCATCTCAGACCTCCTGGCTATCAACAACACCGCCCCATCAACCCCCAACAACAACAACAAACCCCCAATCCTAACCCTAACCCTAACCCTAATTCCAATTCCATCCCTAATCAACAGCAAAATCAAAACCCTAACTCAAATCCACAACAGCAACAGCAGCAGCAACAACAGCAACAGAAGGCAATTCGACCCCCGGTGAATCAGGTGGAGCTCCAGATGGCGTACCAGGATGCCTGGCGAGTCTGTCATCCTGACTTCAAGCGCCCTTTCTCTTCCCTTGAAGACGCTTGCGAGAGGTCTTTCTTCCCCTTCTCTCTCTTTCCTAAATTCTGTTCTAATCTAAATCTAAATCAATAGAGTCTCAATTTTATTCATTATTTTTTTGTTGGCTTTGTCTATGCTTATCTACATTTTCACTGTCACTTTAATTGAATTGTTTCTTCTTTCCATGATTCAAATGTCTGTTGTAAAAATTATTGAAGAATGTTATGCATAATTGTAAGTTATATATATAGGACAATATCTGTAATTATATATATATATATATGTATATATTATTTAAATGCATTATTTTGATAGAGCAGAAATGAGGAAACCTTCTGAATATATGAAATATACTCATATGCATCTCACAATGTTTCAGGAACTCAAGTTTGATATCACTTTGTTACATGCACAACTCTCGTAGACTGATTGCTTTGTTCCATGACTCTGACAGACTAGGAAACAGTGTCACTCACTCACTCACTCACTCAGTAGTATATCAACGACACCAACATTATTTAGTCTTCAGCGTTTAATTTAAAATGGATTAACTTCTCTTGTTCCCCCCTAAACTATTGTCATTTTTCGTATTTCATCCTCAAAACTAATGTTTCTTGCTTGAGCTATCTCTGGGCTCAGTGCTGAATGCTTGAGCGTTTCAGGATTGAGTGCAGCCCAATGTGATTAGTATGTAACTTTCAAAGCAGGAGATTGAGTGTTGTCCAGGGGTGAGAACCACTTGGTTCTTTTCTTGTCTCGGTGAAGAGGACTTAAAATCTCCTAGGTGTTGAAATGAAAAAAGAACAAGACAAGTGCTGTAAAAGGAAATTTGAATTGCATTCAAAGAAATTGAAGTACAATGGTAATTAACTAGCTAAAAACTGATTGAGCGTTAAAATAAGCAAAACCAAACCAAACCAAACTAAGTCTTGTGTCCCAATCAAGTGGGATCGGCTACATAAATCCTTTCTCGCCATTCAACTCTATCAAAGGCTATATGCTCAGTTAAATTAAATAAATTCATGCTTTTTTTCATTACCACATTCCATGAAAACTCAGGTCTTCCCCTCTCCGTAGCATCT
The DNA here is from genome assembly GCA_036172215.1 of Camellia granthamiana. Classification (NCBI taxonomy): domain Eukaryota; kingdom Viridiplantae; phylum Streptophyta; class Magnoliopsida; order Ericales; family Theaceae; genus Camellia; species Camellia granthamiana. The sequence goes on from CM069913.1 coordinate 93,362,049, forward strand.
CCATTTATGGTGATCCTATCACTTTTCCTTATTGTTGCATTTATAGGTCTTCATTGTATATGACCAAACCATCTTATCATGTCTTCTCTCAATTTAACTTTAATAGGTGCTACTCTTACCATTTCACGGATGTAATCTTGTCTAAGTCTAATTCTATCTTTTCTAGTCTTATTACACATCCATCTAAGTATTGTCATCTCAACAGCACTCATTTTGTGCACATGTTTCTTAGTTGCAGAACATTCTGTCCCTCAAAACACCTCTAGTCTTATAGATGTTCTATACAAATTTTCCTTCAATTTTGTTGGTATTTGTTGATTGTATAATATGCCAAATGCACTCCTCCACTTGAACTAACCTACTTCGATTTTGTGAATCACATTCTCCAACCTCACCATCCTTATTAATAATCAAACCTAAGTAATGAAAATTGTAGCACTTGTGGGCTTTTGGTAAATGTATTTGGACCTTTCATTCTATTATGGGAACCGTTGGTGTGTTCGTTGGAAGTCCCACATCGGTTATAAGATACATTTTTAGATGGACAAATTTCTATATGTTTGTTGGAAGTCCCACATCGGTTGGGAGACACATTTTGAGGTGGACAAACTCCTATATATAGGTGCAAGTGCATAGGGTTAGCTTACCAACTTCTATGGTTCTTTCTTGGTTTAATTAGCCATTACGAACCGAGCTTGAGTTATAAATTTTAGTTGTGCCGAGCTGGATTTTTGGCCATAATTCCATTGGGATTTCGGCCATAGTTCCTTCGCCAAAGTTGTGTTAATTCTCGAGGGCTTTGTGGTGTGTGGTGGAGATCGAGTTCCGACTCTTTTCATCTTCTCCGTTTGAACGCCGGATTCGAGGTAGGGATAACCTACTCCTTTTTATGAGCTTTGTCTTTAAATTTTAGCATTTTGATATGTTGGGGTTGGGTAATTTTGAGAAAGTTTAGGGACTTTTGTGCAATTTTACAAAAGTTGGGGTTTTATTTATAATAAGCCTATATGCATGTTTAGCATAGAGAAATGTTAGAAATGGGAATGTATGGGATTAAAGGGTGTAGTTGAATTATTTATCGCTCACCTAGTTGAAATGTTGATTTTATATTCATTTTGTGCATTTATTTTCTGTTTAGAAATAACTGCTTTGGGCTATCGGTGGAGGATAGTCTTGATTGTTGTAGACTGTGCATGATGATTAGGCAGACTAAACCTAATCACTAGAATGTGTCATTGAGTATGACGTTAGAAAGAATACATTAACTCTATGTATTGACTGATGATGTGTACAATAATTGTTTATATGCATTGTGTTGTGTTGGATGAGAGAGGTGATGTACTCCACGGTTTAAGGGAAGAGAGGTGATGGACCTCTAAACCGGGTGTTGTGTGGGAGAAGAGAGGGGATGGACTCCGTAGATACAGCTCATATGCTTGTCTATTTGAAGTGTTGATATAGCTCATATGCTCATCTTCGGAAGTGTGATATAGTTCTTATACTTATCAGTTGAAGTGTTGATATAGCTCATATGCTTATCTGTTGATGTACTGATATAGCTAGTATGCTTATTTATTGTGAAATGAGGAAATGTTTAATATGAATTACTGTCTCATATCGGTTATTTGGTCAGGATTTGGACTATGGTTCTGAATTGAGAATTGAAAAGAAATGGAAAATGAAACTGTAATGTGTTACGAAAGAATGTAAAAGTGTTAACTATCTATCAAATTGTTAATCTTTTAGTCATTGTTCATAGCTGGTTTAGTGTATCTTTACTGGGCTGTTAGCTCACTCTATACGGGAATATCATTTTCAGGTACAGGTAGCATGCCATCTCCAAGGATATAGCTTGGGAGGCTAGAGGCGAATGGACCTTTTGATGTGTTGTTTTGATGTGTTACATGTGGTTTCAAGCCAAGGGCTTTATGTGTATTTGAGTTAGTACTCTATTCTGTGTAACCAAGTGTTGACTTGAAAAGCTGTAAGCCCGTAAGGCATTTCTTTTTGTTGTTAACATGTAACACTGTTGTAAGAACTACTCTGATGAATAGAAATGGTTGGTTTATTTTATATCAATGCATGTCTAAAGTGATGGGTTGTATGTATTATTTTGAGGGCGTTACAACTTGGTATCAGAGCGTACCGGGTTCGAATACTTTGGGTACGTGGGAAGTGATTAGGATCACAATGGGTTTGTCTCGCTTCATAGAGACTTCTTTGTAGTGTCATATGCTATGTGTTTAATTGATAACATGCTTATGTGATTATGTGGGTATGGGATTTAATTTCTAGGATGTTGATTGGATCCTTGGGTTCCTGTGAGTCTTGTTAGAAAAGCACTTGATCAATACTGTTTCTAACCGGAACTCTAGTAACGCCTCGGGACTATCATTATCCGGAAAGGAAATTCATAAGTGCTTATGTGTTTATATGCTTACATGGAGTAAATTAAAGTTGTCCATGCATTAGGACGTGAGTGTTTAGTTTTGACACGTTTATGAATATACTAATATTCTTCGTTTTCTTTATTAGGATGTCAGGATGGGGACGAGGACGTGGTAGGCGTGGTAGGCCTGCGAGGCAGGAAGTACCTTTACCGGATGATATGCCGGCAGTACAGGAGGGAGTTGGTCAGGTCAATGTGGCCGAGCCAGCGAGTCAGCAGGCTATGAGTGCCTTGGCCCGAGAGATAGCAGGAGCTTTGGGTATTCTCAGAGCAGGGAATCAGGCAGCTGAGGCAGGGCCTTCTTTCTTGAAGAGGGAGTTTTTCCGGTCTAACCCGGATGAGTTTATCGGGGATCCGAAGGAGCCACTGAAGGCTGACGAGTGGCTAGAGCAAATGAGTAAGACGTTCAAGATGCTTGGCATCGAGGACGGAGCACTGAAAGTGACCTTGGCATCCTTCCAGCTGAAGGGAGATGCGGGTCAATGGTGGAAGTACGAGGAAGCTCGTGTTGGTGGTACGTGGGAGGCTTTTGTAGAGGCTTTCCAGGAGAGGTTCTTATCTGCAGCTGCTAGGGAGAAGCTGAGAGATCAGTTTAGCCGGCTTAAACAGCAGGGCTTGTCTGTGGCAGAGTTTGAGGCCACTTTCACTAGCTTGTCCAGGTTTGCACCTGAACTGGTGGCGTCCGAGGAACGCCGTTGCCACGAGTTTAAGCGGAAGTTGAGGCGAGGCCTCAAATTTAGGGTTGGTGGATCTTTCATTCGGGAGTACAGACGTTTGGTTGATGCTGCTGCTCATATGGAGACTATGATGCAGGAAGAGGAGGAAGAACAGAGGGGCTCCAAGAGGAGCCAGGATGGTCAGGGTGACGGTAAGAGACAGAGGGGTTCTAACCCTCAGCAGTCTCAGGGTGGCTTGACTAGGTCGACCTTTCCAGTGCCGAGTATAGGCTCCGGGAGAGGTAGTCAGGGAGAATTCACTTGTTACAAGTGTGGTCAGCTGGGTCACAAGGCTTCGGTTTGCCCACAGAAAGGAGGGGGTCAGCGAGCTGCTTCTTCTTCAACTAGACCTCAGAACCAGAGTCAGGGCAAGGGCCAGCCCTGGTCTTGTTTTCAGTGTGGACAGCCTGGGCACAAGAGGAGTTCTTGCCCGCAAGTTGGGTGGCACATCTGGTGCATCTAGTTTGAGGCAGAGTTATCAGCCAGCTCAGTCTGTGCAGGCCTCGAAGGCCAATCCGGGAGCTTCGTCGTCCCATTCAGTGCAACAGTCGTATGCTCCTAGAGATGAGCAGGTGGAGCAGGGGACTGCAGGGCGCGTGTATGCTGTTACCGCGTAGGATCTAGTACCAGCTCCGTCAGTCGTGAGAGGTACCTTTCTATTTTGCAATTCGGTTGCTAGTGTGTTGATTGATACGGGTGCATCTCATTCTTTTGTATCTGCTGCATTTGCATCTGTGTTGGAGTTGGAGTTAGCACTATTGGCATCTCCTATTTGTGTTGTATCACCTATCGGAGGTGAGTTGATTTTGAAACACGGATGTAGAGGTTGTGATATAGAGGTCGCCGATCATAGGCTTCCGTTTCCTTTTGTAGTTATGCCCATGAGGGGCTTTGATGTTATCTTAGGTATAGACTGGTTATCGTCATACCGGGCAGTTATTGATTGCTACCGCCAGAGGGTCACTTGTTGTACTGTGAGCGGGGAGTGTTTCCAGTTCTTGGGGGACCGGGTTGGTAGTGTTTTGCCACCAGGGTATGATCCGCGAGGACGGAGTGAGCTTAGTGGTCTACTTGCTAGCTTTGCGAGTGGCGAGTGTGATGAGACCCAGATTGTATTGCCAAGGGTAGTTTGTGAGTACTCGGACGTCTTTCCCGAGGATCTCGTTGATTTGCCACCTCACCGAGAGATTGAGTTCTCTATTGATCTGGTCCCTGGCACGGCGCCGATTTCTATGGCACCTTACCGTTTTGCTCCAGCAGAGTTGGTTGAGTTGAAAGTTCAGCTCCAAGAATTGTTAGATAAGGGCTTCATTCGCCCTAGTGTTTCGCCATGGGGAGCACCGGCCCTCTTTGCTAAAAAGAAAGATGGTGCCTTGAGATTGTGTATCAACTACCGGAAGTTGAATCGGGCTACGGTTAAGAACAAGTATCCTATGCCCCGTATAGATGATTTGTTTGATCAGTTGAAGGGTTCCCGTTGTTTCTCTAAGATAGACTTGAGATCGGGTTACCACCAGTTGAGGGTCAGGGAGGAGGATATTCCGAAGACGGCATTCCGTACGCGGTATGGCCATTATGAGTTTCTGGTGATGCCATTTGGACTTACCAATGCACCGGCAGTCTTTATGGACTTGATGAACCGGATCTTCCGGGAATTCTTAGACCGTTTTGTGGTCGTTTTCGTGGACGACATTCTGATCTATTCACCTTCAGAAGAGGAGCACGATGAACACTTGAGAGTGGTGCTTAAGTTACTTAGAGCCCATAGGCTGTATGCCAAGTTTGGGAAGTGTGAGTTCTGGCTTGGGGAGGTCAGGTTCTTAGGCCATGTGGTATCCGGGAAAGGGGTGTCTGTTGATACATCCAAGACTGAGGCAGTGCAGGATTGGGCACAGCCTAAGAGTGTGTTTGAGATCCGCAGTTTTCTGGGATTAGCTGGGTATTACCGCCGGTTTGTGAAGGATTTCTCCAGATTAGCTTCACCGTTAACTAGACTGACTCGGAAATAAGTCCAATTTGTATGGAATGAGACGTGTGAAAAGTCGTTCCAAGAGTTGAAGGCTAGATTGACCACCGCTCCGATTTTGATTATTCCGGAGAGAGGGTTGAGTTATGCAGTTTATTGTGATGCCTCACGAGAGGGTTTGGGTTGTGTGTTGATGCAGGAAGGGAAAGTGGTAGCTTATGGCTCACGTCAGTTGAAAATACATGAGAAGAATTACCCTACGCATGATCTAGAGTTAGCAGCTGTGATCTTTGCCTTGAAAATCTGGAGGCACTACCTTTATAGTGAGAGATTCGAGGTGTTCTCGGATCATAAGAGTCTGAAATATCTGTTTACACAGAAAGACTTGAATTTGAGGCAGAGGAGGTGGATGGAGTTTATTGAGGACTATGACTTCGAGTTGCATTATCATCCGGGAAAGGCCAATGTTGTGGCCGATGCCCTTAGCAGAAAATCCATTAGTGATGTAGCTTGTGTAGCCATCCGGGAGTGGGAGATGTTGGGGGCACTTGGCGAGTTTGATTTGCATCTGGGCGAATCTGTTGAGGCTGCGACCTTGTTTTCTGTTGTTGCGCAGCCTACACTTGTGACTCGAGTGTTGGAGGCACAGAGAGGTGACCTTGAGGTAGAATCCCTCCGAGAGAAGATCTCCAGTGGGAAAGTTGAGAAGGGTTTGACGGTGTATCCCGACTTGAGTGTGAGATACCGAGACCGTCTGTTTGTGCCGGAGTCTTGCCGAGAGGAGGTACTCCGAGAGTTTCACCATTCGCGCCTTGCGGTGCATCCGGGAGGCACCAAGATGTATCAGGATTTGGGTCGCCAGTTTTGGTGGAGGGGTATGAAGAGAGATGTGGCAGTTTTCGTGTCTAAGTGTCTTACTTGTCAGCAAGTGAAGGCCGAGCATCAGAGGCCAGCGGGTTTGTTGCAACCCTTGCCTATTGCCGAGTGGAAGTGGGAGCATGTCACTATGGACTTCGTTGTAGGTCTTCCGAGGACTCAGCGGGGTAGTGATGCTATTTGGGTGGTTGTAGACCGGTTGACTAAGTCGGCGCACTTCATTCCTATGCGCGTGAGAGATCCGGTAGATCATCTTGCCGACTTGTATATTCGGGACATAGTGAGGTTGCACGGAGTCCCAGTGACGATCGTCTCAGATAGAGATCCTCGTTTTACTGCTAGGTTGTGGCAGAGTTTGCAGAGTGCATTGGGCACTAAGTTGACCTTTAGTACAGCATACCATCCTCAGACTGACGGGCAGTCCGAGCGTACTATTCAGATCCTTGAGGATATGCTTCGGGGTTGTGTCCTTGTTTTTAGTGGGACGTGGGAGAGGCACTTACCATTGGTGGAGTTTGCCTACAACAACAGTTTTCAGTCTAGCATCGGTATGGCACCGTTTGAGGCCTTGTATGGCCGACCGTGTAGGTCCCCAGTTTGTTGGGCCGAGGTGGGTGATGCACCTTTGTTGGGTCCGGAGTTGGTTAGGGAGACGACGGAGAAAGTTGAGCTTATCCGTAGAAGGCTTGTTACAGCCCAGAGTCGCCAGAAATCCTATGCTGACCGTAGGAGGAGGCCGTTGGCGTTTGAGATGGGTGACCATGTCTTTCTGAAGATATCACCTAGGCGAGGTTTGATGAGGTTTGGGAAGAGTGAGAAGTTATCCCCTCGGTTTATTGGTCCTTTTGAGATCCTTGAGAGGATTGGCGAGGTCGCTTATCGTTTAGCTTTGCCGCAGCAATTGTCCGGAGTTCATGACGTGTTTCATGTGAGTATGCTTCGGAAGTATGAGCCGGATCCATCACATGTATTGGATTGGACCGACTTAGAGGTAGATGAGGATGCCTCGTATGAGGAGAGACCGGTTCGGGTCTTGGATACGCGGGATCAAGTCCTGCGTGGCAAGACCATTCCGTTAGTAAAGGTTCTGTGGAAACATCACGGAGTGGAGGAGGCCACTTGGGAACGTGAGTTGGAGGTCCGAGAGAAATATCCGGACCTATTTGTGGATGTTTGAACGTATGTTATATATGTATTGTTGTATTGTTGGACTTTAAGATCATTAAGTATGTCTTAAGTTGTAAAACATTGTAAATGTTTTGGTTTAATGGAAATATTGTAGAACTGCCTTGATATGGGAGTTGATTGTAATATTGCATATGTTGGCCATATTATAGAACTGGAGTTGTATCATGAAAATTGTTTATGATATAAAATTGTGAACCATGTATGTTGAAAATGGTTGAGAAGGAAAGGAAATGCATGATGAAATGTATTCGTTATGTCTCTTGACAAGAGATGGAATGACCGGTAATAGGTCGAGTTCTTAAATGTTGAAATTTAACATTGTTTAAAAACGGAGAAAAACTTAGTTTTCAAAAACTTGTTCTTAATTTCAGGGACGAAATTTCCTAATGTGGGGAGGTTGTAGCACTTGTGGGCTTTTGGTAAATGTATTTAGACCTTTCATTCTATTTTGGGAACCGTTGGTGTGTTCGTTGGAAGTCTCACATCGGTTATAAGATACATTTTTAGGTGGACAAATTTCTATATGTTTGTTGGAAGTCCCACATCGGTTGGGAGACACATTTTGAGGTGGACAAACTCCTATATATAGGTGCAAGTGCATAGGGTTAGCTTACCAACTTCTATGGTTCTTTCTTGGTTTAATTAGCCATTACGAACCGAGCTTGAGTTATAAATTTTAGTTGTGCCGAGCTGGATTTTTGGCCATAATTCCATTGGGATTTCGGCCATAGTTCATTCGCCAAAGTTGTGTTAATTCTCGAGGGCTTTGTGGTGTGTGGTGGAGATCGAGTTCCGACTCTTTTCATCTTCTCCGTTTGAACGTCGGATTCGAGGTAGGGATAACCTACTCCTTTTTATGAGCTTTGTCTTTAAATTTTAGCATTTTGATATGTTGGGGTTGTTGGGTAATTTTGAGAAAGTTTAGGGACTTTTGTGCAATTTTACAAAAGTTGGGGTTTTATTTATAATAAGCCTATATGCATGTTTAGCATAGAGAAATGTTAGAAATGGGAATGTATGGGATTAAAGGGTGTAGTTGAATTATTTATCGCTCACCTAGTTGAAATGTTGATTTTATATTCATTTTGTGCATTTATTTTCTGTTTAGAAATAACTGCTTTGGGCTATCGGTGGAGGATAGTCTTGATTGTTGTAGACTGTGCATGATGATTAGGTAGACTAAACCTAATCACTAGAATGTGTCATTGAGTATGACGTTAGAAAGAATACATTAACTCTATGTATTGACTGATGATGTGTACAATAATTGTTTATATGCATTGTGTTGTGTTGGATGAGAGAGGTGATGTACTCCACGGTTTAAGGGAAGAGAGGTGATGGACCTCTAAACCGGGTGTTGTGTGGGAGAAGAGAGGGGATGGACTCCGTAGATACAGCTCATATGCTTGTCTATTTGAAGTGTTGATATAGCTCATATGCTCATCTTCGGAAGTGTGATATAGTTCTTATACTTATCATTTGAAGTATTGATATAGCTCATATGCTTATCTGTTGATGTACTGATATAGCTAGTATGCTTATTTATTGTGAAATGAGGAAATGTTTAATATGAATTACTGTCTCATATCGGTTATTTGGTCAGGATTTGGACTATGGTTCTGAATTGAGAATTGAAAAGAAATGGAAAATGAAACTGTAATGTGTTACGAAAGAATGTAAAAGTGTTAACTATCTATCAAATTGTTAATCTTTTAGTCATTGTTCATAGCTGGTTTAGTGTATCTTTACTGGACTGTTAGCTCACCCTATACGGGAATATCATTTTCAGGTACAGGTAGCATGCCATCTACAAGGATATAGCTTGGGAGGCTAGAGGCGAATGGACCTTTTGATGTGTTGTTTTGATGTGTTACATGTGGTTTCAAGCCGAGGGCTTTATGTGTATTTGAGTTAGTACTCTATTCTGTGTAACCAAGTGTTGACTTGGAAAGCTGTAAGCCCGTAAGGCATTTCTTTTTGTTGTTAACATGTAACACTGTTGTAAGAACTACTCTGATGAATAGAAATGGTTGGTTTATTTTATATCAATGCATGTCTAAAGTGATGGGTTGTATGTATTATTTTGAGGGCGTTACAAAAATATTCACTAATTGTTATCTCCTCTCAGTTTTCAATCTTCACTTTTCCATTATTTCCACCTATGCTATTGTTATTCATTTTATTTCCACTAATTGAACATTAAAATAACAACTGGAAATTGAAAAACAACTTTGTTATCCCAGGTAGGCAACCCAAGAAGGGGGGGTGAATTGAGTTTCTAAATAAATTGTCAAATTAAAAATTAACTCAAATAATAAATAAATAAATATGCTCAACAATATAAAATAGAATAATGAAATAAAATGAGCAAATGAAAGAGAAATCAAACACAACGAGTTATAGTGGTTCGGCATACTAGGCCTACGTCTCCTAAGTATCCTTCTCGGAAATTTCTTCACTTTGCTTCAAATAGTAATTACACCACTAGCTTCACGGGTGCTAATGAACCTTATAACAAGTGACCAATCCCGATCACTCCGACTAGTTTAGAATTCGGTTCTTAGTCGCACCTAATCCAAGTGATTTTATCTCAAAAAAATTACTCACAAAAACTCTCTTTTACAATAATAAGAATGGTGTAAAAACCTTTTTATAATTTTTACTCAAATTCTCAACAAATTTTTTCACAAAAAATACATCCCAATGTAGCACAATATTTGAGAGTATTTCAATATCATAGATTTTTTTTTCTTCACTTCATATTTTTTTCCAACCAAAACACTTCTATATATACACAAAAATATATCCCGTTGGGAGAGGGACGCTCCTCTTCTTGACTTAGGAGATGCTGCAGCTTGGGCACGATCAACACGCGGAGCACGCACCAATTCTCTTTCTCAAAAATGGCAGGCAAAAGTTTGAAATAATAGGCCAATGGCTGCTTTCGATGAATAGTGTTTTGTTGATTTTTCTTCCAACTTAATGAATTTCAAATGTTATGCAGTAATTGAATAGTAGCTTTTCTATTAAAAAATATGTGATGCACAGTAAAATCTATTTAAATAATATTTATAACAAATACATCATATACAACATATATTTTAACAAAAAATATTGTGTCAAAGAATATAAAATATATATATTAAAAAATCACAATTTATCCCATAATATTTTAGACGTCATCAAAATCAAATCATATGATTAACAAACTTGATAAAACTAAAAGCTAAATGACGTTGGGTCTTAATTGATTTGGATTGGATGTGTGTTAGATTGCACGTCTTTCTCAGTTTCTGCAATTTGCCCCCTTATATAACCAGGCCTCTTTTTAGCCGTCAGAGACACTTCTCCCACTTTCTCAACTACCTCTAGCTAGTGTGAGATACTAGGTTAGCTCCTAGAGTGGCAACGGTCTGAACAACATGAATTGAGACCCAATTATCTCATGTATTTTTGAATTTTCTAATAGCATAAATGATCTGGTGTTGCCATCTATTCCTTCCCCTATTCCTACCCATTGGTACCTCAAAAATGTAGCTCCAAATGCAATAGGTTAATGCCATGTGCTGTAACTACCAAACCTCATCCCATATGTTGATTTAGAATGAGGATAATGGTTGGCAACCGACCCATAAGTAATAAGGATATGGTTTGCTACAGATATGCTAAGGAGATATCATGAGAGAATATATCTCAAACCCAGTCCTAGAAAATAAGAAACCACTACCATTCCATTATCTGATAGGTACATTTGATAAAATCACCAAGCACCACCATTCCTATGGGTCATCGGTGCCACGTCATCCTCAAATATAGCTATTACTTTTGGAACAAACAACTTATTAAAAGCTTACTAAGATTACTATGGACATCCATTTATTTGGGTGACCAAAGCCATGTGGCATCATCTAGTAAGGCAGTCATTTTGGTACAAATTACTGTCAATTTCATATATTTAATCCCTAGGGTTTCTAATTTAGGCTAATTTGTTCCAATTCGAGACGATGTCCACATTAGTAACCACTATAACATAATTTGATGAGTAAAAAGGTCATTTCAAAATTTGAATAACTTGAACTATATAACCAAGCACTCTTTTTTCTTAGAGGACTGCTATTAGCACCTACCTAATTTATTTGGATCCCTCAATTTTTTTTTTATTACAATTATATCTTGAAGTAAAATTACATTAAAGGACATCCTTTAATGGAACACTCATGTACTAAATAAAAACCATTACAATGACACTCTACAATATTGTACACCCACCTCCACCCCCACAGCCATCCACACCCACACTTCCACCTCCACCTCAACATATTCCACCCTATGTTACACGGACGCGGGTGCGTATCTAGGGGTCGGACACTTCAAAATTAAAAATTAAGGATACGTGGATATGTATCCAAATTTGGAAACGGGTACGGGGATACGTTAAATTTTTTATTTTTTTTTTTAAATATAGTTATTAAGATGAGTTATGTTATATAAATAACAAATAATTATTTTACATATATGTGTTTGTTTATTTTTATTAATATATCTAAGTATATATTATCTTATAATTATATTATATGTTATACAATAATTATAATATAATATATAATAATAATTGTTATTATTATAGTTATTATAATAATAGTTAACTATTATTATTTTATATAGATATATACGAATAAATATAGATGTGAATCAAGAGACAAGAATGTCAATCAGTAAAGTCAAGAATAAAACGAGAGAGAGAGAGGGAGAGAGGCGATCGGTCGATCGCGAGGGAGAGAGAGAGGTAAAAGCAACCACTTTGTGCATAGTAAGTGAAAGTCAGGCTTGTATCCAATCTACACTATTGTTATTTTTTTTATAATTCATCCCTAAACTATCAATTTCATCTAATTAGTCCCCAAAGATTTTAATTTTAGTTCATATGGTCCAATTGGAGACAACTCCAAAGAATCAATTTTGGTGGAAACCTAACCTAATGGGTAAAAAGGCAATTTTACAATTTGGACAACCTAGATCACACAACCAAATACCTATCTTCTTACTTACACTATATTAGACAACTTACACATCCTACAACGAAACATCTGTCTTATTCTCCTCCCCTCATTTCAAAATAGTAAATAAGAAAAGAGGGTTGCTATTAGCACCTACCTAAATTCTTTAGACCCCCTATTTCTTTGAACCCCCACCCTAAATCCTAAATTTCAATAAGATTTCTTTGAACACCTCACTTAATACCAAATTTACCCCTATTCATAATATTATCACACCCAAGTGCACAAGCACCTAATTTTGCACATCCTCTCCTTCTCTTGTTGATGACGGTCCATCTCATGTTGAAAAGAACGCCGACGGTCTCTTTGTTGTTGAAGAACAATGGTCCGTTGCGTCAGTAAACACCATTGCCTCAATAAAGAGCATTGCATTGACGGTCCATCATTGAAATTCCTGTCGACTAGTTGGAAAGGAGGAATCAACTCGATGATGTCCAAATCAGTGAATAACGGTCCATCATTACATCGACAAGTCGGAAATTCCTCTCAAGTAAATACCGACTGCCCATCTTATCAACACCATTGTCTTTCTTCTTCCCATCACATTTCCTATTGAACAATGCCGAAACTAAAGGTCATTTTCAGTTGAACAATGCCGACTAGTTGCATTATTGTTCGAAACCTATATATTATGCTAAATGTTTGTGTTCAGTACTGTGTTACTGAACATAATCTTAATAGTCGACAAACCAGTACCGAACAATTCGAACAAAATAACAATTTAAAATGACCAAGAATGTTAATGCAAGATAGAAACTTACCAATGGAACGCCAACCCCATTAGAATTGTTGTCATCGTCCTCCATTACTCTATAAGTATCAACGAATGGTAAAATAACTGATGAAGAGTAATACGTTGGACTTGAAAAGGAATACATTTTGGTTCAAGGTCATTGGTTCAAGAGGGCTTATAACGGTGATGAAGAGGATACATTCAAGGTTTGTGATGGTGATGAATAGGTTCAAAGTAACAGGTTTAGGGTTTAGGGTTTAGGTTGGTGGAATCTGTGTTACATGGACTCGGCACTTTGGGGCAAAGTACCCGTGTCGACACGACACGACACGACACAGGTGCGGGTGTGGGATCTGTGTCGGATTCGGCTATTCTCTCTTGGACACGGCTCTTTACCGACAGCAAAAGAAATAAAAGAGGAGAGAGTAAGAGAGAACTTGGTTGAAGCTCCATCCAGTCGATCCAGTGGAAGTCGAAGATCGACGACCTCCCGTCGAAGATCATCCGGTCGATCCAGTCGAAGATCGAAGCTCCATCAGTCAATTGAACAGTCGAACACCCCAGACGACTCTCTCTCTCTTTTGCTACTTAGGGCTAAATTTTTTGGGAGATTTGGAAGACTTGACCCATAGATGTAGCACAAGACGGATGAAATGAGAAAATGCTTCAGGAGTGTTTAAATGACTGTAAAATTCCTAATAAGTTGAAGAGTAAGTTCTATGGAATAAGGTTAGGTATTTTATGTAGTATTGACTATTGGACAATAAAGAAATAATGTATCCAAAAAATTTCCAAAAATTGAATAAATAAAAAATGAATGCATTGGTGGGAAATTATAAGTGGCATTTGAGGTTTGGATTCAATGGATGGATTAAAAATGTCCGTCTCCCATCATCTTTATACTGATGAAAGGATAATCTTTTGTAGGGTTGAGTCAAAACAACTTAGGTATTTCTCATGTGTTGCTTTGCTTTGAGGATGTGTCTAGACTAGAAGTGGATTTTAGGAAAGCTAGACTTATTCCAATGGGGGAGAAGGAAATTCTAGAGGCCTTGGCATCTATCTTGGTGTGCAGAGTGAGGATTTATATCTTCTCTTTACTTGGCTTTAGGGTACATTCATCCAAGGGAGGGTGTATTACATTAATTAAAATCACTTTATCAAGTCTCCTTGCGCACGTTTTGTCTTTGTTCACTATTGTAGCTTTAGTGGGAACGAGGTTGGAGAAAATAAATAGATGACATTGGAGAAGAAGTTAAATATCATTTGGTTGATTGGGATATGGTGGCATCAACAAGTTAGCTATCTCCAATGAAGCTTTTTTTGGAAAGTAGTAGTAATTTTATTGTGAAAGGGAGAAGTTATGGAGATGGGTGATAGTTGCTAATATTGTTTGACATTGGGAGTGGCTCATTCGGAGATTCATTGAAGATCTTTGGAAGAACATTTACAATGGTTGGGAAGATTTTGGCTGGTTTACTAACTTGATTATGGGAAAAAAGCTATGAAGTATAGATACTCCTACAAGGGAGTCGTATTCAATACTGATACTGATACTCCTCAAAAACTAGTGGATACGTATTCGATACTTTTTAAACATATCTACAATTGTAATTACTAACAACTAACTTTCACCAATCCAAAAAAAAATTGTAATTATTTTTTTTTAAAAAATTTGTAAAGTATCAAATAATTTTCGGATACTTTGTCACATATCCAAACTATTGTAAAATTGGGATTGTAATAATCCTTGCATAGCATTATAGTATAATTATTAAGATAAACACATAGGGTGTGTTTGGTTTGTGTTTGTAGAGTAGTTTTTGAGATAAAAAGTATAAAAACTTGTTTGGTTTGCCTTTTTTCGGAAATGATTTTGGAAAATTGTTTTGGAAAGAGAGTTTTAAAAAAAGTTATTGATTTGATGTGTATGAGAGAGAGAGTGATTTTGGAAAATAGGTAACCAAACAAAATTTTGAGATTTTTTTTGAAAAAATTTGTTTGGTTTGATTACTCTTGAAAATTTGTTTACAGAGAATTTTTCTCAAAAATTTTTCTGAAAAACAAACCAAACAAGGCCATAATCTCTTTTTCAATACTTTGCTCACTTCTTAGAGAAGAAAAAAACTAGTCAGATTAAAATCGTGTCCTACCTTTTTAAAATTTATCAAATTGTTGGATCCTTCATCTGTCAAATGTGTCGCATATGCATATCCATAAAGGAAGGATAAAGAAGAAAATAATATCATTTCAACAATTAAACGAGAAAGTGACTTGTGTACAACACTTTTGTGTATGATAAATTGTGAAAGGGAAAAGCACAGGGGCAACATAAATAGTTTAGACATGATTTTGGCCTGAAATTTTTAAAAGAGCTTTCTTTGAGCTTATAAATAATATACTACTATCTTTTTTCTTTTCTTTTTTATTTTTTTTTATTTTTAACATGGATGCATCTTGACTATACCCATAGCCTAACTTTTTAGATTTTTTCCTATTGCCGTAACCCTATACTTATCCATATCATGTTCATATCCACTATCCTTATCCATATCCATGCTTCATGGGGGAGTGAAGTGGTGAGATTTTGGACGGGAGGCACTATAGATGGCTTTCCCATCTCTTCTTGCATTTAGAGGGGAGCTAGGTGTTTTGGGATGCATTTCTTAGACATGCATTACAGGATTGGGAGTTTGAGAACTTGTAGGCTCTCCTCACTTTATGATATAGTTGTTGGGAGTAAGCAGTGGAGATGATACTAGTTGGAATATGTCCAAGGTGGTGTTTGATAAATTGAAAATTAAATACTGAAAGTTTTAGCACTGAATTTCTAGTCTTGATGAATGTTTAGATTTGCAGAATGAAGATAAAATCTACCTTCCAATGAACATATTCAGGGTTCAGTCATAAGTTTCATTGACTTAGATTTGAGACCCATTGCAATGAATTTTCAGATTTTAAGTGATAGATCCTTATGCATTAACCAATGCACTTATTTGCAAAATCACATAATGTATTCATTTCGAAACACTAAATTGCATTATCAAACAGGACCCAAGCCTTGGAAATTTGAAGTTAAGTCATTCTATCATGCTTTTTAGGGTAATTTGGGTGTTTCTTTTTCTTGGAAAAGGAATTCGGAGCTCTAAAGCCCCTTCTAGAGTTGTTTTTTTTTTTTGGTGGACAACCACTTGTGAAAAATTCTATCGATAATTCTGTCCATTGTAAATTTTGTGACTTGGTGTTGGTGTTGTATGTGCAAAGAGATGTGCATCATATTGTAAGAATGGCTACGGAGATGTGGTGCTTTGATTTTGTTATTCTCCCAACGAGGGTAATAAGTTTTGGCAAGAGTAGAAAGGAAGGAATGAAAATCGACTTTGTTGTTGTGTTTCTTGGGGTTATTAACTTGACTATGTTGGAATGTTGCACATTGACACTTTTGTATATGTGATTCTTGGGATTATTCACTCGGCAATTGCGGGTTTTTTGGACTTCATAGAAAGAGAATTTGACTATTAAGAGGAATTACCCATTTAATTAAGATTATACTAAAGAACACATGATACTGATTTTAAGCTTACTTAAATTTCTGAATTCCCAAGTAATCAACTTCTAGATTGGTCCAACTTTTTAGTTTAATCCCTGGCCATATGCAAACTCAAATCTCATATTTTCATTATCTTCTATAGAGTGGCATTCACAATTAATAGATATTAGTGCAAATGCTTCGAGGTTGGATTTGATACAACATGTGGCTTGTGAACTTTGAACTTTATTTGATGTAACAATAGTTATGAACTTGGTGAGCTTGAATGAGTTCAATAAAACCTTAGCTTAGAAACTTTCTCATAAGCATAAGTAGCACTTTTCTTTTCCCACAATCCCCCTTCATGCTTCTCCCTTTTCTCTTCTTAAAAACAATAAACATAAGATGAAAATATTTTTTCTCCTCCGTAACCCTCACTTCGCTCCCAAAACCCGTCAATCCAGACATTGTGTGAGACGAACAATGTATCATAGTACTCCCTTTGTCCCACAATGTTAGTCCGTTTAGGATTTTTAAATTTTTTTAAGGGGACATGCAATCAATGCTCCCACATTTAAATAAAAAGTATTGTTTTCCAACACTGCCCTTTTATTCTCACTTGAAGGAGCATAATTTTGGAAATTTTAGAAATTAGGTTTTGACTTTTGAAAGAGGATTATATTTTGGGACATCTCAAATTAGAAAGGACTAATAATTTGGGGCAAAGCGAGTTTAATGTTTTCGGTATCAGAAATGGATTTTTATCATTTTAAAGCTTTGGGTATGAGGTCCACTAAGCTCTTTGCTGTAACAAGTACCCTTGCATTCGATTTCGTTATTGAATGTGGTGCTAACAGTGTATTCCCTGAGTGTCAACATTTTGACACATCAAGGCAGGCAAGCGTCAACCAACCACTATTGTGTTGTAATGGGATGTATTCTTAGCTACATCAAGGAAGAATATGGTTTCTCACAAGTAGAATCTCGACTGGTGTGGGATATTTAACATCATGTATTGTTTGGCATGTGACAGAATGCTAATTATTTGATCTCAATCTCTTTTGTGCGAATAATTTTTGGAAATTTGAAAATGAAAGATCTTGCTTGGTACTATAATATTTTTGCCAGGGAAGTTTGGGAGTTCAACTTAACTTTCAGACTTAATAATTTTCTGATTTTTGTCACCATTTTATTTTGGGTGCAGATTACTACCTTACCATGTGGTGGCAGATTATGAAGCTGAGGAGGATGATAGGATCCTTGATTCTGACACAACAGGACAGATGCTGTCTCGTTCTCAACAGTGGGACCATAACATTGCTGCCAAAGTTGCAGAGTTCACAGCCATATTTGAGAAACAGGCACTTGCCTTCAATATAATTTCACGCAAGCGAGCTCTTGGGGAATTCAGATCAGAGGAGAGGTTGATGATTGAGCAGGCTCTCCTACAAGAAGAAAGACGAGCCATGTTTGAACTGAGGGCAGAAATGGAGTCAAGGGAGAAAGTTGGTCGAGAAGCTCATGAAGCTAAGTTGCGGATGGCAGCCATGGCTCAGATGGAACAAGCTCGAGCTGAGTCACAGGCTCATGCAGAAAATATGGCGCGTGCTCCGATACGAGGAAGTGCACTTGGGTCTCAAGGCAGTGATGTTGCTGTAATTGGTGGTCATGAAGTGGGTGAGCAGGAGCCGGGAGTTAACGCGGATGAAATGATTAATGGATGGGGAAACAATACACAGAGAGAGGAGAAAGAACCATCTGAGGATTTCTTGAATGACGAAGAGACAGAGAATGGAGAAACAAGCATACAACATGAGTGGCGTGAGGTGGGAGAGTTCGATTTGAACACCAGATGAACTTTGTGCGTGTTTTGTGAAGTTGATCATGGGTAGCAAAATACCGAGTACTTTGAGTTGAGATGGGTAGACTAGACTATTTGGAACAAAAATTATTATTCGTGTTATGTAATCATATCTTAGTGGTGTGGGAAAATATATTGGCTGCATGGTTATGCAGTTGAACATGCTTTTTTGTTGGTGTTGGGTTTAATGGTAAATTACAAATATGATGTAGTTTATCATCTCATTTAAAATGAGAGTAATGCTCCTGCAACTGAATACTGTTTGGATCTTGGATTTATGAAGGAAAAGAAAAGGTAACAACAGTTTGTGAAAGAAAAATTTTACTTTTTTCTTTTTTTCTGCTTGTAGCGGGTGGACACAACTGGATGTTAAGAATTCTGTGGGGCTACATTGAATGTGCATTATTTGTTTTTTGTTTTATTGACTAAAATAAAAACTTCATTCATTCATAATGAAAGAACATACTACATGACAGTTTAAGAATATAGATTAAACTGAGACAGACATAAGAGGAGACACAGGCAAAAGCTACAAAATTGGTAAGATTTTGTTAATCCCGCCATATAATCTTAGGTCAATCTAAACATAAGATCCAAATGGATTCCCAAGACTAACAATTTTAGAAATGCTAATCCCGCAACCAACCTAATCTGCCCAAACATGGCCAAAGATATATGGAACCCCGAAACCAACAAGTCAAGGCAGACAAGAAACCGAATAATGTAAAAGAAACCAGGACTTCACAGCAATGGAGGGTCGGGGGCTAATAACAAAAAGTGAAAAAAAAAAAAAAAACAGGAACTGCCAACCAGAAATGGATGGATATGGCATCTGAGTTCACAAATACATAAAAAAGTATGGGCAAAATAAGAATTAAAATAAAACAAACAGATGATATCAATAAAATTAACATATTTGCTAACAGTCAACTAACAGAAGGGTGAATGAAATTCAAAAGTAAAAGGGAGGTTAGTGTCATTTTTGAAACTTGAGGTGATGTTTACCCTATTATAATAAATTGCTAGTTGCCTAACCTGATGGAACCTTAGAAGATATGATAAAGCAGTTCACATATGCATGCTGTATATATATAAAAAGGCGATGAAATCTGAAAGACCATCATTAGTAGCGTTGAGTAGATTCATTCACCTCAGTGCATAACATACCATACCAACCAATCGAGCAGAAATCCCAATAGGTTAAAATTCATAAGATGAGGGGTTCATCTCCCAATCAGATTAATTATATGATTCAATGTCTTCTAATTTCATTCAAGCAAACCAATATTTTAAGAAGAAAAACTTCTCTCTTTGGTAACACAATGTTTTGTGGCCAACAAAGAAAAAACGTAGTCGTGTTTCTGTAGCACCAAATGTTATTTCCTCGGCTGTTTCATTCAAGTGACATATAAAAAAACATCAAAATGTTGGGACTGAACCATCAACGCCATGCTTTCACCAGTGTACACTGAAATATTAAAGCTATTTTTTTTATCAGCTCAATTTCATTGCCACAAAGGATGTTGCCACCTCCATTGCATCCTCTACATGTGCTATATTGGAGCCCTGAAATCACATACAAAAGAATTACATGTGTACCACCAAGGTTGCAAAGATCACAGGCAAACTCAAATATACAGTGGATGAAGTAACTATCATATGTGAAACCAAATCATAGCATCCATTCTTAATGTTGTGCGAGAGAGAGAGAGAGAGAGAGAGAGAGAGAGAGAGAGAGAGAGAGATCATTTACCATTCAGGCATGAAAAAACATATCATAATATATTTAAGTCCTTTTTAATCCTCAATATTTTTTCCCTCTAATATTATATAGTTCAACTGATTAACACAATGCTTCATGTTGTTGATGACATAGTTGGGCTTGCCTTAAAATTGAATACAAAACATTTTTAGAAAGAAAATTTACAATATTCATTTATTGTGGGGTTTCCCAAATGTTGCAAGCATATTGCTCCGAAAATGGAAACCTCAGAGACAATGTAGTGCTCAAATTTAAGATTTTAAAGCATGATAAATTTAGTTATATACTAATATACCATAAGAGTTGGATTGGTACCCAGGAGAAAATTGCTAACCTGACCTTGAGCAAGACCACCTTTTCCTCCTCCACCCTTCCCATTTAGTGGCTTTAAAGCTGCCACCAACCACTCCAACACCTTTAATTGCTTACATTTATCTCCTTTGTCAGGTACCCCAGCACACACCAAAGCCTTGATTGCAGTTTCATCTGTGCTGAAAACCATGACCGCTATCCCTTTTCATTCACGGACTAGTCATGCAAACTTCATACAGACATAAGAGCATTGTGACAAAATAAAATAAATAAATAAAAGCATTAGGATATATTAGCTGGAAGGCTAGAAACAGCAAACAACCTTCTCGTCCATGACTTTGACGACCGCTTCGTGCATTGCTGTAGTGTCCAAACCAACATTGACACGTGATATACAGAAAGCCTTTCCATCAGATGCAGCAACTTCTGCAGTCTCAATTGCAACCTTGACAGCTTTCTGTATATTCTCTTCAGCAATCTTCTTTTTTGCTTTTATCACTTGATTCTAGTAAAATATAGCAATTTAGAATCAACTTCAAGCCAGAGATATATAAGCAGCAGGTTTGGTTATCAATGGAACTGAAATAGGGTAATTTCTTGCTCAGCATAGATGAAAACCTGAAGCACAGATACTTTGGCCTTTAGATAAGCTTTCTTGGCTGCTGGAATAGTTGCTGATTCCACGTGGCCATTTAAAGAAGTTACTTTTTGGGAAGAGGAAAGGAAAATCAGCAAACTGATATATCAGATAAAGCAGAATCATCTTCTTAATCAAAGCACCCCCAAAAAAAACATAACAGAAGACTCGGGTGATGCATATTTCAGGGAAGTTGAAGTATCTGAACCATTCTTAAAATACTTGTGCTTGCTAGACAATACAATTCTCAAAATAGTTGTGCTGGCCAATACATTGGAAGTATCTAACCAATGTGCTAGCGGCAAAAAGATTATAAAGATTCTGGTATTTATGAAAATTACATAATCCTGGCAAGGAGTGAATTCCCTTCATTTCAGGAGACATTCCCAAAAGTTAATTTAGCAAAGACCTCATTCAGCTACATTACATGAAATAATAAAAGAACAAACCACAATAACATCGCATATGTTTCATTCGTGAGCAATAATATCCTCTAGTTCAAATATAAAGTTGCCGATGACAAGTACGGGATAATTATAGACAAGAAACTGCACTAAAAAAATCATTTTTATGTCGGATGACCTTATTCTTTCACAGAATGTGCCAGAAATTCTGTCAATTCAATCTTTAGGTTCTTTTGAAAAATGGCAGGAGATCATAAACAGAGTACACAAAAACACACATACGAGGCTGATAGAACTGCACATTTTGTTTAATTGACAGAAGGATAAAGTACATTGACCTCCCTTAAGTTTGGAGAAAATGCAAGCTTCATAATTTCGGCATAATTACATCGACCTCCTTTTTATTAAGTTTTAATGGAATGTAACTAATGCAAATGGTGTGAAAACAAAAGAATAAATAAGAAAAAATAGACTGTTCAGTATAAAACAGATGACATCATCATTTTTCCATCCATATAATATAACTAACAAATTATTGATAAAAGAGGGCCTAAGTGTTATGTGAATTAAAATCTTGAGGGAACCCTACCAAAACTGTGGAGCTTCTTGTATTTTCTACAACCCTTGGGGGAGGCAAGTGTAATTTACCCTTAACAGAATTACTTAAAACTGAAAAATCAGTTTACTGTAATTCTCTTTCAAACTTTTCACTAGTAATAAGAAAATTTTCACTGAACAAACCCCTCCAATGCAGGAGCTCCTAATAAGAAAGTGCTCAGTTGCCCAGCAACGAGAGATGGGCCAGGGACAAAGGAGCACCCAGGTGCAGATTCGGTCATGAACCTAACTAACTGTGGCCGTTAAATGCAATAGGGCAACCATTTTGGACAAGCAGTGCAACCATTTTGGGACAATCATTTTTTATAAGTAGTGCCAATAATCACAATAGAAGCTAAACAGAACATGATGTTGCACGCAGAATAGCAGCAAAACTGGAGCCATACATGCTGTTCTTACATAGCAAAATTTTCAAACCAATGATGGGAAATGTATTTAAGGCATGCAAGCAGGATATGGCTCAGGATCATAACACCAATTGCTTAGAAACATCCTTACAAGTAATCAACAAAAGAATGCTGATATGGTTGAGTAGAAAGGTAGGGCCCATAGGGGGCATGTTGATGCAATGCCTACATCAAGGAATGTATAAAGACTGGTCCCTAAGAAGTAGAAAGAATGAAATAAACAGAAAAACTATTTTAGACCTGGCAAAAAAGAGATTAATGCAAGTTAAAAAGGGTAGAAAAGCTGGTAGAGGAAGGCAGGGTCACACATGAATAATGAATTAAGCAACACCCTTGCTTCAGGAAGAAGAAAATGTTACTCAAACTATCACACAAAAAGCCACGGTCAAACATAAATAATGAATTTGAAAAAGCAGTTCAGTTTATCATATATTAATTCACAGAAAGAGACATTGTATCTGAATCTGAATCTGGTAAAAATAATTAAAAGAAGTGACAACCTGTTCCAGCGAGCTTCCTTCTGTTTTTGATGCCTCATTTACTTCCTGCTCAAGTGACAATGCTAGTTCCAAGGCCTTAGAAGCACAGTCTGTTGTAACAGCAGTTACTCTACGAATTCCCTTGGCAATTCCCTCCTCAGACAACAGAGCAAACACCTTAGCCTCTCGTGTATTTGATAAATGGGTCCCTAAAAAAATCAACACACTAAACCTCAATATTTAATAGGACTCCCAGAAGTGGCACCAGGAATTACAAGGAGATGCTACCTCCACACAACTCTGCGGAAATTGATAACCACTCGTCATTTTCTAGATCAGCAAGGAGGTCCTCCACTTTTCGGCCAATTGACACAACCCTAATGTTGTGTTTGGTTGGGGGATTTAAGGAGGGATTTGGAAAGGGAAATGGAAAAGGTAGGTGAAATGTGAATAAAATATACCTATATTTCCCCCTAGTTTTACACACCATTTCCCTTTCCCTTTCCCTTTCCAAATCTCTCCCTAAATCCCCCAACCAAACACAGCGTAACAGGATCAGGATAGACCTATATCAAAAACAGAAATAAGAAATTGAAGGCGGCCAGTAAACCAAGTACATTCCACAGATTGATCATATGCCTGAACAAACTCCAATGATAGAAGAATGAAATAGCTTACTTCTCCAAATACAGCTCGTAAACCATTTATATGCTTCGCATCGGTCAGAGTGGCCTCCTTTGAAAATTCATCTAGCTCAGTTTTGATTTGCTCATTCACAATGGACTCAGTTTTTCTCAACTCATCAGGTTTCACAGGCTTGCCTGTTCAAATTTCAGTAGCATTCAAAAATGATTTTATATGCAAAATTAATTGAAACAAGCATAAAGCTTACCATGAGAGAAATCAAATCGTAATTTCTCAGGAAGAACAATGGATCCCTTCTGGTCAACATGATTTCCAAGCACTTCCTGCAGTCATGTTACAGAACATTAAGATAACAAAAGCAAACCAGATAAGAAAGTATCAACATTAGAAGCTCAGAACAGTATCATTTTGGAAATTACCCTGAGTGCAAAATTCAACATGTGTGTACAGGTATGGTTAGGAGCAATGAGCTTACGTCTATCATAGTCAACCTGCTCAAGTCATAAATTACTTCTTATAGTTACGAAGAAATACAAAGCAGATGTAGCTTGCACTCATGTACACATACAAGGACAGATGATAAAAGGGAAGTTACCTTACAAATCACTTTATCACCTACAGAGAACTTGCTTGTTTCCCCAGTAAACGAACTGATATGAACAACAAAGCCTCCATAAATTTGTACATTACAAACTTGAAATGATCCGAAGGGGCCTTCAAGTGATCCAGTATCAAATATCTATGACCCCAAAGAAGAATGCAAGATGTCAAATTTCTGTTCTTAACAGGAAAAATATGTAAATCACATATGACAACAGTCTATCGAATATGCAAACTAAAAAAAAAGAAGAGTAGAACCAGAAAAAAAGGAAAACTGCACGCACGCAAGCTTAAATACTATGTAAACTAAAATACATTATACGGTTCAAGAATTGTGGATTTCTTCCATACTATCGTGTATCTATGAGATCTCCAATATCCAAAACTAAGAGAAACAAATTAATACAAATGTGTGGTTTCATGAGATCAACTATGCATAAAAAATTTATACAATTGAAGAACATAGTGTGATCTATTACATGCAACGTCACGTTTAACATTGCATCTGTGTTACTTGTGTTTAGCTTGTTATAGCTCTGGCTTAAAGAGCTAGAGGTGGAAGAGGGTTATTGGTAGAGTTTTTTTGGGACTGATTTTTAGTGATGGTGCTGCCAAGTTGGATCCATTTTGTTGGAAGGAATGATACTAATTAAGTTTCAAAAGTAAAAATCACAGAGATGAGATGCAAGTTAGTAAACAAAGTAATGCCTTGGAATGTGTGTTCCACTACCTAGCCTGCTGCAACAGATCCTACCTGTGCGCAATGGGATATTGATAACTGTACTATTTTGGGATGGATGTTCAACTCCATGAAAGACTGTATTTATCACATGTTTCTCTATTGCAACATTGTTCCCAGTCTATGGCATGCTTTGTCACAGATGTATGCTCATGCACATAACGATGCTCACATTTTTGAGCTCTATCAGAATATTGCTCGTGCTTTCCAGTCTGCCTTGGGTCTTTCTGTGTTAGAATTCTTTGGATACCTTCAGGCCCGTTGGGAAGAATTGGCTCAATATGAGCCCTTGACTGAGTTACCAGCAGATGTTGCCTCTCTTGTGTCCAAAGACCTTGCTCACTAGCACACTTACCAGTTTCTGTTGGGTTTAAACCCTGAGTTTGAATCCCTTCGAATTCAGATTTTAAGCACATCACCCATGCCCTCTCTCTATGAGGCCTTTGCCACCATTGATAGTGATGAGCGTTGTAGGCGTCTGGTTCAGCCGAATCCTTCTCCTCTGTCTCTAGTTTCATCTAATCAGATAGCTCTTGCTGCAAAGTCAAGTTCTCAGGGTTCTACTGGTCCAGTTACTTGTCATCATTGTGAAGCTTCTGGTCATGTTAAGGCTCATTGCTTCAAACTTCATCCTGAGTTGAAGCCACGTTCTTCTCGCTATCGTGGTGCTGGCACCCCTTGGACTGCAGCTCTAGTTGATTCCACTACTCCTGCTCTTGGGTCTTCTCATCTCCCTAATTTATAGGAGTTACAAACTCAGATTGGTCAGCTTCAGTCTCAGCTTGGATCTTTTATTGCCAGTTCTCATGGCTTATCATCTTCCTGTGCTGCCACCCTTGCAACAGGTACTTCTACTGCTTTCCATGTTTGGTCTGCTAGTCCCTCATGGGTTTTGGATTCTGGGGTTAACGATCATATGACGGGTGAGTTTTCCTTTCTTTCTTCGCCAACCCCCACTACTATTGTCCAATCTGTGTGTCTTGCTGATGGTTCTTTATTCTCGGTTTGTCATAAAGGTATAGTGTCTTTATCCCCTACGATTACTTTATCATCTGTTTTACATGTTTCAAATTTTGCATATAATCTCTTATCCATTAGTCGTCTTACCAAACAATTTAATTGTGCTGTCATTTTCTTACCCTCTTCTTGCCTTTTATAGGACTTGAGTTCAAAGATGATTTTTGACAAGGGCTATGAGCATGATGGGTTGTACTACTTTGGGAATCCACCAGACGAGCCTTCCTTTTCTTCTTTAGCTAGTTTTCAGGCCTCTAGTTTGCCTGCTTCCATGTCTTGTGTTTTTAATATTCAAATTTTAGAATTATAGTACGCTTGTATGAGTTATGTTAATTTTTAGTATTTATGTCAACTGTTTCCTTTATTTAATAAAGCTTGCAAAGATTCTAAGTTTCATTGTGTAGTTTGTGAGTTTTCTAAGCATACCCGTACTAGTTATATCCCTCATATGACTCATGCTCCTAGTGCTTTTGATCTTACACATTTTGATATTTGGGGCCCTTCCCCTGTCATCGCTTTTTGTGGTCATAGATATTATGTGACTTTTATTGATGATCACACTAGGTGCATTTGGGTTTATTTACTTCGTCGTAAGTCTGACGTTTTTCCCATTGTGGAGAAATAGTTTGGAAATACTCTTCAGATCCTGGGAGACGCTAATGATCCTCAGCTAGTCACCTGAAAAGATACAAACACTCCGGTCGGGGGTGCCGGAATTAGCACTCCGACGGACAAGTCAGTTCAGACACTCAAGATAGCTTGTTTTCTAAGTTAAGTGAAGTGATTCTTACATATCTTTCTCAACCCATTGTTCCTGTATTTATATCTGTTCCTTTTGATCCTCGGGGCCAGGGCCTACTTTTTAATTATTGTCCTTTCTGTTATTCGGCCCTAAGGACTTACACTTATTTGGCACATATGTTATATTCGGCTTCCCACTCTCGTAGGATACAGCCGATTAATATCAGTCTTCCAATGGTACGCACCTTCTGATCTTTTCATATATTCGGCCCCCACACCTATTTTTGTCCAGTTTTTACAAATGATTAAAACTTAGTTTCATACAGTTGTTAGGACTATCCGTTTTGATAACGGTAGGGAATATATTTCTAATGCATTTTGTTCTCATCTTAATGAAACCGGTATTCTTCAACAACTTACTTGTTCTTGGACTCCTGAACAAAATAGTGTTGCTAAACGCAAAAATTGTCATATTATGTCTATTGTCCGGTGTCTCCTTTGGTGTATGGGTGTTCCCAAGTCTTATTGGCATATGGTTGCCCTTACTGTTGTTTACCTCATTAATAAGACTCCTAGTCGTGTGTTGCATGGTCTTACTCCGTTTCATATCCTTATGCCCACTGCCACTCTGTTTCCACTCTTACCACTCAGGTCTTTGGGTGTACCTGTTTTGTTCAAAATCGGAGTCCCACTTGCACAAAGTTAGATGACAAATCTATTTGTTGTGTCTTCTTAGGGTACTCTTCCATGTCCAAAGGGTATAGGTGTTATGACCCTATGTCTCGTCACTTTCACCACACTTTGGATGTTACTTTTTGTGAGGATCTTCCTTTTTTTGGTACTAACCCTCCTTTGCAAGCTTGTCCTCCCGTTACTTCCATTGTTCATCCAATGACCATTTTGGACGAGGTTGAGATTGAGGTTGTCCCCCTCACTCCTTCTCAACCTTCGCCCCTTCCCCCATTGCAAGTCGCCCACGCACTCAACCCTCTCTATCGCCTCTCCGATCTCTAGGTCAGGTAACTCTTCTCTTTTAGCTCCTCCTCCACCTCCTCATCGTAACCCACCTCGGGATCGACATCCTCCAAATCGTTTGAGTTATTTGAATAGTACCAATCATCCTATTTCCCAGTATATTTCCTATGATAGGGTTTCCATCTCTTACAAAGCCCGCCTAATGGCCAAAGGTTTCATACAGATTCTTGGCAAGGATTTTGGTGCCACTTTTGCCCCTGTCGCCAAGCTTACTTCTGTGCGTCTCCTTATCTCCTTTGTAGTATCCCATTCTTGGCCTCTTCATCAGCTTAATGTCAAGAATGCATTTCTCCATGGGGATCTTCTTGAGATGATTTACATGGCTTCTTTACCCGGTTTTCAAGCTGAGGGGGAGTATTTGGGGAAAGTGTGCCGGTTACGCAAATTCTTGTATGGTCTGAAATAGTCTCCACGTGTATGGTTTGGTCACTTCAGTTTTGTTATTATATCTATGGACTTTGTTCAGTGCTACTCAGATCACACTTGTTTCATTTGCCAGAATTCTGCAGGACAGTGTATAGTCTTGTTAGTGTATGTGGATGATATTATTCTCACATGTGATGACTCTGTCAGCATTAGTCAAGTAAAGAAGAACTTGGGCCAAACTTTTGATATTCCCTCCGTCCCAAAATATCAGTCCCTTATTCCATTTTTCATTGTCCTAAAATATTAGTCCCTTTTCAAAAATCAAGGGATAAAATAATATGAATTTACTATTTTGGCCTTCTTTTAAATTCATTAATAACACAAAAAGTACAATTATAACAATTGATATTCCCCAAAAAATATACTATCAAAGGGTAATTTTGAAAAATTAATATTTTTAAAATGTAATAATTGTACTATCAAAAAAAGTTTGATTCCCTAAAAGAGACGAATATTTTGGAACGGAGGGAGTATTAAGGATCTGGGATGCTTCAAATATTTTCTAGGAATTGAAGTGGCTCGCTCAATGGAGGGAATCTCCTTGTCTCAGAGAAAGTACACCCTTGACTTGCTTAAGGATACTGGTATGTTAGGGTGTAAACATGCTTCTACTCCTATAGATCCTAATGTCAAGCTCACATTAGAGTCTGATGAATTGCTGGATGACCCAAGCATGTATCAACGGCTTGTTGGACGCCTCATTTATTTGACCAACACTAGACCTGCTTTGACATTTGCGGTTAGTGTTCTGAATCAGTTCATGCATGCACCTTGTAAAGAGCACCTTGACGCGATTCATTATATTTTGAGATATTTGAAGACTTTTCCTGGCTTAAGATTGTTCTTTACAGCTAGTCTCCAATCTGGGCTCTCCTGTTTCACTGATGCTGACTGTGCAGGTTCTAGGACTGATTGGCGTTCCACTTTTGGCTTCTGTACTTTCTATGGTGATTATCTTATCTCATGGAAAAGTAAGAAGCATACAGTTATTTCTAGGTCTTCTGCAAAGGTTGAGTATTGGGCTATGACATATGGAACATGTGAGATTCTTTGGCTTCGCTCTATTCGGGCATAATTGGATTTTGAGGAGACTGTTCCTTCCTCTTTATTTTGTGATAACAAATCTGCCATTATGTTATCTTCTGATTCTGTGCTTCATGAGCATACCAAGCATATCGAGGTTGACATACATTTCATTCGAGAAAAGGTTCGGACTAGCATTGTGCATCCATTCTTTGTCTCTTCTTTTCAGCAGTTGGCAGATATGTTCACAAAATCTATGGGACCAACTTTGCTCCAGTCTTCCATTGACAAGCTGCGTTTGTTGAATATCTTCATGGCAGCTTGAGGGGGAGTGTTGAATATAGAAACTAGAATATTATGTTTAGAGTAGGAATTAGAATATTGTTTATGTTGATTGTAGGAATCCCTTTTCTTGTCTATATTGTTTCCTAAAGTTGTATCATGAATATGTTATATATATATACATGGCCTCTACCTCATTCAAAGGTAAGCCAAATAATTATCTCCATCCTTTTGCGACTAGAGGGGAGAGTAGGCTGACTCCACCATCCACCATAAAGGGAGTATGGAAGCTAAAGTTGGCTCAACGATGTAAGCTAGTTCTACCCTCCATGGAGTGGAGTGTATGGAAGCAAAAGTTGGCTTGATGTTGAAGGGGAGCATAAGTTTGGCCTGACCTGACTATGGAGGGGAGTGTAAGTTGGCTCCACCCTCCACAAAGGGGAGTGTAGATTGGCTCTACTTTGTAGGGGATGTAAGTTGGATTGACCCTAGAGGGGAGCGCAAGTTGGCTTCACCCTCCACCACAAGGGGAGCATATGGAAGCAAAAGTTAGTTTGACCATGGAGGGGTGCGTAGATTGACCCAACCTCGGAGGAGTATGTATGCTGGCTTCAGTTTCACTGTCAAGAAGATCAGATAAAGTAAATCTGGATCGTTCCTCTATCTTTGCATCTCTTTATGTGATCATTGCCTTTTCATATGTAACACTTCCTTTGAAATCATGTTGTTATTGACCCATTTTTAACTATTGTAATTTGTGCATCAAAAATCCATTTTAAAATGTGTGCGTCTTCTAGTTTCCAAATGACTGATGTTTCTGATAATTATTCATTATTGTTACTGTGTGAGTGATTTTCCGACCACACTGCCAAACAGGTACCCAGCTGGAGAGCACCGGCAGAATAGATTAAGCCCGAACGACCTGCAACAGAAAGAAGAGTCTCCGGCGGTGGCTCGTCCACCCGGGGGTACTCCGACGATCAAGTCAGTACTCCATATCTCTCAAAGATAACCAATAGTGCTTAACTCACTAGACAGAATATCAAAAGCATACCTTAGACCCATGGGGGTGTCTCCCTTTTATAGCCAACATAATCCTAGTCCCAAATAGAAGCCTAGCTCTAATGGACTTAGGATTACTGCTAATCTTGGACTCCCAGTAGGATTGGGATAAACTCTCTAAGAGTCTTATCTTTACCCAAACTGAAGTCCTCTCTCATTCTAGGACTCTTATCCCTTATCCGCTTATCCCGGATTCTGGTATCTTCACAGATAACCTCGGCCTAGCCGAGATCATCTCGGCATCATGACCATGACACGTGGCACCTCGGCTGGCACTCCGGTGACACCTCGGCCACGTGTCGTCACTCAAAAAATATATCCCCACAACTGCCCCCTAGGTTCTATTACCTCGGCATCCTGAGGTGATGGAACCTATATCATTCCTTCCTTTAATCATGACCCCTGTTTAACTTCAACTTGTAAACTTTTCTCAAGTTTCAACAAGTGTTAAACATAATCTCGGTTTAACTTCAACTTGTAAACTTTTCTCAAGTTTCAACAAGCGTTAAACATCATCTCGGGTTAACTTCAACTTGTAAACTTTTCTTAAGTTTCAACAAGTGTTAAACATAATCTCGACATCATGCTTCAACCGTTATGCCTCATTGCCGGCAACCTTTCTCAGGCCGAGGTCCCTAACTTTGAACTCTCTTGGGCTGACCTTCTTGTTGTAAGCCCTAGCAAGTTGTTACTGGTATGCCCCCAGCCGAATTGCTGCTTTCTCCCTTCTCTTTTTCTAGCAGATTCAGATCTCCGGCCAACAGTGCCCCATTGGTCCCGTTCTCTACTCCCTGGGTTCTGATCCCTGGGAAGCCGACCTCCAGTGGAATGACTGCTTCTGTGCCATAAGCCATGGCAAACGAGGACTCCTCAGTTGATCTTTTCGGCGTAGTCCGATACGCCTAGAGTACATTGGGAAACTCTTCCTCGTCCAAGCCCAAGCCGAGAAGGAAGAAGCGTTCTTCATCCCCTTGCTAGACATGGATTTTCTTCAGGGCTTCCTCACTCTTCTCGGCTGGCTTTTTGCCAACGTCTTCCAGGACTTCCATGTCCTCAATCTCTGCTTTTTTCTGGTTCTCGTATGTTGCAGGTAGACTTCTTTGGTTCCCTGGAGCAATTCCTTGCCCGCACTTGGTCCCCTCTGACCTCTTCTACTCCTGTTTCTTGCTTATTGAATCTGTTGTTACCTCGGCTTCGCTTTGCGAACCGTTTCTTTTCTCTTGTTTGGACGCCTTTGTCCCCGGCGTGTCTTCCTCAGCCAGAGAGTACTTCTCTATCCTGGGCATCAACTCCTCCATGCTTTTCGACAATGTCTTTGCCAGTGATTTTCGAAGCAGGCAGTCATCCTTCAAGCCGTTTTTAAACGACACGACCGCCACCTCTTGATTGCATCCTGATATTTGGTTAAATACCTCATAATACCTTTTGGCATAGGCCCTAAGGCTTTCATCCTCGCCGATCTTCAAGGCCATTAGGGCGTCCACCCTCAATGGCTGTAGCCTGTTTGTCACGAACCTGGCCACAAACATCTCGACCAGGCCTTCCCAGGTTTTCACAGTTCCTTTCAGCAACTTGTGAAACCAATCCGATGCAATTTCTTCGAAGGATGAGGGGAACACCTTGCAGAGCAATGGCTCGTTCCCGATGTACAACGCCATCGAGTTCAGGTACAAGCCGACGTGAAAGTTCGGGTCCGACTTACCGTCGTATATCTGGAACCTCGGCATACTGAACCTTTTCGGGGCCTCAAATTTGTCCAATTCTACCGAGAACGGTGTCCACGGCTTGACAAGAGAGGTCACCTCGGCATCTTGTCGCTTTCTCTGGAGGTAATCCCTCAGATCCTCATTGGTTCGTCCAGGAGCTCGGCTATCTCTGGATTTCAGCCTCTTTGGTGCACTACTTCCAATGTCATTGTGAGTCCTTTTGGACCTCCCTCCATTGGTCGCGTCGAAATAGAGTTCCTTCCCCTGAACATGCCGATGTTCTTTGGGGTCAGCTTCCTTAGTGCGATGTGTCCTCCGTGCATCTCCCCTTCTTGATTCTCCTCGCCCGACCTCCCTTGAAGGCCGGTGAGAATGTTCCTTGGTCCTATTGTACTGAGGAGTCGTAGGAGTTGTCTTCTGCCCCTGTCTGGGCATCTTTCTTGGCCACTGGAATCGGCGTGTCCTACAGCGGGAATAGTGGCTGCACGACGTTGTTCTGCATCAGGAAATTGACGACCGTTTGCAGGTCCGCCAATTTGTCCGCCATCCCCTTTATCTCGTCGTCCCGCCGCAGGTATCTATCCTTCCATACCTGGAGGTCTCCCTCGTTGTAATACTCGCCTCGGTCGGCCTTCTTTGGGGCGTCTCCCTCTCGGCCGACGTTCTTTCCTCCGTGATTCTTATCACGAGTCTCTTCATTGCAGTTGTCTTCTTCGACGTCAAGGTCAATATGTTTCCCACTCTCAGTAGGGATGTCGTCCCCAACCTTCTCTTTTTGTCTGTCGTTGGCCATCTATTCTTCTTTCGTTCCCACAGACGGCGCCAAATTGTGTGAGTGATTTTCCGACCACATTGCCAAACAGGTACCCAGCTAGAGAGCACCGGCAGAATAGATTAAGCCCGAACGACCTGCAACAGAAAGAGGAGTCTCCGGCGGTGGCTCGTCCACCCGGGGGTACTCCGACGATCAAGTCAGTACTCCATATCTCTCAAAGATAACCAACAGTGCTTAACTCAATAGACAGAATATCAAAAGCATACCTTAGACCCATGGGGGTGCCTCCCTTTTATAGCCAACATAATCCTAGTCCCAAATAGAAGCCTAGCTCTAATGGACTTAGGATTACTGCTAATCTTGGACTCCTAGTAGGATTGGGATAAACTCTCTAAGAGTCTTATCTTTACCCAAACTGAAGTCATCTCTCATTCTAGGACTCTTATCCCTTATTCGCTTATCCCGGATTCTGGTATCTTCACAGATAACCTCGGCCTAGCCGAGATCATCTCGGCATAGCTGAGATCATCTCGGCATCATAACCATGACACGTGGCACCTCGGCTGGCACTCCAGTGACACCTCGGCCACGTGTCATCACTCAGAAAATATGTCCCCACAGTTACATATCCTTCGAAATTTTTGGACTAGCATGTGAAAGCTCTGTGTCTTTGTTGTACACCAGTGGTGTTTAGGTCTTCGCTTGATTTCATTTGGAATTGTGGTAAATGCTTTTAAGTTTAGAGTTTGTTCTCTCTCTCCATATTTTAGATCAGAATATCACTGCTAAATGAAGATGAATATGGCTTTCAGAGGGCCAAGCGACCAATATACTATGATGAAGGTTTAGAGGTAATGACAGTGTTATTGGTTTTGCACTGAACTTGTAATTGAATTATGGATTACTTTGTTATAATAATTCTTTATTTTTTCTTTTGTCTTGTTCCTGAAATGCAGAAGACCAGGCAGACCTTGAATTCAAAAATTAGTCAACTCAATTCTGCCATTGACAATGCGTCTTCACGGTTGAGAGGTGGCAATAATATGCCTCCCGTACCAAACTGAAAGTGACCTAGAAGAAGCTACCCTGTAAGACCTGCTGTTTTCTGTTGCATAATAAACCAAATACTTGAGGTTTAATTCAACTAGTTGGATCTGTACTTGGGCAATGCAAAATTCGTTGAAATTCACTTGGCAAAATTTATATGAGATTGATATCAATGTGTTTGCTTTCAAGTTTGGCTGATTTATTTGCGGATGTTCAGATTTTGTAAATTTAGTATTTATGTTTGCACATATGAAGCTGCCAAAGCATTGTATTTTTGGTGTAACACAAAATGGGAGATTGGTTAACCTTGTCCTTCTTGATTGTAGTTTGAGCAATTTTGAGCAATGTCTTTATTTATATCTTATTGTTGATTGAACAGCATATTGGTTTTTGAGAGCTTGAATAGTACATTTTGTCTCAGTTCACACTACTATTTATTTGAATATTTTGTCTCCGTTCACACTATTATTTGTTTGAAAGTTATTCAAACGGTAAAATAGTATGAACTGGTACACGAATAGAATCTCTCTTGTATCCTTCATGTTTAATAAAGCCATGGGTACTTGGACATGAATGCATTACCAATATAAAACTATGTTTTTGCAGTTATTTTCATGTTTTTTTATTAATGTGATTTTTAAATATTCTCTATTTTATTTTTGGTAATGTTGTATTCCATGTTCAATTTTTATGGTGTGTAATTTTCCTAGAAAAAAAAACCCCCATTTTTTTTTTATATGTTTTTGAAAAATAAACCTCCAAATTATAATTATTGTACAAATGCTTAATTTTACTTTCATTCCCTAAACAATTGAAAATTCTTAAATTCCATTCCTAAACTATGAATTTTAATTATTTAGTTTGTTAAGGTTTTTATTCCAGTTCATTTGGAAATTGTCTGTCCAAATCACGAATGAGAAAACCTTAGTGAGCAAAGAAGTAATTTTACAAATTGGACAATCTAGATCATATAATCTGACTGCCACACACATCTTCTTCTTTACTCTTCATTTCAAAATAGTGATAATTATTTGATTGTATGATTTAAATTATTTCAATTTTGATGTAACTTTTTTGGCCCATTAAATTAGGTTTTAATATTTATTGATTTATTACAACTTCTTTAATTAGACCACATTAATTAAAAATTATTTTTTAAAACTTAAATAAATGAAAATAATAATTAAAAAAAAATAGTGATTGTTTAAAGAATAAAATTAAAATTTATCCAACAAAATGAAAAAGGTGTACTGCAGAAACATTGAAAACGAGTATGGATTTGTTGAAATTGAATATCTCAACTTTATAGGTAAAGTTAACACATTGTATGGAGGTATTAATCTGTATTTATGTCAATAATCTAATTGTTCATATATGACAAATTGAGAAGAACATGCATGCAGATTAAATTTGTAAGATGATAAAAATGATATAATAACATAACAATTGTTGTTACGTCAATTTAATTTTTTTGTATAAATAGTTTTATTAGTATGTTGTACAAAATAAACAATTTAATTTGTTGAAATTAGTTTGATAATGAGTCAATTTTACTGTAAAATTGAGGTTTTTAATTTTAACAAATCCAAACTGATGAATAAAAAAGTATGGTTTGGTGTGAACAAATAGAGAGCATGTTGTCACGTACCAACTCATTGGTAATGCGAGTTTTACACTAAGCACCTTACAAGTGCATTAGTTTGTGAGCACCTAGACAGACAGGGTAGATCCCTATCGCGCATCACTTGGTCCTTGGGCATAATGCAAGGGGTATGCAGTACCACTCATGGAGCCGGTTTCTCGGGAGGATGACAAGCGCCCAGTCTGTAATAAGTGGTATTAGAGCCAACTTAGGGGCACTGTGATAGACGGTACGTGGAACTTACACTAAGCACCTTTATTGTGGAGTTCGTACCAAGGGTAGTGTCCGCGCAAGGCAAGTTTCCCATCGGTAGAGGAATGGACAAGCCTAGAGGCAGGCAGGGTAATATCCCCTAACAAGGGCGTCAGGGATTGGCGGTGGTAGCATGTTACGTATTGATTCATTGTTAATGTGAGTTCTAAACTAAGCACCTTGCAAATGCATTATTTTGTGAGCGGCAAGGCAGGTAGAGTAGATCTCTATTGCATCACTTGGGTTGGTCTTTGGGCATAATCAGTGACAGAACTAAAAAATTAAATCATATAACATTGAAAAATTTTACAAAAATATTTCACTTAAATTTTTACGATTGACTTCAAGAAAGATAAAAAAATAAAAAGAAAAATAATGTTATTTGTAACTAGTGTATTATGGACAATAAAAAAAAATCATGGATATAAGTTTTAAAATAAATTATATAATGATAAAGTAATTTTTTATACAAAATTTGAGTAAAAATTCAATATAATAGTCATACCACACATTATTAACATGCGATATCACTAACCAATAGAAAAGAAACATATGGAGGATGAAATTCACATGTCAACTGTAACTAAAAATCTAATAAATCTCATATTTTCATTGAGATTAATTATGTTTATATGTCAATAATGATAGACATCATCATTATATTAAAATTTTCATAGATAATAATATGATTTATCATAATCTCTTTATTTTCAATCAAAACAACAATTATTGTTCTTATAAATTGACATTTCACTCTAAATAATATTTTTATTTAAAATAAGTACCAAAAAAAAAAAATCAAAATCCAAGGGGGCACGTGACCCCTTAGACTCTCTATACCTCCGCCACTGGCCATAATGCATAGGGGTACACAGTACCGTTCGTGGAACCGACTTGGATAGATCCTTATCGCTCAGTTGATCTTTAGACATAATACAGGAATACACAGTATCATTCGTAAAACTAATTTCTCGAGAGGATGACAAGTGCACAGTTAAGCTACAAGGTCAATCTGTTAACCTGCACAAAACAAGTTACCAGCTTATATTTACAGTTATAAATTATAATCTATAAACATTTTTTTACAACTCCACCAATTGGGTCAATGTTTTTGGGCCATTTCCCTAAATAAGCTAAAATAGCAAGGGAATTCCCAAACTAAGCCTAGTTTTCAAAGATTTCCCAAAATAGGCTAACTCGCGGTTCACAATCGCGAGTTCAACACTTTTCCCCCGGAGTTGCCAAATCTTGAACTCGCTGTTACAAAACGCGAGTTTGCTTAAGAACTCGCGGTTACAAAACGCGAGCTTACTTAATTTTTTTTTCTTTTGAATTCCGAAGCACGAGTTTAATTAATTTCATCCCAAAAAAATTTTGTTTTGAACTCGCGTTTCAGAACCACGAGTTCATTTTGTTTTGAAGTCGCTGTTTGTAACCACGAGTTCACCCCAAATGGTTTTTTCTCTGAACTCGCTGTTTCTAACCACGAGTTCATCAAAAAAAAATTTTGTTCTGAACTCGCAGTTTGTAACCACGATTTTGGGGAACTTTGTTCTGGTTAAGTGAAATCGTGGTTGTGAACCACGATTTTAAAACATGTTTTTAAAACCCCCAGCCCCGTGTTTTGTATTCACGATTTCTATATCTCCCTCTGCTGTCTCTCTCTCGCTCTTACTCCTCTCTGTCTGTTCTCTCTCGAGCTCTCTCTCTGTTCTCTCTCTCTCGAGCTCTCTCTCTCAAGCTCCCTGCTCTGTCTCTCTCTCGAGCTCACTGCTCTGTCTCTCTCTCGAGCTCCCTGCTCTGTCTCTCTCTCGAGCTCCCTCTGTACTGTCTCTCTCGTTGGTATGCCTTCTATCATCTACTTTACTACGAATAAATTAGCATTAGAGTTTATATTTGTGAATATATTTGTGTTTGTGAAAATGTGAATAAATTAGGGATAGGGTTCATGTATGTGGGGTTAGGGTTAGGATTTATATTTGTGAATAAATTAGGGTTAGGGTTCATGAATGTGGGGTTAGGGTTAGGGTTTATGTTTGTGAATAAATTAGGGTTATGGTTTATATTTGTGAAATTTTAAGTATAGGTAATTTGTTGAATGTGAATGTGAATGTGAATGTTGAATGTGAATGTTGAATTTTAATTATATTTGTTGAATGTTGAATTTGTTGAATGTTGAATTTGTGAATGAAAACATATTTTAAGTATAGGTAGTTTGTGAATGTTGAATTTGTTGAATTTGTTGAATTTGAATCAAAACATATTTGTTGAATTCATAATTTGTTGAATGTTGAATGTGTTTAATTATCTGTAATAATAATAATTTTCTTGTATCAAAACAAATTTTGAATCAAAACAAATTTAAGGAGTAATCAAAACATATTTTTGTTTCTTTTGAATCAAAACGTATTTAAGGAATAATCATGCCATTCCCTTTTATTGTCATTCCAATAAATTACCTTTGTCCTATGCAGCTAAATATTTACAATAATTTTAATGCTGTTAATTAATTACATAAGAAAGAGAAATGTTAATTTGGCTGTAAAAATTATTATTAATTAGGTGATGCGGAGTAGTAATAAATTAAAATTAATAAAGTAACCAAAATAATTTTGTTCGAAATTTCAATTTGTTAAGTAAGAATAAGAAATTGAAAAGTAAGGAACAAAATTTGTGATAAGAAATTGCTATGGAAGTTTTCTCATCATTTTGGCCAGGAACAAATATATATATATATATATTTTGGAGATAGGGATATGGCAAAATAGAAAAGTCAGATATTTCGTTTTCTTACTAAATTTTTTTAAAGAGTGATTGTGATTGTTAATATTTTCTACGGGTGACCCTTTAAGTAGTACACTAAAATTTTATTAACAAATTAAAAATCTAACTACTTAGAATGTTGACCCAAAAAAAAAAAAAAAAATGAATTCAAATCTAATCGGTTTGTAAAATTGATGCCACATGCCCCTACGATAAGTAAAATTGGTTTGACTAAGTAAAATTATAGTTTACTTGAATTTCATGCCCCATTTACGATTGAATTTCATTTTCGAGTTTTTCCTCCTTAAATTTCATGACATTCCCTTTTATAAATTTGATATAAATAAATGACTTTTTAAAAGTGATTCACAAAAAAATTGATATAAACATTAGAGGTCGAATATAAACATTAGAAGTAGAAAAAGTACTTTTTACCTCTTTGCGAAAAGAGGCCTTTCAAGTCGTCATGGAAAATGCTATTATGAAAACATTTGATATAAAAAAAACAAAAAAATTATTTAGGAATTATGTTTGAAAAAATGAGTCATTCTCGATAATTTTTGAAATTTTTTGAGTCATCCTACACTCAAATGAAAATTTTTGATTTATAAAATGAAAAAATAAAAAATGAATGAAATGAGTCATTCTCGATAAAAAATAAAAAATTGAAAAAATGAAAAAATAAAAATTTTTGATTTATAAAATGAGTCATTCTCGATAATTTTTATCCACTTGAATTATCCAATTGACTTATTCTTTATGCGCCTGGATTATGTTTATTCAATTAAGTTATAACTTTTTAAGTCATCCTACACTCATAACTTTAAGTCATCCTACACTCATAACATATTTTGATTTATGTTTATTCAAATGAGTCATCCTACACTCATAACTTTACCTACACTCAAAGTAACAAGATTAACAACTTACACTTATAAGTTTATGTAAATTACTTAGATTTATAATTTATCAATCACCTAAATCAATTTACATCAATTATATTTATTTAATGATTACAAATGTTGTTACTTTATAATTTATAATCATTTTTTTTATAATTTATACAAAAATAAACCAAAATTAATAAAAGATTTTTAGGGTTTTTAGACCTAAAACTTAGCGAAATTACATTTAATGTGCAGAAGAGCATGATCTTAATCATAATAAGTAATGTAAAAAGCATAACAGAAGAGCATGATGTTAATTTTGTATGTGTTGTAAGATGTTTTTCTTAAAAAACTAAAAAATCTAAAGCATTATCATTATTTTAACTCATATCTTAATTAAAAAATCAATAATGATTGTTGGATTATAATTGATGATTACTTAAATAAAATTTTTGCGTCACAAGTAATTGTAATTGAATGAGTAGAATTTCATATAATTATTTTACAAGTACAAGGAGATATAAGTATATTGTTGCTATTTTAATGTTTTTTGTCCTAATTGAAGCAAGTATATGGACACTGTTCCAATTATTTTCTACTGGGGGGGAAACATAATTCGGGATCCCGATGAAGGCGTATCATATGATGCTGAGCCGAAAGGGATATATGCGGTGCAAATTGGCACCACGCTTAGCAATTTAGAGGAGATGTTTACGTCAAAGGTGGCAAGTTACGAGGAAAGTGTCCGATTAACCTTCAAATGTAGATATCCTTATCGCCAGTGGCAACAACACAGCAAATACAAGATATTACCGATCAATGACGATAAGGCGTTGAACACCGTATTAAGTATCGGTGCAAATTTTCAAGCGCCAAATTGTTTGGAAGTCTACATTGAGAAAGAGATTGTACAGAATATCCCGAACATGACACAGATGGATTCTCGTCCGTTCACTACATTACTGACGCATGGGATTGACACAACAGTGTTTTAGTCTCCTATGTATGACTCAGATCAATGTTATCCACTGGGCTACACACAACAGTCATTTCAGGGCCATGGTGTAGAATCAAGTTCACATGGTGGATATGGTTATGAATTTGACAATAACACACAAGATGTGCCCACATGCAGCCATCATACCACTCCGGTTGAAGTTGCTGGTAATATGGCTGAAACAGTGAACGAGGTGTAGTTTGCTGACAGTGACATGTACGGTCCTGATGTCGCCCTAAATGATGATGACAATGAAATGTGTGATGAAGAAAATGTATTAGGCGGATCAGATGATGATGATGATGAAGAATATGATGCCCAGGCTCCTGTTGACCTTGAAAATGCCCCCATTCCACCTAGAGTTGAAATCCCTTTCTATGACAACATTCACATGGGTGGTGATTTTGACATTAGTACCCGTGATGTCGTTCCCCATAACCGGATCTGGAGCGCTGAAAATCCAGAGTTGGACAGAGGAATGGTTTTTGTTGATAAGAAGCAATTTCTACATGCTGTGAAATTGTACCATGCAACAAATAATCGAGAGTATAAGGTCGTAACCTCCAAGCGAGACCTGTGGGTGTCTGCTTGCAAGCACGACTGCAGTTGGTGGTTGCGTGCATCTCTTAGTAGGAAACATGGTCTTTTTGAAATTAAGCAGTACAGGGGTCCTCACCATTGTTTATACCCACGAATGAACAGGGACCACACTAATATTAGCTCCAGTTACATTGCTTCTCATATTTTGGGACAAGTTGCGGTTAGTATAAAAAATAAATGTTTACATATATATACATATTTGTTTGTTTATAGTGTTCACATCCAGATAATCCAACTCATATTTGATTGTTGTATGCAGAATGAACCTGATATGCCAATTAAGAATGTCATCGAAGATATAAAAAAGACCATGAACTATAGTATATCATACAAGAAGGCGTGGCATGCAAGGGCAAAGGCAATTAAAATGGTATTCAGTGATTGGGATGAATCATATAGACAGTTGCCTAAATTCATGCATGTATTACAGACATCTAATCCTGGCGCCATCGTGACATGGAAGCACAGATATACCGGGCATACAACCATTATGCCCGTCTTCCACTTTGTTTTCTGGTCTTTCAAACCCGTCATCGATGGCTTTAGATATTGTAGGCCTGTGATAACTATAGATGGTACATTCTTATACGGTAAATACACTGGTGTGTTACTGGTAGCAACGATTGTCACTGCCAATAGCAAAATATTACCGCTTGCATTCGCTGTTGTCGACAGGGAGAGTTTGGAGTCTTGGTCGTTCTTCATTCAAAATATCAAGGAACATATTGTCATGGACCGACAGGGAGTGACTTTGATATCTGATCGAGCTGAGAGTATTTTAGCTGCTGTGAGGCGGCATTGGCTGAATCCTTCGCTCCAATTTGTTGGATATCATCGACACTGCCTTCGACATGTTTGCAGTAACTTTAACACACAGTTCAGAAATAAGGAGCTCAAACAACTTCTGTGGAAAGCAGGGAGTGCTGATCAACGACGAAAGTGTAATGGTTACTTAGATCAGATACAGGCTATTAACCAAGAAGCCATCATTTAGGTCCGCAAGATGAATCCTGAGGATTGGGCCCTTGCATATGACGGTGGATATCGCTGGGGGGTATTGACCAGTAATGATGCAGAGTGCTTCAATAGCGTCTTGAAAGGTGCAAGGAACTTACCTATTTCAGCTATGGTTGAATTTACATTTCGACGACTCGTCAAATATTTTGACGAGATGGGAGCCCAAGCTGAAACTGATGTACGCAATGAGTTCCAATACCCTAGAGAGATGCAAAGAACTATGGATGAGGGTATCGCAAGGGGAAATAGTTTCACGTTGATATCGTATGACAGGTTAGTTTGTAATGTGAACAAATTATTATTATTATGTTGTCAAGTTAATTACACCTAAAAACATGAACTTCATTAGTTTGTATCAATATTGTCTTATAGGCCCCACCGTGTATTTGAGGTGCAAACATCTTTTCGCCGTGGACGAGGTCGCAATAGACAGGTTATGCGGATGAATCAACCCACGTGCAGTTGTGGAAAATATGAGATAAGACACTATCCATGTTCCCATATGCTCGCTGTAATGTCTGAATGCGGTGACAATCCATTCCAGTACGTTGATCCAGTATATAGGCTTCCTGTATACACGAGAGTTTGGGAAACTAAATTCAATCCAATACCGCATCAAGATTATTGGGATGATCCGCAGTGGACCTTATTGCCTAATGACCTTCGTCTGCAAGAAGTAAAACGGGGTCGTACATCTATGGCTCGTATTCCGAATGAAATGGATATATCAAACAGGCGTTTGACAGCTCGTTGCAGTGAGTGCCACCAGACAGGTCATGACAGGTGAACATGTCCGGCGCAACTTGGTCGATGAAGACTGTAATACTTACATGTTGTAATATATCATTTTGAAATTCTTCATTTGTAATAGATCATTTAATTATGTTTTTTTCAATTCTTTCTTTACCTATCTATTTTGAATGTGTATTACAAAATGTGTACTTGATTGAAAAATGTGTAATGCAAAATTACAAATGTGTATAATTTATGCAAACTTGTATAATTTATTGAAAATGTGTACTAGTTTTTCACCATCTACTTGATTCGAAATGTGTATTACAAGCTTTTATACTTAATCACGTAGTTCTTCTATCATTTCAAAATTTCATATTTTTGAATATATTTAATATCGAATGCTATATAAATTAAAAAAATTACAAAATTGGAATTTAAAAAAATTAACCTATTAAAAAAATTAACCTATTATAAATTAAAATTTTATAAATTGGAATGCTGCAGTCATTGTTCACAATTACAAAATTTTATATGTATTTTGCAAAATTTATTCAAACTTGTAGCATTACAAAATCAATATTTAAGTTTTGTCAAATATGCCATAAATGTAATCATTAATTTCGAATTGCCTTCGTGTAAGTGGCACATAAATTTATCTTTTCTCGAACCCATAACATTTACTTCATTGTATTTTACATCGTTAACTACAAAATCAATAATTATAGTTTTCTCTGTTATTATATTATGATTAAATGAGATTTTGATATGGATGATCTAATATTTCAGTTGTACAGGCTTCATGGCATATGTACCTGAGGAGGTTCCACTGTTCAGACAAGCACATCGGGCTGACAGTATGTGGGATCGTCCGGTATGCAATAACGTTTGTTGGACTTTACGCCTACAATTAAAATACCTTGCATTTTGTTGTATATTTCGGGATAATGTTAGTATTTAAACTGATAATTCTTTTGTGCAGGATGAGGCACGCACAGTGTTGACATGCCGTCGGGCAGATGGTGGATTGTGGGACCATCCGTTGGACCATAGAGTCTTGCAGTATCTATTACGCGCGGGATTCTATGGTGTGTATCGTATCGGGCACATTCGACTGGACCACGCACTCATTACTGCTCTCGTCGAGAGGTGGCGCATAGAGACTCATACATTCCATTTCCCGATCGGGGAGGCCACCGTCACGTTGCAGGACGTATCTGTCCTATATGGTCTTCGGATTGATGGCCGACCAGTTACTGGAGTTGACCCATCTATCGCGACGGAGCAGTGGATAGCCCTATGTGCTGAGCTATTGGGAGTAGCACCCACACCAGCAGATTTACAGGCAGGTAGAGTGAGGGTCAGGTGGTTGGCGGAGCACTTTGCTCATCTTCCAGATCATGCTCCAGATGAGTTGGTACAGCAGCATACCCGAGCATATATTCTGTGGCTTATTGGGGGGGTACTTCTCCCTGATAAGTCACAGAACCTGGTCAAGCTGATGTACTTGCCATTGCTGAGAGACATTGAGGAGATTGGGCAGTACAGCTGGGGTAGCGCGGCTCTGGCATGGTTGTATAGGGTGCTATGTCGAGCAGCGCAGGTGGGTACGAGGGAGATTGGAGGACCACTTGTGTTGCTACAGGTTAGTAACAATTTTATTACATGTCAATTCATATTGTATGTCATATATCAGTATTGTAATTGTGTTCAAACTATTGCAGATTTGGGC
The DNA here is from genome assembly GCA_036172215.1 of Camellia granthamiana. Lineage (NCBI taxonomy): Eukaryota > Viridiplantae > Streptophyta > Magnoliopsida > Ericales > Theaceae > Camellia > Camellia granthamiana. The sequence continues at coordinate 93,406,763 of CM069913.1, forward strand.
ATGGGAGAGATTGATTCGCATTGCCCCGTCTAGGCGGCAACAGGTTGGTCCTAGTGAGCTTCCTATGGGTGAGGGGGACATGCAGATGCCCACCGGACCGCGAGGTAGCCGGTGGAGGGTTGACATGGGCCACGAGGTCGTCTCGACCCACGTAGTGGTAGTTTATAGAGACCAGCTGGACCGGATGATTGAGGGAGAGGTATGAAATTTTTTGATTGCATTTTAGTTGTCTTCTTCATTGTATATGTTTTGAGTTCACGAGCAAAATTTAATTTATTTGTCATCATTGTAGTTTATCTGGCAGCCTTATGCTGGGGTCCTCGATACGCTCCCCGACTACTGCCGACTGGGTCAGGAGATATGGATGGCGAGAGTGCCACTTATTTGTTTTGACGTGGTTGAGTGGCATCTCCCCCATCGTGTCCTCCGACAGTTTGGTCGGGTGCAGTCCGTGCCGGATCGGTTCGACACTGAATGGCAGTTGCACGTCACTGATAGGCGTGGCCGAGCTGGCACTGACTGGCATCTGTTTTATATTTCATATATACAGTTGTGGGATGGCCACCGGGACAGTATTGTACAGGCTGACTACAGCGATGAGGTGCTCCCCTCTTTCGACCCTTACATGTTGTGGTATCGGCGACATACACACCTACTAGTCGGGAATCCGAGCCACGTGTCTGAGTCTGGATATCAGGGAGTTGGCCCTTATCTTGAGGCATTGGTGAGTATCATATTATGTGTCAAATAATTATTAAAATCATACTTGCTTTACTTTCAGTCAACTATAGCCTAATAATACGTCTGCATGTCTGTTCAGGTGGCTGGAGCTGGGAGGGTGTTTCACTTGGCTGAGGACGCCCATTTGAGACGTGACGGACAGCATGCCTTGGAGGCCGTTGCAGAGATCCGAGAGTTATTGTACCAGGCATTCCAGCTTGCCCATCGGGGAGATCGTTTGCATTTCGGCCACTACGGTGTACACACTTCAGCAGCTGATCCAGACACATCAGCGCCGTCCACGTCAGCGCCTTCCACTTCAGCGCCTGCCACATCAGCTCCTTCGACATCAGTCACCCCACCACATACTACCCCATTGATATCTGCAGATTCCCTCGACGTACTTCATACGCAGCATACGGGCATACCTTATATGCCTGACCCTGATTGGACACTGCCCCCATACATGCATGACGTTCTTACCCCACCCACCCAGTTACCACCACCAGACAGTTCCACCGCGACCATGAGTACACATGATGCAATTCTCACTGGCATCTCCCACGTTGATGCTGAGGGCCATATTGAGCCCCCTCCCAGAGGGCGCAGGAGAGGTCGAGGTTTTGGTCGTGGCGGACGTCGCGGCAGAGGTCGTGGTGCGGGCAGAGGCAGAGGTCGACCTCCAGCTGCAGATCGTGATACAGTTACACCAGATGCTGGAGTTTCACAGCTCACAGCAGTATCCGATCTTCTGCCACAGACAGGATCAGGGGCAGCACATGCAGTAGAGGGGGGGTCACAGTCACAGGCTCCACAGGATACGCATTTCCGATTGGGGGAGCCAGCTATTCAGAGAGTCTACCGCAGGAGACCGAAGAGGGAGGTCCACGGTCGGGGTTGTGGGACTGGGGGCAGGTTAGGGCATTAGCGGGTGTGATGTGGAGTGTATAGTTTATTTTATTTATACTTTTTGTTATAGTTTTTGTATATCAAACTTGTACAGATGATGTAAATGTATCTTACTTATTTATTCGGAAAATATAATTTTACAATTTTGTTATTCTTACTTGTTTTGATGATTTCCATAAAAATGAAAATGAAAACAAAAAGGAAACAAAATAAATATCTAAACACGCACATAATTTTGTTTTCCCTTTTCTTTCACTTTTCTGAATGATTGCATTCACTGTCTTCTTTTCATGTACAAACCAATGATAACCAAACAAGTATTTGAACTATTTGTTATATGAACATGTACTTCATTAAGTATCATTATTATATTCCACATCAATAATGCATGAAATAATGAAAGTCTAGTTCAAGTAGGGTTCTTCAAAATAACAATAACGGAGAGAAAGCAAAGGTAGAATGACAAGAAATATTCGAAAACAATTGAAATATCTCCCTACATTGATAAGTGGTGGATAAGCATTACAAATTGCATGCATTACAGAAATGGTTTGGGCGTTCATCCAAACAATTTCATTCATTATCATCATCATCTGACATCTCAATATCAGATTCATACATAACATCCATGCTCCAGGCGTAGTACTGGTGTGCATCATCCATTAACCCATCTTCGGCACGCTCATTTGCGGTCTTCATTAGTCCGGACCTTTGCAAACGTTGGGTCATGCGATTAACCTCGTCGCGGATACGATGCAATGCCCTTTGCAACAACTGGGGAGTGTCAGTTGGCATACGCATGGCTAACCGACGAGGAAATTTAAGATTAACTTCACGACATAGCTCAACGAGAACGTTTGCTCGAGTTTTGCAAAATTCCCACTCAGCTCTCATGGTATTGACGGTGGCACGTGAGTAACGCAAATTTGGATTCATTGGGTATTCAAATTCATCTCCATCTGCAACCCAATAGCGACCCATTGCTGAATATAGATCAACCACCGTATATTTCATGATGATATTGCTCGAAATAGCTGTAAAACTTTTGTTGTGGTATGATGCGATATTTATACCATATATACACATGGTAGTTGTATGTATGAAATTATTGTAAAGAACTATGCATCAGAGTTGTCACGTCAACTTTTATGACCTGAACAACTATCCATCAACTTGATAGGAGTTGTCACTTCGACTTTTATGAATTGCATAATTTATTGTTATTCCAAAACAAAAAGTAAAAACCTAAAAAAATAATAAAATAAAAACCAAGCTGATTAACCGACTAAACGTCTGAATTAGTCAAATTTCTGTGCCTGAAATTTTTTTTTTAAAAATAAATGTGAAATTACAATTTAAAAATCTTTAAAATATTTTTAATTTTTTTGAAATATGTTTCAGAAATTTGTTTACTTTTTACGTGTATTGACATATTTATTAATTAGTTGTTATTTTGTTATGACACCCCCTCAAAATTTTAATGGATTACATAATTCACAAGGGCACAGTAGGTATGGTACGATAATAAATTGTAGCTCGGCGCAGTGATACGTCCAATATTTGTCAGTGATGCTCACCAATTACTTGAACCGGTGTAATAATTTGGATGCTTTGTTTTTTCCTCAGATGCTATGTCACTTTGTGCAGCGATGCAGTGATGCATCTGACTTTGTGCAGTGATGCAGTGATGCATGCCACTTTATGCAGTGATGCAGTAATGCATGTGACTTTCTGACTTTGCCATGCTTATATAGTTTGTCACTTTTTTCCTCACATTTCGTGATGCATATGACTTTCTGCAGCGCAAGTAAATGCTTTATTTTTTTTTATCACATTTCAGAATTCATGTAAGTCACATCAATACGATCACATGGCAATAGTGTTGATAAACAATTATGTGCTGAACTAAAGGAGTAAAGTGTAATTTACCGAATAAAGCAAAAAATGCAAAGAGGAGAAAATGAGATGAAGAATATTACTTTAAAACCTATTAAAAATTTAAGCATTTAATTTATAATTTTTTAAAAACACCACTTTGTACTGAAATCGTCAATTCCAAGTGACTACTTACTGTATGGAAAAAGTAAGTATGAAAAAATAGTTTCATGTAGCGATGTGACAACTCACTGCATGTTGTTTTATTTGACAACTCACTGCTCCAATATGAAGGGATTGCATTGTCATCATTTGGCCTACAATTATGATTTTATCTGACAAACACGTCCGTGACTACATCAAAGGTACACAAAGTCACGGGTACTCAGTATTGCATGAAATGAAAAGCTAAAAAATAATATCACGGGTATCACTTGTTCCACAGTGCCCCAGCATGCGTTATCGTCACTAGATCATCTCTAGTTAACCCTCAGTATGATGTCTATAAATAGCGACACCCCCAGTATGATGTTTGTTCAAGTCATAACAATAGTAATATATCTACAATTACTATTATTATTTGTTTGTTTATTTTATGAACAATGTCTTCAAGAGGTGCAGGAAGTTCACGCCAGCAAAGAAATCCGAAAGTGTGGCTGCTACCTCCATTTACTTATGACTACAAGAGCGAAAAGTACTCGAGTCCGAAGGATTATTATGCTGGTATCCGAGCAGAGTGGGCGTTCAGGGTAACGGAGCAAGAAGGATTGTTTAATGATCTACGTAAATTTGGGGCACCGGTACCTCATTGTCGTTCATTGACCATGGCTAGATGAAATGTGAGTGACTATGAAAAAGCAGTTACCAGAATTAAGAAGGAGAACAGCAGAATGTTGATGCGGAGATGTCGACATTTCATGCTTCAGTTAGCCACCGAAATGGCAGAAGCAAGCAATAGAGATTTGGCAGTGATTGAGCGAAATAATGTCTTAAACAATGAAAAATATCTCTCTGACTACTACATCTTAGATGAGGAATGAGAAATCAAACACCTTTATCTTTCATATATGTTTGTTTGTTGTCTCATATCTTCGTTACATGAGTGTGACACAATGTTGTTGTTCATCTAACGTACGGATGTATTTCAAGTATTTGTTTTATGAACTTGAAGTTTATGAAATAACTACATTTATAACTGCACATTTATTAGTTCATGACTTTCTTTATTAAATTGCAATGAGTTAAGGAATGTTCTGGATTAACGAATGGATTAATATATGTTGAATTATGTGAATACTTAAAACACATAAAACAGAACAGGTAGCTCGGTGAAAAGCTTCCCTTAACTGGGGCTCGTGAAATAGGGATCATGTACGTAAAGAATTTCAATCTCCATCGAGAAAGAAGAAAGGGTCGCCTTCCAATTCCTGGAAGTCCGGTCAAAATGATGACTGTTAACGAATGGGGGGTTGACATATAACTAAACTTGGGGGGGCTGGACAAACAAGCTCAAAGCCAATGGTTGGTCCAGTTGGGGAACTAAATAAAGTTCATACAAACAGCCGCCTTGAACAGCCGCCTTGAACAACACATAAAACAGAACAGGTAGCTCGGTGAAAAGCTTCCCTTAACTGCGGCTTGTGAAATAGGGATCTTGTACATAAAGAATTTCAATCTCCATCGGGAAAGAAGAAAGGGTCGCCTTCCAATTCCTGGAAGTCCAGTCAAAATGATGACTCTGTTAAGGAATGGGGGGTTGACAGATAACTAAACTTGGGGGGCTAGACAAACAAGCTCAAAGCCAAGTGGTTGGTCCAGTTGGGGAACTAAATTTAAAACCCCATTGGTTTTACTTGATTTGCTTATCAAAATTACTATTTACAATTAATTATACACAAACAGATTTACCTCAACACCAATTTCATGTATGTGGGATTCTCAATTCAGAAAGTCACATGGCAACAGCGAATTCATTGATTTACCTTACAGTGAGCATGCCCTTATTTTGTCGGTATATGCAGATGGATTGTCAAGTCATGTGACTTGGTGCACAGACTTTGGTTTTCTCAATTTGTTGCTCAATTTTTTAATTACAATGACAACTCAACACCAATTTGATATATGTGGGAATCTCAATTCAGAAAGTCACATGGCAACAGTGAATTCACTGATTTACCGTCAGTGAGCATGCCCTTATTTTGTCGGTATATGCAAATGGATTGTCAACACATGTGACTTGGTGCACAGACTTTGGTTTTCTCGATTTGTTGCTCGATTTTTTTTATTACAATGACAACTCAACACCATTTTGATATATATGGGAATCTCAATTCAGAAAGTCACATGGCAACAGTGAATTCACTGATTTACCGTCAGTGAGCATGCCCTTATTTTGTCGGTATATGCAGATGGATTGTCAAGACATGTGACTTCGTGCATAGACTTTGGTTTTCTTGATTTATTACTCAATTTTTTTATTACAATGACAACTTAACACCATTTTCATATATATGGGAATCTCAATTCAGAAAGTCACATGGCAACAGTGAATTCACTGATTTACCGTCAGTGAGCATGCCCATTATTTTGTAAGAAAATGTAGATGGATTGTCAAGACATGTGACTTGGTGCACAGACTTTGGTTTTCTCAATTTTTTACTCGATTTTTTTTTTACAATGACAACTCATTTCTTATTAATATATATGTAGGATTCTCAATTCAGAAAGTCACATGGCAACAGTGAATTCACTGATTTACCGTCAGTGAGCATGCCCTTATTTTGTTAGTATATGCAGATGGATTGTCAAGACATGTGACTTGGTGCACAGACTTTGATTTTCTCGATTTTGTAATCGATTTTTTTATTACAATGACAACTTATTTCTTATTAATATATATGTAGGATTCTCAATTCAGAAAGTCACATGGCAACAGTGAATTCACTGATTTGTGAATTCAGAAAGTCACATGGCAACTGTGAATTTAGAAAGTCACGTGACTTCGTACAGAGTATTTGCTTTTCTCTGTTTTGTCAATGTATTGACAACTCATACATTGTTCATTTATGTGGGATTGTCATACAGAGGCATCTTTCTAAAGTCGTTTATAACCAACTATATAAACGAGTAAAGGTGAAGACACAACCTTACAACTCATTTCGCCCTACGAAATTATCATTTATTTGCTTTACAAAATTAGCATGGCTACATGGTTCATGGGAGGGAGTGGTGGGAATCGCAGAGGTGGTAGAAACTTGCAAAGGGGTGAAAGTTCACGACGAGGAGGGGGAAGGGGAAGTGGCAATGCTGAAGATGAAACACCATTTCCTTTGTTAGATGCCTCTTGTGCTTATCATGATAGGTTCGGGAAGCGACATTTTGTCATGCCCAAGTACTATCGAGATCCATGTGGTTTAGTGGAGGATCCTTGTTGTAATCAAACAGGATATGGTTATGCAAACGCTAGACTTCTGAAGTGGCCCGCACTATTTATAGAGCGAGTGCAAAATGAAAGGTTATGTCGGGAAAGACGACTGAAGGTGCCAAAAGCACGTTCTGTTGAGATCCAAAAGGAAGATCCTGATAATGTTGATCGACTATGTCAAAGACTACAACGTGAGATTTCTCAAATGGGTCGTAGGTTGGCCCGCGATATGCAGCTACTCATAGTTAAGAAGGATGCCCAGAAGAACAAAACAGAACCAAATGATGCGGCTATCATGGAGGATCCTCAGCTTGTCTCTGACGCTGAGCTTTCGGATTGTTCAGACTCTGAGCCACCTACCGATTTAAGCGCGAATTAGGTGTTAATGTCTACACTTCGGCAATATTAGGTCATGCATTCATATGTAATGTCTGTGTTAGAGTAAGTGTTTCCGTAATGAGTTTGTCAGATTGTCTGCCTAATATTTGTATGTCTAACTTTTATGTTTATCTACGTATTGTGTGTTCAGTTCATGGTGTCCACAATGTATTCTTGTCCGAGACTTATGTGTACTACTTATGTCTGTACTACTTATGTGTTTTTTCCTCAAGGTTTTATGAATTACATTATCACCTTCTAACCTAAAACAAAGACAACAGAAAAAAAAAATTATTTAAATGAAAATGGCTTTAGTAAAGCCAAAACAAATTTCTGAATAACATATTCTAACCCAAAACAAAGACAACAGAAACAATAAAAATTAAAAAACTTTACATGAAAATGGCTTTAGTAAAGCGAAAAGAAATTTATGAATTACATTATCACCTTCTAACCCAAAACAAAGACAACATAAAAAAAAATTATTATTTACATGAAAACGGCTTTAGTAAAGCCAAAACAAATTTCTGAATAACACATTCTAACCTAAAACAAATACAACAGAAAAGAAATAAAAAATAAAAAACTTTACATGAAAATGGCTTTAGTAACGCGAAAAGAAATTTATGAATTATATTATCACCTTCTAACCCAAAACAAACACAAGAAAAACAAAATAAATTTACTTTAGTCAAACCAAAAAAAAATGCTGAATTACACATTCTAACCCAAAATAAAAGAAAATATAAATTAACATGAGAACGGTTTTAGTAAAACAATTTCAACCCAAAAATTTATTCTGAAATACATTATCACCAAAACAATGACAATAGAGAAAAAAAAAAAAACAAATTTTCACTTAAAACAAAGTAAAACAAAAAAATTTATGTTAAAAATAAAAATTCACTTAAACTCGCGGTTAGAAACAGCGAGTTCAGAAGAAAAATTTTTTTTTATGAACTCGCGGTTACAAACAGCGAGTTCAGAAGAAAAAAAATTTCACTTAAACTCGCGGTTACAAAAAGCGAGTTCAGAAGAAAATTTTTTTTTGATGAAATCGCGGTTACAAATAGCGAGTTCAGAACAAAATTTTTTTTTTGATGAAATCGTGGTTGCAAACAGCGAGTTCAGAACAAATTTTTTTTGGGATGAAATTAATTAAACTCGTGCTTGGAATCAAAAGAAAAAAAATTTAATTAAACTCGCGGTTTGTAACCACGAGTTCTTAAGCAAACTCGCACTTCGTAACAGCGAGTTCAAGATTTCGCAACTCCGGGGGAAAAAGTGTTGAACTCGCGATTGTGAACCGCGAGTTAGCCTATTTTGGGAATTCTTTGAAAAATAGGCTTAGTTTGGGAATTCCCTTACTATTTTGGCTTATTTAGGGAAATGCCCCCAATGGTTTTCACTATTTGCAAAACGGAACATCCATAGGAAAAGAAAAAAAACGATTTTTTTTTTTATAATGGGGTTGACGAATCTGGATTCCAACGCGATTGTGGTGGATTGTGGTGTTTGTGCGTGGTACGGAGACAGACTACAGCCACAGAGAGGGGAGAGAGAGAGACAGAACTCCTTGTCATCTTGTTCATCTTCATTCTTCTCGTTTTTTAATATTTGTTAGCAGCCTTGGAAAATTCCAAAACCAAAATACATACAGACGTGCTTTCCTCCATATACAACCAAACCCTTGTCACACCCATTTGAAGATTTTTATCCAACTGAATACTGATCTTCTGTCTGCTTCTCTCTCTCTCTCTCTCTCTATCTGCACGTTTTCCTCATCAATCAAATGAAGTATTGTGCAAACAATCCCTTTTTGTTATTCTACTCCACATTGTAGCATTGTATATATATATATATGTATATATGGGTAGATATATGGAAGGCAATGAGGAGACTAGTTCCTGCACGGTACTCTCTCTCTCTCTCTCTCTCTCTCTCTCTCATTCCCAATTCCCTCTGCTTTTATGGGTATTTGTTTGTTTCCTAATTTTTTCATGTACTTGTGGATTAAATGCACATCTCTGATTGTAGGGTTTACGTTCGGTCTCCTTGTTATTCAATTTTGTGGGTATCAAATGTTCACTTTTGTTTCTCTATGATTTTGATTGATTGGTTGGTTTTTAGACTTAATCATGAATATATCCAAATGTGGTGGTTCTTTGTTTGGAAGTGAGTTACTGTTAATTTTTCCACATTGTGAGCATTACCTTGGTGCACCCTTCATGTTGTTTTTGCCCATTTCTTGTTGAAGTCTCTCCATAGGCTTCAGTTGGTTACCAAGAAACAAATGGAAAGAACAGAAATTAAAATCCCAAATCTTTTTGTTTTCTGAGTAACTCATAAATCCCCCATAATACAAACCATATGGCATGATTGAATTTTAAAAAAATAAAATAAAATAAAATTCATTTGAAGTAAAAATCCAGTGATTTTCCAATATGGGCTATATTGCCTGTGCTACCAGAAATTAATCCTGGTGCTGCTAAAATCTCCATTTCTTTCATTGAACAGTTTTGTCTTGTGTTCTTGAGCACCAGTCTATAGTGACAGCTGTTGATAATCGTTTGTAATTGTATCACCAACAAAATGTCATATCCTCCCCTTAGACCCCCAGGGCTCTTAAATGTCCAGTCCACCTCCTGCCACAATACATAACATTCTTACTGCTTGCTGCTTCTGTGATTGCCAGATACTGCCAAAACCATTTTGCTGCTGCCCGCCCCCCACCTCCAACTCTACCACTTGCCATGGCTCCCACAGTTTGCCTTTTGTCACATTATTTTTTTAATATGATGTATATAATGGAAAAAAGCTTATAAAAAAAGGAAAAATTACAAAAACTTGGAGTTTGGGTTAAAAACTTACAAAAATATGAAGAATATTTTGAATAATATTTTTTAATTATACTAGGAATGGAAATTTAATACAAGAGAGATTTATTAGGAAATCCTTTTTTAAGTACTTGTATTCCAATTAGTCCATAACATATTCTTGTATTCCAATAAGTTTTATTATTTGGACATTTGATCCACCAAATACTAATTCTTATATTTAAGGTATTTTATGGACAATTTTACCCTTACAAATATTTTTTAAACACTTGGCGACTTAGTAATGTGAACATTCATATTTTACAGTGTGAATGTTCACATCACGGAACATTCACACTGTTAATGTGAATATTATTGTTAGAGGTATTTTGATAACTATGTCATCCATAGAACTTATTGGAACATAAGAAAATAATTTGGACTACGTAGAACATAAATAGGTGAAGAGAGATTTATGAATAAATGTTCGTTTATAAAATAATTGCAAAAAATGAAATTCCTCTCTCTCTCTCTCTCCCCCCATTGCTAGCCCTACCCCTCACACCCTCCCTCTTCCTTTTTATCTCACCGAAGCATGATCTCACTGTCACACCCTCTATGTAGTAGCAATCTAAACTACATCACCACCTCCTCTAACACTGTGCCTTCACCTTCACCTTCTTGCCTCCATGTCCATTGGTAGCTCCGTTACTATTGCTTGCTCCCCCCTGAATATGTAATCTCTCTCTCTCTCTCTTCCATTGGTTGATTGTGATAGAGAATGGTGGTTGTGGTTGTAGCTGGATTTGACAGTGGTATGGTGGGGGGTGGGTGGTTGGTTGGGATGGGGGTTGGGGATTGGCTTAGGGTACTGGAGATGTGCTATTGGGGGTGGTGGGTAGGGGTGCAACTCAGGCAAGTTCAATCAAGTTGAGAGGTTGCCCAAAACCTACCTGAGTTGTATTGAGAGTAGCCCAGTTGTAACATCGCCCGGGGGGTACTCGAGCGCGTTAACAGTTCGGACCCTCTATTTCTCTGATCTAGTCTCACGAGTGCAATGTGAAACATAGATGAGAGTTTAGATTTGACAACTTTATAGAAAATCCATTTTTATTGCAAAAATATTTGCCAGAAATGGACTGCATCATTAAATCTCAGAGTCGCCACCTAATGTTTTGGGAAAATTAGAAAACCTGTGACTCGTGCCAAGACCACTGTTCGTCCATTGTAACAAGGATGCTTGACTTAGAACCTTAGGTATGAGAGGGGAAGGTCATTAATTGAGCACTCTCGCTCAGCCGATCAAAAGATCGGCCTCTACTAAGCCATGATATTATTGTTATTAACTTTATATGTTCATATTTTGATTATCAATAAATTTTAAAATTTACTATGTGAAGTAAACAAATATAGACTGTGTCATTTATTTTGAAACAATTTGATTTCATTATTTTGAAAATGTTTTGAATAGTACAATCATGAAAATCAAGTTTATTCCAAATTAAACAACACAACCTTCACACACTGGCATGCATAGAGATATATCAAATAAGCACATAGCCGCATGGTAGGATGCTAAACATAGTAAGAAAATCGCACACAGGCGGGATGCTAAAACACAAAAAAATTACATATTTATTGATGTCTCGCAAACAATTACAAAACAAAGTTAGTAAAAACATGCATGATCCTATATACAAGGTCTTAATGCAATTTACTCATGAAATGCAACTAAAGATCCGGCTTCTATTATATGACATGTTAATCATCTCAAGACATGAGATAGTGCACAAAATCACATAATAAACGACTAAACCCACAAAAAGGCATGAAGCATGGATGCAAAGTATGGATATGGTGGCAAACACATATATTACATATGTGCAGATAAGGAAAGCAAATAAAAGAATGGGATAGAAAGAAGTAGGATTGGAGAATTATTACATTTTTGGAATATTACAAATCCGAATAAGGGAGGAGACGAATAAAAATATTACAACAAAATATCCTTACAAACTTTCTCTAATTAAAATTAAAACAATAAAAATAGAAGCTGTAGGGGGCCTTGGAGACCATTGGAGACTGTTCTACTCAATGCCAAGAGGCTGCTGGGTTCTGTTCAGGAAAAAGTGGCTGCCGGCCAAAAGATGAGCTGGCATGCCAAAAAGTTAGCCAGCCAGCCAATCAGGCCAGGCCAAAACTCTATTTTGCTTCAAACATCAGAAAAACAAATGGAAAATATGCAAGTGACTCAACTAACCACTTTCAGTTAGCTTAGAACAGGTTTATAACATAAAATCAAAGCAAGAAAAGCAATTGAAGAAAGAAAGTGCAAGAAATACAAGAAAATGAAAAGTGTGCAAAATTCACCTTCCAAAGAAAGGATTTGATTTCTAAACTTTCTTTTGATTACCCTCAAGTTTAGGAAGTGTGTTCCCAATCGTCAGTTTGAAAATTCAAAATTCTTGCTAGAATGGTGTTTTTTGGTTGTTTAACAGTATGTGTGGGGGAAAGTTATACAACTCTCTTTTTTTCTCTCTTTTCAACACTCACTCTCTTTTGATCAAAGCTATTAGAATTTGGCTATATTAGAATTCTTGGGATGGTTTTGATATATGAAACTTGGTATATCAGTGTATGTTGAAAAAATGAAAGTTTTGGTTCAAAGCTTTAAGTTCTTTTTTTTCTCCCTATCGCTCTTCTCTTCTCTTAGTTCATCCTTCTTTCAAATTCCATTCTTTACGTTCTGATCCTCCATATAGATAATGAACGCAAGCTCAATCAAGGAGGTGGGAGACAAGGTTGATGGGATGACAAGGGTGTTTGAAATGGATGCCACATTTTGAGAAGAAGACAATCTCCCTTTTGACAACGGAGGATAATGAAGGGGATGGGTGTGTACCTCATGCATGAATGTGTCAACAAAAGATCTGAAATGGCATGACCCACACGCTTTCAATAAGAATTCTGCTGAAACTGCCTTGCTTCTGGCCAAATTAGCCGGCCGGCCGATTTATTGGCTGGCCGGCAAGAAACCTTGGCTAGCTGGCCAAAAACCTTGGTTGGCCGGCCAAAAGGATGGCTAATCGGCAAATTAATGGGCTGGCAGGCCAAAAAAGTTGGCCGTGGCTGACTATTTTGCTTGAAACCGGATTTATAGATAGAATTATCATCATTTCCTCCTATTTCCACACTGTTCTTTGCTTAATTTCCTCAGAAAAAGTCTTATTTTGAAATTTAAAAATGAGTCTCGGAACACTACGAAAATATTCGGAATAAAGCACAGAAAGAAAGTTTTGAAAGATAGTTTTGAGCGGAATTTAAGCACTTGACCAAAACAGGTTTAGGATTGGAAATGAAGCACAAATTCCATCTTTTCTTACTAAGAATTTTGTGAGAACCACAGTTTTATTTTCATTATCGAATAATCAAAAGAAAGGGCCTAAGTCTTAGGGCCGGTCAAAATGAGGTGTCTACACCAGCCTGTCCAAGACCTACTTACAACCCCATCCTATTTTCCCAAACCCGACCCGAGCACAATATATTGAACTCGAGCTAGATTCGAATAGCCCTTAAATTTGAGGGTTATTTTTTTTTGGCAATTAGGTTGATTAATTTCTTAAAAGTTAGACCTTATTAGCATTTTTTTTAATAACATCATAAAAAATAATTTATAGAACAAGTGAGACAAAAAGGAGAGAGATGAAAATTGAGGAACTGATGTGCTGCGATGGTGATCTTTGTCATTTCTGAATGAGAAAGGATTAGGTAAGGTTTTGTGTTGTGTGACCTGTGTATATGATATTATGCTATATATATATAACACATGTGTTCTAACGGTTTCGATTATTTTACATCATTCCAAAAGCTAATAATTTATAAGTATATTTTATATATAAATACAATTCTGGCTTCGGGTTGCTTAGATTGCTCGCGTCTTTGTCCAAGCCCATTAGGTTTCTGAATTTTTGCCCATGCTCAAATTGAATTAAAAAATATGTTGACCAAGCACTGCAAAATTTCAAGTTCGGCTCGGGTTGCTCAAATTGAGCCCATCCAAGTTACTCCCCTAGTGGCAGAGGGGGAAAGGGGAAGTGCTTGGGTGGTTAGGGGAGGGGAGGGAGTGGTGGCCGGTGGTGTAGATAGGAGAGGGAAGAGAAAGAGAGAGGAGGGGCAAAAAAGAATAAAAGGAGGCTTTTAATAATTGTTTCCTTTTTGCTTAGGTAGGCCATGTTGAATGTTTAGGAACTTGGATAGGGATGCATTACCAACATTAATTGTTTAGTTGTGTTTTAGAATCTATTTTTTGAAGTTTTTCAAAAACTAATTTTCTAAAAAACTCATTATTTTCATATGGTTCTCTTTTTGTGGGACAGAAATAATTTTTAAAAATTCAAAAATATCTTTTTTGATAAGCTAGTTTCTAATTTTTCAAAAGAAAAAAAGAAAAGAAATAGAAAACCAAGTTCTGAAAACTCAATCAATTAGATTTGCCTAGTTGACTTTGAGTCTTGCAAGGGACCACTGGAGGTTTTCTCCATTGTTAACTTGAGGGCCTCCAGCAATTATTTCTTGACTATCTAGGTGTGTGATAACTCGGGTCCAATTGGGCTGGGTTGGGCAGGAGATACCTTGAATTTTCAAAAAAGAAAAAACTAAAAAACAAAATTTTGACTTTTTATTAATGTAATTTTAAAATATCCTCTTTTTTATTAAAAAATTTTTTACCCTAGATTTTTTTTGGGTGGTAATTTTTCGTGAAAAACACATTTTAAATTAATTTTAGGGCTAATTATACTTTTCACCTATCTAGTTTTACTCAAATTTCACTTTAGTTCCTATTTTTCAATGTGAACAATTTGGTCATCTACACTTTTAAGTCTAGTTTCAATTTGGTCCTTTTGTCCAAATTGGAGATTACAATTAACAATTTTGAGACATTTGTCAATTTTTTTAGGTAGACACGAAGACAAAATTAATAGAAATTTAGATGGAAGGACCAAATTGAAACTACACTTAACGTGTAGGGACCAAATTGTTCAATTACAAACTACAGGGACTAAAGTGAAATTTAAATCAAATTACAAAGGTTACAAGTGTAATTAACCCTTGATTTTATTTTATATGTTCTTGAAAAATAAACCTCCAAAATTACAATTATTATTCAAGAAAATGAAAAGCATGCACTGGAGAAACATTGAGAACAATGTTGGTTTGGTGAATAAACACATCATGTGATATCCAATATTTTCAATCTATGAAGGACGGACACCTCTTCGGAGGTCACGTACGAGTGTCCGACACATGTCGGACACGGACACGTGTTAGGCACGCTCTGGACCGGACACGTGTTGGACACTTGGGACAAGCTATGGACACGTAGAGACACGCTGGGACACACTGAGGACACGTTAAGGACACTTTGAGGACTCTTTTTTTTTTTTTTTTTTTAAATTAATTTTTATATAAAAACAACAAGCCTTAAGTTGATAAATTTGATAAAATTAAATATTTGACATAAAATACATATTAAATACTTAAAAATATGGCATAATAAATACATAAGAATATATATTTTGCACGTATTCCCAACTTGTTATGTCCTGCATTTTTTGAAAATTTTTGTGTTCGCGTGTCTGTGTCGTGTTCCTGTGTTGTTTGTGCTTCTTAGTTTTCAATATCCCTTTTCACTATTGTAAAACATAGAAAACGAAAGAAAAAAAAGGTGTTTGTTGAATTTGGAATCCAATGCAATTGTGGAGTGTGAGTGGTACAGACTGACTACAACCATAAGGAGGGAGAGAGGGAGCCTTATTGTCTTCTTCTTTTTGCAGCCCTTTGAAAATTCCAAAGCCAATCGCATGTTATAAATACAAAAATACATACAGATATACTTTTCTCCATACAGAACCAAATTGCAATTTCATTTTTTTTTTTTGTTTTTTCAATATTAACCCACTGATTCAACTTAACCCATTGATTCAACAAATTTTTATTGAACAGAATACGGATCTTTTGTGTTTCTCTCTCTCTCTCTCTCTCTCTCTCTCTCTCTCTCGCTTCACATGCCTCATCAATCAAATTAAGTATTGTGTATACAATCCCTTTTTGTTATAGTATCACACATTGTAGCCTGTAAATATATAAGTAGATATATGGAAAGCAATGAGGAGACTAGTTCCTACAAGTATTGCACACCACTGCCTCTCCCATTCCCAATTCCCTCCCTCCAACCACCAACTCTCTATTCTTCTTTCTTGTGCTGCTTTTCTGGGTATTTGTTTGTTTCCTATTTTTTTCATGTACTTGCACATTAATTGCACATCTCTGATTCTGGGGTTTACTTCCACTATCCTTGTTATTCAATTTTGTGCATATCAAATGTTCATTTTGTTTATCTATGATCTTGATTGGTTGGTCGATTTTTAGACTTAATATGAAAATATCAAATTGTAGTGCGTTTTTTGGAAGCTATGAACAAACACTTCAAAATAGGCACCGTAGTGGTGTCGGAGACAGGGGCACACTGGGGACACGCCATTTGGCATGGCCCTTTAATTTATTTATTTATTGGTATGGGACACATCGGGGCCAATTTTTTAATTCTATATATCCTTTGGGTCAAAGTATAAATTTTACAAAGTAAAAAAAATTAGAAATCCCTAACTCAAACAAATCCTAAATCAGAAGATCTAAATTCTAAATCAGAACAAAAAAAGAGAGAAGAGAAACGAAGAACCTGTTGGAGGAAGGCGTTCGATCGATCTCTCAATCAAGCTCCATCTCTAGTATGGTAAGTGTCTCATCTCTCTCGTCCTGTCTCGCCTCGCCTCGTCTCTCTCTCTCTCTCTCTCTCTCTCTCTCATCATCTCTTCGTCGTCGTCGTCTTTCACTCTTTCTTGTCGTCTGCCTATCTAATCAATATATAATAAATATACTATTATATACTATTTATAATAAATATATTATATATTTCTCTTTAAATCAGCTTTTTTTTTTTTTCCTATTATTTATTTAAATGTAGTGGCTTTTATATATACATTTAATTAATGTTAGTGTTTATTAATTTTGATTGTTTGGTAACATAGTCTTAATCTACATTGCAGATACATATTTATATTTTTTTAAAAAAAATTTGCCATGTCCGTGCTGTGTGTTCTCATTTTTTTGAAATCGCTATGTCCCATGTACTTGTCTGTACTTCATAGTTTGGAAGTGAGTTACTGTTATTTATCAGAAAAAAAAAGGCTTTTATATTGTGAGTATTACCTTGGAGCACCCTTTATGTTGTTTCTGCTTGGTTTCTTTTGAAAGTCTCTCTGTGGGCTTCAGTTGGTTACCAAGAAATAAATGGAAAAACCATAACTAAAACTCCAAATCTTTTTTTTCTGATTTAGGACTCAACGAAAAAACTTCATAAACTTACCAGTGTAATAATTGTTTCCTTTATGCTTAGGTAGCCTTGTTGTCGTCTTCTTCTTGCAGCCCTTCGAAAATTCCAAAACCCACCGCACGTTATAAATACAAAAATACATACAAATGTACTTTTCTCCATATAGAACCAAACTCGTCTTCTTATTTTCCATTTCTTTCCCTGCAATTTCATTTTTATTTTTTGTTTTTTCTATATTAACCCACTAATTCAACAAATTTTTATTGAACAGAATACAGATCTCTGTTTGCTCTCTCTCTCTCTCTCTGCACATACCTCATCAATCAAATTAAGTGGTGTATACAGTTCTTTTTGTTATAGTATCACACATTGTAGCATGTAAATATATGAGTAGATATATGGAAAGCAATGAGGAGACCAGTTCCTACGAGGTAAGTACTGCACGCCACTGCCTCTCCCATTCTCAATTCCCTCCCTCCAACCACCTACTCTCTATTCTTCTTTCTTGTGCTGCTTTTCTGGCTGTTTGTTTGTTTCCTATTATTTTCATGTACTTGCACATTAATTGCACATCTCTGATTTTGGAGTTTGCTTCCGCTGTCCTTGTTATTCAATTTTGTGTATATCAAATGTTCATTTTGTTTATCTATGATTTTGATTGTTTGGTTGATTTTTAGACTTAATATGAAAATATCAAATACGTTGTTTGGAAGCTATAAACGAACACTTCGAACTAGGCGCCGTAGCAGTGTCAAACACGGGGCACACCGGGGACACGTGCGTGACACGTCATTTAGCTTGGCCCTTGAATTTATTTATTTATTTGGTATGGGACACGTCGTGGCCAATTTTTTAATTCTGTGTATCTTTTGGGTGAAATTGTCAATTTAACAATGTAAAAAAAAAATCCGAAATCCCTAACTCCAACAAATTGTAAATCAGTAGACCTAAATTCTAAATCGGAACAAACAAAGAGAGAAGAGAAACGAAGAACCTGTTGGAGGAAGGAATTCGATCGATCTCTCAATCAAGCTCCATCTCCGGTTTGGTAAGTGTCTCTTCTCTCTCATCCAGTCTCGCCTTTCGTCTCTCTCTCGTCATCTCTCTGTTGTCGTTGTCTTTCTCTCTTTGTCGTCGTCTTCTCTCTTTCTCATCGTCTCTCTATGTCTAATAAATATATAATAAATATACCATTTATAATAAATATATTATATATTTCTCTTTAAATCAGTTTGTTTTTTCTTGTTCTATTTATTTATTTAAATGTAGTGGCTTTTATATATACATTTAATCAATGTTAGTGTTTATTAATTTTGATTTTCTGGTAACATAGTCTTAATCTACATTGCAAATACATATATATATTGAAAACAAAAAAAATTGCCGTGCCCCCCGCCGTGTGTGCTTCCTCATTTTTCTGAAATCACCGTGTCCTGTGGCCTTGCCCGTACTTCATAGTTTGGAAGTGAGTTACTGTTATTTATGAAGAAAAAAAAAACGAAGTACTATACTGTGAGTATTACGTTGGAGCACTCTTTATGTTGTTTCTACTCAGTTTCTCGTGAAAGTCTCTCTATAGGCTTCAGTTAAAAACCAAGAAATAAATGGAAAAACCATGACTAAAACTCCAAATCTTTTGTATTCTGATTTAGGACTCAACGAAGAGTAACTTCATAAACTTACCAGTGTAATAATTGTTTCCTATATGCTTAGGTAGCCTTGTTGTCTTCTTCTTTTTGCAGCCCTTCAAAAATTCCAAAACCCACCGCACGTTGTAAATACAAAAATACATATAGATGTACTTTTCTCCATATAGAACCAAACTCCTATTTTTATTTCCCATTTCTTTCCCAGCAATTTCATTTTTATATTTTGTTTTTTCTATATTAACCCACAAATTCAACAAATTTTTATTGAACAGAATATGGATCTTCTGTTTGCTCTCTCTCTCTCTTTCTCTGTGTGCAAATACCTCATCAATCAAATTAAGTATTGTGTATACAATCCCTTTTTGTTATAGTATCACACATTGTTGCAGGTAAATATATAAGTAGATATATGGAAAGCAATGAGGAGACCAATTCCTACAAGGTAAGTACTGCACACCACTTCCTCTCCCATTCTCAATTCCTTCCCTCCAACCACCGACTCGCTATTCTTCTTTCTTGTGCTGCTTTTCTAGGTATCTGTTTGTTTCCTTTTTTTTTCATGTACTTGCACGTTAATTGCACATCTCTGATTCTAGGGTTTACTTCCGCTGTCCTTGTTATTCCATTTTGTTCATATCCAATGTTCATTTTGTTTATCTATGATTTTGATTGGTTGGTTGACTTTTTATAATGCTCCGTTTGGGAACAGGCTAATTTAGTAACTTTTTGGCTATTTGGCTAAAATATAAGCTAAAAAAAACTAGTATGTTTGGAATGACTTTTTGGCTTTTTACGAAAAGATGTGCAAAAAGTAAAGAGAAAAGAGAATTTTTGACTTTTTGGTATGGATTGTTGGCTTTTTGGCTAATTTAGTAACTTTTTGACTTTTTGGCTAAAAAGGAGGGTTCCCAAACGAGGCCTTAATATGAAAATATCAAATTGTGGTGCGTTGTTTGGAAGCTATGAACGAACACTTCAAAATTGGCGCTAAAGTAGTGTTGGACATGGGGGCACACCGGGTATAGCGATCCCGGTTTTGACCCGACCTTTGTTACATTCCGGACTTGGGTTTCGTGGTTTAATATTGTATCCATGTCTTGTTTTCCTCCTTTAACTCTTTGAATTTGAGTTTTGGAACATGTTGGACGTGTTTGGAACAGGTTGGTTGTTAGTTGGTCTAGATTGTTGTTGCCCAGATTTTGGCTTCTTTGCTCGAGCAATGCTTCTTGAGCTCGAGCGAGCCTTGTGAAATTTGCTTCTTCGCTCGAGCGATGTTTTTTGCACTTGAGCAAAATTTGAGAGTTCTCAGGTTTTTTTCCCCAGAAGCAAAATTTCTGGGAAAGTGGAGTTCTTCGCTCGAGCGAGGCTTCTTGCGCTCAAGCAAGCATGTGCGTCTGTAAAACTTCTGAAGCTTTGCATTCTGCACTCAAGCGACTCGTCTTGCACTTGAGAGAGGTCACTTGTTGTGTCTGGTCGCTCGAGCGACAATTCCTTCGCTCGAGCGAAGGTCGCGTATATCAGTTCGCAGCAGAGTAATTTTACATCACTTTTTGATTTCCTTTCTACTAAAAACCCTAATCCAACACTCTATCTCTCTAAAACTGCCTCTCTCTCTATGAATACCCCAAGATCTAAGCATCTCTCAACCCTAGTCCCTTTGTTAAAGAGTTAGAACATCTCAAGGGCCTCCCTTTGATCCGAGTCAAACCGAATTTGAGGCATTTTTGAAGTTCTTCATCATCTCCTTTGAACTTCTACACTTGAGGTAGGGACATTCTACACCTTGATATGGTTTTTAACCTAGGTATTTGTCATTTTGTATAAGTGATGGAATTTGGAAGGATTTGGGTGAAGTTAGGGTTTGGGTCCAAAATTTAAAAGAGGGATTTTTATATTGGGTTCCATGAAAATATATGGGGTATTGAATATGAGGTTATATGGGTTAAAATGATGAAATTTGGACTTGGGTTTGATATTTGGAAAAAGGAAAAAATTGCCCTAATTTGTGTTAAATAATTATTTTGTATACATAATGAAATTGTTATGGGAAATATGAAATTGGGAGGATGTGTGAATGAATGGTGTAGTTGGATTTGATAAATCACTCACCTATGAAAGATTTGATAAATTATCTGTTTGATAAATTGTACATCTGTTTAGAAATATTTGTTTTGGGCTACCTGTGGAGGATAGCTATGATTGTTGTAGAAACTGTAAGAGGACTAGGTGAATTGAAATTGGTCATTTGAATTATGTCATTGAATACATGATGGTTTGATTAAACTATTGAATATGTGATTTGGATAGTCATTGTATATGACAACGCTTTTAAATACATTGTATATGTATTATTGTTTGGGAGGAGATAGGGGATGTACTCCATTGTTTAGGAGGAGATAGGGGATGGACTCCATTTTAAATTAAGTTGGCCAAAGTGTCCTGGGTGAAAGTCTCGAAATCTTAGGTGTATATTTGGGTGCCGATTCCTTCGGACGACAATCTGTAAAATGGCAAGAAGATTGAAGTGTTTGAATAATGAATGTTGTTGAATTGTGAATGAATGAGTTGTAGTCTCATTTGGGATTGTTTAGATGATAAGGAACTAGACTCAGGAATTGATTGGAAATGAATGAATGGAAATAGATTGAGATGTAAATATCAATACTGGATGGTCATGGAAAGTATGTAAGTTGGTCACGAATGTTGAACATTTAACTGATACATATATCTTAGTTAAACTTCATTTATTGTGTTAGTATATCTCTAGTGGGCTTTGGCTCACCTTACTTGGGAAACCAATTTCAGGTACTGGTGACATGCCACCTCCAAGGACATAGCTTGGGAGGACTAGGGGCTGAAGACTCTATTTTTGTTATGTTATGTTTAAATGTTCATTCAAGCCGAGGGCTTTACATGTATAGAGCTTAGGACTTTTCCTTTTGTTGTAACCAAGTGGTATCTTGGAAAGATGTAAGCATGTAGGGCATTTATTTTGTTATCACCAACTTGTATTACATGCTGTAGATTCAGAATGAATGTTTGTGAATGTATAATCCATGTAATACCTTTTCGTAATATAAACTCTGATGAATGAAAGTATGTCATGTTCATTAAATCGATGGATCTTATGAATGGATTTATATTGAATTTCTTTGAGGGCGTTACACCGGGGACACGTGCATGACACTCCATTTGGTGTGGCCCTTTAATTTATTTATTTATTTATTTGGTATGGGACACGACGGGGACGCGTCATGGCCATTTTTTAAATTTTGTATATCTTTTGGGTCAAAGTGTAAATTTAACAAAGTAAAAAACAAAATCAGAAATCCCTAACTCAAACAAATATCTTAAATCAGAAGACCTAAATTTGAAATTAGAACGAAAAAAGAGAGGAGAAATGAAGAACTTGTTAGGCGAAGGCATTCGATCGATCTTTCGATCGAGCTCCATCTCCAGTATGGTAAGTAACTCTTCTTTCTCATCCTGTCTCGCCTCTCGTCTCTCTTGTCTTGTCTTGTTGATCGTCTCTTTCTCACTTTCTCTCTCATCTTCTGTTGTCGTCATCGTCTTTCTCTCTTTCTCGTTGTCTCTCTATGTCTAATAAATATACTATTTATAATAAATATATTATATATTTCTCTTTAAATCAATTTGTTTTTGTTTTTGTTTTTTTTTTGTTTTGTCTTTCTTTTCTATATATTTATTTAAATGTAGTGGCTTTTATGTATACATTTAATTAATGTTAGTGTTTGTTTATTTTGATTTTCTTGTAACATAGTCTTAATCTACATTGCAAATACATATATATATATATGTTTAAAAATAAAATAAAAAATTTGCCGTGTCACCCGCCGTGTGTGCGTCCTCATTTTTTTGAAATTACCATGTCCCGTCTCTTTGTCCGTACTTCATAGTTTGGAAGTGAGTTACTGTTATTTATAAGAAAAAAAAAAAAAGAAAAAGTTCTATACTGTGAGTATTACCTTGGAGCACCCTTTATGTTGTTTCTGCTCGGTTTCTTGTGAAAGTCTCACTATAGGGTTCCGTTGGTTACCAAGAAATAAATGGAAAAACCATAACTAGAACTCTAAATCTTTTGTTTTCTGATTTAGGACACAATGAAGAGTAACTTCATATACTAACCCGTGTAATAATTGTTTCCTATATGCTTAGGTAGCCTTGTTGTCTTCTTCTTTTTGCAGTCCTTCGAAAATGCCAAAACCCACTGCACGTTATAAATACAAAAATACATTCAGATGTACTTTTCTCCATATAGAACCAAACTCTAATTTTTCATTTTTATTTTTTGTTTTTTCTATATTAACCCACTAATTCAACAAATTTGTATTGAACATAATACGGATCTTCTGTTTGCTCTCTCTCTCTCTCTCTGTGTGTGCAAATACCTCATCAATCAAATTAAGTATTGTGTATACAATCCCTTTTTGTTATAGTATCACACATTGTAGCATGTAAATATATAAGTAGATATATGGAAAGCAATAAGGAGACCAATTCCTACAAGGTAAGTACTGCACACCACTACCTCTCCCATTCTCAATTCCCTCCCTCCAACCACCGGCTGGCTACTCTTCTTTCTTGTGCTGCTTTTCTAGGTATTTGTTTGTTTCCTATTTTTTTCATCTACTTGCACGTTAATTGCACATCTTTGCTTCTGCGGTTTACCTCTGCTGTCCTTGTTATTCAATTTTGTGCATATCAAATGTTCATTTTGTTTATCTATGATTTTGATTGGTTGGTTGATTTTAGACTTTATATGAAAATATCAAATTGTGGTGCGTCGTTTGGAAGCTATGAACAAACACTTCAAAATTGGTGCCGAAGCAGTGTCGGACACGGGGGCACACCAAGGACACGTGCTTGACACGCCATTTGGTGTGGCGCTTTAATTTATTTATTTAATTGGTGTGGGACACGTCGAGGCCATTTTTTTAATTATGTGCATCTTTTGTGTCAAAGTGTAAATTTAACGAAGTAAAAAAATAAAAACCAGAAATCCCTAACTCAAACAAATCCTAAATCAGAAGACCTAAATTCGAAATCAGAAAGAAAAAAGAGAGAAGAGAAATGAAGAACCTGTTAGAGGAAGGCATTTCGAGCTCCATCTGTAGTATGGTGTCTCTTCTCTCTCGTCCTGTCTTGCCAGTCGTCTCTCTCTCGTCTTCTGTCATCGTCGTCGTCCTCCTCTCTCTCTCTCTCTCTCGTCATCTCTTTGTCGTTGTCTTTCTTTCTTTCTTTCTCTCATCTCTCTATCTCTAATAAATATATAATAAATATACTATTTATAATAAATATATTATATATTTCTCTTTAAATCAGTTTGTTTTTTCTTTGTCTATTTATTTATTTAAATGTAGTGGTTTTTATGTATATATTGAATTAATGTTAGTGTTTATTAATTTTGATTGTTTGGTAATGTAGTGTTAATCTACATTGCAAACTGCAAAAACTATATATATATTTTATAAAAAAAATTGCCGTGTCCATCACCGTGTGTGTGTCCTCATTTTTTTGAAATCGCCCTGTGGGCTTGTCCATGCTTCATAGTTTGGAAGTGAGTTACTATTATTTATAAATAAATAAATAAAAAGTTTCTATATTGTGTGTATTACCTTGGAGCACCCTTTATGTTCTTTTTGCTCGATTTCTTGTTAAAGTCTCTCTATAGGCTTCAATTGGTTACCAAGAAATAAATGGAGAGACCATAACTAAAACTCCAAATCTTTTGTTTTTTGACTTAGGACTCAACAAAGAGTAACTTCATAAACTTACCCTTGTAATAATTGTTTCCTTTATGCTTAGGTTGTCTTCTGCTTTTTGCAGCCCTTCAAAAATTCCAAAACCCACTGCCGCACATTATAAATACAAAAATACATACGGATGTAGTTTTCTCCATGTAGAACCAAACTCTTCTTTTTATTTTCCATTTCTTTCGTTGCAATTTCATTTTTATTTTTTGTTTTTTCAACATTAACCCACTAATTCAACAAATTTTTATTGAACAGAATACGGATCTTCTGTTTGCTCTCTCTCTCTCTCTCTCTCTCTCTCTCTGCACATATGTCCAACATGGATACGACACCTTCTTAGTGGTGTTTGTAGTTTTTAGTTTTTAACTAAAGAATTTTGATTTTTGTTTTTCTTTTCCTTTTGCATCCAATGTTCTTTAAAGTGGATTAGGTGGAAGTATGATATTCATGAGCATTTTAGAATTGAGTTATGCATATACTTGTTTATCTATATTTAGTAGTTAGTTAGTATTACCATGAATATTATACTATTATTCATGCATAGTATGATTGATCTTCTTTTTATAGTTTATGACAAAGGTTAACTCCGTACCTAATCTATCCCTTCCTAACCCCCGTTCAATGGGTATTAAAACTGGGCGTACTTTTTTTTATTCTTCTAGTAGTTTTGTTGTGTAGTTTATTACTTGATATGTATGTATATATATATTAAAATGTAGTAGGAGGAGAAGCAAACATATGAGCAAAAACTTTTAGGATAAAGCAATCCTCTCTTAAGGGAAGGCCAATAAGATTGTTTGAGATTCCGGTTCAAGATCCCCTACCATTTGTCTTTTTTCAAGATTCTGGTTTGAGTTGCAAATAAGACTGAGAAACTGATAAGGGATTTCCTTTGGGAAGTTAAGGAAGAGAGGAAAAAAGATCATTTAGTAAGTGGTTACGAAGATTGCTCTTCTCGGTAAGTGGTTATGAAGATTTCCCATTGAGAGTCATTCGTTGTGGCATTCCATCATTAAGTGTAAGTACGGGGTACAATATGTCTATTGTTCTTTTGCTACCATGAAAATAGCTAGAAGCCTAGAACAATTAGTTTGACTGGTCCATGTAGACTACTTCAAACACCCTCACGATTGATACTTTTAACTTTTCAAGTTTGACCGACAGTAGGGTGGAGCGGCACTCTATCTCTATCTTTAAATGAAAAATGTGGTATCTTGCAGGTTAATGTGATCCTTTCACTTTATCATTGCATTTTTGTGGGGTAACTGATAATTTAGCAGCATATGTTTCATATTATAGTTGTGATTCATTTATTCTCCAAGTATATTCGAGGCAGTAGTATACTTTATTCATGTCTGTTATTGGTGAACCATCTTGGAATTTCTCATTAATAATTCTGCTATCGTATGATTCATTTCATAAAAACTCTATCCAGAGTATTTCAAATGAAAAATTAGGAAAAGAAACAATGGTGCAAGCGACTGCTATTTATCTTATTTGAAAAAGAAGGGAACAACTCTTTGACTCTTTGTGCACAAGTAAAGAACAATTAGGAAAAGAAGCAAAAGGGCAAGGGACTGTTATTTTTCCTATTTGACTAAGTAGGGCTCAACTATTTGTGCACAAGTAATACATATTTGTGCACAAGTGGTCACGTTTGGTAACACACAAAAAAAAAAGGAGTTGATTTTAGCTTGAAAATAACACCTAAAACCCAACTTCAAAAAAGTTAGATTTTTTAGCTTTTTAAGCTGAAGAGGCAA
The DNA here is from genome assembly GCA_036172215.1 of Camellia granthamiana. Lineage (NCBI taxonomy): Eukaryota > Viridiplantae > Streptophyta > Magnoliopsida > Ericales > Theaceae > Camellia > Camellia granthamiana. The sequence continues at coordinate 93,433,464 of CM069913.1, forward strand.
ATAAGCTGAAAACCTGAAACTTGGAGCCAAACAACTTACTTTTTTGAAGTACATATGCTTAAGCATGTGATTTTAAATTTTAACCTAAATAAGCTGCAAATAAGTGGAACCAAATGGGGCAATATCAAGTAGCAAACCTACTACATTTGCAGGTGTTTAGGTTAGTGTATTGAAGGCAACATGAACTTCCCGCAATAATTATGCACAAGAAACATTCCATACATTTATACGTGTGGTGCAATCATCCTTTGAATTCAACTTTGAATTTTGGATTACTCACATATGTATTACTGGTGCACAACTTTGAATTTTGGCTTACTCACATTTATAGTTGTTTCATCATGTATTACCAACTTGAATTTTGGAGTTTTAGTATCATGTTATTTGGTTGCTTACAAGATCTCTTGGCAGAACCCATTTATGATAGCACATGTTGTATGTAAGAGATATTTACTGTTACAAGATTTCCATACATGTTATTTGGTTATATTAACGGCATATTTAATCTGTGTCCTAAACCCTGGGTTTTAGCTTAATCACTTTTTTTTTTTTTTTTTTTGGGTCAGTAGGATTTATTTTATTTGATTATTAGGTCTGCTTTGATGGATATCTGAGGGGAAATTCTTACTCATTTGAAGGATTATTACAAAGTTTTGGAGGTAGATTATGATGCAACTGATGAGAAGATTAAGTTAAATTACAGGAAACTGGCACTGGTTAGTTTTCCATCTTTTCTTGGTAACTGATGGCATATTCTAATAGCACTTTTACATTTCTTGATTTAAATTATAGTACATTATTGGAAATTTACATGGTCTTGCATTCTATTACTATGTAACAGAAATGGCATCCTGACAAACACAAGGGTGACAATGCTGTTACTGCAAAATTTCAACAGATCAATGAGGCTTACACTGGTAATTCTTGTCCATATTTTTTTATATTTGTTTAATTTTATATCCTATATATATATTAGTAATTCTTATGTAGTGTTTCAAAAGCACAAAGGTCTAGATTCCCTGTTTTACACCATGCATGTGGCCTTATTATAATTATGTCAATCCCCATGTTCAGTTGGTGGTTAGGTTATGGAGTATAAACACTTTAGAGTTCAATATTTTTAAGTTCTCAAATGTGAGGCATGGTGAATGGACATTAAGATTTTAAAGATTGGTTCATGTATCTAGAATTAACAGTCCTTGCCCATTTGGTATTTGGATTTCAAGTTTTTATTTTTATTTTTTTGTATTGGTATGTTGAGTTATTGACATCCAACTTCCGTTTCATAAATTGAATGCTCGTTATATTTATGGGTGAAGCATATTTTGGGCCACAGTGGAAGCTACTAGTCCCTAAAAGCAGAATTTGCCTTCTGATAATTCAGATTAATAAGCTGCTAAAATTTAATTCAGACTAATTACCATAAACAGAAACTAACCCTTTCACAATCATTGTTTCTTTTTTGTTTAGAACTTCTTTATTTCCCTTCGTGTAGATTCTGTACTAATATTTATAGTTTTGATGGCGTATGGTTCTTTTGCAGTGTTAAGTGATCCTGCCAAGCGACTTGATTATGATATAACTGGAAACTATGAGATTGATAAGTACACTTTGCGAGTAAGAATTTCCATTGTATCATCAGGCTTAGATTTGTCAACCTGCTTTAATTCACTTTGGTTGTGTGATTCTTCTGTGATGCATTCTAACTATTTGAGTTGTCTTTCCACTTCAATACAGGAATATCTAACCAGATTTAAAGGGATGATACTTACTTGCAATGGGCTTGGTATGAGTCACTCATTAGTTTGGTATATCTCTGACTATTTAAATTAAGTTATATTTTGAAAAAACGAAAATTAACATTGTGAACAATTTTATTGATAGATATGGCCACTGACTATCAATTGCAAGTCCTTTTGTTTTCTTTTCCTTTCCTTTTTTTTATTATAACAAAAGTACATATATTTTCTTGGATAGTTGTTACAACAGGTAATGTGTTTATTCATTTCTTTCTGTTTTCAAGAAACTGATTTTTCACTTTAAAAGGAAGAAATATTCAACAGTTTTGATTTGTCACTTTAAAAGGAAGAAATATTCAACAGTTTTGATAGGAAATTTTCCTCTAGGTGACCATGCACTCATTATTTTAAATTTCAGTTCATGTCTATCTGAACAAGTAATCTTTTAAATGGTTACAATTGTGTTGGAGTTCTTCATGGTCCTTGATTTTTACTTCCACAAGATTGTGTATAGGAGATATGAAGGCTTCTATAATGAAATATGTCTTGAGCACAAAAAGGAATAATTTGCAACTGGAAAATTAATCTGTCACGCTGGGAGCTGTACTTTGTACTTAGTTACTATTTATCATAAGGAAATACATTCTGGATTTTTAGGAAATTTTGTGTATGTAACTTTATTCAATTCAGTGATTAGAATTTCTTCTGATTTAGGTTACCAGAAGAGAAAGTGCTTAACGATTCAGTTAAAACTGAATCTCTTAGATGACATGCGCTAGGAAACTGTTTGTAAATGCCTACTTATTTGGCTTGAAGAATGGATAAGAACTACACTGTGTCCCTCGCTTGAATAGGTGTTACGTGGAACGACAACATGTCTAATGAGATTTAATGTTGTATGAGTTGTAGTAAGTGGATGCAAGTATTGCTGTTTCCATTTTGGTGTTAGATTTGTTGCTAAATGGATTTTGGATCTGTCATTTAGCAATCCTAAGGCTGTGTAAAGGGGCCACAATTGTATTGGTGTACAAGACCACACAAAATTCTTTCAAATCCTAAACAGTAATAACGATGTTTCCATACGAATTTTTGGCATTGTTATAATTGAGTAATTTGAGTGACATGTTTACCTCATATTTTGTCCTTAACTAAGAAGAAAGAAGTTTACCTTATATTTTGAGCAAGCAACAATACTTCCATTCTCTTAGAAATGTTTCCATATTTGTCACTAAGCTGTCATGTTTACTTCATTATGACCATAAATTACCCTTATTTATTTATTTTTAAACTACACTTTCCGATATGTTGCATGATATTTTCCTTATTTGCTGGCTGATTGGCACATTTGTTTGCTTTGTGAAAAGCACTGTTTTCCTTTCTAATTACGTTCCTACCAACGTCATCTGAATTGTTTTACATAAAAGCTCTACTCTGCATTATTTGGAGGTTACCAATTTATTGTTTAAGCTCTGTATTGTTACTCAAAAGAGTGGACATTTTAATTTGACTATTGTCATTGTGTTCTGCCACTTACAATCAATATATACCATCGCAGGCCACAGCAACTGATGGAATCCAATGAGTGCTCTAATAAATAAGGTCTGAGTATCTTTTCCTTTTTCTACACTTCACATTCCCCGTTGTTTTGACTAGTTACATGCACGCTTATTATGGTGGATGTAAAAGCTCTACATTATATATTAGCAACAGGGTTATTGTATCAAAATGTACCAGTATGGAGATATATATATCACATGTAAAATATCAGAAGCAAGTTGCCTAGTACAACTGTTTAAACTTAAATATAGTCTCCTTTCAGTTTCTGCAAATTTTAGAGCCAGTGCTGATCCAAAATTCCAAGTCAATCACATGAATGATTATTTCTTGGTTACATGGCTCTTTATTCTTTGCATTGACATATTTGTAATGTGATTTTGTGATGGCTTGATATTATTTTTAGTTGTCATTATGTGACAAGTGCTCCACTATATTGTCCATTTCTTTTTCTTTTTTTTTAGAATGAAAATATCACTTTGGATGGGTTTGAATTGAAACAAAGCATAAACCCAACAAGACCCTAGGCCTAAAGCTCAAGGTGTGTGTGAATATCAACTGTATTTCTATTTTTAAAATTTTTATCTTGATAAAAATACTGTATTTCTATGAGGTTCATGAAACTTTGTAGTTTTGGTGCATCAGAAGAAGCACAGTTAAATTACACTCAAACCTTTAATGAAAGCAATTGGAATGTGGCAGCATGGAATTCAGGCCTTCTTGCATTTGGATTGGAAGAGCCTCCTATATAATAAACTAAAATAATGTTAAGAATTAATTTCATTCGTGATTATGAGTTTTATGTCATTTTGGTCTCTCAATTATACAATGTAAATTAAATTGACATAATTTAAATATTAGAGACCAAAATGACAAAAATAGCATACTTTGAACATTAACCCAAAAATTATCAATGCTAGTAGAGTTGTGCGAAATATTACTCAATCCACATCGATCTTCTCAATCAACACTGATCCACCCGCCAACCGCAGGTTAGTTTGAACTATGATTTGAAATTTTTAATATGCTTTTGGAATTGTTCCGTTGTAGTTAATATATATATTTTTACCTCTAATAAAATATCAAATTAAAAATCGATGTGAAAGAGATGTAGGATGTATAATTTATTATAAATTAGTGTTATATATTATTCAAATGTTTAATAATTGTTTAAAATTATTTTTCAATCAACTAACAAACGGTTTGATTATCTGTTAATCCATCGTTTACGATTTAGTTTATAATTTTATTTTTAACCGCGCAAGTCCCTAAATGTTAGAATGACAATATAAAATTATCACTGCTAGAATAACTACATTTATTTGTCATGTTTTTATTTATTATCTTATCACATTTATAATACACATCTTTTGAGGGATGTGTACAATAATCTTTCCCAACAACTTCAAAACATATGATAAATAAAACATGATTGATAAATGTGATTATTGTAACATTATTAAAATAAGTTCCACTATTTATTTGTCTCATTTGAGGAGATAACTGGATCTTTATCCAAATAAAACAATAAAGGATCAAAGTGTGCAGAGCAGAGAGAGAATGAATTAGAGGACTTCCATAATGAATCAGTACAAGTAGTACACAGCAGTATGGTTCCAGTTGAAATTTTAATTAGACTAGAAAGTTGAGATTTTTGATTGAAAATAATTATTAAATGACAGATTTTGATTAAAAAAAAAATCAAATGAATGACCCTTAACGAAAGTTGAATTTTTTAAAAAAATTTATCAATAAGTGTGTTTCGTTTAATAATTCTTTACAATTAAAAATTTGAAAACAGGTGAAATCCTTTATTTATTTCTAAAAACAGTAACATCAGCAGCAGCAATAATAGCAAAAACATGATTATTATATATTTATAAAAGATTTTAATCAGTGGAGGAGGAGAGAAAGAGTCGAATATGATCCAAGAAAGAGAGGTGTACTACTAATGTTCTGGGTAAATTACAAACACACAAATATGTTCTAGTAATTTTTTGGGTAAATTACAAACACACTTTCTGAGGTTTACTTAAATTATAAATTATTTCTTGTGGTTTTAGAAATTACATTATGCCCCATAAAGTTTCTAATTTCATAACAAATAGGTCATTTTATTAATAAATTATCAAGTTAATTAATAGTTTTTAATAATGTTAAAATTTTATTTCAATTAATAAGTTAGATAGTTTTATTATTGTATAGCTGAACAGCTAGAAATTTCACTTTTTCAATTAATTCTGTTAAATAAAAAATTCTGATAGAGAGGTATTTATAATTTTTCAAACTACAGGGGGCAATTCATATTTTAAGCAAATCTCAAGGGTGTATTTGTAATTTATCCTAATTTTTTTTGTTGGATTAAAGCCAAATTAGGGGAAACACTATGGTCACTATTAATTTTTTTTTTTTAATTTTAAAAAAAGAGTGTATATTGGAATTTTTGATATATAATATAAATGTAATTATAAAAATAAAGATACATTACAAATTTATTACCTAAAATATATATTCCTTTTGTGATTTTAAAAATTACAATTATCCTTTATTAGAATTTGTCATTTAACAGAATTGACAAAAAATATGAAATCTCTAACTATCTTCTCCTATATAATTGTAACGCTCCAAATTTATAGCCCAAATGATAATACAACAATCATGACTCTTTCAAGAAAAAATCGAATATAAATCTCCAAATTTACATTATATGATACAATAGTTTTTCATGCAACAACATATTAATCCAACAACGAATAAATAAACAAATAAATACACCCAAGGGTTTACAAGTTTCTAAGGCTTGAGCCTGGTTACACCAAAATGGTTATTCAAACCCACACACATACAGCCATTGGCTTACCCACAGAGTCACAACAAAATGAGAGTCTCGTACTCTCAACACACATTTCCTCGCCTTCAGTTAGGCGGCATCACCATATCTTTTCCTGCACAAAAATCCCGTAGGGTGAGCATAAAACCTAGTAGGAAATCCTTAACAAAGTATATACATTTTATACAAGTCTCAAGAGATGAAATGCACATGCCATGCTATGCCCTTTTTGAAGATAAATCACATTTTCATCTTTTGAAAACCATTATACTCAATGATGCCATGCAATTTTAATTGTTCAAAACTTAACAATTTATTTCAATGGCAGTAAATACGACTCTGGTAATCCCTAGGTCGGTGTCTGCAAGTAGACTATACAAGTACTACCAAATTGTCATTTTTACCGGTATTAACTGGAAGGCTCGACACCTATCCGCGCGGGTTTTCAGTCTTTCACCCTGGACTCTCTAGCCAACTTATTCAATATCATCTACACCACCTATCATGACTTACCAACGTATTTACCCCAAAACCATTCCATGAAAACTTGTTTCTTAACAGTCTTTTCTTAATGCAAGTTTTCAAATCAACTTTCAAAGTTTAATGTAATCAAATGAATTGATATGCCAATTTCACAAGATGAATATAAATACTTTTATTCCAATTCATCATCTAAGGAATAACACAATTCCCTCTTCTCAAGTATCCTCAACAATTAGTTATTTCAAGACTATTTCAACGTTTTGAACAATAATTTCCAAAATAAACAACAATTCTCATATTCCTGAAATTCATCATTTATATAAATATAAATAAGAAATTTTCCAAACATCCATTTATTTTGACACACAAAATAAATATAACAATATCATTCATGGATTTTCAATCTTCTTAAAAAAAAAAATCCCAAATTCTAGGTTTTTTCACCAAAACTTTACAACTCAAATCTTTTGAAAGAAAACTTTTCAAAATCATCTTTTCTTCAATCAACGAAAATCAAAACTCATAAGGTCATTTTAAAAGAACAAGAGACAAACCCACTTTCAAAATCGGTCAACTTCTTGAATCAACAATCAATTTTCAAAGTTATCGAAAGACGATTTCGAAAATCATATAGCTCTTGCAAAATATATATATATAACTCTAAGAAAATCCCTACCTCAAGTTCTGAAGAAGAAATGAGATGAAACCCCCAAAATCAATGATGTCGAAACTCGATCTTCACCGCATACAACGAAGCCCTCGAGACAAGCAACTTTTAATGCATTTTGCATTTTTGCTTCGAGGGCGCTGCCCTCAACCTCGCCAGGGCACTGCCTTAGGACCCGCCAAGCGACGCTGCCCCCTGGACCCTCGCGAGCTGACTGGGCAGCTCAATCCCCGACATACTTAGCGAAGTAGCAAAACCAGGATCGCTACAGTAATGATAAAATTATCAAAACTATTATTTTAAAATATCATTTAAAATTGTTAATTAACTTAATAGTTATGCGATTAGAAATTTTAAGAGGCATGATAAAATTTTCAAAACAAGTAAAGATAATTATTATTGTAAACAAATGTCAAGAAGTGTATTTATAATTTACCTTAAAAATAAAGTTTGTCAAATATTTTTATTTTATGTCCTCCTTGGAGCCTATGCATCATTTTTTTTTCTTCTAATTTTATATTTTTAAATTTTCATATGACAAAAATAATTAATTAGACATCAAGAGTTCAATATTTACTATTTATTATAATAATGATGTATTTTTAAATGCATAAATTAGCGAGAGATCCTCCATATATGTTTGTGTAAAAGTTCAAGAATAACAAAAATTAGTTTGATAGCTATGGTCACTAAGATTTAAAATTTTAGAAAGATAATAACAAACTTTAACATTCATGGATCAAAATACCCTTTTAATCCTATAAACCTTATTCTTTGTTCTCTAATTTTTCACTACTCACTTATCTCTTTTTTCACAATCTATCTGTAGTACCACTTTAATTGAATCTCCAACATCATCACCACATCCACCAGCGTTCATCTATCGACATTCATTTTTTTGCTTTCTCTCTTCCTCAACCACATCTACTGACACTCTACCATCTACCATCATTGCCCAACTATCGTCATTCACCACCACCGATAGCCTCTCACCGATCTATGTATAGATCTAGCATGTTTAATTTTCTCTATGGTCAATTTGTTTCATTATCGCCAATTTGTACACAAATTTGATATCTCTCTCTCTCTCTCTCTCTCTCTCTCTCTCTCTCTCTCTCTCTCTTCCTATTATTTTCTCTGTGTCTTTGTATTCTCTATGTTGAAACACGAAATTTCTCTACATTGAAAAAAAATTCTACGTGTCTCTATGTTTTTCTCTTTCTCTAAGTGAAATTTCATTCTGTACTAAAGTTAAAGAAATTTCACTGTGACATAACAATGAACATAATAAAATTTCATTTATTTTTTTCTTCAAAGTTTCATATTACTCATGCATCTTGTTTAAAAGATCTTTTCAATAGGAATCTAAAAATATAAATTTTACAAAAAATAGTAAATCAAAAGTTATTAAATTTTAAAGTTTTGAAATCACCTAAACAATATAAAAGATAACTAACTATGGGGGCTATTTTTGTCCAAAATGGTTAACCATGTTTGTTGGAGAAACTGAACTACTACTAGAAAATTATTTGTTCTTATTCTTCTAAAGTAATATTAGTTTTCTTCAAAATTTCATATTACTCATGCATCTTGTTTAAAAGTTCTTTTCAATAGGAATCTAAAAATATAAATTTTACAAAAAATAGAGATGTAAATCAAAAGTTATTAAATTTTAAAGTTTTGAAATCACCTAAACAATATAAAAGATAACTAACTATGGGGGCTATTTTTGTCCAAAATGGTTAACCATGTTTGTTGGAGAAACTGAACTACTACTAGAAAATTATTTGTCCTTATTCTTCTAAAGTAATACTAGTTTTCTTCAAAATTTCATATTACTCATGCATCTTGTTTAAAAGATCTTTTCAATAGGAATCTAAAAATATAAATTTTACAAAAAAATAGAGATGTAGATCAAAAGTTATTAAATTTTAAAGTTTTGAAACCACCTAAACAATATAAAAGATAACTAACTATGGGGGCTATTTTTGTCCAAAATGGTTAACCATGTTTGTTTGAGAAACTGAACTACTACAAAATTGTTTGTCCTTATTCTTCTAAAGTAATATTAGTTTCCGGAAAGTGAAAATTTTCAATGACTGTTTTTGGTGAGTCTTCTGCGAAGTGAAATTTCATTATGCTAAGTTAATGATATTTCATTGTTAGAAACACAAAAGTTTTCAATTAATTGCTAAAAATTACAAATTTGAATCAAATTTTTACATGTTAGGACACGGATTTTTTTTTTTTACTTTAATGAAATTTTACTTTTAGATTAGTGCAATTTCATTGAGTGGTTAAAATTGAAAATTTGAAAGCCAATTGAATTTTCACTATCTTAAAAATTTAGTGAAATTTCACTAACCAAAACCAAACAAAGTTTCACAAAGTTAGTGAAATTTCACTAACCAAATGTAGTCAAAATACAATGAAATTCCATTGACCAAAACTGGTGAAACCAACCAACAAAATACAAATCAACAAATAGAGAAATAAAATAAAAATAGAAAAGTGAGAGATGACATTTGAAAACAAACAACATTCAAATATAGACTAGTAAGATGCCTTAGATAGAGAGAAGAAATAACTTATACTTAAAAAATCAGTGACAACAACAACTGTTTCGAGTGAATAGAGTGTATATAAAGCTAGAAGATAGCAGAGACTGAGAGATCGGTGGTGACAACAACGGTTTTGAGTGTAAAGAATATAAGTAGTAGCAACGGTAGTAGATGCAATTGAAGTGAAAGCAGTAGATCTCATTAAGGCAACAATAGTAGATGTCATTAAGGCAATGTCAATGAATGCAGTAGAGAGAGAGAGAGAGAGAGAGAGAGAGAGAGAGAGAAATGAGATAATAATTGAGAGTTCTAGAGATTATAGGGTTATAAGTGTAACATCCCTATTTGTATAATCCTTTAAATAATTAAAATTTATTAAATATTCTCCAGATATTATCAATTTAAATCCATTTCTCATGACGTAACACATTAGAAAAAATATTGTCTTCCATCAAGTAAATCTCTTTATCATTGAACTATTTCAAAACAATTACATCTTGTGTTCACAATACAATTCATAGTTCAAGAAGTTAGAGAAATCAAAAGTAGAGATGCTCTAATGGCGTACAAGTTTCAAGGGTAATCCCTTAATTACACAAAAGGATAGACATCTGTCCCAGAACACATGATAGCTTTGGAGCTTCAACAAATAACATCCAACGAGCCATCGTACTCCATTCAAAATCTCTACCGTCTTGTCACTTGGGCGAAGTCACACCATCAAGTCTTGAAAGTTTTGTTAGATTTGGGGTGGGCTAATGCCCAATAGGAATACCATTAACAGAGTATATAAATGATTGAAATGGATATGATCATATTATGCACATGTCAAGATAAAATCTATGCTTTTATCTTTTAAATAAATGATGTTCAATGCACAGCTTGCCATTTAAAATCTCATCATCAATCTTGGGTAGTAAATACGCAACGAAGTCCCAAGCAAGAATGAAAAATCATACATATATATAGATTTATATAATGAAAATATCCCCACATTTGCCAGCTCTCAATATGGTAGGGCAATAGACACTTAAAAACATTTTCCTTCCACATTTGCCAGCTCTAAATATGCTAGGGCTAGTGGACACCCAAAAATATTTTTTCACATTTTTCCAATGATAAGCTCAAGACAAGGTAATTGTGCACTTTGACTCCCTGCACGGGTACTAATGCAATACTCATCTCATTTCCAAAACCTGATTCAACTACCCAGACTCATACAATATTTACCCCTTTTCGACATTTACAAATATCCTAGAGATTGTAATAATCATGGAACAAGATTATGAAAATGCAACATCATGCATGAATTTGTAAATGTCTCAATTTACCTAAGGTTCATTCAATGCTTTAATAAGGATTGAACATAATCAACAATCAAAAGAACTTCCAATTTCCACATTCCAACATACCCAATTTTCCCCTATCACAATGAACATTTCCAAAATGTTTGAAAATCTAAATTCATACTCATTTAGACTAAACATCAATTCAATTTCATGATTTAAGGCCCAATTGAATAAAACTTCATCTTTAGAGCAAAGGTTTGAGTAAAATTGGGACTTTTCCCTCTCTGCATTTTTAGAACAAATACTTATCATCAAGAACCATTATCATCCATAGTTATTCAAAATCTTTCAAAAGTTTGGGTAAAAACTCTTTTTTAATGCATCAAAACCCATTTAATACAACCCAATCATCTCATGCATAAATATAACTAAGAAAGTACGACATATACACCTCAAATCATAGATATATTAAGTTAAAATATCCTTACCTCGAAAATAAGAGCTAACAAGGCGAAGATCCAAGGAGAACTTCAAGAAAAAGCGATCCAATCAGTGAAAAGGTTGATTTTCATTTGTTATTCACTTCTAATGCAAGATTTTGGATGGATTCTTGGTAAAAAGAGATGAAATCAAAGGTTTGTGGCTAGGGTTTCTCGGACAAGAAGAGAGGGAGAGAAAGAAAAAAGAAAAAGTGGGGTGAAAGTGATTTTTAATTGGCTAAACCCAAACAAGCCACTCGAGCGATCAATACTGCGCCCAAGCGGTGTGAGAGCGAAGACTGTGAGAGCGATGATGTCACGACCCAAACCAGCCCCTTTAGATTTAACGTTGTAACTAACCAGTAATCCTTGGATTACCAAAGGCCTCTGAACGGAATAACAAATAATTAGGGGCTACGGAAGCAAATATATAAAATATACGTAGTCCATTGAGCTGTGCTGACGTACATGGGACACAAATTTAAAACTTATATATATGTACATATATCCTGTCAAACTTCCATATGTAATTTATCACCATATAGATAGTATCATAAGGGACTTAGCCCAATGTACAAATAGGCAAAAACAAACAAAAACATCTTTCACATGATACACAAAACTTGACTTGTCAAAAAGGAACCTCCTTGGGAGGTATGGTGGCTGGCTGACCCAAAACTCTCCAGGCAGCAACTTAGGCCTGGTCACACACCTGCTCATCTACATACATAATATAAATAGTGAGTGGAAGCCTAGTGAATAATAACAGAGTAAAGGATTAAATAAATGATATCCCATAACAAATTCATGAAACAGAAACAGAAACAGATTCATATTCATATTCATATTCCCATTCGAATCATATACATAAATCATAATTCATGCTTGATCATACGTGGTACATCCAACAGGGCTTAACAGATCAAACACAGAGCATTAAAGGTCATACTTGTTAGTTCCATAAAGGAACCTCCGGTACCGGAAACTTGTAACATACTTGAACCACGGTATTATTACCTCTAGGCGAGGGCCTTGAGACTACGGTATTATTACCCCTAGGCAAGGGCCTTGAGACTACGGTATTATTACCCCTAGGCAAGGGCCTTGTACTTATAAACCACGGTATTGTTACCCCCGGGCGAGGGCCTTGTGCTTATAAACCACAATATTGTTACCCTGGAGCTAGGGCCTTGTGCTAAGGATGCCACAAATACTTTTCAACATAAGGACAATCATTCATTGATACAGAACATTTCATAAACAAATCATTTCTTGCATATATCATATAAGAAAATACTTAAACATGAACATAACTTTACAAAGTTATTACTCACAGATGGCTCCACTTGCAGGACAAACAAATCAAATAACTTGTAGCACATGACCTACACACATAACAGATACACATATTGAAACACACACTCAAATAATAATTAACTTATTTCGTTCGTTCTTAGTGTATTTCTAAGTCTTATCCTCATTATTGTGTCTTAATCATGGCCTAGGAATGCCTAGGATGCAATGAGGATACTAAAATGCACTTGAAAACACTTAAGAAAATATGCTGAGATGGGGTCTCGCTCGAGCACAACTTCCTTCGCTCGAGCAGACGTCCAAACATGTGAGTGGTCGCTCAAGTGCAACTTCCTTCGCTCGAACGGTCTGTAAACTATGCAAAAGTACTAGTTTCTTGATTTCTCCGCTTGACGGCCGCTCGACGGTCACTCAAGTGTGAGACTAAGGTCTTCACTCGAGCGTAACTCTTGTCGCTCGAGTGGTCTGCAAAAATGGTAAACTTCTGGGAGCATGCATTTTACGCTCGAGCCAACTTTTGGTTGCTCGAGCAGAAGTGCAAAACACATAGTGGTCGCTTGAGCGCAGGTTTTGTCGCTTGAGTAGAGAGGCATAATCTGGAATTTCCAGGTTACTCTTCCAAGGTTCAAAACTTGATTTCAGAGCTTCAATCTTTCATTTGGGCTAAAAACTTTAGAAAATACTTGGAGACTTGTAGGAAAACATGAAATGAAGGTGAATTCGTAAAATCAAGGCCCAAACACAAATAAATTCTTCATAATCATAGTGAAACTTTATATATCTTCACATGCATGTAATGATATGGATTCAAAACCTCTAAACCATGCACAAATGAAGTGTTTGGGTGTAGAATCATAGTGAGCTCTCATCGCTTGACAAAAATAACACTTGCATGTAGGAATTAAGTGAAAACTAAACTCAACATCTATGAACTATGCATGCATGCATGGAATGATCTCAATTCCATAATCTAAGTTTAATTATCATGGTTAATCACTTGAACCTCTTGAATTCTTACATTATTTGACTCAAATTCATAAATGAAGAGTTGAACTCCTACCTTAAGCCTTGAATTAGCAAGTGTTTAAGCTAAATTCCTCAATTTCCTTCAATTTTCCTCTCAATTCTTTAGACTTCCCCTTTCTCTCCTTCTCAAGCTTGAATTCACTCTCATGTCTCTCAAACTCTCTCTTTCAGCCACGTTTTGTCTCCACAAGTTGAGAAATAAGGGTGTAAAGATGAGTCTAGAGTCTAAATTAGCCTTATATAGACCCCATTAAGTTGACCTAATTTAATCTTGGCTTTAACTAATCAATGGTCATTAATTATTCTGATTTAATTTGCTCCGAATCAAATTTCAATTAAACCTACCTTAAAATCCTAAAAATCACAAATAACACATAAATCAAGTCAATTTTGTGATCGGATGCCGATAAGGCCTTCAATTTGCAGAACAGAACAGATACACAAACAGATAGATCTCATATAACATAAAACACATGCCATTAATGCAAAATTTCACCTTAATTACTTATCAGGCATTCCTAATCATGGTTTATCGGTTAATCATGGATTGGGGTTGTTACAGATGACTTCATCACTCGAGCAAACAAATCATTATCCTAGAATTTCAGACATGTAAAAGAGATACTGGTTGCCCCGATTCACTGCTTGAGCGATTCCTCCTTTTCTAGAATGTTACAACAAGGTTAGTTTTGATCATTAATGTTTTACTTTGTCCTTATTCTTCTAAAATTTGAAATTCTAGAAACTTTAACTAGAAAACAAATTTTTGGTGTCTTTAAATTCTCACACGAACATGTAGAGAGATGTATCCTTAATTTTTTCTTGATTGGGTCAAAAAGTATTTTCTTTATTAGCTTTACTAACTTAGCGTGCTGTCTCTATCTCTATCTCTTTCGAAGTGCTCCCAACTATTTTTATTTTTTTATTTTTTTTATCTTAATTCTACATATTCAATTATGTTATATAGTACATCTCTCTTAATTATTCTTATAGTCAACATTAAAAGTAACTTTACACCCATGATTCTACCTTGGTTCCTACACATGAAATTGTAATAATCAACCCCTTGTACTTCTGGTAAAATGTCAATGTCTCTCTTTTGTTACTCCACCGTATAAGTTTTTAACATAAGTCAATAATATGACAATCATATGACTATGAAATAAGAGTAAAAGAGGAAAATCATCTCCATTTCCTGCCTATACACATTTCATCCTAAAATTTACATCAAATTATGACTATTTTTTACTAAAACAAAATACAGATTGTGAATGATTAAAGAGATGAACTAGGGTTTTACATAAATTGAAATCACAAAGCTTTGTTTCTCTACTGCCTTTTTTATTTCAAAAACTCTATTTTCTTGCATCTTCGTATCGTCCCTATTTTCAGCATATAAAAAAATATATATATATTGTATTATATAACTCTTATATGCTTATCACATGGAACAAAGTGTGTATTGGTAGAAGATGGGGACGGATTTTCTCTCTTGCCCTTATTTCGTAGTCACATACTTGTCACATGACTAGGTTTTGTAAAATACTTAAACAGTGGAGTAATAGAAATGGGATATTGATACTTAGCCATAAGTGCAAGGGATTGATTCTTATGATTTTATATGTAGAGATCAAAGTGAGATTTAATGCAAGGGTGCGAAGTGTAGTTTATCCAAACATTAATCTCCCTACACATATGATCAAAGCTTATTGATTTTTATCAATTAGATCAATTAATTTTTAATTTATTGAGCTAATTTCTTACAACTCTTTATGTGATTTTTAGTTAACCACAAAAATCTTTAGATTAGTTAAAAAATAGTTATAACATTTTATACTTATTATTTAAATATTGAATAAATTATACTTAGTACCCTTACACTTTAACTACAAATCTCACTTTAATTCATTCCCTTTTAATTGTAACAATCAACCCCCCATATTTTAAGTCAAGTTAGAATTTTACCCTTCCGTCTATCTACCAGTAATAAAGTTAACAAAAATTAAAAGTGGAGGGAGTAAAAGACAATTTTTAGTGAACATGTAAGAACTAAAGTGAGATTTTGATAAAAATGTAAGGATTATAATGAGGCAAGAAAAATATCACATATGCTTTAGATGACATGTTCCATTAATCTTTTTAACAGCAGATGGATAGAAGGGTGACATTGTAACTGGACTTCTTTTTTTTTTATCAACAGAAAAAAAAAAAAAAAAAAAAAAACTATTGATAATAATCAATGTAATGTAAAACATTGAAGAAAATACATCAATAAAGAAAGGCAAGTGCTCTAAGCATCATAGCTACAACCTCCAATCCTAATTAGGTTGGCACCAAAAATAAAGTGTAATCATATGCAAGCACACACACAAAGGATTGGCAAGACAAGAGAAGATGGTTGAAAATGAAGGGAACAAAGTGAAATTTTGATAAAAATAAAAAAGTGATAAGTGTAATTAACCCTTAAATATGAAAATGACTTAAAAATTATTCTAAGATAGGCATAATAATAATAATAATAATAATAATAACTAAATCAGCTCAACTATAACAGTTAATAGTCTATCACTATTTCTTCAAAACTGATCATGAGCAATTTTCATATCTCCTCTTTTTTTTTTTCTTCTTTTTTTTAACTAGGGTAACACCAAAATTTCACCAAATTTGATGTATTATAAGTTAGTTTGCAAATACAAGTCAATGACTCAATAATTATCTAAATTGTTATCTTAAAATGTTGTTCTAAAATTTTGATGCTTATCTCAGTAAGATTATTTTCTCTCCCTGGCCTATTACGTAAAAATAAAAGGGTTAATTATACAAATAATCCCTGTAATGTATACGATGTGTCAATTTGATCCATGTTATTTTAATTTACTCGATTTTATTCCTTAATTTAACAGATTGTGTCATTTTAATCTAATAAATAATGGTTGTTAAGTTTGGTGGATAGAAAGTCAAACTATGTGTCAATTTGGTTCCTGTACTTTACACAATGTATCAATTTGGTCCCTGTCAAAATCAAGCAAATTAAAACATCAGGGACTAAATTGTACAATGTATCAATTTGGTCCCTGTCAAAATCAAGCAAATTAAAACATCAGGGACTAAATTGACACATTGTGTAAACTATAGGGATCAAATTGACACATTGTGTAGACTTTTCGTCCAGCAAACTTAACAACCATTATTTATTAAACTAAAATAACACAATCTGTTAAATTAAGAGACAAAATTGAGCAAATTAAAGTAACAGAGACCAAATTGACACATTGTGCAAACTACAGAGGCCATTTATATAATTTATCCAAAATAAATAAAAAATAAAAAATAAAAAAGAAACACAAATATATTGAGACTAGTGCACCAATCAACAGAGGGTTTGATATTTGGTGAGAAATAGTTGAGTAAAAAATAAATAATAAAATAATTGAGTAAAATCACCTGGCATGCATGAGCTTTGAATATTTTTTGATATGGCCGGTGCATTGTGCAATAAGATTAGAAGAGAATGCGTGTTAAATTAGAAAAGGTAGAATAAAAAAATATATAAAAAAAAAAAAAACGTTTGAGATCCTTAAAAAAATTATAATTTAATTCACAATAATATAATATAATATGTGTCAACTTTTAATTTATCATACATTTAATCATGTGAAAAGTAAACATAATAAGCTAGTTTTATTAAGGGTATCTATCATTTTTCTAAAAAATAAATATACATGTGAAAAGCAATATTATAAATTAGAAGATCATTTTGGGTCTTAGGTGGTCGATTTCTAAACAAATTAACAACTGACATTCAATAATTCTTGTCATTGGAGTGACTATAAGGGTAATATTTCAAAGGTCTTAACATTTTTCAATGGTGAAATGATAGAAATAGTACTAATTGAACACAAGTTTGAGCATAAACATAATAAGGTGATCTTATCATATAGAATGAATACCATAAATAAAAATGCTAAGGAGATGTAATAGTAAAAATAAATATTAACTAATTTAATTTAATAGAGTCTATAATCGTTAATAGAGAAAAATGGGTGGGGAGGAAAAATCATGCAGCCAACTCCATTTACATAGGATACAAAGCTTAGAATATAACTTCTTACAAGGTAAAAATTGACAATAAAAAAAACAAAAATTAAGAGCATATTTTCTCTTTATTTTTAATAATTAATTTTTTAACTTGTTTAAGTTATTTCTTTCTCTCACGTCAAGCAAAAAACATGTTAGCAAGATGAATCAATTGTCTTTGACGTAGGCAAAAAACCATTTACCAAACAATCAAACACAAATTTGCAAAATAAAAAAATTATAAGTAACTTTATAAATTACACCAAACATGGTGTTAATTTGATTTGGTTGGGTGGGTGCACTGAATTAGCAACACTTTTTCAACATTTAAGGTCGAAAACGACGTGCACCTAGGAATGGCAACGGGGCGGGGCCGGGGATCACCCTCCCCGTCCCCGATCGCAGAACTTCTCCCGTCCCCGGCCTCGATCCCTGACGGGGATCCCACTACCGCCCCCACCCCCGCCCCTAATGGGGATCGGGTTTCCCCGACCCCGAAAATCCCCGGCCATCAACAACCCACTTGAGCTCAAATACAACATCAACAGAACAAGATCACAACATCAACAGAACAAGATCTAAAAATTAAAAAAAAAAAAAATAGCTCAAGTGATCTTAGCAAACATCATCAACATCACACACACACTACACAGATCTGAGAAGAGAGATCTGAGTAGAGAGAGAGAGATCTGCCGTGGTGGAGACGAGAGGAGGAGGAGGCGGCAGAGGGAACATCGTCGTCGTCGGAGGTCTCGGAGGAGAAGGAGGTGGCCCTCGTTGTCATCGGAGGAGGAGGAAGAGGAGTTGGCGCTCCTCGTCGTCGTCGTCGTCGTCGGAGGGTCTGATTCGGTGGAACGTCGGAGGAGGAGGAGGAGGAGGAGGAGGAGGGAACGTCGTCGTCGCCTGTAGACACCTTATACGGCAATGATTCTGAATCTGTAGACACCTATCTGCCATTGATCTTCATTCCAAGATCTACACAGGAGAGAGAGAGAGAGAGAGAGGGAGAGAGGCTGAGAGGAGTGTGATGTGAGTGAGAGAGAGGGCCTAAACCTATAATATAATATATAAATATATTATAATAAAAAAAATACTTGAGAGCACTAAAAGGGGATCATTAAAGGGAGCACTAATGATATGGCAGTGGGTCCCGCCCACTTTTTATGCTTGTTTTTATTTTTTTATTATTTTTTTTTTGTCATTCTCAATGTATTAGTGCTGTTAGTGATGTATTTTTTAGTGGTCTAAATCATTGTTGTTATAATAAACCTAAACAAATAATATAATATATATATATATTTTAATTACTATGCGGGGATCAGTCGGGGAGGGGCGGGGCGGGGCCGGGGAATCGATTCCCGTCCCTGGCCCGAAAATCATTGGGGGTTTCATTTTTAATATCATTTTCGATTTTATGGGAATAATTTTTGAGGAAAAACTGTTCCAATCGGGGTCGAGAGATCGGGTCCCCATCGGACCGGGTTTAAATTGCCATCTCTACTTGCACCTAACTTATCTTTTGATCTAATTTTTTTTCCTATTTTAATTCTCTTTTCTGTTTCCTTTGTTCATGTAAAATAGGGATTATATATATCGCTTTCATTCATTCTTAAAAAATGAAAAATCAAACATCATTTCTTTTCAATTCCTTCCAACAATTATCTAGAATTAGGTACTCATGATCTTCAAATTCTCAACTATGGGACACAAATTTCAATCCTTGGGACCCATTTGTCTTCCCGAAAGAGTAATATTAGATCCAAAATATTCCTTCGTTCGTTGTTGTACTTTCGTTTTTCGGTAAATTACACTAATTTTATTTGGAAAAAATACAATAAATTTTACAATTTTAACATAATTACATTAAGTTTCCTTGTAATTTTAATTTATATAATACTTAACCTTCTTTTCATAAATAATTTATTAGTTATACGGAGAAAAAAATAATATTGTCATCTCTTTTATATGAAAATGTATATTTTTGTTGTTTATTTGTTTTCACAACATTTTCATTAGTTTCGATCCACTTAACCTACTTAACCTTATCAGAAGGAATCCGGATCGTCGGCCACCCTCCCCTGCCGCCCTCCCTGCCGCCTTCTAAAACGATGTCGTTTTGGAGGTTTTTTTTTTCTCTTCAGTCTATGCTAAGGATTTTTCTTCTTCTTCTTTCTAACTCTCTCTCTCCTCCCCCACTACGCTCCACCTCCTCCACCCTCGCCATCACTTCCTCCACCGTCTGCGTCATCGTCGCCAGCCAACCCACCCAAACAATTCAATGCTACAAAAACTCCCACACCCTTCCCATCTCCCCCAACATCTTTTTTTCAATTAAAAAAAAAAAAAAACAAAGACAGAAATTATTCTGGGTTTGATGGTGATGATGAAATTTGATTTTAGTTCTTGGGTTTAAAATTTTGGGTGGGTAAAAAAAAAGATGAAGCAGAGAAATTATTCTAGGTTTGAAATTATTCTGGGTTTGATGATGATGATTATTCTGGGTTTGATGATGATGATGAAATTAGTTCTTGGGTTTGTGGGTAAAAAAAAGATGAAGCAGAGAGGCAGATGATGATGATGATGATGATGATGATGAAATTAGTTCTTGGGTTTGTGGGTAAAAAAAAGATGAAGCAGAGAGGCAGATCTGGAGGATGATGATGATGATGATGATGATGAAATTAGTTCTTGGGTTTGTGGGTAAAAAAAGGATGAAGCATAGAGGTTTCCTTGTGGGATATTGAAGAATAATAGTAGAGCTGTTTGTTGGGGAGAGAGTGAAATTGGAGATGAGATTCAGAGGGAGTTTGGTAATCTTACCATGTGGGGTGTCTCATGCTTGTGGATTGACACAGACTAGGATTTTGATCTGCAAAGGAAGCAATTCAAGTGGACAGCTTGATGTTCCTTCTCATTTACCATTCTAATTTGACTGTATTGCAATGGGTTCAAATCATAGTTGCGCAATTCAGAGCAAAAATGGGTTGGTTCTATGTTGGGGAGGAGGGTCAAGAGAAAGAAGAAGATGAAAAGAAAAAGAAAAAAAAAAAAAAACCTCTAAAACGACGTCGTTTTGGAAGGCGGCAAGGAAGGCGGCCGAGGATCCGGATTCTATTAGAAGGGAGATCAGTATAATTATGTCAAACTGTAAGGCTTATTTGGGGTGTTTGGTGTGGCTTATTTTGACCAACTTATAGATTCTAAACTTTGGAAAAACTATTTTGGATTGTTTGATTAAACTTATTTCAAATAACTTATGATTCTAACAACTTATTTTAATTTAAAAAAAAAAAAACTGATTCTAAAAAGTTGCCTACCTCCTACTTCTGATTATTAATTTCTGCTGTGGGCATGCTAATTTACGATTATATCCTTAGATTTTTTATTTTTTGAAAATAGAAAAATACCCAAATGGACTATGGATCATTTTTTTTAAAATAAGAAATGTGGACTAGTAGTGAATTAAAAAAAGAAGAAGTTAATATTCATTACAACTAACAAAGGTTAATTCAATTTACAATTAACATAGGTAAAACTGATATTTACACATCAAAATGTTATTTTACAGTTTATTCACCAAACACTATTCACCAACTTAAATCTATAATCCAATAGTTACACCAAATAAATTAATAATTTCTGATTAAAGCTATAATCTATAATTCATTAAGTTATAATTTATAATTTGTTTTAACAGTTATCTCAAACACCTCAACTATATATATATATATTTTTTTAAATCTGATGAGTGGTTAGTGTAATTTACTTTTTTTTTTTTTTTTCTTTCTTTACTTTTCTTTATTTATGGCAAATTACAGTGCTAGACCTTATTGTCACGACCCAAACCCGCCCCTATAAGTTTGGCGTCGTAACCGGCCAGTAATCTGAGATTACCAAAGGCCTTCTTGTACAATCATAAATAATCGGGGCTAGCGGAAGCAATATTCAAAAACACCAATGGTCCAATGAGCTGTGCATCTATATGAACAAATATTTACATATAAAAACGTTAATTTACCCACATTCAGTACATAACTTATAACTTAACATCTTATACACAACATATGCACATAACAAAAGTGTGCTTCACAATCAAAAGCTTGATAACGGCCTTCTAGGCCTAGCCTCAACTCTGAGGCACTCAAAACCACGTGGCGGCTAAATACTCCTTCTAAACTTGTCCTCCAAAACGCTCACCTATATATATATATAAACAGTGAGCTAAAACCCAGTGAATAATATTAAAGTAAAGGGTTTAGTGAACGAATTTCAAATATATCATATCCATAAAACAAATCATGACACAATCATTCATATCAGTCTCATATCAGAACATAATATAATAGTACATCTCACAGAACATATCGCATATCGTCTTCCGACTAGAGTAATCGGTTCCGGATACCGATTAAACACATATCACCATAATAAAGTGACTAACGAGATCTCGTAATCACATATATGTCATGGACCCGCATTAACATGCCGTCCCCCATGACTTAGGACTATGTATAGATGCCATAATAAATTTCAAACATAGGACATTTGTTCACATAAACAAATATCATTTCAGAAATTATAACTTATCAAATTACATTTGGAACATAATTTATATGAACATATCTTTACAATAACGTTACTCACAGTAGGCTTCCAAAACGATTGGTCAAGCAGTTCTTGACTCGTGACCTACAATCACAAATATGCATAGCACGATACATAATCATCTTAAACATATTTAGTTCACTTAAGCTTTTAAATATAGATGGCTCGAATTATGAATTAATTAGATTATTAATTTCCTTTAATCTTTAATTAAAACATGTTTAGCCATGTATTAACCAAACTAATTAAATATAAATAATCTAATCATAAACCAATCCGTATTAAGTTCACTAACTACACAATCAAGCATAAATTAGGCTTGTACACATTAAATTACAATTATTCAGTCATGTTTAAATTACTGAATCAGAAACTTATAAATATGCACATTTTGCAATTTCAACTCTATTTTCAAGCAAATCAAGGCCCAAATAATTAATTTTCACATTTACTTCCATAATCTTAAGCCTAACTCAATTTCAATTGAATTTAATTAATTCTCAATTAAGACTTAATTTGGCTACATCTAATTTTATGAACCTAAATAAAATTTTTAATTGAATTCTTATAAAACTTTAACTATCAAATTAAATCCATTCTTCCATTTTTGAAACTCAATTTCATGAAACATCCATTTTCTTGAACCCAAGCTTTAATTCATGCTTAATCTCTCCTTAAACTCCATGAATCATGTTTGAAAATAAGCTTAGAATCATTGTTCTCTTGAAAATATGTCATGCATGTAAGGATTATGAGCTAATTCATTCAATTCTTCCATATATATATATACATGCATGTCTTAATCTTTAGCAATATGAGCAAAACCTTCATTTGATCATCAATTCTTCTTAATTTCAGCCTTAATCTTTAAAGATGTTGCATGTGTAAATCTCAATTTCAAAAAATTAGAGAGAGAATGCTTACGTTACTTGTTGAATTATGAGAACTCAAGGCACTCTTCTACCTAAGTTCTTCTTTTCCTCCTCTTGGTGTTCTTTTCTTTCCTCTCTTCTACTCTCTGAACTCTCCAGCACAATCTCTCTCTCTCTCTCTCTCTATCTATGTATAACTTGTATGACACCCAACAAAACCCGCTAACCTCTCCTTTTCTTTTCTTGTATGACACCCAACAAAACCCACTAACCTCTCTTTCTCTTTTCTATTCAATTTATGGCCACACACTAATCCTTTTGATTCTATCAATTTTGGGTTTAATTAAAAAAAAGTTAGGAATTATATTATTTAATTGGAATTGAATTCACTCAAATTAATTCAATCCTCATCCTTAAAATCTTAATTATACTAAATTAAATTATACTAATGTGTATTAAGCTCTAATTCCTATTTAATTATTTAATTCCAACCTATTGAAATTAGCTAATCAGACGGAATCAATTTTTAATTAAACTTCCCAGATAACTCTAAAAATTCCAATTAACATATCCTTGTACTCAATTTTGATTTCTGAACCCATTTATGTCATCAATTTCAATTTCAAAGCCGAGCTCACAACGTATAGTTTCTCAATTTAAACAGATATTTACAACAAATCAAATTAGATAATTCACAATTAATCACTTGGCACATGTCATAATTAAAATTCAATACATAATTAATCACTTATAATTACGATTAACATTTTCGGGTCGTCACAGAGATCTCGTTAGCCACTTTATTGTGGTGATATGTGTTTAATCGATATCCGGAACCGATTACTCTAGTCGGAAGACGATATGTGATATGTTCTATGAGATGTACCATTATGTTATGTTCTGATATGAGACTGATATGAATGATTGTGTCATGATTTGTTTTACGAATATGATATATTTGGAATTCGTTCACTAACCCCTTTACTTTAATGTTATTCACTGGGCTTTAGTTCTTTTTTTTTTTTTTTTTGTATATATGTATATGTGAGCGTTCTGGAGGTCAAGTCTAGAAGGGGTCTTTAGCCGAGCTACCCTTTTGAAGCCTACCGAGTTGTTTTGAGTGCCTTCAAGTTGGGGCTAGGCCTAGAAGGCCGTTGTCAAGCTTTTGATCGTGAAGTAAACTTTTGTTATGTGCATATGTTATGTATAAGATGTTAAGTTACAAGTTATGTACTAAACGTGGGTAAATTAATGTTTTTGTATGCAAATATTTGTTCATATAGATGCACAGCTCATTGGACCGTTGGTGTTTTTGACTATTGCTTCCGCTAGTCCCGATTTTTTATGATTGTACAGGAAGGCCTTTGGTAATCTCAGATTACTGGCTGATTACGATGTCAAACTTATAGGAGCGAGTTTGGGTTGTAACACTTATACCTTAACCCTTGTATCATTTTGGTCTCTATAATTTTAATTTACTCAATTTTGAAGTTTTTCATGTGAATAAAACTAGAAAGTAGGTTTGTACCCTATCTACCAACCCAGCCTCAAGGAGAGAAACCCAAATGCAAATATCAATCAGTTCTCTTTTTCTTCCTTTTTTTATAGGTAGATATCAACAAACACTCCTTAAGCTTATATTCATTATACCACATAATTTATTTTTCAATAGCAGTGCATACCAAGTGCCCTAGTTAATTTATTTTTCAATAGCGGTGAATACCAAGTGACCTTGTCTTCCATGAAGTTCCCTTAATTACATTATGAACTACCCTGAATTTCCTATATTTTGATATTCCACAAGAATTGCCTCATAATACTACTCAGCAAGGAAAGCTCTATTTTAGATTCCTTTTTAAGTCAACAAAACTCATGGAGTCCCAGTTCGTTTTAATATACTTCTTGTCCAAGTTAAGATTGAATCTATCTCAATGCAAAGTAAAATAATCCAAATTGAAAGTCAAAATCAAAATAGACCGCTGTACACAAAGGGAAGATTAGTTTTTTTTTGGTTTTTTAAGTTTGTAGAAAAACTATCCATTTGAGGTTTTTACCCCACTTTGTATTCTAAACCATTGTTAGACATGTTATATAATCTCATAAAAGAGTAAATTGCCTTGTTGGATATTGCCGTGGAATAAAATTCAATAATAATCAGAAAATGAGATGAACACAATCAAATGTGTCAAGAAAGCATACATCACAAGTACTCGACCACAGCTATAAAAGTCCTTTTTTGACGATCAGCTCTTCTCAAAGAAAGCCTGTTTAGTTAAGTTTGACAAACAGGGATGGATTAGGTGGCTGGAATTTGAGGTATAGATGGGAGAGCTCTTCAAGATAGATGTGTTCAAACTAATCAAGATGGATGAATAGAGTCCTTGTCAGTCAAATAGTTCTAGGATGCATGTTATCCTTAATGAAATTTTGAAACATATCTGCTAATGAGGAATCATAAATCATGTCAAACACAAATAGGAATCATAAATCAAATTTATTTTCTAAAAGCATTACAAGAACCAATCAAACAAGCTAATGAGCAGTTCCAATATCATATAAAAATAAAATAAAATCAAATAGTTAATCTGTTGGAAATCAAATGAATATACTCTAAAAGATTGAAATGTGTGTAAATAGAAATTGCTGTTATAATTTGTGAGACCTTCAATTTGGTTTTAATTGATTCCAAAAGTCGAATTTTTTATTTTTATTTTTCATATATATATATATATATTTTTTGTTTAGTGAACTTTTTTAGTATTTTTAAACAAGTTTTTTTTTATTACTTTTTAGATGCATCTAAAAAGTCTTTCTAGATTAGGCATATTTTAAAAAATACAAAAAAATAAATAAAAATAAAAATTTAGTACATTTTAAAATTCCTGTGTATTTATTAATTTTTTTAAATCTATTTTTTCACAATTATTTTATTTTTTAGGTGCAACTAAAAAGTAAGAAACTTAAAAATACTAAAAAAAATTCACTAAACAAAAAAAATATGAAAAACCAAAAAAATTAATTTTCAGAAAATGATAGAAAATCAAATCTTTTTGTTCAAAATGCCCCTAATTTCATCAATCAATTTAGCCAGTATTAATTTTGAGTATTAAAATGAAATGACACGAAGCACCCCTACATTGGGATCAATGGAGAAAATTACAGAAAACACAAGAATTTCATAAATGACACAAAAGAATATGAAATAAATAACACAATGAAACATTTGTTTAACCAATTTAGGAGTTTATTCTAAACGGTAAAGAATATCATAGATTTTTAAACTAAGATTGAATCAACCAAAATTGCCATTAGACATTACAACTCAACGTTGACATTTCATTTCAAAAACCTTAACGTTGTATTTGGTTGAAAATTTTGGAAGGAATTTGGAAAGGGAAAAAAAAAACCCAAAAATGAAAGATGATGTTATACGATTTGAAGATGATGTTACCTGAATGAAAGATGAAACAAAAACTCCAAAAATGTAGACAGATATAGGTGTATGTATGTATGTATAGAGAGAAGAGAAGAGAAAAACAGAGAAGGGAAAGGAGAAGGGGGATATAAATATATATACATAGAGAGAGAGAGAGAGAGAGAGAGAGAGAGACGAAACAAGGGTTTTAGGAAGAATGAAGAGAAGAGAGAATGCCTTACCAGCGTGTGGCTTTGAAGAACCTCGAAAGGGCCTATGCAAATAGAACAGATGAACAATCAGAAATTGAAGCCAAGTCCAAGTCAAAGCAGATTACAAATTGATTCAATGAAAAGCGTGATTGCTTTGTTGAGGAAGGAAGTGGACTACGTCAATGGACTTCCATGTGTTTCGATCTCCACCAGTTCAATTGATTGAAGAACCCTTTTCGCTTCACCCACATCTTTCTTCTCTCTCTCTTCTTAGAAACTTAGTGTGTGTGTGTGTGTTTTTTTTTTTTTTTTTTGAACTGTATCTGTCTGTTTGATAATAAAAAATAAATTAAATATATGTTTTTTTTTTTTCCAGTGGCGCCAGGGTTTTGGGCCTAAAATATTTTGGGCATACCATTTAAGATCACAGGGTAAGCTGTAAAAAGTAACTTATTTTTAACGACTGGTATATGTGTGTCGTATATGTCACGACCCAAACCCGGCCCTATAGGTTTAGCACCGTAACCGGCCAGTAATCCGAGATTACCGAAGGCCTGCTTAACAGTAATACAGTAAAACAGAGTACAGGGCCTGGCGGAAGCCAATACAGTAAGTAAATAATGTCCAATGAGTTGTGACAGTCTGTATGCAAAAAGATTTTTCATGCATTCATACATTTAGGAACAGTACAGTCTATACAACCGTTTACAGACATTCAGTACGGGGACCTAATCCCTTAATAACAGTACAGTAAGGTAGATAACAGTCTATACAGTGATCCAAAACAGTACGGAGACAGACGGGGGAAAACAAAACACCCCAAGCCATAGCATGGCAACTCGGAACCTCACAGTGAGGCACATAGGCTGGCTTGACAAAACTGGGGTCTAACCCACGCTCCTAGCTTCGGTCTGGTGGCTGAGAACCTACATATATATATAAACAGTGAGCTAAAGCCCAGTGAATAACATAATGCGTAAAGAGGTTAAGAATGAAATGTCCTTACAGTAATGAAAACAGTTCATTGATTCAATATATCAGTCATTCAGTCATATGTGGTACATCCATTAGCATAACAGTAACAGTAGGTCTTAAAAGACCGAACAGTAAATGATGGCCATCAATCAGTAAACAGTAGTGGTTCCCGAGGGAACCGACAGAGATCTCTGTAACAGTAGCAGTAACAGTAAACAGTAGTTGCCAAGGATGCCACAATACATTTCAGAATATAGGACATATATTCAGTCAGTTAACAGTAATTAATTTAGAAAACAGTTCAGTTAAACAGTCAGAAAACATTCTCAGTTGAACATATCTTTACACAACTGTTACTCACAGAGTTCTGGGCTAATAGCAGCTAAAGCGCGTCCCCGAGAGCTAACCCTAAACAGTTAACAAGTTGAACACACTCTAAGTTTTGTAGTTGGGAAAAACAATAATTAACCCCCTAATATGCCTCGGTGTGTTCTACATCTATATCCTCATTCAGATGTCTTAAACTAGGCCTAAGAATGCCTAGAATGGAATGAGGATGCAAAAATGCACTTAGAAAACATTTTTCAAAAGTTGCTGAAAACAGGGGCCTTAGTCGAGCGAGCCTTCCTTCGCTCGAGCGAGCTTCCAAAATCAAAGGCCTCGCTCGAGCGAGCAATCCTTCGCTCGAGCGGTCTGTGAAAATGCAAAAGTACTGGATGCTGAAATTTTACGCGCGATGCTCACTCGATGCTCGCTCGAGCGAAGCCCTGGACAAAGGTGCTCGCTCGAGCGAGGAATCCTTCGCTCGAGCGAGGAAGCCAAATTCTGGAATTTCCAGATTTGCCTCCCAAGCTCAAACCAAGCATTCAACCACTGTAAACTCGACCTCTTGGGCCCAAATTCTGGAAAACACATCTCAATTCAATAAATAACAAGTTTCAAAGCTCAATTTGTGAATTCAAAGCCCAAGGGTGAGTAAATTAAATCCAAATTTTAAACACATTTTCAAGAACAATGTTCAAACATGTCATGCATGAATTTTAAACCAAATTAAAGCTTCAAAACTTGTTCAAATGAACTCATTTCTTCAAGAACATGGTGAAATCATGGACTTAAGCCTAAATATGAACATGCATGTACAATTTACCATGAACTCAACTCAAAATTCAACATTTCAACCATGCATGCATGAATTAAGCTATAATTCAACTTATTTGCACTAAACCATGACTTAGTTCTACAATGAGGCATGAACCATGCAAGACTTAGCTCAATGTCAACAATAAGAAGATGAATTCCTTACCTAGAGTTTCAATTACAAGGTGAGGAAGCTTAATTTGACATTCTACACCCCAATTCTTCAAGATTCAAGCTAAATCCCCAAAGTTGAGTTCAAATCTCTCACTCTCTCTCTAATTCTCTTCTTTGGTCGGTTGGGTGTGAGAAGATGGCTGATCAAAATGTTTTGGTCAAGTGTATGCAAGCCTCTAAGTGTGTGAGGTAATGGGCCACTAAGTGGCAATTCCGTAATTAAGCCAAAGTTTGTAATATATCAACAGTTAATCTAATTTAATCATACCTAATCAGTTTTCAAATAAATATACCATAAAATCACATAAATTATGGTGACCGTAACACACTAAACGATTTCGGGTTCGGCAGCCGATAAGGCCTTCAATTAACAGTTTAAACATAAGCATACAAAAACAGATAATTAAATAATTAAACAGATAAAATGCAAAATAACATATATTCAATCAGTTCAGTTCCAATTTTCATTCGGTCAGTTCAATATTTCAGTTAATCCATTTATCAGTCATAATCAGTCTTCATTTAGCAGTAATCGGCAATAAATCAGTGATTAATCGGTAAGCAGTACGAGGGTTGTTACAGTATATAACTGATGTATCAACGGTACGCCATATATATGTCGTAGAAAGTTTTATTATTTATGACTGAATTTGCAAGCCATAAGAAAATTATTATTTTTACCATTAACGACTTGCGCAATAGGCACGCCATGGTTAGTATATTATTTACGACATGCAAAAAAAGAAAGTCGTAAAAGTGAGAAATTACGGCTTGCATTCATTGTATGCCGTTGATGTGATGCCGTAAAAAGTCAATTTTGTTGTAATGTATGTTCATCATAGGTAGTAATAATGACATGATTAAAACTACCAAGAAAATGTTGAATGAACATTTTGACATGAAGGACATGGGGATTGCTAATATAATTCTTGGTATGAAAATTATCAAAACATCAAAAGGATATGCTTTGTCACAATCATATTACATTGAGAAAATACTTCACAAATTTAGCAAAGATGATGATCGACTTGCTAGAACACATGTGGATGCTAATTTGTTTCTTTCTAAGAATGTACAAGAAAGTATTTCTCAATTAGAGTATGCCCAAATTATTAGAAACTTAATGTACTTGATGAACTGCATTTGCCCAAATATAGTCTATGTAGTAAGTACGAATAATCCAGGAGTAGAACACTGGAAAGCTATTATAAGGGTTCTA
This sequence comes from Camellia granthamiana, assembly GCA_036172215.1. Classification (NCBI taxonomy): domain Eukaryota; kingdom Viridiplantae; phylum Streptophyta; class Magnoliopsida; order Ericales; family Theaceae; genus Camellia; species Camellia granthamiana. The sequence continues at coordinate 93,464,092 of CM069913.1, forward strand.
AGATATCTCAGATTTACTTGTAACATTGGGCTATACTATATTAGATATCCAACAATACTTGAAGGATACTGTGATGCAAACTGGATATCAGATACTAGAGACTCAAAGTCCACTAGTGGATATGTCTTTACTCTTGATGGTGCGTTTGTATCTTGGAAATCTTCCAAACAGACTTGCATTGCTAGGTCTACTATAGAATCAAAATTTATAGCTTTATATGAAGCTAAGGAAAAAGAAGAATGGTTTCGTCACTTCCTTGAAGATATTCCAATGTGACCAAAATCAGTGCCTGCTAGATGTATACATTGTGATACTCAATCAGTAATAAGTAAAGAGCACAGAGTCATGTGTATAACAGTAAATCACGGCACATTTATCGTCTCATAACACCGTGAGACAACTACTCTCTAATGGAATTATTTCCATAGAATATGTGAAGTCTAAAGATAACATAGCAGATCCACTAACCAAAGGGTTAGTAAGAGAGTTAGTTGTGAATTCATCGAGAGGAATGGGACTTAAGCCTACTAAATAAGAGTTACCACAATGGCAACCCAACCTAGTTGACTGGAGATCCCAAGATCTAGGTTCAAAGAGACAACCGAGTTGTGTATGACTTATAAGGATCACTGGGGAGTCAAACTCGTACTCATTTCTATGATGAAATAACTGATGTCTGTAGTGTGTTAAATTAAGTAATGCTTAATGATTATTATATCTAGGAATATCTAGTGGAGTATGGTAGAATACTCTTCATAAGAATCACCTATATAAGTGTGAACTGAGACGGTTCTATGAGATTTGTGACGGCTACAATTCTCTAGAGCACTCATGAAATACCAAGTTGTTCAGGGCCAAAATGAACACAATAACCAAACTGTGTCTAGAAATATACTGTGTGAGTTCTATTGTCTTAGTTTACACAAATGGCTGAATAGTTCAAGATATCATGTCTACTGATTAGCTAGTAAATCCGATAGTGTTTCAGAAGGGAAGGTTCAAAGCCAAAAGCTACCTATCCTTTGCAGAATATCTCTGATTTCTGTACTCTCCGTAAAAACATCATGTTGTTGCATTTTCTCTTCGTCGAATTCCATTTATGTGGGGGATTGTTAAAAATTGTGATTTTTTATAGGCTTATTTTGGGCCAAATTTGAGTGGGGCCCACATGTTTTTTGGGGTGGGTCCTTACCGCATGGCAAATCACACGGTAAAGACAGTTCGTCAAAACCATTTATGAGTGAATGGGAAGTTGATGTCATTTTCAGATTTGTGAAAAGGGAAGTTGAAGAGTCAAATATGGGTTTTCTTATTTTGGTTGTCCCACTTTGAAACTTTAAGAGAGCTTGTGTGAGTATATAAGCTTTAGGTGGACATACTTGGGTTGGGCCCCAAGGGGCACCCCAAGTTTTGGAAGAAGAGGAGTTATGGACAAAGTGGGCTTTGGCCCAAACCACCATGTGCGCTATCGTCGCCGTCCCTCTAGTCAAGTCGTGCCGAGGTGTGGGTCGGGTCGGGTTGGGTCCTAACATCAATTAATTTTTTTGACCAAATTCATTTAAATTTTTTTCAAATTCTTGCAGGAAAATTTCTTTTAGAGGCACTGGTTTGGATATAAAATTTGAATTCGAATTCGAATTTGAATTTTTGGTGAATTAATTCCGTTAGAAAAAAAAATTCCTGCAAGAATTTGAAAAAATTATCCAAAAAAATTAATGTTAGGACCTAACCCGATGCCCACTCGGCTCGGCCGGACAAACAGACGATGGCGCGCGTGTGTGGTGGTTTGGACCAAAGCGCACTTTGTCTATAACTTCCATCCTTACAAAACTTGGGGTGCCTCTTAGAGCTCAACCCAAGTATGTCCACCTAGAGCTTATATACTCATGCAAGCTCTCTTAAAGTTTTAATGTGGGACAACCAAAATAAGGAAACCAACATTTGTTTTCTCAAACCCAAAAACGACATCAACTTCTCATTCACTCATAAATTGTTTTGACGAATTGTCTTCATTGTGTGACTTGCCATGCGGCAAGGAACATGTCACCTTTTTGGTCCCACCAAAAGACGTGTGGGCCCCACTCAAATTTGGACTCAAAGTTGGCCCAAAATAAGCCTATAAAAAATCACAATTTCCAACAAGACTAACCTGTGAGCAAGTGCATTGAAACATCTTATAATGTTATGTCTATTGTGATGTTTTTATTTTTGTCATGTTCTTTTTCTTTTTCTTTTCTAAACTTTTTTTTTTTTCTTTTAAGATTTCACATAGGAAGATTAATGAGGAAATGCAACTTCACAGTGAATTTTAATTTTCTCAAGTGGAATTTCATTGTTTTTGGTATTACTTGTATATCTTTGTCTAAAAATGTAAAACCAATTTGATAACGTGTTTCATAATGAAGATTGTCTTGCTATGGCTTCCCTCTCTTGTTCTGAATCAAACAGAAATGGTGTTCTCAAAGGTGCTATCAGAGAAAATGTATCATTTAGAGATTGAGTGTTTGATTGTGCTAGAAATTGTTAGTTAAGTGTGCTTGTGAGTAATATAATTGTTTGTGAGTGCCTGTATGTAAGATATATGCTGTAAGGAAATTGTTGGAGTATTATTCTATGACTTGTTTACTGTCAAAATATAAAAATAGAGTAGAGTTTGTGACTCTAAATTTACATGGTTTAAGCAAATTTAGGTGTTTGGTATGGCCAGCCACTTCAATTGGGAGGAACAGAGCATTTGAGTTAACAATATATCCTTTATTTTTATATATAGGTTGCATACATCACTTATTTGCTATGCATTAATAGTTTTGACTTGTGATATATAGACAGAAAAATTGTACAAATTTTTTGTATAGAGTGATGTGGTATATTGTGGTCTCTCGATTTAAAAACAAAATTTTCATCATTGTGATCATGATTTACAAATGAGTAATGTTATACCAATAGATAAATTAGAGGTATAGTAGAAATATTTCTATGGCTTTGAAACTTGACATGAGTGAGGCCTATGATAAAGTTGAATGGCCGTTTCTGGAGACTATTATGAGCAAATTAGGATTTGCAACAATGTAGATCTGTTTGATTATGGAATTTGTCTCTATTGTATCTTATTCCTTACTAATTAACAGGCAAAAACATGGGTTCATTGTTCCATCTAAGGGTTGAGACAAAAGAATTTGTTATCACTATTTATCTCTTCTTCTTCTTCTTTTTTTCTTTTTTTTTTAAACTTATGCTGAAGGTTTGTTGACTATGTTTAAGAAGGAAGAGACCAGGAAGGAGAGTCTTGGGATCTGGGTGTGAGGAGGGAGCCCTTCTATAAGCCATTTTCAAGCCTGCTCATTAATCTTCAGAAATCAATAACGGTAAAAGATTAGCTCGGTTTTATCTATTCCTGTCAGTGCATCTTTTGGTAAATGTTTGGGGTTACCTTTACATATGGGTGGGACGAAGAGGGAGCTCTTTAAATTTGTTACAGATAGGGTTAAACAAAGGTGTGTAGAATGAAAAGATAAATTCTTACCTTTAGCAAGGAAGGAGGTGTTACTTGAGTCGATTGTGTACACTTTTTACCCACTTTTGCAATGTCATGCTATAAGCTATCTAATATCATTGTCAACATACCTATCTCTATTATAGATGCAATGTATTGGACTTGGCACTCGTAAACGAAAGGTGAGTTTCATGTTGGTTCTGGTTATGAAGTTATGGTTGGAACTACAAAGGAAAACAGTTCATTGAGGTTATGGAAAGCAATTTGAGCAATCAAAGTTCTTACAAAAATTTTGATATTTATCTAGAAATGTTCTCGTAGATGTTCTACTAGTTAAGACAGATTTTGCACAAGAAAATGGTTGCAGACAAAATGAATAATGCTATACAAAAAAATTATATGAAATTTCAGTTGTTAATGAATTGCATTAATATTCTGCTAGTAAAATTTCTACCACCTACCAAAAACCACATATCATTTGGTACAAAAGAAAAATAAAAATAAATTCAAAAGGAAGAATGTCTTCATGTTAAACTTTTATTTATTTATTTTTTGTCAAGATTCTGTGTAGTTAGATCTGTAGTTTGTTAGTAAAGTTAATGTACCACTTAAAGGGATTGTCGTTGGTCCATTAACTCACCACCACCACCAATGCAAATACTAATACATTAGTTTCAAAGTCGCAACCAAATATATATATATACACGTATATTTTGACTAAAACAAATAATGTGTAATATTATATTTTGTACTCATACTTATCAAGAACACATGTTGTGTGGCTTTAGAAAAATACAATTAATATTTTAATTTATATCTTTCTATTACTAAAAGTACATGACACAATATAAAATTTAGGAAAATAACAAAAATTGATATCGACCCTGATAATAGTCGATTAACAACTTAGATCACATTGATCTTTAAAACTACTAAACACAGATTAGAAGGTGCTTTATATTCATTCAACAAGGGTTATATAAAATCAGACGGCATTCCAGATTTCAGTGAGGTTAATTGAAGTACAGTACTTTTTATTGCTGAGTTGCTGCCATCGTTCATTTCTTCTATCAGTACTTCGGCAACTGCAATGCACATGAACCTTGCTTGCCATGAATCCCTGGAAACAAAAACAAAAATAAAAATAAATACAACAAAACATATTTGTATTATTACAAATGCTAATGCATATGATACTCTCAACATCAAAATGAAGTAGCTCTGTGAAGACACCCCATTTTTTACCGCCGTTAAGACTTAGGCGCCTCTGGTTGATCACTCGATGATGAAAGTTATGCTGTACAAATGTTCGATTTTTTCAGTAAGAAGAGCTTCTAGATCCCAACCTTACACCCCATTTTTGACCAAAACAGTTTTGACCAAAATTATTTTAGACCTTAAAACCCTATTTTTCAAAATATTTTGCCAAATGTTTCTACGATGTTCCGAGGCTCGCATTTCGTTTAAAATATTACACTTTTCAGTAAACCGAGCAAGGACAAAGTGGAAATAAACGAAAGAGAGGTGAACTCGGTGAGAAATCTTTCAAAACATCTTATTTATAGGTTTGGAGTTTAAGAAAATATGAGGGGAGGGAAGAAAACTAGTTAGGGGAAAAGTTGGGCATCAATCCATTAGGACAAAACTGAGCAATCTTCACTAAAATAGTCATATCTCTTTGCACACTAATAATTTAGATGTGACACCACAATTGGAAAGTAGACTTCCAGGGCTTTAATTTAGACTCAAGAATCACCTGAAAAGGAGTCTGGATGAAGGAGATATGCCCATTTGAAGTTGGGCCTAAAAAACAGATTTTTGCCTACCGGCCACATGTTCTTGAGAGCATATATTTTTAGATATTTGTTGCCAGATGTTCCCACACTGCTCCAGCTGTTTCTGTATAGATATTTCCGAGGTATACACATATGTTTCTATATACTTGACCTTTCCTCATTGTTTTAAGGTTAGAAAAAATTTCAAAAAGTCAAATACTTACATTACACACACACACACACACACACTCTCTCTCTCTCTCTCTCTCTCTCTCTCTTGCAACCTACACCCTCTTTCTCTACACTTCTTAAACCAATATTGGAGCTCTCCTTGCTGAGATTATTGAGTCCAAATTTCAGTCCTTAAAAGTGTAAGCTTTGTGGTTTGTGAACAAAAGTGTTATTTCTCTTCAAGAGGTATAACTACTAGCTCCTTTGCACTACTTCTTTCCTATATTTTTTTGCTGTTTTTGAACTATTTTTATGGGCTGAAACTTGTGGTTTAAGGCCATTAAAGGTAGAGGGATTGGCCACGCTTCTTTGAACCTTGCTTCTTAGGCCTTTGCCCTTGTGTTTCCCATCTTTTCATCAACTTTTTCTGAGCTTTTTACCACTGATTTTCAGAGATTTTCAAAGGCTAAAAAAAGTGGTTTTGTAGTCCCAAAAATGGAGGGGTTAGCCACCATTCCTTTGGCTTGTTTACTAGCTTAAATTTCCCATTACTTTAGCTTACTCTTTTAGCTATTTTTCCATCAATTCCAGTACTGTTTTAGTGTATATTAGGACTGTTTTTATGTGTTAGTTTCATTTATGCTTTGTACAGCATGCTTGTAGTGTAATGGTCCTCATAGGTTTGGTGGTTTAGGCCTTAGCCACCAACCTATTTGAGTTGATAGTATTTATTTCAAGCTTTCCATACTTGTATTCATATTTAATCACCTTTGCATCCTCCCTCCTTTCTTGGCTTTTTCTTTGCTTTGAAAGTTGTTTCAAACTACTTGCTTGTTTAAACTTGAGATAGATGTATTGTGTTTAATGGTTTAATTCCGTGGGAGGTTCATTACCAACTACATGACACTTCTCATACGCCTAAAACAACACTTGGTTTGGTACTTGTCACGAACCAAACCCGCCCCTATGGGTTTAGCACCGTAATCGGCCAGTAATCCGAGATTACCGAAGGCCTCTTAACAGTAAAATAGTAAAACAGAGTACAGGGGCATGGCGGAAGCCATTACAGTAAATAAACAATGTCCGATGAGCTGTGACAGTCTGTATGCCAAAAGATTTTTCATACATATATGTAAACAGTACAGAACAGTATATACAATATATATAGTCAGTCAGAAACAGGGACTCAATCCCCATATAACAGTACAGTCTATACAGTTAACAAAACAGTACAGAATGGGGAAAACTAAGACACTCCTAAGCCATAGCTTGGCAGGCTCGGAACCTCGCAGTGAGGCACGGTGGTTGGCTTGACAAAACTGGAGGTAACCCCGACGCTTCTAGCATTGGGCCGGTGCCTGTACACCTACATATATATATGAGCAGTGAGCTAAAGCCCAGTGAATAACATAATGCATAAAGAGGTTAGAATGAATGTCCTTACAGTATATTGAAAACAGTCGTTTCAATCAGTTTATCAGTTGTTCAGTACAGTAAACAGTCATATGTGGTACATCCATTAGCATAACAGTACAGTAAACAGTAGGTCTTGGAAGACCAGGTCTTAACAGACCAAACAGTAAATGATGGCCATCACTCAGTAAACAGTAATGGTTCCAACGAGGGAACCGAATCGATTAGACGAATCCACCCATTCATAGACCGTCGGTGGGGCCATCCGTTCACAGACCGTCGATGGCAGAGCTTTCTCAAACGATAGCAGTAACAATGAACAGTAGTTGCTAAGGATGCCACAGTACAGTTCAGAGTATAGGACATACATTCAGCCAATAAAAGTAATCAACTTAGAAAACAGTTCAGTTAACAGTCAGAAAATATTCATCTTTGAACATATCTTTACACAGTCGTTACTCACAGAGTTCTGGGCTACAATAAGCTAGAGCGTGTTTCCTCAGTCGCCAACCCTACACAGTAATAGATTGAACACACACTAAGCTATATAGTTGGGATAGACAATAATTTAATCCCTAATTTGCCTTGGTGTGTTCTACATCTAAATCCTTATTAAGATGTCTTAAACTAGGCCTAAGAATGCCTAGGATAGGATGAGGATGCAAAGATGTACTCAGAAAACATTTTCAGAATTTTCAGTGAAACAGAGCCCCACTCGAGCGCAGGTTTCCCCGCTCGAGCAGGTATGCAACAAAGGTCCCCGCTCGAGCGTCAAATCCCCCGCTCGAGCGAACCAAAAAGTACTGGATAGGTGAATTCCCCACTCGACGAGCGCTCGACGCCCGCTCGAGCGTGTCACCCATTCCTCCGCTCGAGCGTACGTTCCTCCGCTCGAGTGGACTGATGAACAGTGCAAAATACTGGATGCTCGATTTCCCCGCTCGAGCGTCACTTCCTCCGCTCAAGCGAGAGTGCAAAATCTGGAAAATCCAGATTGCACCTCCAAGGCAAAAACCAAGTTTAGATGCTTAAATTTCGATCTTCTTGGGCCCTAAACTCGAGTTACCTTCAGTCTGGAAGAAAATAGGATTCCGTGGGAACAGTTCAGGATATCTTCTAGCCATGTCATCTTCCCTTTCCCAAGTGGCATACACGCCACCATGGTTTTGCCAGTCGACTTTTACTAACGGGATCTCTTTGTTCCTCAGTTTCTTGATCTGTCTGTTCACGATCTGTATAGGCCGTTCCTCGTAAGTGTAGTCATCTCTCAACACAACATGGGTAGGCTCAATTACATGGAACGGATCCCGGAGATAATCTCTCAACATAGAAATGTGAAAGACGTTATGCATATGCTCCATTTCAGGAGGAAGCGCAACTTGATACGCCACCAGATTGATTTTCTCGATAATCTCATACGGTCCGACATATCTTGGCGCTAACTTACCTTTGACTCCAAAACGAGTCTGGCCTTTCATCGGTGTCACTTTCACAAACATGTGATCACCCACTTCATACTCTCGGTCTCGTCTTCTGACATCTGCATAACTTTTTTGTCTACTCTGTGCAGTTTTCAGTCTCTGTTGTATCAGTTTCACTTTCTCAGTCGTTTCATATGCAATCTCGGGCCCAAGCAAAGGCCCATCTCCAACTTCTGCCCAGCAAATCAGAGATCTACATTTTCTACCATACAATGCCTCGAAAGGCGCCATACCAATACTTGAATGATAACTGTTGTTGTAGGCAAATTCAGCCAATGGCAAATGGCTTTCCCAGTTTCCCTGAAAATCAAGGACACACATTCTTAATAAATCCTCTAGAGTCTGGATGGTTCTCTCTGACTGGCCATCTGTCTGAGGATGATAGGCACTACTCAGTCTCAGTTCGGTGCCCAATGCAGTCTGTAAGCTTTGCCAGAATCTCGATGTAAACTTCGAATCCCTGTCAGAAACAATAGACACAGGCACTCCATGCAGTCTAACAACTTCATCAATATAGAGTATAGCCAATTTGTCCGCGTTATAAATTGTCTTGACAGGTAAGAAGTGTGCAGATTTAGTCAGTCTATCAACAATAACCCAAATAGAGTCCATACCTTTTTTAGAGCGAGGTAATCCAACGATAAAGTCCATCGTGATATGCTCCCATTTCCACTCCGGTATGGGTAAGGGTTGCAGTAAGCCTGCGGGTCGTTGGTGTTCCGCTTTGACTTGTTGGCAATGAAGACATTTTGACACAAAGTCAGCAATTTCTTTCTTCATTCCTGGCCACCAGAAATTCAGTTTCAGATCTTGGTACATTTTCGTATTCCCTGGATGGATAGAAAATTTTGAGTTGTGGCCCTCTTGCAATACTCTTCCTTTCAGTTCGGTATCATTCGGTACACACAGTCTTTCTTGAAATTTCAGTACATTGTTTTCAAACTTGAAACCCGGTCTCGGTTTAGATTCCCTTTCTTCGATGATCTTCTTTAAGAAGTCATCCAATTGTTGTTTCCCTTTAATTTCTTCAATCAATGCCGGTTGAGCAGAAATAGCAGCTATTGTTCCACCTTGTTCTCTCAAAACAACTTCAATTTCAGATTTTTCAAGGTCATAAAGCAACTCTTTCTGTCCAGTAAGCAAACAAGCTAAGTTTCCAATGGATTTCCGGCTCAATGCATCGGCAACGGTGTTGGCTTTTCCCGGATGGTACAGAATCTGTAGGTCATAATCTTTGATCAGTTCTAGCCACCTCCGCTGCCTCATATTCAGTTCTTTCTGTGTGAAGAAATATTTTAAACTCTTGTGGTCGGTATATACTTCACATGTCGCCCCATATAGGTAGTGACGCCAGATTTTCAGTGCAAATACTACCGCAGCAAGTTCCAGATCATGGGTCGGGTAGTTCTTTTCATGTGGTCTCATTTGTCAGGAAGCATAAGCAATAACTCTCCCATTCTGCATTAAAACACACCCCAAACCCTTATGAGAAGCATCACTAAATACAGTATAACCATCCGTACCTAAAGGTAGGGTAAGGACCGGTGCAGTCACAAGTCGAGTTTTCAACTCTTGAAATGCTGATTCCCTTTGGTCAGTCCAGTCAAATGATGTCCCCTTTTGTGTCAGTTGAGTCAATGGTAATGCAATTTTGGAGAAATCTTTAACAAATCTTCTGTAATATCCAGCCAAACCCAAAAAGCTTCGGACTTCTGTCACATTTGTTGGTCTAGGCCAGTTCACTACAGCTTCAATTTTCTGCGGATCAACAGAAATCCCATCTTTGCTAATAACATACCCCAAAAACATAACATGGTCAAGCCAAAGTTCACATTTAGACAGTTTAGCATATAGTTTCTGTTCTTTTAAGGTCTGTAGGGCAAGTCTCAGATGATGTTCATGTTCTTCTCTAGTCTTAGAGTAAATCAGGATGTCGTCAATGAATACAACAATGAAATCATCAAGGTATGGTTTAAAAATTCTGTTCATGAGGTCCATAAATGCAGTAGGTGCATTGGTGACTCCGAAAGGCATAACTAAAAATTCGTAATGTCCATACCTCATTCTAAAAGTAGTTTTATCAATGTCTTCTGGTTTAACTTTCAGTTGGTGGTATCCGGATCTCAGATCAATCTTTGAAAACACTTGAGCACCCTGTAACTGATCAAATAAGTCATCAATACGCGGTAATGGGTATTTATTTTTCACAGTTACCTTATTCAGTTCATGGTAGTCAATACACAGTCTCAGTGAGCCGTCTTTCTTCTTTACAAACAAAACAGGTGCGCCCCACGGTGAAGTGCTGGGCCTGATAAACTTCTTATCTAACAGTTCTTGCAGTTGCACTTTCAATTCTTTCAGTTCAGTTGGAGCCATTCTGTAGGGAGCTTTAGATATTGGCTGTGTTCTTGGGATTACATCAACGGTGAACTCAATATCCCTGTCAATCAAATCCCCTGGCAGATCATCTGGAAATACATCTGGGAATTCTCTAACTATAGGAATATAGTTCACATCAGTTTTAACATTATCATCAGTAGATACAGTCAGCACAGAACACAGATATCCCTTACACCCCTTTCTAAGCAATTTAACAGCTTTCACAGATGAAATCAAATACGGAGGAGGTACTACTCCAACCCCATTAAACACAAATTCAAGTAAACCAGGTGGACGGAAAACAACTTGCTTTGTCACACAGTCAATGGTAGCATGATATTTTTGTAACCAATCTATCCCCAATATTACATCAAAGTGATCAATATTCAGTGGCAGTAAATCAATATACAGATGCATATCCCCAACAATAATGTCACAAGTAGGATACATATATGCACATGTCATGGATCCCCCAACAGGTGATGATACAGCTAGCAGATAACTCATGGGTTCTAAGGGTCTATTCAATTTCTGTGAAAAAGCATGTGATACATATGAATGTGTAGACCCCGAATCAATCAGTACATATGCATTTTGAGCACAAATAGAGAGGATACCTGACACAACAGTTTCAGTATTTTGCACGTCTTCCGGTACTAGGGCGAACACTCGGCCCTGCCTCATAGGCTCTTTCCCGGTAGCTTTGGGGCTAGGCTTTGGTGCTACAGTTGATGCTGTTGCGCTTGGTGCAGCTTTGCTACTGGCTTGCGGAGTAGAGGGGCAGTCTCTAACCATGTGGCCCACCTTGCCACACCTGTAACAGGCTCTAGATATTTTGTAACAAACCCCTTTGTGCTTCCTGCCACACTCAGAACAGGCGGAATGAAACCACTCCCTTGGCTGGGGCTAGTTGTTGACCCCGTATTCTGTTTCTTATTCAATGGGTTGTGCTTGCCTTTCTTAAACTTGAAACTCTGCCTCTTACCGCACCATTCAGAGGGTGGTGATTCAGATTGTTTCACTGCTTCGATATTCGACTCGGCCATCAATGCCCGGTCGAGAACACCTACATAGGTCGGTAGCTTTAAAACACTTATTCTGTCCAGTATTGCAACATTAAGGCCGCCTTCAAATTTTCTAGCCTTCTTGTAGTCAGTGTCCACCATATGTGGTGCATATCTAGCAAGCTTGGTGAATTTTGTTTCGTATTCGGCAACAGACATTGTGCCCTGTCTCAGTTGTTCGAATTCAGTTACTTTCCTGTCCCTGACACACTGGGGGAAATACTTTTCAAAGAAGGACTCCTTAAACTAAGCCCAAGTTACTACAGTGTTGGTGTTACGGACTAGCATCCACCACCTTCTGGCCTCTTCTTGCAAGGTAAAGGTGGCTAACAGTACCTTATTTGCCTTCGAGCACGGAAACACTTCAAATAGCTTTTCAGTCTCAAGAACCCATGCTTCAGCTTTCAACGGTTCAAGGCCTCCCTGAAAGGATGGCGGGTTCATTTTGCTGAACGTATGGGTGAGAGCAATTATGTCCCCATCATTAACATTCACATTCTGGTCCGGCTGTACCGGCACATTCACATTCGGTCCCGGTTGTACCAAAGGAGGAGGTGGGGGCTGTTGATTCAACTGTTGATCTAATCTTTCAGTTATCAGTTCCATCATTCTTTCCATTCTTGCCATTCTTGCCTCAGTAGATGAGGATTCAGATTCATTTGCGTTAGCCATTTCACTATAAGCAGTTATAACAATTTTAAACATAAGCAGTTGCATACTTAACAGTTTATCACATTAGCATATATTCAGTCATGTCATAGCCACACACTTTTCATGCTCATGTAATGCCCTAACCACTTTTCTAGGACATCCTATAGCTCATTTGGACACGTGTGTGCGGTATAACTCGTGGTTAAGTATCGCTCTGATACCACTCTGTCACGACCCAAACCCGCCCCTATGGGTTTAGCACCGTAACCGGCCAGTAATCTGAGATTACCGAAGGCCTCTTAACAGTAAAACAGTAAAACAGAGTACAGGGGTATGGCGAAAGCCATTACAGTAAATAAACAATGTCCGATAAGCTGTGACAGTCTATATGCCAAAAGATTTTTCATACATATATGTAAACAGTACAGAACAGTATGTACAATATATACAGTCAGTCAGAAACAGGGACTCAATCCCCATATAATAGTACAGTCTATACAGTCAACAAAACAGTACAGAAGGGGGAAAACTAAGACACCTCTAAGCCATAGCTTGGTAGGCTCGGAACCTCGCAGTGAGGCACGGTGGTTGGCTTGACAAAGCTAGAGGTAACCCCGACGCTTCTAGCATTGGTCCGGTGCCTGTACACCTACATATATATATATGAGCAGTGAGCTAAAGCCCAGTGAATAACATAATGCATAAAGAGGTTAGAATGAATGTCCTTACAGTATATTGAAAACAGTCGTTTCAATCAGTTTATCAGTTGTTCAGTATAGTAAACAGTCATATGTGGTACATCCATTAGCATAACAGTACAGTAAACAGTAGGTCTTGGAAGACCAGGTCTTAACAGACCAAACAGTAAATGATGGCCATCACTCAGTAAACAGTAATGGTTCCAACGAGGGAACCGAATCGATTAGACGAATCCACCCGTTCATAGACCGTCGGTGGGGCCATCCGTTCACAGACCGTCGATGGCAGAGATTTCTCAAACGGTAGCAGTAACAGTAAACAGTAGTTGCTAAGGATGCCACAGTACAGTTCAGAGTATAGGACATACATTCAGTCAATAACAGTAATCAATTCATAAAACAGTTCAGTTAATAGTCAGAAAATATTCATCTTTGAACATATCTTTACACAGCCGTTACTCACAGAGTTCTGGGCTACAATAAGCTAGAGCGTGTTTCCCCAGTCGCCAACCCTACACAGTAACAGATTGAACACACACTAAGCTATATAGTTGGGATAAACAATAATTTAATCCCTAATTTGCCTTGGTGTGTTCTACATCTAAATCCTCATTAAGATGTCTTAAACTAGGCCTAAGAATGCCTAGGATGGGATGAGGATGCAAAGATGTACTCAGAAAATATTTTCAGAATTTTCAGTGAAACAGAGCCCCACTCGAGCGTAGGTTTCCCCGCTCGAGCGGGTATGCAACAAAGGTCCCCGCTCGAGCGTCAAATCCCCCGCTCGAGCGGACCAAAAAGTACTGGATAGGTGAATTCCCCGCTCGACGAGCGCTCGACGCCCACTCGAGCGTGTCACCCATTCCTCCACTCGAGCGTACGTTCCTTCGCTCGAGCGGACTGATGAACAGTGCAAAATACTGGATGCTCGATTTCCCCGCTCGAGCGTCACTTCCTCCGCTCGAGCGGGAGTGAAAAATCTGGAAAATCCAGATTGCACCTCCAAGCCAAAAACCAAGTTTAGATGCTTAAATTTCGATCTTCTTAGGCCAATTTTCCGGAAAACATAAGTAAACTCATAGAACAACATGTTACAAAGGTCAATTTGAGAAATCAAGGCCCAAGGGTGTTTCAATTAAACTCCTTTTCAAACCCATTTTTCATGAACATGCATGAACATGCTACAAAGTGACATGTATGAGATTAAATCAAATCAAAGCTTTAAATACAAGCTCAAATGAGCTCATTCCTTTCAAAAACATGATGACAACATGGACTATAACAATATTATGAACATGCATGTGAGGAATGAAGAATTACAACCTCAAAACTTATTGATATGCACATGCATGCAACAATTGAGCTTCATGGCAACAATTTAACTCCAATTCATGGCTTGAGGCTTTAATCTAACATGAACCATGCACAAATTAGCTTGAATACAACAATGAAAGGTTGATTCTCCTACGTTAGGTCTCCAAACACAAGAGTAAAAGCTCAATTGACAATCTACACTTCAATTCCTTCAAGTTCCAAGCTAGATCAACAAGTTGAGTTCAATTCACTCTTAATTCTCTCCCTCTCTCTCTAGGGTCGGCTAATGCAAGAAGAATGGCTGAGCAAAGTGTTTTGTTGTAATGTGTACAAAGCTCAATAGATGTTAGGTAGTGGCCCACTAAGGGCTAGTTTGGTAAATAAGGCCAACTATGCAATTGATCAATATTTAATCTAATTTAATCATACCTAATCAGTTTTCAGATAAGTACACCATAAATTCACAAAAATTATGACGAGTATAAAACATCAGTCAATTTCGGATTCGGCCGCCGATAAGGCCTTCAATTAGCAGTTCTAAATATAAAAACTGAACAGATATTTAAACAGTCAAACAGATAAAATGCAATTCAAACAGATACAGGCAATCAATTCAGTTTCAGATTTCAGTAAATCAGTTCAGTAATTCAGTCAGTTCAATTACTTTTCATAATCAGTCTCAGTTTAACAGTAATCGGTAGTCAATCGGTAATCAGTGGCGAAGGTTATTACAGTACTCCTTTCCATTAGGGGACTTAATCTTCACTTTTGGACTTAATGAACTAAGGAATGGTTGGTAATTAAAATGAAGTAATAAAATTGAGACTAAAAATGATGTAAGATAATAGGCAATTTGTTTTTCAATCGGACGTTAATTGAACACATGAAAACTTGAGGCATTTCATACTTGCTAATGATGAAATGGTTCAAGTTTCAAAGGTCAACCACTTTCCTTGATCAATTCATGATAGAGAGGTGGTTTGAGAGTCTTATATTGTGCATTTATTGAAATTGTATACCTTGGTTCATAGGCTATCATGCAATGAAATTGCATCGATTGATGGCTTACGAATTGAGCTTGCTACTCCTTTTAGCTATTTGATGATAAGGAAAGGTAAGTTGTACAAACATACCTTGAGAATACCCTATTTGTGCTCTGTATGCTTTCTGTTGCAGTAGGAGGAACCAGGCTTTAGTGGCCGACAAGCCACTTCTTTTGGACGGCAGGCACCATTTGTGGCTGGCCGGTCACTACTTCTGGCCTACTGGCCACTTTTGTCAAACTGAGCAGTAACTTTTTAGAATAGAACATAGTAGAAGCTGAGGTGAAAAAATGTTCTAATTGTGTAACAGAGGCATTCTGGCAGCAGGACAGTGGGCTTTTCGGGAGGAAATTTGCGCATGCATGAGCATTCATCGCTTCTCGGGGCTGATTAGTTAGCTTAGTTACTTCTTTCATGTTGTATTCATGTTGTAATTAATTAGTTAATTCTAATTTGTAATGAATCAATTGGTGTAATTAATTAGTTAGTTCTATAGAATGGTTAATTAGTTAATTGGTTATGTAATAACTAGCTAGCATAGTTAGTTAATTCATAGTAATTAGCTTGGCTAGTTAGTTTATTTGGACCCTCCTACGTGAGGGCACATTGTAATATTGTGTATGTCTTCCGACCTCACCCCTTTTATTTACCTGCTTATAATGGTTAGTTTAGGGCATCAGGTCTTGTTTAGCATCTCTCATGCCTTGTATCCATTATCACGCATGCATTGAGCTCGGTTCATCATTCTAACAAGCATTGTAGTTTAAATACTTCTTTAAATACGTGCTTAGACTGCATGATATAAAATTGGTTCACATGTCATAATTAGTAGCCGAGCCTATTAGTTGCATATCACATGTGTTGCATTAGTCATATTACATAGTTAGGATCATGCATTATTCGAACTCTGTCAACTTTGTTTTGTTTTCGTTTTTTTTTTTTTGGCTTGGAGTACTAGGTGAGCTTTTATTTGTTTTAGCATGTCACATGTGTGTGATTGTTGCCATGTCTACCATGCTTACCATGAGGCTAAGTGCGTAATTGATATAACTCTTGAATGCTTGTGGATGAAGGCTAATTGCTTGAACTGGAATAGTTTGATCGAAGTACATATGAGTTCACTTTTTCAAGTAACACATATTCAAAACATTTTTCAAAACAAAATTGAAATCAAATGTTCTAATTTTTGCAAATTAGTCTATACTTGTGTGCATATCACATAGTAATGCTAGTCTAATAATCAAAACAAGAGCATATAATGTATATAAGATTCACATCATGATTAGTAGAGGCAAAACTTTGATCGGGCAAGTGGGGTGCTCAATTCATGACCTTCCCCTCTCGTACCTAAGTTCCCGAGCCAAGACACTTTGGTGATGACAGATAAGTGGCCTTTGGCACGAGTCATGGATTTCCTAAATTTTTCAAAAATATTTAGGTGGAGACTCTGTATCTGGAAAAGTAGTCCATTTTTTGCATTTTGGTTCAAAATTGATTTTTGAAAAGATTTGTCAGATTCGGACTATTTTGTGTTTATCTATTTCACATTGTACTTATGGAATTAGATTCAGAACCATGAGAGTCCGAACTGTGGGGCTAGTCGTATCCGAAAGGAGCATGAAAAGTCGAGCCACAGTTTTTGGCAACTCTGCTAGGGAATTTAGAGAACTTGACTCGAACTTCATGATATGAACTTTTATCTACACTTATATGTTCTTTGCATTGCATTTGCGTTGGTGCACATAAGTCACTGTGTTTTCCATCCGCTGTTCTTGGACAGTTTGTTGGAGGCTTGCCCAAAAGCTTGCCAAAAGGCTGACCAGTCGTGGGCTCCGCCATGTTGGGAATAGGAATGGCAACGGGGCGGGGCGGGGCCGGGGATCACCCTCCCCGTCCCCGATCCTCGATGGTGGAAGCTCCCCCCGTCCCCGGTCTCGACCCCGACGGGGAGCTCATCACTGCCCCCGCCCCCGCCCCTTAACGGGGGTCGGGCCCCGAAAAGTCCCCGACCAAAAGAAAAAAGAAAAATTTGTTGTTCATCACCATTAACAATCTTATGAGCTCAAAAATTTCAGATGTAACAAATGTAAATAAAAAAAAAATTCAGATCTTCATCACCATTAACAATCTGAGAAGCTCAAAAAAAAAAAAAAAAAAAAAAAGATCTAACATATATATATTTTTTCAGATCAGATCATATATGAACTATTCATCATCAATGGCTAAGACAAATTTCTTTGTTGTTCTGGCTGAGAGTTGCAGATGTTTCTTGAAAAAGTGAGGGATCCAAGACCAAATCTGAAACTGTTGAAATGAAAGTAATAGGATACACTCCTGTGAGACGGTAGATCTACACCAAGAAGAGAGGATATCCAAGACCAAATCTGAGACGGTAGATCTACACCAAGTAGATCTCATCAATGGCTACTCAAAAATTTCACGGCAAGATGGGAGGAGGAAGAGGACAGCGGACGAGCCGCCACCGCCACTGCCGACGCCGTGACCGTGAGTAGCACCTGCACAAAGAGAGAAAGAGAGAGAGAGAGAGAGAGAGAGAGAGAGGAGAACCAGATCGGAGGGGAGGCTTTGAGAGAGAGAGAGAGAGAGAGAGAGAGATAAGAGCCAGACAAGACTCAACTGAGTCTCAGACTCTGAGTCCAGACGTCCCAATCCCAAACATATAATATAATATATATTATAATAATCCTAACCCTAAACATATAATATATATATATTATAATAATTATACGGGGGGCAGTCGGGGATTAGTCGGGGCGGGGCCGGGCCGGGGCCGGGGTTGGGAAATTTATCCCCGTCCCCGGCCCGAAAATCATCGGGGATCAGATTTTTAATACCATCCCCGGCCCTATGGGGATAAATTTCGGGAAAAAACCGTCCCCATCGGGGTCGGGGGATCGGGTCCCCATCGGGCCGGGTTTAAATTGCCATCCCTAGTTGGGAACACAACCCCTGGATCTGGACTATCGCTGTACCGTTTGATCATCTTTTCACTTCTCGGTGTTAGGAGTGAGAAGTATATTAGGTAGTCTTGCCAAGGCATCCTTTTTGACCATTCGGCCTAGTTGCATATAAAAAGCCATAGTGACTATTCCAAACTAGGACATGATGCTCACCCGAACATAGGATTGCATGAAACCGCTTGATTGAAATAGTGAATCCTAGTTCATGAAGAAAATAGGACAAGGTAACTCTACTCCCCCATAGGGGTGTTTTAGCTCTCTTTACTTGGTATGTGCTTTACAGTGGAACTGTACAGGGAAGCTTCATATATGTGTTTCCATTAATATCAATTTGTGGGGTAGAATTCAGGAGAGAGTATAGTCACTCAGTTGTGATCATATCCGTTCTAGTGAAATTGGGCTGAGGTGCTGTCTGTTTTCTCTTTTGCTAGGTAGTCCTGGAACCATAGCTTCAGAAGGCTCTAATATTCCCCAGGTACTCTGGACTCATGTTGATAGACTTTGTCAGGTTGGAAATTTAGTTCAGAGGCAGATAGTGTTTTCTTCACTTTCACCGGTGGTAAGACGAAGATGGGCCAGACGGGGCTCACCGGTTCCACTGTTCCGGCATTTACCAGCTGGATCACCTCTGTTCAGAGCACGACCATTTACCTCTATCCTAGTTCAGCCTCCGACAAATCTAGAGGATTCACTGATCCGTTTTCAGCAATCAGCAGATTCACTGCAGTAAGATATGGCTAGGCAAGTTGAGATATTGTAGAAAATGATATTCAACTTTACGGACCTCCATGAAATTGGGGTTCAAATCAAGGATGCCATCAGAAAAGGGCTCATTGTGGAAGGTAATGAACTTATGAGGAAGAATGTTGTTTGCAATTCCAATGCTACTACCAGTGGTAGCACAGTTGTGAAATGCTCAGAAGTAAACATTGTCACCACTCTCATCAATAGCCAAAGACCAACCATTTCAACTCGGCCCCAAGCCTGAAATTTTCATCCTCTTTACATGAGTCTCTCTCAAGCTTTGAAAATGCTGCGAGAAAAAGGACGCCTAGAGCTTCTAGAACCCCAACCCTTTCCAAATTTTCTTCCTCCAAGACATGACCCCGCTAAATACTGTGCCTATTATCAACAACACGGTCATGATACAAACCGTTGCATTTGCCTCCATCAGGATTCATGATCTTATTGATGAAGATATCATAGCTCCACCAGAAGACCTCAGGCTAACCCTAACCCATTACCTCCACACCTCAACCTAATCCATACATTGCCATCCACCTATAACCCTAGCATATATATCATCCCAATCCATTTACCTAAGCCTAAGGTGTTCATTCTGGAAAGCGCATACTTGTGCATAATGGATGCATTTGAACCCCAATTATCTCAAACCCCATCAAGTACACTGCAAGTACCAATGGCCGAACCCACTACTTCTGAGTTGTTGAGCATGATTAAAGATCTTCAAAGAACTATGACAGATTTAGCCTTTGGGATCTTGACTCCATCATCGACCACATCACATGCCAGGAATTTCACGTCAAAACGTTACCCAATTTTGGGGCGAGCTGCAATTGAAACTTGAAACTATCTCAGGTCTGGGTGGTGGCATGTCAATAACAACTGGGCCTTACCTCAATATAACGACCCAATCCCTGGGCAAAGTGGAGGCAAGTGGCAAGAATAAGGCTGGGGCAAGTATCGATCTTGATGCACATCTTCGGTGGGCTATAGAGGCTTTCATGGTCGAAGGGCTGAACAAATAGCAACTGCTTGCAGTTGTTGCAAAAACTGTGGATGACACTTTTGTCACTCAAGTTAGGAGCGTTTTGAATCAAATGGCAAGCCATGAAAAGGTATACCATACCAGAAACACCGCTTTCAGCTCCAATCCTACACCCGTGAGAGATCATTAAACCCAATCAACACCTTTCAATTAGAGATGGCAATTTGAAACCGGCCCAATGGGGATCCCCGATCCCGACCCCGATTTAAGCGGTTTTTTCCCGAAAAATACCCCCGACGGGGAGGGGATGGTATTAAAAAATTAATCCCCGATTAATTTCGGGCCGGGGACGGGGATAAGTGTCCCGGCCCCGTCCCGACTATCCCCGATCTGAGATATAATATATATATATATGTTTAATATACTATCCCCGATCTAGGCTACTTTATATTATATAATATATATATATGTTTAGGTTTTATATATTATATATATATGTTTAGGCTCAGGTTTCTAAGGAGTTGGTCAAAAAGCTTCTGAATTGATAAGGCTCTCAACTCTCTCACACTCTCTCTCTCTTCTCTCTTCTCTCTTTACTCTTTTATTTTTGAACAGATTCAGAGATGAATGAACACCTTCCTCTCTCTCTTTCTTCTACCTTCACTTTCTGTGAGAGATGAATGAACCTCTTCTAAAACTTCTCTCTGTGAGAGATGAATGTACCCCTTCTAGATTTAAGCCATGGAGAAGTTTAGAGATAGATCGGCAACGGAGAGCTCCTTCCAGTTTGGAGATCTGTATTTTTTATGTTGATTTTTTTTATGATGAAGATGGAGATGTTGATCTGTGCTCCCCGCTGCCGATCGAAACAGATTTGAAGATGAACAGATCTGGTTCAGATTCATACGTTTATGTATATATTTTTTAAAGATTCATATCTATATATATGTATATATGAATCTATTCAATGCAACAGATTGAAATTCATATATATATATATGTTTATGTATATATAGATTCATATATACAGGTTTAGATTTTTTAATTTTTTTTTTAAGTTGATGATGATCGATGATGATAGACTGGCAGTGAGAGGGGTTGGGTGTATATATAGATTCATATATGTTTATGTTTATGTATATATATATATATTTTTTAAGTTGATGATTGAAATTCATATATATATACAGATTGTTGTTTTTGTGTTTAAAAAAAAAAGAACAGGTCGAGGATTTTCGGGGTCGAGGAAACTCGAACCCCGATCGGGGGCGGGGATGGGGGAGCTTATAGGGTCCCCGTCGGGGATCGGGGCCGGGGACGGGGAATTTCTCAATATCGGGGATCGGGGACGGGGAGGGGGGTCCCCGGCCCCGTCCCGCCCCATTGCCATTCCTACTTTCAATCCCTGCAGGACTGGTAACCGCACCTATAATGCCCTTTACATGACCTTATCCATATCTCTCCAAATCCTCGTATGACAAGGCCATCTTAATCTCCTTGACCCTTGGCCTTTACCTAATCCCCTTCCAACCAAGCATAATGCTGCCAAGTACTGTGCCTTTCATCAACAAACTGGCTATGACACTGACGGTTGTTTTCATTTTCGCCATGAAGTGTAAGATCTGATTGACAATAAGGTCATCACTCTACCAAGTCCTACAAAGTCTATCGGCAATGGGTTGATGAACTTGGGGGATAATGTGACTATGTGATCGGGGATGAACCACCTGCTGATGGTGCTAATTTTACTCCAGATATGGTGGATGGCACGCACTGTTTTAGCACTTTGAAAATGCTTTTTTATTGTACTTTTAGACTTGGATATTGAGTCGGTCTTGTTTTGTTGTATTGAGTCAGTCTTGTTGTGTCGGAAGTTGGTGATTTCAGGGGTGTTAACTCGATATTACTTCCCTGTTTGTTTTTGTTTGTCTTTTCACTCTTTCTTTTGCGTCTGTTTCTACCTTTGAGCCAGTTGAGCCAGTAGATCTGAATGGAATGGCAGTACTTTTCATCTACTTTTCTGTGCCTTTAAATCATTGCATTGACCAAAGTTTTTCAAAACCTTTCTACATTGTGATGAAAATAAAGATGAAGGAATTTCTTTGGATTTGTAAAAATTTGATCAACTGAGAGGAAGAGAGGCGTGCTGAGTCCTTAATGAATGAGATCATGCCTGTTAATGTGAGTACTAAGAAGGATCCAGGCTTGATCCAGATTGGTTTTACATTGTCTTCAAAAGAGCACGAGCGACTAGTTGATTTATTAAAAGATTTCAAAAAATATTTTTGTGTGGTCCCACGAAGACATGCTTGGAATTGATCTCGAGATTGTACAACATAGGATCACTCTCAGCCTCAAGACTCGACCCTTTTGCTTTCAAACCTTGAACCCTTGATTCAGAATGTTCAACGATCAACCAAAATATGAGGCTTTCATGGTTAGATTGAAAGCAACCCTTGAACTAGGGGCAATAAGGTTGTATGTTATCAAAGGAACTTGCATAGCTGGATTCGAAGTAGCCCTTAAACTAGGGGCAACGCTTGCATAGCTGGATTAGAAGCATCCCTTGAACTAGGGGCAAAAAAGATTAGATATGCTTGAAGATTCAAAATTGGGTCATTTCTCAAGCCAATGAAGATTCGCAAGAAAGCCAAATCCCAGAATTTGAGAGAAGAAATTTTTTGCTGAAAGACAATCAAGTTCCTATCCACAACACTAGGGGCAAATTCAGACCCAATTGGATAGGCCCTTACATCATCAGCGAACAACAGCCATTCTCCTGGATTCAGATGGCTTAGAGATGTCAAAACCAATCAACATGGACAAGTTGAACTTTTCTATCCTTGAGAGGCTCGCTGGGCTGAAAACCTGAAAGGGTGACCCAGGCAAAAGTTAAAGCAAGAAAAAGAAAAATAAAAAGAAAAAGAACAAAATGAAGAACAAAAAGAAGGAAAATGAAAAAAGAACAAAAATGAAAAAAGAGAAAAAGAAGAAAAAAGAAGAAAAAAGGAAAAATAGAGCTCGCAAGGTTGAAAACCTAAAATGGCGGCTTTGGCAAAAGTTAGAGCGTAAAAGGAGAGCGTTAATATTCGAGTGCACCTTACCCCCAGGAACTACGTACATCATGATTCCCATCTTTCGGATACGTAGGTAACTTCATCCTGAAGTTCGGTCCCAACCATTTTCAACCTACTTGTCTCATCCTTGTTGATTGGCTTGTTTAAACTCAGTTATCCTATCAATGTGCAAATTGGCTCATCTTCGTGCTCATCTTTATTCAAAATCAGTTGTCCTATTCCATTAGAAGATTCGTCTGCAAGACAAAACAAGTTCAGATTTGAGGTTGTGCATGTCAAGAGTTAATTCCTCGTTGGTCGTGCAGTGGCCATTTTGCAAAAATAGTTTTGAGGATTTTTAATGAGGTTGACTAATTTTCTCGAAAATTATTCCATTTTTCCAAAAACTATACCATTTCTTGGACCCAAAAAAGGAAAATTTTAAGTGCTCATAACCTGACTTACATGATTTGAAAACAAGTCAAACAAGCATGTTAATCTAATTCTCATGTTGGTCAAAATTATTTTAGCAGAAGAAAAAAACAAAAAAATGGCCAAAGTAATGAACTAGGGGCATAGTTCAGTCAGGTTTTCTGTCTTTTCCCTATTGTCAACATACTTGCCAGAAAGGGCACACCTGAAGTTAGCAGTAGGGGGCCAAGCGCTTTCTCATCCTCCAAGCAGTGAAGTATCGAGCTAAGTGCGAAGTGTGAACTGGAAATGGAGTAGGGTATTCCACTCCCTCATTTGAACGGGTCTGATCACGTCCAAACTGGCTAAGGATATCATCCACCGATGTTAGTTACAGATCCGCTGCACATCTAGTCACGCCATAACCCCTCTGTGGGAAAGCTCGCTAGTTGTGAACGAAAGAAGGAGAATCTAGCAGAGTACTAGGGACAAGGGTCCATAGCTTTCAGCTTATCCATCAACCACACCTAGGAAGGGATAAAAAATAAGAGAGATTAAAGAATAGAGAGATGTACGCTGAGAGAAAAAGTAAGGAAATGGCTTTTAAGAAAAAATAGAGATTGAGTGCCAAAGTGATGTCAGAATCACAAATGGGAAAGGGTGGGAAACAATACCTGGAGAAACAGTGGGCTCCCCATGAACCGAGAGGTCTCTCACTGGTGGAAAGAAAATATTCAGTGTTGTGTTTGTTGTTTTGTTTGTTTTGACTCTTATTTTGAGTCGTTTTGATTTTGGTGAGTGTAAATAGCTGTGTTTAGGTTGTTTTACTTTGTTTTTCCTTTGTTGAGTCATTTTTTACTATGGTCAGTCGTAGGCTCAATACCTGGTTAAGAAATCATTCTTGGTTTCAAATTTCAAAAATAAATCGTTTGCTCCATGTGCAATCAATAATCCCACTAACAGTCAACCACCCATTGATACCCACAATGAAAGACGAAAACCAGCTTACCTAAAAAATTACTATTGTTCAGCGGTCTCACATGATACACTACCACCTCCAATGCCTTCTAATTGGATAGGCATTCACTATCCTTTTGATCATTATATTTCCTACACTTATTTTTCAACTGCCCATCGAGCCTTCCTATTTGCTATTTTCTCCACAAAAAAGCCCAAGTCATTTTCTCGAGCAATTAACACTCCACATTGGCATGATGCCATGGTTGCAGAGATAATTGCTCTTGAAAACAATCACACATGGAGTCTTGCTTCTTTACCACCCAACAAAAAGCCTATTGGATGTAAGTGGGTTTATAAAGTCAAGTATCAATCTGATGGTACCATTGACTGTTATAAACCTCGTTTAGTTGCAAAGGGATTCAACCAAGTACAAGGGCTTAATTACCATGATACCTTTGCTTTTGTGGCCAAACTCATCACCGTTCGAGCTCTCTTATTTGTTACTTCCATTAAAAATTGGAATATTCATCAACTTGATGTTAACACTGCATTTATCCATGGATGAAGAGGTATGTATGACTCTTTAGCTTGGTTTGCTTGACAAGGGGAGACACGAGTTTGCAAGTTACATAAATCTTTATATGGTTTGAAACAATCCTCCTGCTAATAGTTTGCAAAGTTCTCTCAAATTATTCACCTAGCTGGTACTTCTCAATCAAGGGCTAATTATTCTTTGTTTACCACATTGTTGACCATTTGTCACGACCCAAACCCGCCCCTATGGGTTTAGCATCGTAACCGGCCAGTAATCCGTGATTACCAAGGGCCTGTTTAACAGTAACGACAATAGTATAGAGTAAGAGGCTAGCGGAAGCCAAATAGTAGATAAGAGATGTCCAATGAGCTGTGAAAATCTGAATGCAAAAAGACTTTTATGAAAAAGCCACATTCACAACCATAACATATATACATAACAGATGCACATAACATCCAGGTTAGGGACCTAATCCCTTCATCATAACTGTACAATCAGGTCTTATTCAGTCAGTACAAAACAGAGACAAAAAGGGTGAATCTAGAACACCCCAAAAATAGCCTTGGCTTGAACGGACTTGGAACCTCGAAGTGAGGCACAATGGTTGGCTTGACAAAACATAAGCTTAGCTCGACGCTTCTAGCTCCGGTCTGGTGCTTGGACACCTACATACATATATAAACAGTGAGCTAAAGCTAGTGAATAACAACTGTGTAAAGGGGTTAAGAATGAATGTCCTTTCAGTAAATTAAACAATCAATTGCATCGGTAGATCAGTTATTCAATCAGTGTCTCATATTACATGCCATAACAGTCATTTAGAAACCATAGTGGTCATATGTGGTACATCTCATAGCAGAACAGTACAGTAAGTAGTAAGTCATAATAGACCGAATAGTCAGTTAATGGCCATCAAAACAGTATACAGTATCGGTTCCAAATATTGGAACTAACAGAGATCTCTGTGACAATAGCAGTAACAGTGCAGTACAGTAGCAGTAACAATAATAGTAACAGTAAGTTGCTATGGATGCCACAATTATAGTTCATAAAATAGGACAAACATTCATTCAGTAAACAGTATCACTTCAGAAAACAGTACAGTTGATCGTTCAGAAAGTAATCATAATTGAACATATCTTTACAACATTATTACTCACAAGTGCTGGGCTATAGACAGGCTAATCAGCGTCCTCGGGTGCCAACCCTACATAGTTGCAGAACGAACACACACTAAGTTACACACTCGGGATTAATAACTTAGCCCCTATCTTGACTTGGTGTGGTTCTACATCAATATCCTCATTAAGATGCCTTAAACATGGCCTAGGAATGTCTAGGATGAAATGAGGATGCAAAAATGCACTTTCAAACACTTTTCAAAATTTGCTGAAAACAAGGGTCTCGCTCGAGCATGACTTTCTTTGCTCGAGCGAGCTTACCAAAACAAAGAGGTCGCTCGAGCGTAGACTTCCTCGCTTGAGCAGTCTGCAAAAACATGAAAAGTACTGGTTGCTGAAATTCTCCGCTCGATGCTCGCTCGAGCGTGAGACACAGTTTCTCGCTCGAGCGTGGGTCTCGTCGCTCGAGCGTGCGTCTGCACACGCAAAAACCTAAGAGCTTGCAATTTACGCTCGAGCCAGCATTCCGTCACTCGAGCGGAGCTTTGAACACAGATATGGTCACTCGAGCGTGGAATCCTTCGCTCGAGCGTGGAAGACAAAATCTAGGTTTTCCAGATTTGCTTTCAAAGCTCAAACCAAGAATCAAACATATCAAAACTCAATCTTTTGGGCCAATTTTCTGGAAAACACTTGGAAACCCATAATACAACATGTTTTGAAGATCATTTTACAAAATCAAAGCCCAAAAGTATGCCAATTGAACACCAATTTCAAAGAAACTTGAAGAACAATGCAAGAACATGACATGCATGAGTTCTCATGAACTCTAATGCTCCAAAACATGATCAAATGCAAGATTGAACTCTAAACCATGGTGAATTCATGGACCATAACTGAAATATGAACATGCATGTGAGGATTTCATGGAAAACAACCTCAAAATTCTATGACATGGACATGCATGCATGAAATCACTTCTCAAATCAACCCTTTAAGTCAATTCTTGACTTTAATCACCAATTGAACCTAATTTTAATGAAACTTTCATGAATAATGCATGTAACAACTCAAATTCATAATTAAGAGGGTGAATTTCCTACCTTAAGTCTTGAATTTCAAGTATGGAAGTCTAATTTGCAAATCTTCCTCAACTCCTCTAATTTTCCAAGCAACTCTTGATGAAATCAAGCTTTCTTCCAACTCTCTATCTCTCTCACGGTTTTGGTCTTGGAGATGGATGAGATGATGTATCAAATGCATAAATTAAGTCCTAAACAATGTTTTAGAAAATGGCCTACTCAATGGCAAAACAAGTAATTAGCTAGGCTCATTTAATTTAACATTAATAATTCTAATTTAATCATTCCAAATTGAATTTTAATTAAACCTGCCATAAAATCCTACAATTCCGAATTAGCATAAAACACCAGTCAATTTCTGAATCGGTCGCCGATAGGGCTTTCAATTCGCAATTCGAAATTAAAACACAAACAAATCGTTCAATGACAAACAGATAGAAATGCAATTAAGCAACACACTCATGTAATCAATTCAGGATTTCATCTTAATCAATCACTTATCATGCTTAATTAAATTAACACTAATCAGAGGTGAGGGTTGTCACACCATTCTTCTACCTTCATTTTGATTAAGGTAGCACACTCCTTATAATGTCCCACTACCTGTTGGCCCAAGTAACCTGTAGATCTACCAATATGACCCAAAAACTTAAGCCCAAGTTACTTAGTAGCAAACTAGTGGTGCTTTATATACCCAAGATCACTCATGCAACTTCTGATATAGGACGAGGTATTATAAACTTTCCCACTTATAACTCCTTGCGCCCTTGCTGTTAAGGATCCACACCAATGTGAACTTGGCTATGATGGAAGTCAAGTATGGAGGCTATGAATACAGATTTGTTGAAGTTTTTCAAACCTAGGGTGGCTTGCCATTAACTTGGTAGTTGGTTGTTGGCAAGTAGAGGTTGGCAAGCAAAGATTGATTTGTTTTTGGGCTCTCCTGTTTGTGTATAAATAGGGAGAGTTATAAGCTGAATTTTATCAGTCAGAAAGTGAAAGACAGTGTAAAAGAGAATCAGAGAGAGTGTGTAAATCTATAGAGAGGAAGTAAGTGTGAGTTCTGTAATCTCCCTCCGAAAAATTCTATAGTGGTAATATCTCTCCGTGGACGTAGGCAATTGCTGAACCACATAAATATTTTGTATCTCCTTTCTGTGTGTGTGAGATTGATTTCTGGTGTGCCTTAATCCTAACAAGTGGTATCAAAGCCACGTTGGTCAATTTTCAAAAAAACAGGGTGTGTTTTTCAGAATTGCCCATAAATCGAGTTGCTCAAAATTCATTTTTGAGCATACCGGGAGGAAGTTCTTGACGAGAGCAATCCAGAACTATAAAGCAGAGCCCCAGATGAGCCTCAACGTGCCCTTACACACCATCTAAAGAAGGCATGTGAGTCCCAGTCTCAGACACGCGCCACACGCCCTGTTGAGTATATCGTAGTGTTATTCCAGTCACATACATGTGCCCCACGCATGGCCGAAGAAATAAAGCGACTGATCTGCGCATGATAGTCATGTCAGTGCCATGTCATCGACACATCATCACCACATCACTACCATGTTAGTGACTTGTCACTGCCACGCCATCAACGTTACTACTACGTCAACCAAAAGCAGTGCTAGGTGTCTGTCACGTTAGCATGCCCAGTTGACCTGTTAACCCGTTGGGTTAACCCAACCCAACCCAGAAGCAGAGGGATTATCCAGTGATACGCGGCTAAGGTACATCCGTAGATCTGAACCTTTGAACTTATTTTGACTAGATCTGACCCATTTGAAGTCCGATTTTGACGATCTAACAGTGGTTTCTAACTATTTGAAGTATTCCGAAGAGATCTATATGGTCAAATTTTTTAATCAGAGTTTCTGTAAAAAGTAAGAAGGCGATGGAAGAATCTACTTCAACTTCAGGATCCATGATCAAGTTGAATCCTTCCAATTATGCAATCTGGAAGCTGCGGATGGAAGTCATCCTATATTATAAAAACTTGTTTGATCCTATTGCTCTAAAAGGGATTAAACCGGAAGAAGTGAAGGATGAAGACTGGATAAAGATGAACCGAAAGACTGTCGGTTGTATTAGACAATGGACAGACCACAGTGTATTCCACCATGTCGCCCAGAAGACAGATGCATGTGTCCTTTGGACAATGTTAGAAGGAATGTACTAATCAAAGACTGCCCGAAACAAAGCCTTGGTAATGAGAATGCTTGTAAATCTGAAGTTGAAGAATGGTGTGTCTGTCGTCGAACACACTAGTGAATTAAAAAATCTAGTGAATCAACTTGCAACCGTCAAGATGCCCTTGGATGATGAAATGCAAGCCGTTCTACTCCTCAGTTCTTTACCAAACAGCTAAGAGACATTGGTTGTTTCTCTCAATAACTCTACATCAGAGGAGAAGCTGACCATGAGCATCGTCATAGACGCCATGTACAATGAAGAGATAAGGAGGACAGACATGGGAGGTAATCAGTCCCATGCTTTTATCATAGAAGATAGAGACAAAGATAGAGGTAGAGACAAAGATAGAGGTAGATGAAGAGACAAAGGAAGAAGCAAGAGTAGAGGCAGATGGAACAACATAAGTAAATCCAGAGACAATAAAAGTCAAGGTAACTCTAGCTTCACTTGCTTTCACTGTGGCCAGAAGGGTCACATAAAGAGGAACTGTCCAAGCCGGAAAGATAAAGGTCAAAGCAGTAAGTCAAAGGGAGATGAGAACACGACAGCCATAACAATTGATGAAATACTTCTTGCAGTTAGTGAAGAGGAGGATTGCCTTCACGTGGCTATCCACAGTTGTACAGAGTAGGTGATAGGCACAGCTGCATCTTATCATGCCACTTCCCATAAAGAACTCTTTAGTTCGTACAACGTTGGAGATTTTGGCACTATTCGAATGGAAAATTCAAGCTATTCGAAGATTATGGGTATTGGAGACATTAGTATTCAGACTAATGTCGGACACAAGCTGGTTCTAAAAAATGTAAGACATGTTTCAGATTCGCGCCTCAATCTTATCTTTGGAAGCACTCTGGACCGATAGCTACATAAGTACATTCGGAAATGGCCGTTGGAAGCTGACAGGAGAAGCTTTGACAATTGCCAGAGGAGAGATATCTTCAATACTGTACAAGACTCAAACGAAGATCAGTTTGGAAAGTCTTAATGTAGCAGAAGACAAGGAATCACCGGACTTATGGCATATAAGATTGGCTAACATGAGTGAGAAATGATTGCATCTATTAGCAAAGTAATCCAGGATACCCTTATCCAAAGGGCGTGCCCTGAAGTCGTGTGATCATTGCCTTTATGGAAAGCAACATCGAGTATCATTCAGTTCAATGAGCAAGAGGAAAACAGAAGTGCTCAATGTGGTATACTCGGATGTTTGTGGCCCAATCGAAGTGGAGTCACTTGGCAGCCGCAAGTATTTTTTGACTTTCATTGATGATGCATGAAGGAAGTTGTGGGTGTATTTCCTGAAGACAAAGGATGAGGTATTCTAGCACTTTCAGGAGTTCCATGTAATGGTAGAAGGAGAGACCGGGAAGAAGTTGAAGTGTCTTCGCGCAGACAATGGTAGCGAGTACACTTCTAATGCTTTTGAAGCATATTGTGCCAACAGAGGTATCTGGCACGAGACAACAGTTCCTAGTACCCCATAACACAATGGTGTGGCAGAGAGGATAAATCGCACTATTGTTGAAAGAGTCAGATGCATGTTCAGAATGGCAAAGTTGCCAACGTCATTTTGGGCTAAAGCTGCCCGTATAGCTTGTTATCTCATCAACAGGTCGCCTTCAGTCCCGTTGAATTTTGTGATATCTAAGGAAGTCTGGTCTAGAAGAAATGTATCATATTCTCACTTGAGAGTTTTCGGGTGTAAGGCGTTCGCACACATCTCCAAGGAAAACAAACAGAAGCTTGATGACAAGTCCACTCCATGCATATTTGTGGGCTATTCAGATGCAGCATTTGGGTACAAGTTGTGGGACCCAGTGAACAAAAAGATGTTTAGGAGCAGAGATATTGGTGGTGTTTGGGAAGTTTGGGACTTGGGTTTTTTTTTTTTGTTTTTTTCACAAAAAGACAAACTTTTTGCAAAACAAAAAAAAAACACATCCAAACAAAATATCACATCCAACCCATAATCATTTCACTTTTTCTCTCACAAACATCACATCCAACCACAAAAAAACCTAACTATCTTCCCAAACACAAAAAAAAATTTCTCCAATAATATCCTACAACTAAAAAAATCTGCATAAAAACTTACTTCCCAAACACCCACGTTGTGTTCTAGGAAGACCAGACAGTAGCAGATTTTGAGAAGTCTGCACAGTCTAGAGATGTTGTCACTCTAGACTTGTTTTCATTTCCCGAGCCATCACAAAATGCTAGATGTGATGATGTGCAACAAGAAGTGCTAGAGTGGCAAGATCCTATACCAAAAATTAAGGATCATGAGGAAAAAGATGAAGACCCGGATGAAGAGGGTATTGAGCAGGGAGAGCAACCCCCTCAATCAAAGGCAACTGAGCCTCAGTTGCAGAGATCTGAAAGAGCTGTCATGCCATCAACCAAATATCCCACTTCTTAGTATATTCTAATTACTGATGAAGGGGAGCCTGAGAGTTTTTCGAAAGCAAAGAGTCATATAGAGAAAGATTGCTAGATGTAAGCCATGAAGGAGAAGATGTGTTCTTTGCAAATGAACCACACTTATGAGCTTGTTTCACTTCCAAAGGACAGGAGGGCATTGAAAAACAAATGGGTGTACAAATTGAAGAAAGATGGCAACAGTAACCTACTACAGCATAAAGCTCACTTGGTGGTCAAAGGTTTTGTGCAGAATAAGGGAATTGACTTTAATGAGATCTTCTCCCTAGTTGTAAAGATGACTTCCATTCGAGTAGCTCTGGAATTAACAGCGCGCTTGAATTTGGAGGTAGAATAGATGGATGTCAAGACTGCTTTTCTTTATGGTGATTTGGAGGAAGAGATCTATATAGAGCAACTAGAAGGATTTGAAGTTAAAGGGAAACATAATCTAGTCTGCAAACTAAAAAAGAGTCTTTACGGCTTGAAGCAAGTGCCAAGACAATGGTACAAGAAGTTTATTCATTCATGGTGGATCACGAGTACAAAAGAACGGTAGTAGACCAGTTTGTATACTTCTGAAGGTTTTGGGATGGAAACTTCATCATCCTACTATTGTATGTCGATGATATGCTGATCATCGGACAAGATATTGTTATGATCAACAAGTTGAAAAAGGACTTGTCACAGTATTTTGGCATGAAGAATTTAGGCCCAGCACAATAGATTTTGGGCATGAAGATTGTTCGTGACAGGAAAGCCAAGAAGATATGGTTGTCACAGAAGAAATATGTTGAACGGGTGATTGAAAGGTTCAATATGAAATATGCCAAGCCAGTTAGCACACCACTGGCCAAGTATTTCAAGCTGAGCAAGAGTTCTTGTCCCTCATCTACAAATGAAAGAGAAGAGATGGAGGCAACTTCCTACTTATCTGCAATAAGGAGTTTGATGTATGCAATGGTGTCCACCCGACCAGATATTGCTCATACTGTTGGAGTAGTAAGCAGATTTCTTTCCAATCCAGGGAAAGAGCATTGGGAAGCAGTCAAGTGGATTCTGAGATACGTTAAGGGTACATCTAAAATGTGTTTGTGCTTTAGAGGAGGTAAACTAGTCTTGGAAGGCTATACTGATTCAGATATGGCAGGTGATCTTAATGGTAGGAAATCTACATCAGAATTTCTATTTACTTTTGTAGGGGAAGCTGTGTCTTGGCAGTCCAAGCTACAGAAGTGTGTTACTTTATCCACAACCGAGGTAGAGTATATTGCCACAGCAGAAGCTGGGAAAAAGATATTGTGGTTGAAGCAGTTTCTCCAAGAACTGGGACTAAAGCAGGAAAAGTTCACGATACATTGTGATAGCCAAAGTGCCATAGACCTGAGCAAGAATTCTATGTACCATTCTCGCACAAAGCACATTGATATTCGGTATCATTGGATACGCGAAGTGATGGAAAAATAGTTATTAGAACTGGTCAAGATCTACACAAATAAGAATCCAGCCGACATGCTTACAAAGGTGGTCTCAAGAGACAAACTCGAAGTAAAGGACATTGCTGGGATGGACTTCCAGTAAGGATCCTACTCCCCATAAGTGTGGAGGGGGAGAATTGTTAAGGATCCACACCAATGTGAACTTGGCTATAATGGAAGTCAAGTATGGGGGCTGTGAATACAGATTTGCTGAAGTTTTTCAAACCTAGGGTGGCTTGCTATTAACTTGGTAGTTGGTTGTTGGCAAGTAGAGGTTGGCAAGCAAAGATTGATTTGTTTTTGGGCTCTCCCGTTTATGTCTAAATAGGGAGAATTGTAAGCTGAATTTGATTAATCAGAAAGTGAAGATAGTGTAAGAGAGAATCAGAGAGAGTGTGTAAATCTATAGAGAGGAAGTGAGTATGAGTTCTGCAATCTCCCTCTGGAAAATTCTATAGTGGTAATATCTCTCCGTGGACGTAGGCAATTGCCGAACCATGTAAATATTTTGTATCTCCTTTCTGTGTATATGAGATTGATTTCTAGTGTGCCTTAATCCTAACACTCGTGAGGGTCCATAATCAATCAAAATACCATGGGAAGCTCGTGGCCAGCCCAGAATAAGTGGCTCACATAGTTGTGTGCATGGGTCGGCTCTAATACCATTTGTAACACCCTGAACTTGACTTTCTGGAGTCCGGTGCATCAGCTAAAAACTCAATTAGATTTGTCAAATGTTAAACTTTAACAACCACAATACTAGATAAATATTATCCGCAAACATTAAATAATACAAGAATCACAAATTTTACATCATCAATAATTTTTCATAAAACCTGGCCTTGTATTGGACTATACTTCAAACTCAACCTGATTTTGCACTGATGGGAAAAAGGGGATAAGTTTGATAGCCTAGTAAATAACTAACTATCCCTACTAGTTGGACCAAGTATATAGAAAATAGTCGATAATCAATAAATATAATTACCAACAATTCAATTAATGAAACAGTTAATTTGCAAGATAATTCCATGGTTGAAAAATAAATAAAATGTAGCAACTTATTCTAATTTAAAAGATAATTAAGTGATTCAATGCAAGTTTAATTGATCAAATCAATAGTTCAATGGCCACTTAGCCCGTGACATGGCCCAAGACCACACATAGGCCGGTGATAAAGAGTCTAGATCCTCTCCAGCCCTTCCTCCGGTCAACAGCTAGGATTTGGCCACATTACCCCTAAAAAAATCTATGGCTCAGATTAGCTTTAAAAAAAAAAATTTTGAATTTCATTCAACACAGCAACACAGAGGTTTCCTTCTCATATCTTTCCATTCACTTTTTCCCTCCCTCTTGAGTTCTGCTGAAGCGACGACTCCATCTCGTGAAATTTACGGCGGCGAACATCGACAGCTCTTTCTTGGTCTCTTCCTATCTCCCTCTGTCTGTCTCCCTCGGCACATCACCCTTACTCCTAAGATTTGTACCAACAACCAGAGCTTCAATGAACCATGAATAAATATTAAAATAAAGGTGCTCTTGGGTTTTTTTTTTTTAAAAATACATAATAAAAAAAGTTGGCCGACTGGCAATTTTTTTGGCCGGCTGAATGGTTTTTTGGCCGATCGCTATGTTGTAAACAAAAACAAAAAATAAAACACACTCCCAGGGGAGCTATGATGGAGGAGAGCTATGGCGACAAACAAAACCTATACAAAATATGACCTCCCATCACTCGACCAACAAGACCTCATAACACTCAAGAAACAACATGATCATGCAACTTGGAAAACAGAGTATACATACATATATATGTAGACAGTTAAGCAATGATACACTCTCAATATGGCCAGTGAAAGGTGTGTAGTATAAATTTCTCACAACACTCAGCCCTCTATGATTTGGTATAACACTCATATCAACTCCTTGTAACCTACAATGACCAATGGACGGTGGTCGTCTATGAAGAATGGCGGTCGCTGGTGAAGAATGGTGGACGGTAGTCACCGGACAACCCTCCCTTTCCCTCTTTTTTTTTTTTTTTGTTTGTTGTCTCTTTCACGTGGAAACCTCTATTTTGCTGTGCTAAATGAAATTAAATTTTTTTTTTTGTTAGCTAATCTAAGCCGTAGATTTTGTTAGGGGTGATGTGGCCAAATCCTGACCGTTGACCGGAGGAAGGACTGGACTCAGTGATAAAGCCCCCAAAAAAACTAGTTTGTGTCAATAATTAATCCACATTGGCTAGGTTCTAAATTATAGTTAGATTAGAGTGATGTTCATAAATTCAAATAAAAATTTCTTTTAATAATAAAATATTCAATATTTTTTAGACAAGTAATTTGGTATAGTTTTTTTTTTTTAGAATAATTCCATAAAAAATATCAAAATAATTTTCAGAATGGAGAAATTACTCATAAATCCTATTTTGATAAATGTTACTCTAGTTAGTCCTGAATGTTTTTTATTAAACCATTTAGTCCTAAAAAACATCACCAACATCACTAAAAAACATCATAAAAAATCAACATCATAAAAACATCAACATCATCAACTACATGATAAAACATCATCAAAACAACATCTTAAAACATCACAACATCATCAAAAACAACATCGATCATAAAAAAAAACTCAAAATACCAAAATTTCCCCAATTAAGTCATCTTTCTACCCTTCCATCTCTCTCTCTCTCTCTTTCTCTCTCTCTCTCTCTCTCTCTCTCTCTCTCTCAAGAACGCTCCAAGAATCCACTTACAAATCACCATCTCTCTCTCTAAATTTTTTCATACATTACTGGAAATGAGTGTTCTTCAATACCCAGAAGCCATGAACGAATCAGATCTTCAGGTATGGAACAATGCCGCATTCGACAATGGCGATTCCGAAGATATCGCAATCATAAGATCTTCTTGGTCTTCACTAAAACCCATTCTTGTGAATCAATCCGAGTCTTTTGATTCTCTTTCAAGTAAAGAAAATCAGAGCCAAACTAGGGTCTTCTCCACCAATAAGATCTATCCACCGCTTGAAACTAGGGTTTCCGATGCTCGATCGGCTTCTCTCCCAAGCTCGTTCTGGGTTTCCAAGCTATTGGCAGTCATTCTGAAAAAGGGTCCTAGGGTTTGAAGCTAAAGGTGAATTTTTTGGGCCTTTGAAGCTTCCATGATTTCAGACATGGTGGGTATGCTGTTGGAAGAGGAGTAAGGGTCGAAGCAGCGCTGGAGACGAAGAATGATGTTGAAGAAGATGTTGCCGATTTGATGATGTTGCTTGATCTACATGAATTTTTGATGTTTGAAACACCCACGATGATGTTATTTTGATTATTTTTTATTATTTTTTATTATTTTGATTATTTTTTATGTTATTTTGATTATTTTTGATGATGTTGCTTGATCTACATTAGGATTATTTTTGATGTTTCCACGATGATGAATTTTTGATGTTTGAAACACCCACGATGATGTTTTTTTGTTATGTTGATGATGTTGCTTGATCTACATGAATTTTTGATGTTGCCGATTATTTTGATGTTTGCCGATTTGATGATGTTGCCGATTTGACGATGACGTTATTTTTATTATGATGTTTGATGAATAATGTTTGATGTTTGATGAATAATTCTAATATTTAATAGTTGTGTTTGATGTTTGATGAATAATGTTTGATGTATGATGAATAATCCTAATGTTTTAATGGTTGATGTTTGATGAATAATCTTGACGTTTGATAATGTTAGATGTTGGATGAATAAATCTAACGTTGATAATGTTTTCACCGAAATTATACGAATAATTCTGACGTTAGTAATGTTTGATGTTTGATAAATAATTCCGACGTTGCTAATGTTTGATGTTCGATGAATAATGTTAGACATAAAAAAGCCTATAGTAAGCTTTTAGAGAAATAGGACCTATTAGTCTAACAAAAACATTCGGGACTAAATGGTTTAACATGTCCACATTTGGGATTTATTGGTGCTTTCCCCTTTCAGAATTCATGTTCGATGCAATTTTATATTTGATCCATATTTTTACTTTTCAAAAACAAGTGAAAATAAAATAAATACTTTTCTTGTTATTTTAAATATTCGAATCATATATTTTAAAACTATTTTGGGAAGATGGTAAAAATCAGCTTTTTTGCTTTTAACCAAAGATTTTTTAGAGTAGTTTGGGAAGTTGGTAAAAAGCTGCTTTTTTGTTTGGATTAATATTTATTTATAGTGTCACATCACAGTAAAATGACTAAAATAACCTCAATCAATTTAAAAAACTTACATTTTACCCAAACCAACCTTGAGGGTATTTTCGTAATTGTTCAACCAAGTTTTGCCACTTCCCAAATGATGAAAAAAAAGCAGCTGGCGTTTGTATCCAAACGCCGGGACGCTGCGTTTGTATAACTTGCCAAAAGAGCCCTATATAAATGAAAATAAACTAACAATAATAAAGGGTTATTTATGTCAAACACCAAAATGATTCCTACTAACTCTAAAATACCAAAAATCACTTCAATCTCATAAACCTTGCAGATTGGTACAATTGTCCTACTTCCAAGAGATGCTCTGTCCAAGATTTTTTCTGAAAATAAAGGCTGCCTCAGAGCATCTCCAAGAGGCTTGTTATATCTCATTTTTAACCAAAGTAGCAAGCCAAAGTAAAAAAAGGGACCTCCAGCAGCCTCATCAAATGCTTCACCAATTTGATCCAAGCAACAGTTGCTAGCTACCTCAAGCTAGCAACTGTTCATGTGCTATACATTTTTTTATTACTTTTTTTCTTTGTGTTAATGATGATCAAACTATTTACAAATTTATATATTAATATATATACATGAGTAAAGTTAAAAGAAATAATATTTTAAAGGGGATAGTTAAAGTAAAGAGTATTGCTGGAATGTGTATTGAAAAAATGGTTAGCTAAATTAATAAAGTGAGATTTTGGGTAGTTAATTTGGTGAGGATCGCTGGAGATGCTCTCATAAGACTGAAAGCCTAATGAGGCTTTTATAATCTAACTTGTCCAAAATTACAGAGTTACCCATAAAAGTTCATGAAATTACGAAGTCACAAAATAACTATTTTACTTAATAAATTATTACTATATAAAATGAAATTCAGGTATCACATATGTAAGGGAAATTCTAATATACACATCTTTAAAAAGTGTATACAATATGTATGTTTAGGGTTGGTTTGACATATATTGTATAATCCATCTTTTTATCTTTTTTCCATCACATCACCTATCTATTTTTCTGTACATCTTTTCGTAAAAAGACAAAAAATATACTTTTTTAGGACATCCTAAACCAACCCTTAATTTTGTCATTTATTTTAAAGTTATTATATTATTTTAATTATAATTCATGAATTCTTTCGCGCGTTCAAAAAAAAAAATTTATTTAGTTATGTCCCATTATATTTAATTATGATTTTTTATTTTATTTTAGTTATAATTTAAAATATATATATATTTTTCATTTTCCGTAGGTAAATGTAATTTGTTCAAATTTTAAACAAAGTCAACGTTTTGGATGCCACAAAAGTACTTCTGATTCAGGTCTTAACACAAACATTGAGAGAGAGAGAGAGAGAGAGAGAGAGCAGAGCAGAGCAGAGCAGAGCACCGGAATTGTGCTATGTAAGCGGTAAACAATTGTGAGTGTTTGCCGATCAAAAAAATGGATGAGAGAGAGAATCGAGAAAAAAAATGGATGAGAGAGAGAATCGAGGAAATCAAGAGGAAGAAGAGAGAGGAAGAAGAGAGAGAAAGAAGAGCAAGGGGATTCCGGAGAAGGACAGAGAAACGCCAAGAGAGAGAGAAACAGAGATGGGAACAGAGAAACATAGAAAGAGAAAGAAGAGTGAGAGAGAGACAAGAACAGAGAGAGAGATTCAAGAGGGAGATGGGTGAAAGTTATTCTGTCTTGGAGAAACTGAAGCATCTAATGATCAGTGAGGCGTACAATTTGACCGCAGATCAGATAGATCATATCAACTCTTTCTACAATCGGCTAAGATTCCTAGCAATCATTCTCAAGGATTTGGACGAGAAGCAGCAACAGCAGCAGCAGCAGCCGCATGAGCTGA
This sequence comes from Camellia granthamiana, assembly GCA_036172215.1. Lineage (NCBI taxonomy): Eukaryota > Viridiplantae > Streptophyta > Magnoliopsida > Ericales > Theaceae > Camellia > Camellia granthamiana. Next base: position 93,503,632 of record CM069913.1, read on the forward strand.
ACCATGAAGCTAAAATCCTGCAGATGCAAATTTATAATGTGATCTGCAAGACAAGACAAGTCATCCGTTTTTTTGATGTTGACAGCAACAACACCGGTGACAGTTTTTTTGATATTTTAATTGGCATAAATATCATGGAAGAGATTAAGCCGATCGACGAAAAAGTGGTGCAGTTTTATGAACAGATAAATCAGATCCGACTCCTACAAGATGATCGGTCTTTCAATGATGGAGTCCGTTCGTCAATGACAATGGAGAACAGAACCATGGTAGATGAAGAAATTACAGTGGGCTTTGATGATGAGGCGTTGACTATAAAACAGCTACTTGCTGGAGGGAAGAAGCAGCTACAAATGATATCAATTGTTGGGATGCCTGGACTCGGTAAGACTACTTTAGCCACAAAACTGTACAATGATCCTTACATCACATACCACTTTCATATTCGTGCATGGACCTATGCTTCTCAATTACCCACAAAAACAGATATGTTGTTGGACATTTTACGTTCTGTAAATGTCGATGAAATTGAAAACATGACCAATGAGAAGCTAGGCGAAGAGTTGTACAAGCAATTAAAAGGCAAGAGATATCTGATCGTCATTGATGATTTATGGGATATTGGTGCCTGGGCCGATCTTAAAACGTATTTCCCCAATGACAACAATGGAAGTAGAGTCATGTTCACTAGTCGGCTCAAAGAGTTGTCTATGCATGCCTCACCTGATTGCCATCCTCATTGTCTGCGTTTTCTCACTGAAGAAGAGAGTTGGGAGTTATTACAACGGAAGGTGTTTCAAAATGAAAGTTGTCCTCCAGAACTGATTGGAATTGGCAAGCAAATAACGAAAAAATGCGAAGGGCTTCCACTTGCAATTGTTGTAATAGCAGGACTTCTTGCAAAGAACATCAAGACAGAAGAGTCGTGGAAACAAGTTGCCCAAAGTGTAAGCTCATACATTGTTAGTGATCCAAACCAGTACTTGGACACACTAGCACTGAGTTACAATCACTTGCCACGCCACTTGAAACCATGCTTTCTCTATTTAGGAGCATTTCCAGAAGACCAGAAATCCCGGTGCAGAAGTTAATTTGTTTGTGGGTAGCGGAGGGGTTTATACAAAAAATTGGGCACAGAAGCTTGGAGGAAGTAGCAGAGGATTACTTGCTAGATCTAATTCAGAGAAGTCTAGTAATTGTTGCTCAAAAAAGGTTTGATGGTCGAATTAAAGCATGTCGTATGCATGATTTGTTGCGTGATTTATGCTTGAAGAAAGCTAGGGAAATTAATTTCCTAAAGTGGATTCTCAATTATGAGGATGCTTGCCCTCCTTCTTCAAGTAATTACAAAGCAAATAACCAATGTCGCCTGTTTATCCATTCTGACTTCTTGGAAAAATGTGATTATGTTTCCTCTCTGTCTTATTCCCCAATGGTTGTTCAGTCGTTCTTGTGCTTCAGACGTAAGTTAATTCAAGAAATTTGTCATGACGGCAATCCGTTTCGTAATGTGTGCTCGTTTATTTGTTGGACCTTCAAACTTCTTAGAGTGTTGGACATATGCTACAACAATGCCTTCTTTTCAAGAGAATTAACACAACTTGTTAATTTGAGGTATTTGGCAATTAGTTTGAGTGGTTGCAATGAATTACCGCCATCAATATCCAATCTCTCAAACCTAGAAACACTTATTATTATTTCTACACAATGGGGTGAGGTTATTCTGCCATGTAATGTTTGGAATATTACAAAATTGAGGCATCTTTATGCTAAAGGAAGAGTAAACTATGATGCGTCTTTATGTTCTGAAGAAGCAATAACAAATCACAACCATCCCTCTATATTAGAAAACCTACGAACCATCGCAAACTTAAACCCTTGTGGACATGTTCAGGATATATTGGCAAGAACTCCTTTTCTTACAAAGCTGGGAATTTGTGGACCTCCGTTGTCAGATTCAGGGAATTTGATGCTTCCTAATCTAGAATTTTTAAGACACCTTGAGACTTTGAAGCTACAGAATTTCTTGTACCCAACCTATTTTCGAGAGGTCAAGTTTCCTACAAATGTTAAAAGGTTAACCTTGAAAGATACAATGATAAAGTGGGAGGATATATCAATTCTTGGGATGTTGTTACCCAACCTTGAGCTTCTCAAATTAGACTATATCCCTGGCTGGGAACAGCAATGGGCAACAACTGATGGTGGGTTTCCTCGACTCAAATTCTTGAAACTGAAGCACGTCGATGTTAATCAATGGATCACCTGCTCTAGTCACTTTCCCAGCCTTCAACACTTATCGTTGGAATGGTGTCGATGTCTCGAGGAAATACCATCTAATTTGGGGGATATACACACTTTGCAGATGATTGAGGTAACCAATTGTCGTTCCACTGTTGTGGAATCTGTCAGGAAAATTAAGGAAGAGCAAGAGAGCTTTGGAAATAATTTGCTCAAAGTGCTGATTAGGAAACAATCTGCGTTGGACCTTCAAGTCAAAGTGTAATGATACAACTTGTAAAGGTATGTTCTTTTTTATATTTATGTTAAATCTTTTCTTTCTCTGTCATATTTCTCATTTTGGATTCAATCCTACATCAAATAAAAGAAATCTGTCTTGTGTATATATAAACTAGCATAAAACTGTACTGCCTTAAATAAATAGTTAAAATTTTATCTTAAAAATTAAAGTAATAGTTTTAAAATTTAAAAGAAAAAAATAGTTAAAATTATGTGAATGAGTTGTTTTCATTTGAATTGCACTAAAGTCGTGTTTGAATTGTGTTATTATTAATATTTTATTGTAAGTATTAACTAATAGATATGTATGTCATTATGTGTATCAGTAACATTTTAGATCAAAAAAAAATTGAATGAATTATAAAAATTACGTTTAGCACACCAGATAAATATATATATACTTTTATATTAGATTTTCTCGAACGATATAACAACTAAAATTTCTAATTAACAACTAAATAAAAATAGTTTTTTTCATTTCATTTTCTTTTCTTTTCTTTTCTTCTTTTAATTTAATTGAGCATATAGCATATAGCATTTTATGTTTTTTTCATATTTCATTTTCATTTTTATTTTATTTTTTTAATTTTTGTAAACATTTTTGGTATATGTGATATGTAAGTATTAGATAACAATATGCATGTGGTGAAGTATGGAAAAAAATTAAGGATCTTGAAAAAGTAAATAAAAAAATTATCAAAAAATAAGAAGTGTGGAGTATCTATATGCTAAAATTTGACCACACAACGAGCACTTTGATAGTTTTCTTGGAATTCTGGACACACAGCCATAGAACATGCTGGCTAGATCCATTTCTACACAATTAGAAGAATAACTAATCCGATTACTCGTCAATTGGGAGGGCACTCGATAACAATAAAGTCAATAAACTAATATCTCAAGATATTTCGATAAAGTAATGATAACTCAAATTAACAAATAAATTCGCGTACCTTTCACACATGGGAGTGCCTGCTTTTTTATAGATTCTCCTTCTCCTAGACTAGGAAGCATGGATATGGATACGAATACAAGATACGCATATAATACAACACAAATACGGAAATATAACAAAACCTAAAAAAATAGAATACGGGTACGATTAGGATACGTTTGTGAAAAATATATTTTTTCAAATTATTAGTAGTGAGTTACACAAAAGCTAAAGAATGTTGAGAAACCTCAAAACCAAACCAAACCAAACCAAAACCAAGCCTTAAGCCCCTGTTGAGAAACCTCAATGTAATTTTATAATGCAAAATACTAACCTTTAAAATTTAGCTATTAATCTAAAGTAGTAGCTTGTTTACCTTTGGCTGAAAATGTAAAACCAGTTTTTTTATTTTATTTTATTTTATTTTTTAACTCAAATGTAAAACCAGTTTGATAATATGTTTCAGGATGAAGATTGTCTTGCTACGGCTTTCCTCCCTTGTTCTAAATCAAATAGAAATGGTGTTCTCAAAGGTGCTATCAAAGAAAATATACCAATTAGAGATTTGAGTGTTTGATTGTACTAGAAATTGTTAGTTAAGTGTGCTTGTATGTAATATAATTGCTTGTGAGTGCTTATCTGTAATATATAACTTCTGTTTGTGAGGAAATTGTCAGAGTATTATTCCATAACTTGTTTACTGTCAAAATATAAAATAGGAGTTGAGTTTGTGACTTAAAATGTACATGGTTTAGACAGATTTAGGTGTTTGGTATGGCCAGCCACTTCAACTGGGAGGGACAGGGCATTTGAGTTGACAATATATCCTTCATTTTTTTTTATATACTTTGCATACATGATACACCATTTATTCACCATGCATTAATAGTTTGAGTAGTGATATACAGACAGAAAAATTGTAGAAATTTTCTGTATAGAATGATGTGACATAGTGTGGTCCCGTCATTTAAAAACAGAATTTTCATCATCGTAATCATGATTCACAAATAGTAATGATATACAAATAGAAAAATGAAAGGTATGGTTGAAATTGTTCTATTATCCCAAGAGATCATGCACTATCTGAAAAATCCGAGGTATGGTAAAAATTGTTCTATGGCTGTTAATCTTTAACATGAGTTAGGCTTGTGATAGAGTTGAATGGCCATCTGGTGGTTATTATGAGCAAGTTGAGATTTGCAATGCAGTGGATCCAGTTGATTATGTAATTTGTCTCTGTTGTATTTCATTCCTTGCTGATTAACGAGTACAAACTTGGGTTCATTGTTCCATCTAGGGGGTTGAGACGGGGGAATTTGTTATCACTGTTTCTCTTTTTGACTTGTATTGAAGGTTTGTCGACTATGTTCAAAGATACTTGGGATTGTCTTCGCATATGGGTGGGTCCAAGATGGAGCTCTTCAAATTTGTCGCGGATGGGGTTAAACAGAGGCATGCAGGATAGAAAGAGAAATATTTGTCTTTGGGAAGGAAGGTGTTACTTGAGTCAGTTGTGTACACTTTTTACCCACACTTTGCAATGTCATGCTATAAACTACCTGATATCATTGTGGGCATACCTATCTCAATTACAAAAATGTTGTGCAATATACTACCTGATGTCATTGTGAGCATATCTACCTCAATTAAGAATGCAACGGATGATTGGACTTGGTAGTTCTCAGCGAAAAGTGAGTATAATATTGGTTGAGGATATGAGGTCATGGTTGGAGCTATGGAGGGAAACAGTTTGTTGAGGCTATGGAAAGCAATTCCGGCAATCAAAGTACATGAAAAAATTCTGATATTTATGTGGATATGTTGTCTTTGATATCCTACCAGTTTAGACAGATTTTGCAGACGAGGAAAATGGTCATTGAAGAAATAAGTATATAAATAGAAAAAATTATACGAACTTTCTGTATAGCACGATGTATTCAATGTGAACGTTTCGTTTTCAGTTAAACTTGTTTAGATGGCAAACATTATTTAGTTTTAAAACATGAAAAATATTTTCCATTGAGCTTATTTAAGCTGAAAACACTTTCTACTTGAGAAATAAAAAAATAAAAGCTTTGTAGAGAAAATCTTACCAATGCTTCCATAATACCACCATCTCACTACCACCACCAATACAACTACTAGCATATTAGTTTCAAAGTCACAATCAAACGTAAGAAAACCTAAAAAGGCATTTTGACTGAAACCATAGAGGCATAAAACTATACTCTATACCCTTCCTTTGTGTCAAAAACAGATGTGTGGCTAAACAGTACATTGTTTATATGGGCCCAAGTTTACTCCAAAGTTAGGTGCATGGCATAGGTTGGTGCCATGAGCAAATTAATATTTTAATTTCTATCTTTCTATTACTAAAAGTACATGACACAGTACAAAATAACAAAAATTGATACCGTCGCTGATAATAGTCGATTGGCAACTTAAATTACATTGATCTTTGAAACTACAAATTTAAGCACAGATTTGAAGCTGCTTTAAATTCATTCAACAAGGGATATACAAAGCACAACTGCCATTCCAGATATTAGTGAGGTTAACTGGAATGCCGTACTTTTTATTGCTAAGCTGCTGCCATTGTTCATTTCTGCCAACACTCCAGCAATTGCAATGTACACAAACCCGCCTGCCTTGAATCCTTGAAAACAAAAACAACAAAAACATGTTGGATTATTACTAATGCATATGATACCCTTAGTGCCAAAATGAACTTACTCAGATCATTTCTTGAAGATTCTTTACCTCAATCAAAGATGATTGACCTGGATCTTGGCCCATGACTAAAGCCTGTGTGGCAATAACCATAAAAGGTGTTTATTAATTCTTCAATTATTTTGGGACGACTAAAAAAAATGGGGGAGGATTCAACTTGTCATACTAAGACAATACTAACCAATGTTGTTCCTGCTAGTGCCACTAGTGCTGAGAGAAAATTGAAGAAAAGAGCTTTTGAGACACTGAAACCAGATCTTACCAAGATTCCAAAATCTCCTATCTGCACAAAGCAGGTTTATTTCTTCCTTATCCAAACAAGAATGAGAGAAATCACAATTATTTCTTTTCTTTTCTTTTCTCTTATTACTTAAGTAATCATTTCTTTTCTTTTCTCTCCTAGGTTCCCAAACACAGTGGAGAGGATCAAGATCATAAATTCCTCTGCATAAGCACAATTCGGATTGGATTCGTACCTAAACACTCATAACCTCACTAAAATAAAAGAGCAAATAAAATTACAACTCAAATGAGTTTTGTCAAATAGGATTGCCAATTATAAAAACCTAACAAAAATAATTATAAATTTATATTTTGATTTCATAGTCATTAGATTTGTAATAAAAAAATTTCATTATATATATGGAATGACGAGTATCGAAATATTTAATTTAGTATGTTGATGTGTTGTAAACAAAAATTATATCAAATAAAAAAAATTTCACAAGACATTGATAGGGCTTCTCAAAAAAAAAAGAAAAAAAAGAAGAAGAAGATAAATTACCAATAGGTCCTAATAATTTGACTTAATTTCCATCAAGTCCTATTGAAAATAAGTCATAATAAAATTGTTGCTAAAAATAATTTTTTGTGATGACTTTTTGCATATATCGTTAAAAATTGACAATTAGTAACTTTTTTGTTACGATTTTTATAAATTGTTACTAAAACTTACAATTAGTGAAGTTTTTATGTGATGAATTTTTCAAGTTGTCGCTGAAAGTTAAAAATCAAGGAATTTTTTTGTAACGATTTTTTTTAAAATGTCGCTAAAACTTATAATTAATGACATTTTTTGTAGCAAAATCTTCAAATTGTCGCTAAAAATTAATAATTAATAATTTTTTTAATAATATTTAATAAAAATAAATTATTAATTATCATAAAACTTATTAAACAACAAATTCACTTATTTAAACTTACACCTAAGTCCCAAAAAAATTGTATGAACACTTCATAGAGGTTGGTGCCATAAGCAAATTTATAGCAATAGTTTAAATTCTCTTTTGTCCATCTAAAAAAAATTTAATTCTCTTCTGGAAAAATTAAAAAAATAAATAAATTAATGTTTGAATTTTATAATAAAATAAATTTTAATTTTTTAAAATTTTTATTTATTTTAAATCTAAATCATAGTAAAACTATTAGAAAAATATATTTTAGTCATTAAACTTAATAAAAATATGTATTTTAGATTTTTTTTTATATACTTACATTGAATTTAATGAGTAAAATATATTTTTTAGACAATTTTATTTAATAAAAATAAGTATATATATATTTTTGAAATTTCCTAATTCTTTTTCTCTACATGATATATAGTTTAAAAATTTACAAAAACAATAAAAATTGATTCCGACACTAAATAAATAGTCGGTGAATTGAGAACTTAAATTGGATTACATTATTGATCTTTATAATTACATTTATTTATGAGTATTGCTATCATTCAATACTAAAAATATACTCTATTTTCAAATCCAGCGCTAATCAATTAACATATTAAAAGTAACATTATCTCTCATATATTCTCTAATTATTGACTAATCATATCACTTACATATCATTGATGTACTATTTGACATTCCTTATATTAGTACACTTTTTTTATTATTTTATTTTTTTTATTACATCATTTTCTCTATTTTTTTGACACATATTTTCATAAAAAATAAAAAAATATATTTATTTAAATCATTTCAAACACTTTCTAAATCAACAAAATAATTCTAAAAAGTGGGTATGTGTAACATTTTCTTTTATTGGTTTAAAGCACAAAGGCTAGATGGCCGTGTTTCATTTTTATAAAAGTAAAGGATAAAATATTATTTTATCTCCAAACACTAATGGATTTTTTAATTTGACTTTCAGACTTTGATTAATATTAAATTTATATTAAAATTTTTAAAATTTTGATTAATTTAACCCCTACTGTCACATTCTGTCTACAATTAGATAGAATGTGCTGATGTGGTACTAAAGTTCATTTGGAATTTCATTTTACCCCCAAGCTATACGTTAAAAATCAATTTGCCCTCCAAATATAAAAAATTTAAATTTAAATATTTAATAAATAAATTTTTATCTCAATAATGAAAAAATTAAATTTTAAATAATATATACTTTGCAAAAAAATATAAAAATATAAAAATTCTCATTTAGAATTATCTTGAGACTATGAAGTATGAATAATTTGACAAACATATCGTACTCGTACTGAATACTTACCGACGTAGATATTTCTTTATAGTTTCAAGATAATTCTAAATGAGAATTTTTATATTTTTTTATATATAATTTAAATTTTTAATTATTGAGATAAAAAATTATTTATTAAATATTTAAATTTAATATTTTTATATTTGGGAGGCAAATTTATTTTTAAGGTGTCATTTGGGAGATAAAATAAAATTCTAAATAAACTTTGGTACCATATTAGGGGGCTTTTTCCAAAATAAGCCAAAATACCAAGTTATTTCTCAAACTAGGCCTAGTTCGGACGAAATTTCCAAAATAAGTTAAAATGTGGTTACAAACCACGCTTTTACCTTTTTTGTGGTCCTCTCGTGAAAAATTTGTAAAATCGTAAAAACGTGGTTACAAATCACACTTTTAATTAAGAAAGTGTGGTTACAAACCACGCGTTTAAGGAAATTTGATTTATACATAAAGTGTTGTTAAGAACCACGCTTTTAAGTAAAATTTATTTTTTTCAAAAAACGTGATTACGAACCACGCTTTTACTGTTGACCAAAGAAAGCGGGGATGATAACCACGCTTTTAACCAAAATGTAAAAACGTGGTTTCAAAACACGTTTTCAATAAAAACACAAAACCAGCACTCACTCTTCTTTCTCAAACACTCACTCACACACACACACACACACACACACACTCTCTCTCTCTCTCTCTCTCTCTCTCTCTCTCTCTCTCTCTCTCTCTCTCTCTCTCTCTCTCTCTCTCTCTCCCACATATATAATTTTTAATATATATAAATTTTATTTTATAAAATTGAGACCAATATTAAATATATATAATAATATAATTTATAATAGGAAATAATAATTTTTATATAATTTTTATAATTTTTGTAAATATAAATCATTTTTATATAATCTTTATCTTTCGAGTGGTTAGAAATAATTTTTTACAAATTAAATTGAAACAACCATACATACATATGTATATAACCTGTTCAAAAATTAAAATGATAATTATTTTTACCCTTAAATGATAATTATTTTTTATTTTTTATTTCTTAACCAAATTAATTTTTAATTTAAAAAAATTCTAAAAATCAAACCATATATAACCTAAAAATCTTTTGATAAGTCATTTTTTACGTTGGTAACTTATTTAATTATTTGTTAAGTTTATGACATTTTACCATCTGAGGCATATTTGGTAACCATTTCGTTTTTATTTTTCAATTTATATTTACAAAATTTTAAAAAACTATCATAAAACTTGTTTGATAATTTTTTTGGTTTATAAATGGTTGTCTCAATTTGTAAATTTGAGGGAAAAATGTAAATTCAAAAAATAATTTTATGTTGGTTTTTAAACAAAAATCTAAAAATTTTACTAACAAAATTTTTTTTTCAAATAAATTCAAAAAATGAGTTTACGTCGCTTTGTAAATAATTTTTTTTTCCAAATAAATTTAATTGAAAAAAATTTTATTAGTAAAATTTTTAAATTTTTGTTTAAAAATTAATGTAAACTCATTTTTTTAATTTACGTTTTTTTTTCAAATTTATAAATTGAGACAACTATTTATAAATCAAAAAAATTATCAAACAAATTTTTATGATAATTTTTTAAATTTTTATAACCACGTTTTAATTTATTTTAAAAATTCTATCCGAACTAAACTTAATTTAAAAAATAACTAGTATTTTAACTTATTTTGAAAAAAACTCCCATATTAGCCCATGCCGTTCAATTATAAACGGAATTGGATAATAAGAGCTAAATTAATTAAAATTTCAAACGATTAAATAAAATTAAATATTAATTAATCAAAATCTAAAGATCAAATTGAAAAACGTGCCTGACCTCCACCGTTGATCCCCTTTTTTATAGTTCAAAAAAAAAAAAAATTTGAAAAACGTGCCAAAATTTAAGAGGCAAAATGATATTCCTCTAGCTTTTGCTTTGTCTTTACCTTTAAATTGAGAGAGATAGGGGAGCAGAGCACCGAAATCGGGCTATGGAAGAAGTAAAGCTCCCAATTTTTGCTTCTCGTTGGGTTGTGCAATACAGAGGAAGAGAGAGAGAGAGAGAGAGAGCGATAGCAAGAAGAACGGCAAGGGAAAGCATGGTGAAATGGAAACAGAGACTGATATTCTAATGATCAGTAAGACGTTCAATTTGACTGCAGATCAGAGGGATGAAATCGGATCTTTTTACAGTCGGCTAAGATTCCTAGCAATGATTCTCAAGGATATGGAAGAGAAGCAGCAGCAGCAGCAACAGCTTGAGCTGAACCATGAAGCTAAAAACCTGACGATGCTAATTAATAATGTTATCTGCAAGACAAGACTACTCATCAATTCTTCTGATGTTGAAGTTCCAAGTCAGAGACACAGCAAAAACAACGATGGTGAAACTAATTCAGTGTGTTTGGTTTGAGTTTTCTGAATTAAGTTTTTTGATCCACAAATATGATGGAAGAGATTAAGCCGATCGAGGCAAAAGTGGTGCAGTTTTATGACCAGATAAATCCGATCCAACTCCTACAAGATTTCAATGATGGAGTCTATTCCTCAATGTCAATGTCAATGTCAGTGGAGAACAGAACCATGGTAGATGAAGAAATTACAGTGGGCTTTGATGATGAGGCGTTGACTATAAAACAGCTACTTGCTGGAGGGAAGAAGCAGCTACAAATGATATCAATTGTTGGGATGCCTGGACTCGGTAAGACTACTTTAGCCACAAAACTGTACAATGATCCTTACATCACACACTACTTTCATATTCGTGCATGGACCTATGCTTCTCCATTACCCACAAAAACAGATATGTTGTTGGACATTTTACGTGTCTTTACCAATGAAATTGAAAACATGACCAATGAGAAGCTAGGCGAAAAGTTGTACAAGCAATTAAAAGGCAAGAGATATCTCATTGTCATTGATGATTTATGGGATATTGGTGCCTGGGTCCATCTTAAAATGTATTTCCCCAATGACAACAATGGAAGTAGAGTTATGTTCACTAGTCGCCTCAAAGAGTTGTCTATTCATGCCTCACCTGATTGCCATCCTCATTGTCTGCATTTTCTCACTGAAGAAGAGAGTTGGGAGTTATTACAACGGAAGGTATTTCAAAATGAAAGTTGCCCTCCAGAACTGATTGGAATTGGGAAGCAAATAATGAAAAAATGTGTAGGGCTTCCACTTGCAATTGTTGTAATAGCAGGACTTCTTGCAAAGAACATCAAGACACAAGAGTCGTGGAAACAAGTTGCCCAAAGTGTAAGATCATACATTGTTAGTGATCCAAACCAGTACTTGGACACACTAGCACTGAGTTACAATCAATTGCCTCGCCACTTGAAACCATGCTTTCTCTATTTAGGAGCATTTCCAGAAGATCAAGAAATCTCGGTGCAAAGATTAATTTGGTTATGGATAGCTGAGGGGTTTATACAAAAAATTGAGCAGAAAAGCTTGGAGGAAGTAGCAGAGGGTTACTTAATGGATCTAATTCAAAGAAGTCTGGTTATTGTTGCTCAAAAAAGGTTTGCTGGTCGAATTAAAGCATGTCATATGCATGATTTGTTGCGTGATTTATGCTTGAAGAAAGCCAGGGAAATTAATTTCCTACAGTGGATTCACAATTATGAAGACGCTTCTCCTTCTTCAAGTAATTACGAAACAAATAACCAACGCCGCCTGTGCATCCATCATTGCTTTTTACTAAAATTTGATCATGCTCTCTTAGAGCCTTATTCCCCAGCAGTTGTTCAATCATTATTGTGCTTCAGAAATAAGTTAGAGATAAAAATTAGTTACCACAACAATCCATGTGGTGATGTGTGCTCGTTTATTTGTTGGACCTTCAAACTTCTTAGAGTGTTGGACATATGGTACATCAATGCCTTCTTTTCAAGAGAATTAACACAACTTGTTAATTTGAGGTATTTTTCAATTCATTTGGAAAGTTCTTATGAATTACCGCCATCAATATCCAACCTCTCAAACCTAGAAATACTTTTTATTATTTCTACAAAACGGATAAAGGTTATTCTGCCATGTACTGTTTGGAAGATTCCAAAGTTGAGGCATCTTTATGCTAAAGGAGGAGCAAAAGTTGATGTGTCTTTATGTTCTAAAGAAGCAGCAGTGGATCACAGCTATCCCCGTGTATTAAAAGACCTACGAACCATCACAAACTTAGATCCATGTGGATCTGTTCAGGATTTTTTTGCAAGAACTCCTTATCTTACAAAGCTGGGAATTTGTGGACGTCTTTTTTCAGATTCGAGGAATTTGATGTTTCCTAATCTAGAATTTTTAAGACACCTTGACACTTTGAAGCTATACTGTAAGTTCTTGTACTCAACCAATCTCCGAGAGGTCAAGTTTCCTACAAATGTTAAAAGGCGAACCTTGAAATATACAAGTATAAAGTGGGAGGAGATATCAGTCCTTGGGATGTTGTTACCCAACCTTGAGCTTCTCAAATTACAAAATGATGCTGGCTGGGGATGCCAATGGACAACAATTGATGGTGGTTTTCCTCGACTCAAATTCTTGAAACTGAAGAACCTCAATGTTAAGCGATGGATCACCTGCTCAAGTCACTTTCCAAGCCTTCAACACTTATCATTGGAACGGTGTGAATATCTCAAGAAAATACCATCTAGTTTGGGGGATATACTCACTCTGCAGATGATTGAGGTAAACGATTGTCGCTTCACTGTTGTGGAATCTGTCAGGAAAATTAAGGAAGAGCAAGAGAGGATTGGAAATAATTGGCTCAAAGTGCTGATTAGGAAATAATCTGCGTTGGACCTTCGAGTCAAAGTGTAATGATACAACTTGTAAAGGTATGTTCTTTTTTATATTTATATTTAATCTTTTTTTTTTTTCTGTGTCATATTTCTCATTTTGGATTCAACCCTACATCAAATAAGAGAAATCTATCTTATGTATATATAAACTAGCATAAAACTGTACTGCCTTAAATAAATAGTTAAAATTTTATCTTAAACATTAAAGTATAATTTTAAATGAAAAAAATAGTTGAAATTATGTGAATGAGTTGTTTTCATTTAAATTGCACTAAAATCGTGTTTTAATTGTGTTATTATTAATATTTTATTGTAAGTATTAACTAATAGATATATATATGTCATTATGTGTAGCAATAACATTTTAGATCAATAAAAATTGAATGAGTTATAAAAATTACGTTTAGCACACAAGATAAATATATATACTTTTATATTAGATTTTCTCGAACGATATATCTAAAATTTCTAATTTACAATTATATAAAAATAGTTTCTTTCATTTCATTTTCATTTTCATTTTTTTTAAAATTTAATTGAGCATATAACATTATGTTTTTTTCATATTTCATTTTCATTTTCATTTTCATTTTATTTTTTTAATTTTTGTAAACATTTTTGGTATATGTGATATGTAAGTATCAGATAACAATATCTATGTGATCAAGTACGGAAAAAAAATTAAGGATCTTGAAAAAGTAAATAAAAAAATTATCAAAAAATAAAGTGTATGCAGCATATGCATGCAAAAATTTGACCACACAACCAGTACTTTGATATTTTTCCTGGAATTCTAGAAACACAGCCGTAGAACAAATTGCCTAGATCCATGTCTACACAATTAGAAGAATAACTAATCTGGTTGCTTATCAACTGGGAGGGCACTCGATAATAAAGTCAGTGAACTAATATCTCAAGATATTTCGATAAGAGTAATGATAACTCAAATTAACACATAAATTCACGTACCTTTCACAGATGGGGGTGCCTGTTTTTATATAAATTCTTCTCCTCCTAGACTAGGAAGCATGGATACAGATACGAGAGGCAATATAACAAAACTTTAAAAAAAAAAAATATGGGTACGATTAGGATATGTTTGTGAAAAAATATTTTTTAAAATTAAAAGTAGTGAGTTGCACAAAAACTAAAGAATGTTGAGAAACCTCAAAACCAAACCAAAACAAAGCCTTAGGTCTTTGTTGAGAAACTTCAATGTAATTTTATAATGCAAAATACTAAGTTTTAAAAATTAGCTATTAATTTAAGCTAGTAGCTTGTTTATCTTTGGCTAAAAATGTAAAACCAGTTTGATAACATGTTTCAGGATGAAGATTGTCTTGCTATGGCTACCCTCCCTTGTTCTGAATGAAACAGAAATGGTGTTTTCAAAGGTGCTATCAAAGAAATTGTACCAATTAGAGATTGAGTGTTTGATTGTACTAGAACTTGTTAGTTAAGTGTGCTTGTATGTAATATAACTGTTTGCGAGTGCTTCTCTGTAATATATAACTTTTGTTTGTGAGGAAATTGTTGGAGTATTATTCTAACTTGTTTACTGTCAAAATATAAAACATGAGTAGAGTTGGTACTCCTAATTTACATGGTTTAAGCAGATTTAGGTGTGTGGTATGGCCAGCCACTTCAACTGGGAGGGACAGGGCATTTGAGTTGACAATATATCTTTCATTTTTTATATACTTTGCATACATGATGCATCACTTATTCACCATACATTAATAGTTTTGAGTAGTGATAAGCGGACAGAAAAATTGTAGAAATTTTTTGTATAGAATGATGTGGCATAGTGTGGTCCCTTCATTTAAAAACAGAATTTTCATGATCATGATCATGATTCACAAAAAGTAATGATATACAAATAGAAAAATGTATGGTTGAAATTGTTCTGTCATCCCAAGAGATCATGCTCCATCTGAAAAATCAGAGGTATGGTAAAAATTGTTCTATGGCTGTTAAGCTTGACATGAGCTAGGCCTATGATAGAGTTGAATGGCCATCTGGTGGCTATTATGAGCAAGTCGGGATTTGCAACGCAGTGGATCAGTTGATTATGTAATTTGTCTCTATTGTATTTCATTCCTTGCTGATTAACGGGCACAAGCATGGGTTCATTGTTCCATCTAGGGGGTTGAGACAAGGGAATTTGTTATCACCGTTTCTCTTTTTGATTTGTATTGAAGGTTTGTCGGCCATGTTCAAAGATACTTGGGGTTGCCTTTGCATATGGGTGGGTCCAAGATGAAACTCTTTAATTTGTCGCGGATGGGGTTAAACAGAGACATGCAGGATAGACAGAGAAATGTTTATCTTTGGCAAGGCAGGTGTTACTTGAGTCGGTTGCGTACACTTTTTACCCAAACTTTGCAATGTCGTGCTATAAACTACCTGATATCATTGTGGACATACCTATCTCAATTACGAAAATGTTGTGCAATATACTACCTGATATCATTGTGAGCCTATCTATCTCAATTACGAATGCAACAGACGATTGGACTTGGCAGTTCTCGGTGAAAAGTGAGTATAATATTGGTTTCTTCCTTCAGCTCCCGCCACTGCCGGCACGCCTTAGAGGAGAAGATTAGCAAAGCAGGAAAAGATAGAGGGAGGGGGAGCAGCATCTTATTCTCTTTGCGAGAACTTCCGGATCGGAGGGGCATATGATGGTATGGTGCTGATCTACTCCTAGATAAGTGGTCGGGCCTGACTGAATCAAAGTTCCTACAAAAATTTTGATATTTTTGTGGATATGTTGTCTTTGATATCCTACTAGTTTAGCCAGATTTTGCGGATGTGGAAAATGGCCATTGAAGAAATGAGTAATGAATATACAAATAGAAAAAATAAATACTTTCTATATAGAACAACGTAATGTGAACGTTTCGTTTTTGGTTAAACTTATTTAGATGCCAAACATTATTTAGTTTTAAAACATGAAAACATTTTCCATTGAGCTTATTTAAGCTGAAAACACTTTCTACTTGAGAAATAAAAAAACAAAAGCTTTGTAGAGAAAATCTTACCAATGCTTCCACAGTACCACCATCTCATCACCACCACCACCAATACAACTACTGGAATATTAATTTCAAAGTCACAATCAAACATAAGAAAACCTAAAAAGACATTTTGACTGAAACCATAGAGGCATAAAATTATATTCTGTACCCATCCTTTGTGTCAAAAACAGATGTGTGGCTAACAGTACATTGTTTATTTGGGCCCAAGTTTACTCCAAAGTTAGGTGCATGGCATAGGTTGGTGCCATGAGCAAATTAATATTTTAATTTCTATCTTTCTATTACTAAAAGTACATGACACAGTGCAAAATAACAAAAATTGATACCGACCCTGAGAATAGTTGATTGACAAATTAAATTACATTGATCTTTGGAACTACAAATTTAAACACAGATTTGAAGCTGCTTTAAATTCATTCAACAAAGGATATACACTTCAATGTAGCTTTCCAAGGTTGTACCAGCTGTGTTTGAACACGGAAGGGAGTGTAGCAGATTTTTCGAACAACTTCGAAGCTGGCCAAAACATGACATTTAGGAGAACCCTATTTTCATGGGAAGAGGAGGAGTCTAGATTACAGATGAAATTACCGGAGGCTCCATTAATTAGGCAGGGGTGTTTGGATGTTTTAAAATGGGCAGCTGATTCAAGTAGCATGTTCTCAGTTGCATCACTGTATAAGTGCTATGAGTTATCGTTGGGACCAAAGGAGGAGGGAGTAAATTTAGTCTGGAAAAATGTAGCCCCTCACCGAGTGAGATTTTTTGGGTGGCTGGCTTGGTGTGGCATAATCAAATCGGCGGAGAGGTTGATAAGATAGGGGATTATAAGTACTCAAGAGAAGGGATTGTGTTGTTTCCGTGGGGAGGAAGTAGAGTCATCCTAACATGTGCTGCTTTGGTGCAGAGTTGTTTGGAAAGTGTGGTCTGTGATTGTGAATTGGTGGGGTCTGGTCTGGGTGGTACCTTGTTCAGTCAATTGTCTTCTGGTTTGGTGGCAGAGTTGGAAGTTTCGGAAAGCAAAGAAAGTGCTGTGGAAGGCAATACCGTTTGTTTGCTCTGTTATGGTCAGTGTGGGAATTGAGGAACCAATGTTTGTTCAATAATGCGCAGCCGAATTGGGGGGAACTTGTCGATCTAATCAAGTTCATGTAATTTTCTAGGCTAATTTGAAATTGGGAGAGCTAAGATGCCATCAGTGTCAGAGTTGTTATATTGTCAGGATTAGCTATCATTGTGCCTCTGAATGCCTGTGTAGGTTGGTTCTGTTTGGGGCTGATGTGATGCTATTGTCCTTAGGAAAAAGCCTCATACACCCAGTGATTCATCACCCCCACCACCCCCCAGTGCCACGTGGCACTGTGGGATTGGACCGGAACATAAAAAAAAAATAATAATAATAAAATTGGCCAATCACGGCTTGACACGTCACTGGGGGTCGACCCCCAGTGGGTGTAGGAATCACTGCTGATTGTCCTTATTGTTACTTTGGCTAGGAGATGTTGTGGATCGGGGGCACACCAGGAAATACACACAAGCAATAACATAAGAGATTTAACGTGGTTCGGCAAGTCGCCTACGTCCACGGGCAGCGGATTTACTATATGGAGCAAAGTATTACAAACTCTGTAATCTCTCTAAGACTCACACCACACTGTAATCTCTCTGCTCTCTCTACCTCTATTTATACATGAGAAGGGAGGGAGTTGGCTG
Organism: Camellia granthamiana; assembly: GCA_036172215.1. Classification (NCBI taxonomy): domain Eukaryota; kingdom Viridiplantae; phylum Streptophyta; class Magnoliopsida; order Ericales; family Theaceae; genus Camellia; species Camellia granthamiana. The sequence continues at coordinate 93,521,873 of CM069913.1, forward strand.
TCCTTGCACATGGCCAGCTGTTGTTCAACGAAGGTAGATCAACAACCTTGGTGGCTTGTCGGTTGGTAGCCGCAATCGAGGACAAGAAAGAGCTGACTTTGGTGTATGTGTTCTCACAAGAAGAGAATCACCCCTTTCACATGGGGTGATCTCAACAAATCACCCCCTCAACCCATGTGAGGTGATCTATTGCACACACTGCTATTAATCTTGTCACGCCCAAATTCAACATAGTCTGCATCTCTTTACTGAGACGCTTGCTAATACACCAGAGATACAAGAGGAGAAGGGAATCCTACATCCTCAACTCAACTCACACCATTCTCTGATTTGGAGAGAGCCTCTGCTCCTATCTCCCACAGATCTCTTCCATGCTTCCTGTCTCAGATGTCTTCATCTGCTATGCTTGAACTTGCGTAACCAAGATATCATACACCCCCTGATTGGATGTCCTGCACCCCCTGCTGGGATGCCCTTGACTATCATGCCTTTGCCTTTTGTCCATAGTGATCGATCAACACTGCCTTGCACCCGAAGGTGCTCAATTCCGAGAGATGTTGACCAAGTCCAAACAATGTTGGAACTTGATCCCAGAAACCACTTTTGTGAGCATATCGGCTGGATTATCTGCAGTTCCAATCTTTTGAAGCAGAATATCCCCTTCATTCACAATTTCTCGGATGAAATGGAAACGGACATCAATGTGCTTGGTGCGGGAATGATAAACCTGGTTCTTTGCCAAACAAATAGCACTCTAACTGTCACAAAACACCTCAACGTGCTTCTGAACAATACCCAAGTCCTCAATCAACCCGTGTAGCCAAATAGCTTCTTTAAAGGCTTCCGTCACTGCCATGTACTCTGCCTCTGTAGTAGACAAAGCCACCGTTGACTGAAGCGTTGACCTCCAACTCACCGGCCCTTTAGCAAGCGTAAATAAATACCCTGTTGTTGACCGACATTTGTCCAAGTCACCAGCATAATCTGAGTCCACATATCCAACCAGATTCTGTCCAAGTCGGTTATCTCTCTCGAACTTCAATCCCAGATTAACCGTGCCATGTATGTACCTTAGGATCTATTTCACTGCCTGCCAGTGATCTTTTCTTGGATCATGCATATACCTGCTTACCATACTCACAGCATGTGAGATGTCAGGCCTTGTACAAACCATAGCATACATTAATGCACCAATTGCATTTGCATATGGAACTTGTGCCATATGCTTCCGTTCTTCTTCTGTGCGTGGAGACATCAAAGCATTGAGCTTGAAATGAGGGGCCAATGGTGTACTCACAGCTTTTGTTTTCCCATTTATACCAAATCTGTCTAACACCTTTTTCAGATACTGGGTTTGTGTCAGACAAACCGTGCCCTTCTTCCTGTCTCTCTTGATCTCCATGCCAAGAATTTTCTTTGCTTCTCCCAAATCCTTCATTTCAAACTCTCTTGCTAACTATGCCTTGAGTTTGTCAATCTCCACCTTGCTCTTAGATGCAATCAGCATATCATCTACATATAAGAGCAAATAGATGAAGGAACCGTCGGGAAGCTTATGGAAATATACACAATGATCAAATTGACTTCTTGTGTATTCTTTCTCTATCATGAACCGATCAAATCTTTTGTACCACAGTCTTGGGGATTGCTTCAATCCGTACAATGATTTGTTCAGCTTACAGGCCCAATTCTCTTTTCCAACAACTTTGAAACCATCTGGCTGGGACATGTATATCTCCTCTTCAAGATCTCCATGTAAAAAGGCAGTTTTAACATTGAGTTGGGCGAGCTCGAGATCAAACTGTGCAACCAAAGCTAGCAAGATACGAATAGACGTGTGCTTCACAACAGGTGAGAATACCTCATTGTAGTATATTCCTTCCTTCTAAGCATAGCCTTTAGCTACCACTCTAGCTTTGAATCTGATGTTGTCTTTGCCTGGGATGCCTTCTTTCTTGGTGTAAACCCACTTACACCCAATTGCTTTCTTGCCTTTTGGAAGTTGCATCAACTCCCAAGTCTGATTCTTGTGAAGTGACCCTATCTCTTCATTCATAGCCTCCTTCCATTTGACACTTTCTGTATTCTGCACAGCTTCTTTGAAAGTGCAAAGAACATTGTCTTCAATTATTGGAAGTGCATAGGCTACCATATCAGTCATCCAACCGGGTTGCTTAGTAACCCTTTTTCCTTTCCTGATTGCAATGGGTTCTGATTGTTGTGGGGCCTCTGGATCTTCATTTTCATCTGAACTCTCTTCAGAGCTATCCACTGAGACTTCTTTAGGATGGTTGATTGGTTGACTAGTCTTTGCTGGAGTCTCAAACTCCACCTGCACTGACTTCTTCAATGCTTCCTCATTTTCTTGAGGATTTGGTTGCTTCAGCATTGTAGACTCATCAAAGGTAACGTCTCTTCTAGTGAGAACTTTCTTTGATTCAGGGCACCAGAGTCTGTATCCCTTGACAACATCACTGAAGCCCAAGAAGATGGCTTTCTTGGCTCTTGGATCCAACTTAGATTCTGTAACATGAAAATAAGCTGGATATCCAAAGATACGTAGCTGATCATAATCAGTAACTGGCACTCCTTACCATACCTCCATGGGAGTCTTGTCATCTAGTGCTGCAGTAGGTAGTCTGTTGACAAGATGACGAGCATAGTTCAATGCCTCGCCCCAAAATGCCTTGCTCAATCCAGAATGTGACAACATACACCGGACTTTCTCCACCAAAGTGCGGTTCATGCGTTCTGCAACTCCATTCTGCTACGGTGTTCCAGGAACTGTGAAATGTCTCACTATCCCTGCATTCTGGCAAACCTCAAAGAAGGGATCTGATGTGTATTCTCCACCATTATCAGATCTGAGCTTCTTGATCTTTCTGCCTGTCTGAGTCTCAATCATCTTCTTCCACATAAGAAAGATGTCTATGACTTCATCTTTGTGCTTCATTGTATAAATCCAAACTCTTCTTGAGAAATCATCAATGAACGACACAAAGTAGTGTTTACTCCCAACGAAGCATTCTTGGAAGGACCCCATACGTCGATGAATTGTTCCAATTCAAGCAATCAAGCCTTCATCCACAGACATTCATGCAGTTTAGCATATAAGCACATAGCCTCATGGCAAGCATGCGAAACATGGCAATATGACAATCACACCCATGCAAGCATGCTAAAGCATAAAATTTACCGAGTACTCCAACCCAAAACAAAAACTAGTACAAAGAATGCATGATCCTAATTATACAAGATGCCTAATGCAACACATGCAATAATGCAATTAATAGGCTCGACTACTAATATGGCATATGAAACAACTTAAACAACATGCTTTTAAACACGTATTCAAAGAAGTTTTGAAATATGATGTAATTTGAATGATGCGCCGAGCCTCAGTGAATGTAAGACAAATGAATGATGCAAACATGCAAGCATAAGGTATGCTAATTGAAACATGTCCCTAATCTAGCCATCAAAAGCAGATAAATAAAAGGGAGAAAGACGCGGGGTTGGAAGACATGCACACACGCACGCACAGTTATTACAACATTATGCCCTTACGAAGGAGGGTCCGAATGAATAAGAACTAAGCTAATCTAAGCTAAGCTAATCAAAATTAATCTAATTAAACTAATTAGACTAATTATTACAAACTAAATGAATAACTAGCAAACTACTAATTATTATAACACTTAACTAATTAGCAAACTAGTTAATTAAATTACAACACAAATGCACATAAAATAATCATGCAAAATACTAAACTACACTGCCACAGCTCTGTTTCGGAAAGTGGAAGATACATGCGCTCGGTTTTCGCCTCGAGAAGCCCTCCGGATTTGCTCTTGAGAGGCTCTGTCTGTAGGGTTGACCATACTCCAGAATCTTTCTACTCCACCTTACCAAACACTTGCTAAGGATTGCACCAGTGGCCTGCCGGCCATGGAAGGTTGCTGCCGGCCCCCTGCCGACCAAGAATGAGGCACTGCCGATCATCAGTGAGCCACTGTCGGCCACTGGTGCTCTGAGTCACCACACTGCAATAGAGCACAAACAGAGGAAAAGAAAGGTTTTTTCAGGGGTTTATTTGTACTGTGCCCCTCCTTATCATCTCGAAATCCTCAAAGGAGTGGCACTCTTGGATCCAAAACCACCAACCAAGCATTTTCAATGCATGATGGTCAAAGAACCAAGGAGTACAATTTCATTGTATGCAAAAACAAGACTTAAGACCATCACCTTATCATGTGTGATCAAAGGCAATGGAAACTAAGGAGATTGGCTTATTTGATCACTTTGAGTATGAAATGCTCCAATCTTCCTTGTGTTCAATATAACGTCCGATTGAACACATGCAATGCAACACAACATGCTTATCTTGCTCAAGTTTTACTTGTCCATTTTGTTTACTCATTTTAGTTACCAACTCATTCTTTAGTTGATTAAGTTCAAGGTGAGTGTCCTCTAATGGAAGAGATGTCAACCAAGGGAGGATTTAAGGCAAGAGAGAGATCATGCCTTTGGTTAGTAGAAACCCTCAAAAGAGGATTAAAACCATTAAGCACAAATCTCAATCTCAAGCTTAAACGCAACCCTAAGGCTAACTAACCCTCAAAGCAAATGAAAAAGTGATGAAATGAGGGAGGTTGTAGATATTATATGTGCTGAAATGACATGCAAAATGACACCACAACATGCAAACAACCCAAGCAAATCATGCTTAAAAGCCTAAAACATTAAGCTAGTGAAGGAGATTGCATTACAACCATACAATACAAGCCTCAAATGACCAAACCAGCTCAAAATAGAGCTAAGACCAGTCAAAACAGTAGTAAAAACATGCTGAGATGAAGGTACAAAGTGCTAGAAAAACATGCTCACATATTAAATTATCTAGGCTTGCAAACAAGACTCAAGAGCAACCCTCAAAAGCAATAAAAGAGTGAAATAAATGAACATGTGACAGAGCTACATACGCTGAAATTACATGTAAAAAGACTCTACAACATGCAACCAACTCAACTAAATCACATTTGAAGGCCTAAAACACCAAACTAGTGAAGTCATTTGCACTACAACTATGCAAAACAAGACTCACATGACCAAAGCAGCCCAAAACAGAGCTAAAACAAACCTAAATAAAGCCTAAAATATGTTGAGATTAAGCTACAAAATGCTAGAAAAACATGCTCACATGTTAAGCTATCTAGGCATGCAAACAAGACATAAGGAGGGGAGGCTAACCCCTCCAATTTTGAACTTCAAAATAGAGTTTTTATCACTGAAATAACTCTGATTTTCAGTGGTTAAAAGGCCCAAAAAGTTTGATTTAAAGGTGATAAAAGATGGCACAAAAAAACTTAATAATCAATCAACAAGAAGGGTGAACAACCCCTAACTCCAAACAAACCTCAAACTACCATTTTAGACCATGAAAATAGAGATTTTCAAAGGTCAAAACCAGCCTCAAAACAATATGAAAATATGGCAAAACAAGTATTTAAATTAAGCTTAAAACACAAGTGTTCTACCTCTTGAAGACAAAATGCAATTTAGGCACCAAAATCAAGCCAAACCAAGCCAATATCCTCTTCTAAAGCTCAAAGAGGGCCTCAAGTAGCCTCAACTCAATGGTGATCAAGTTTGATCAAGGGTTTGTATGCAAGAGTGTAGAGAATTTAGGCTATAAGGCACAAAATATCAAGAGAGAGAGAGAAATTTTTTGTCTTCAAAAATTTCTAACCCTTGCACATGCAACAGAGGGCTTCTATATATAGAAGATGCAAAATCCCCTCATAAAGATCCAGCCATACATGTGTTAGAAGATGCTTCAATCTGTGCAAACAGCTGGCACAAAATATCACAAAATATCTATTGATACAGTGGTGGCCGGCCGGCCATCAGTGGTGGCCGCAGGGCACATCAATGGCCGGCAAGCCATCAACAACATCACTCTGCAAAGACCTAAACATGGTCCAAAGATGAGACAAAAAGGGGTGCAGGGTTTGGAAAACTCAAACCTGTGGCATTACGCCACGATCTTTGAGCGTTCAGTAAGCAATCGGACTCGCCATCGGATGTACCTGCAAGAACATCCAAGTCTTAAGGATAGTAAAAAATAGGATGTCTATACTGTCTTACTCTTTGTTTTTCCCCCCCGTACCTCATTCTTATTGACCTTTGAATGAATCACATTGATCAACTGGGGTCTATCTGCTTGCTGAGGTGGTGATGGTGGTGCTTCCGGTGCTTGGGGTAACTGTAACAACGCCCGCGGGGGGCCTCGCTACAGTTCGGACTCGATTTTTGTTGCGATTCCAAATCTCGAACCAAAGAGTCCAAATCCGGCAAATCGTTTTGAGAAAAAAACAGATTTTTAGAAAAGAAGTGCCAAACATGGACTGCTTTGCCAGATAACAGAGTCGCCACCTAAATATTTTAAAATGGGAAATTTAGGAAACCCTGACTCGGTGCCAAAAGGCCACGTGTCCGTCATCACCAAAGTTGGCTCGGGAACTTGGGTACGATTGGGGAAGGTCACATCGTGAGCACCCCCGCTCGCCCGGTCAAAGACCGGCCTCTACTAACCATGATATCTGATTTTAAAAACATTGTGTGTTCTTATTCCGGTTATTAGCCTAGGTTACTATGTGATGCTCGCAGCAAACAAGTATAGACTGGGCCGTCTGAATTGGAACAAAACATTTCATGTTTGTTTTTGAAAGATGGTTTGCTACCCGCAGGTAGGCTTAAGATGCAGATTTTGCCACCCTCTGGTGGGCTTAGGAAAACATGGTGTTGCCACAATCTAGTGGGCTTAAAACAAACAGTCAATGATTTGTCCCAGTCCGGATAACTCAACCTCCACCCACAGGCATTCAAGGCAGTTATATCACATAAGCAAATAGCCTCATGGCAAGCATGCTATCATGGCAACACTTACACGCATGCAAGGATGCTAAAGCATAAAAACTCACCGAGTAATCCAAGCCAAAACAAGAAGCTAATTAGAAATCATGCATGATCCTAAAATATACAGATTTGCCTAATGCAACACATGCAAGATGCAACTAAGATGGCAGGCTCGGCTATTCTAAACATGGCATGTGAAATGCAACAACCAACATGTATTCATCTTGTAATTGAAATACAATGCAGTTTGTATGATGCGCCGAGCCCGGTGCATGCAAACAGATGAATGATGTAAACATGCTGTCATACTGTATGCTAATTGAAATATGCCCTATATCTAACCATCATAAGCGGGTAAATAAAAGGGAGAAAGAAATGGGGGTTGGAAGACATACATCACACTCACCCACCCTTATTACAATTATGCCCTCGCGCAGAGGGTCCGAATAAATAATAATACAGTCCCAAATGAAAGAATAGACAGTCCGAATATACAGTCCGAAATAATATACAAATTTCTAATTAATTAACAAATTAATTACAGAGAAGTAAAACTGGCATGCAAGCCAGGGACTGCCTTGCTTCTGATGGATGGTGCATGTTGGGCTACCCGGCGCGGAAATCCACTGGGATGCCCCAATTAGCCTCTGTTTGCAGTATTTCTCGGAATGCGCGACGAACTCCGAAAAGTTGCTGATCCTTGATTTTGCTGTGACAGAGAGCAGGAAAAGGGCATAGCAATGTATTTCACAAATATATGCATGCCTCGATCCTCGTGCCACCAATCACGCACATCGATGCATGATGGCCGAGGAGCCGAATTGCACAACTCAATATAGGATGAATGCATATGAATGCGACAACAAAACCTAACTCCATCATGGGTAATCCGGAGTGTCGGTGACTTGGGAATTGAGACCCGTTCCGTTACTCGGAGTACAAAACGCGCCTCGTTTCCCGTGCAATATGCATGATATGCATGAAATGCAACTAATATACAACCTAGCATGCGCAATGCTATGAAAATGAGATGTCTCGAAATGCGTGCCCACAGGCACGCAAACCGAGACGATGACATAAAGGCACGAAATGCAATGATGGGCTTACACCAATATGAGAGGGCCTCAGCCACACTCACATAGGATGCCGGAATGATAAGAATGAGGTGCCCCGAAGTGCGTGCCCACTGGCACGCAAACCGAGGCAATGATGAAATACAAATCGGATAAAACAGAGTGCCTCGAAATGCGTGCACGCGGGCACGCAAACCGAGGCAGAGGCATACGCAATGCAAACTGGATAAAACGGAATGTCTCGAAATGCGTGCACACGGGCACGCAAATCGGGGCGGAGGCATACGCAATGCCAAGCGGATAAAACAGAATGCCTCGAAATGTGTGCACACGGGCACGCAAACCGAGGCGATGATGAAATGGGATGTAAATCGGATAAAACCGAAGTGCCTCGAAATGCGTGCACGCGGGCACGCAAGTCGAGGCGATGATATGAACTGTGAATCGGATAAAATCGAAGTGCCTCAAAATACGTGCCCACAGGCGCGCAAACCGAGGCGATGATATGCGATGCAAAATCGGATAAAACCGAAGTGCCTCGAAATGCGTGCACACGGACACGCAAACCGAGGCAATGACGAAATGAGATGAAATGGCATACGGAATGCAACGATGGGCTTACACCAACATGGGAGAGCCTCAGCTCACTCACATAGGAGGCCGTCGGATAAAAACAAAGCTGCCTCGAAACGCGTGTCCGCGGACACGCAAATCGAGGCAATGATGTAGAAACAGGAAAATGCAAATTGGGCTTACGCCAACATGAGATAGCCCCAGCCACGCTCACATAGGCTTCCGGAATGATAAAAATGAGGTGCCTCGAAGTGCGTGCCCATTGGCACGCAAACCGAGGCAATGCAAAAATGATACAAATGGCATGGGAAATGATATGCAAACATGGCAATGGAATTTCAGCGCTTAAATAAAGGGGAAAACAGCCCCGAAACAATTCGAAATGACACTCGAAGCATGCATTCATCCCGAAAATGCGAAATTAAGCCCCGAAATGGCCTATAGCCATGCTATACATGCAAAATATGATCATGACAGCAAGAGCAGTAGCAAGGCAGTCCCAAAAATAGCATTTTTTCAGTAGTAAGCATGGCAAAACAGCAAACAAAAATGAGGCTAAACTAGCATGCGAAAATGGCCCCGAGAGCAAGCTATTGAAACAACCCGCAGCTGCTGTCCAAAAACAGAGAAAGGCCCTTCTTCAATGTTGAAGAGGGGCCCGAAAAATGGTGTTTTACAGTTTATGGTCAGCCCCAAAAATAGACACAAGTAGGCTCAAAATGTCATACAAAATGAGGGCAAAATGAGGCTACAACGCTAAGCATGCAAAACATTCACCAAATAGCCAAAGATCCTTAACAAAACATGAAGAAGGGATCATTTTAAGGCTATTTTCAGTTCTGATCAGACCCCAGAAACAAAAGCACAATAGGCTACCAAATCATGCAAGATAGGGGGCCAAAGAGGGCCACAATGAGAGGTGGTATATGGAACAACCGAACAAGGTTGAGCCCTTCTTCAATGTTGAAGAGGAGCTCAAAATAAGCACATTTACAGTTTATTACATGCTCAAAATCAGATTACTCATAAGTCAAAAATAGCATGCAAAAACATGGCATATGAAGAGATATTGAAACAAGGGTGAGATATGAATCTCAAATAGGGTAGAACCCTTCAACAAACATTTAGAATAGCTCAAAATAGTGACATTTGCAGTAGGGGTCGGAGCTCAAAATAGCAAGCCAAGAAGGCTAAAAAGATGGTACAAAAAAGAGCTCAAAAGAGGGGAAATGATACTTACCCTTGAAGACCAATCTTTGGTTGCTTCTTGGACTGAAAAACAGAGCCTCCTAGCCTCTGAAAATCCCTCCTTGCCGCTGGAAATGGAATAGGAGTGGTGGTGCTAGGTGGTGGTGAAGGAATGGCCCAAGAACTTGGAGGTTTTTGAAGCTTAGAATTATAGAGAGAGAGAGATACAATATAGAGCTCCCAAATCAGACTTTCTAACCCCTAAAACTGATCTGGAGGGCTGTATATATAGCCAAAAACGTTTAGAAAAGAGGGGGAAAAAGAGGGGGGAAAAAAGGGGGGGAAACATTTCAAGTTTCCCTCCAAAAATGGCCAAACGGGAAAGTGGTAGCTACGTTTCTCAAATGGCCGAGAGCCCTTCAACAAAGTCGAAGAGGGGCTCAAAATAAGAAACTTTTTAGTTTACGGCCGAGTCCAACGCAGCCCACAAGTACGCCTAAAATACCGTGCAAAAAGGCCCAAAAAGAGGTAAAAAAGGCAAGTGACAAATGGAGATGTCAAACAGTAAAAGGTCCTTAATCAAACATGAAAAGGACCTCAAAATATGACTATCTCAAGTTTGGGTCGGAGCCCAAAAATGTAGAACGAAGGTTCGGGAGCCAAAACACGCAGTTCGAGACCCCGAAAGTGGGCTGCAGGTGCCGGAAGTGGTGTTCAGCAGCGAAGTGGGCATCTGCGACCCCAGTGTCCTCTGGAATGACGAAACAGAGATACCTGCCAAAAACCGGAGAAAATGGATGCGAAATGAATGCTCGGGACCAAAACCGCGCAGTTTGGGGTCCCGAAAACCGGCTACAGGTACCGGAAGTGGCACACGACCACGAAGTGGGCATCAGGGGCCCCAGGGTTCCTCGGAATATTAAAACAGAGGTCTCCGCCAAAAACCGGAGAAGGCTGATGCAAAATGAATGCTCGGGGCCCAAATCACGCAGTTCGGGGTCCCGAAAACCGGCTACAGGCACCGGAAGTGGCATACGGCCATGAAGTGGGCATCAGGGGCCCCAGTGCTCCCTGAAATGATAAAACAGAGGTCCTCTACGAAAACCGGAGAAATCGGGGATGGTTGGGCGATCCCGAGCCGAGGCACACGGCCTGACGGTTCCGAAAACCGGGAACCGGGCTCCGAAATGGGCAAAATGGCCTACGGCCACGAAAAGTAGCTCACGGCCACCGGGAGATAGTCTACGGGACCACTCCCTTCCCTCAGGAAAGAAAACAGAGAAAACCGAGCCTGGTTCGCAAACCGAGACAAGGTAGAGACGAGGGTTCGGGAGTCCGGAGGCAGGGCGCACGGCCGCGACTCTGAGACTTCTGAATGAGCACAGTAGGCAACATCACCGAGTGCTCAATCGGTGACGTCTGAGTCTTAAGGTCGGTCAAAAATGGGGTGTCTACAGTAACCTTGCTTGTTCTTCCCTTGTTCTGGCCTCATCTACTAGGTCTTTCAGATGACCTTGTCTAACCAAATCTTCCAAGTGTGTCTTTAAAGCCTTGCACCCTTGAGTCAAGTGCCCATCCTCATTGTGGTAAGCTCAGTGCTTTCCAATACTCCTTCCCATAAACTCGTCCAGGGATCTTTTCTGGCGCTCTATAGTATGGTTGGTTCTTGATCCTCTCCAGCACTTTGCAAATCGAGATCTAGAATACCGTGGTGACTGCATGTGCAGCCCTTAGCCCCGTTTCCTGTTTGTTGAAACCAGTATTACCTCGGCCTCGTTTTGGCGAGCCATGCTTCTTCTCTTGCTTTGGTGCCTTCGCCCCCTGCGAATCTCCTTCTCCTCTTGCATATTTTTTGATTCGTGCCATGAGCTCTTCCATATTCTTTGGTAGAGTTTTTGCCAGTGATTTCTGAAGTGGACATTCATCTTCCAGTCCATTTTTGAAAGATACGACCGCCAGCTCCTAGTTACATGCTGGTATTTGGTTGAACACCTCATAATGCCTTTTGGCGTAAGCCTTAAGGCTTTCACCTTCACCAATGTTCAAAGCCAACAGGGAGTCTACCCTTAATGGCTGCAACTTGTTTGTAACAAACCTAGCCACAAACATCTCAGCCAGGCCCTCCTAACTTTTTACAGCTCCTTTCGACAACTTGTGAAACCAATCTGATGCAATTTCTCCAAAGGATGAGGGGAACACCTTGCACAATAACTGCTCGTTTCCACTCCACAAAGCCATTGAATTCAAATATAAACCAACATGAAAATTTGGATCAGACTTACCGTCGTAAATCTAGAACCTCGGCATGTGAAATCTCTTTGGGGGATCAAATCTATAAAACTCTACTGAGAAATGTGTCCTTGACTTGACAGGAGATGTTACCTTGGTGTTGAGTCGCTTTCTCTGGAGGTAGTCTCTTAGGTCTTCCTTTGTTCGGCCGGGAGCTCGGCTATCACCGGATTTCAACCTTTTTGGTGTGCTGCTCTCAGTGTCATTGTGAGTCCTCTTAGACTTCTCTCCATTCAATGCCTCAAAGCAAAGGCCCTTTCCTTGGATAGGTTGAGGTTCCTTATCATAGGTTTCCCTAGTTCGATTGGTTCTCTGTGACTAGCCTTTGACTGACTCCGTTCGCCCGACATCCATTGACGGTCGATGTGAACGCTACTTTTCCTTCCCATGCTGCGGATTACTGGGATTATCTTCTGCCTTTTTTTCTAGGCATCTGTCTTGCCCGCTGGTACCAGCGTGTCCTGCAGCAGGAATGGTGGCTGTATTACCTTGTTCTGCATCATAAAGTTGACAACTAACTGAAGGTCTGCCAACTTGTTTGCCATCCCTTTCATCTCCTCGTCCCTCCTCAAGCATCTATCCTTCCAACCCTGGAGGTCGCTTTCGTTGTAGTACTCATCTCGGTTCCCCTTACTCTAGGCCTTGCCCTCTTTGCCGACGTCCTTCTCCCTAGGATTCGAATCCTCTGCCCTTTCATTAGGGTTTTCCTTGGTGTTAGGGTCCACATGCACCTCACTCTCACTGTCGATGTCATCTCCAATCTTTTCTTCCTGCTCGTTGTTGGTCATCTATTCTCCTTAAGTTCCCACAGACGGCACCCAATTGTGGGTGTTGATTTTTGACCACACAACCAAACGGGAAACTCAACTGGAGAGCACCGGCAGAATAGATTAAACTCGAACAACTTGCACAAGAAGATGAGAATCCGGCGATGGTTCTTCCACCCGAGGGCACTCGAACGATCAAGTCAGTAATCAATATCTCTCAAAGATAGCAAATTGTGCTTTAACTCACAAGAAAGAACATATTACTCACAATATATCACACATACCTAAGACCCACGGGGGTGCCTTTCTTTTATAGCCAGCAGTGACCTGACCCCTTTAGAAGTCTTACTTCAATGGACTCAGGCTCCATGCTCATCCTAGATCCTCATCTAGATAGAGATAAACTTTTCTTGAGCCTTTTTTTTATCCAGAATGAGATCCTCCCTAATTCCAGGACTCTTGTCCCTTATCCGCTCATCCTGGATTTCAGAATCTCCACAGATAACATCGGCCTAGTCGAGGTCATCTTGGCAACATGACCAGGCCATGTGGCACCTCAGCTGGCACCTCGGCGTCACCTTGGCCACGTGCTGTCATTCACAAATTACTTCCCCACACCATTCATTGAAGTTTTATATGATACCCATTTATACGCTGGACAGTTTTATATACATATATATATATGTATTGCAAGGTTGATCATTCCAGATTCCATGAAATGGCAATATAAAGCCAAGGGACTTGAGTGGTTTTGCCGAAGGATGTGTCCTAATGTCTTTAGTAGAATTATGCTGACTTGGCGACATCATTTTATTAGGCAAAGTGATCGCTCGGTGAGAGCATAAAATGGTGCTCATTGCTCCCATTAGACTTAGTCACTTCATTCTTGCTTGTCGCTTTGTTTTTGGATTACCGAGTACTTGGTTGGCAAGCCCTCTTGGTTTTTGTCTTGCCGAGAACACTTGTTCGGCAACTCTCCTCAATCTAGCTATTTGTTTGAATGTCGGCAATCACCTTGGTGCCGATCAATCTTCATGCTATAGCAGTTAGCGTCACGCCCCAAGCTCCGTGACAATGCCGCACACTCAATTAAGTGAGCATGCAAGGCTAAGAGTCCAACACATAACCAACAATGTAAAATACTCAAATTAAATCCTTACTTATCATAATGCTAAAATCCCTAAAAATAGATAATTCTTATCATATGAAATTATCCTCCAAGTCCACTAATATAGTCCACTAACAAAATAATAATCCAAGTACTTAAATCATAGTCCTACTCTCGGCACTCCCACAAGTAAAAACCACGCGCAGCTCTACTCCTCAGAATCTGAAAAAAATAAAATAAAATAAGGGTAAGCTAGATAGCCCAATAAATAACCAACCATCACTGCTAGCTAGATCAATTATACAAAAAATAAATAGTCAATAACCAATAAATATAATTTTTGCTACAATTCAATAAATGAACAATTATTTGTAAGATGGTTTCATAGTTAAAAATAAACAATGTACAATACATTTTAATTGAAAAGCCAACAAGATAATTGAAAGTAAATTCGTTGTTCAAATTGATGGCTCAATATTCAGATGGTTCAATGATGCGATTCACAAAACCCAAGTCTTTGTGACTACGGTCACTTAGCCCATGACAAGGCCCAGAACCACACATAGGCCGGTGGTAAAGCCCCAAAAGAAACTAGTTTTGTGCCAATAAATAACCCCCATTGGCTATGATCCAAATCGTAGTCAAACTAGAGTGATGTTCAAAATTTAAACAATACACAACTTTTAAATAAAATATTCGATATTTTCAGAATAAACCTTTGGTACAATTTTCATATTAGTTTCACAAAATATTCAAATAATTTTCATAATATTATTTAATGTTGTTTTATACTTGACCCATATTTTATTTTAAGAGAATATGAAGGCTATAAATAAATATTTATAATTTTAAACGATTCAATAGGAATAAAAATGAACCAAAAGTGATAGAAGGTTACTTACCTCAAATGCTTCAAAAAAAATATTTCCCAAGCTAATCTCAAATTACCAAGATCCACCTCAATCTCACAAACCTAATAAAATATTACACTACATAAACAATTATTATTGATCACCATAATGCATCCATCATTCTTTTCTTTGTGATAGAAAAAGCTAATCCTATAGTCTATCAGTAATTCCCAAACCTCAGCACCGAAACAGAGCCACTACGGCTTGAACAATTTTTTCAAAACTTACATTATTCTATTGTTGTTTATAAACATACATAATTTTTAATTACTACCAGTCAAACTTGCATCCCAAAATTATACCACCATTAACCTTAACTTATCACATATCAATCCTAAAATATGAACCATCCAAACGGAATGCAAAAAAATACACTCTAAAGTCAGGCAAATCGAGACCCCCAACATAGACTATATCAATATATTTATATAATCATATATGCCCAAAAAATCATCTAATGATATATTGACACTAAATTCATAGATAGGAATACAATAAAATAAATCTTACCTAGGTGATGAATAAAGCAAAACCACCACTCTATGAATCCTCCCTCTTCTCTCTTTTTTATTTTATTTTATTTTATTTTTGTTTTCTTCTACTTTTCAAACCCTTGAGCAGTAGCCTCCAAACCTTCCGCATCACTTGCACGAGGCTCTGTTTTCTTTTCTTTTGTTTTTCTTCTTTTACATAAAGGGTTATTAACCTAATTTTTTAAAATTACTAAATTACCCATACAAATTAATTTAACTACTGCTTTATCCAAAAATAATTCTCCATATAACTTGGGTTTTATAGTTAGTATATGGTTTTTTAATCCTCTCATACAAAAACTTTCATAAAGTTCACAGTTCTAAGCATACATACATATATATATCAAAGCTCATGCTCATAGATTCAATAAAATATAAACTAGAGAGACAGAGTTGGAAGTTAGGTAATGTGAACGTGACCTGAATTTTCTTTGGAGAGTTCCAATTATTCAAACTTCGTCAACCAACATTCGATAAATCGGATAGTCGGCAACGTTGGCTTGCTAAATTACTGGATCGATATCTCTAGTTTGGCTTTTTGGCTTGCCGAAACCTTATGGTCACAACTTCTGATCTTTTAGCATGTTGAAATAGTTGGTCAATAATTCCTCTTGGTTTTTGACTTGCTGAAGTCTTTTGATCGGCATCTTTTCTTAATTTTTTGGCGTGTCAAAACAATTGGTCGGCAATTCCCCTTGGTTTTTGACTTGCTGAAGTCTCTTAATCGGCATCTTTTCTTGATTTTTTGGCATGCTGAAATAGTTGGTCAACGTTTCTTTGTATTTAGCTTATCCAAGAGCTTGGTCGGCATTTTCTTCCAACTGTTGGTGTACTAAGATATTTTTTAATTATATTATGCTAAATTTTTAATGGAGTTCCATAGTTTACATAAACAATAAATTCACGAAATTATATTAGAGAAATAGAATTAGAAGCTTTAAAAAATATCATGAGTCATTCATGATAATTGAAGTTGGCCCCAGATCAAACTGTTTGGATATATATATATATATATGCCTCATATGTAGCCGATCACCACAGATTATTAGTTTTTTTTTTTTTTTTACTCATGGTCCTATCTTTGTTGAGAATACTTCTAGAGAGAGAGAGAGTGAATACCCAGCCTTGGTCTAACCACAACATTTTATTCTTGAGCCAAACAAATCATAAAGCAATTTATGAAAGGCACACAAATATTAGTATTTGTGCAAAACATATTTTTTTAACTTCATATATGCAGCAGATCAAAACATGAATGAAATGTAAGTATATTTTATTTATATTTCACCTACCTTTTCCAATTCTTTTTCTAAATCTCTTCTCAAATCCTCCAACCAAATGCAGCATTAGTAAGATTTGTGCTACCCACCAAAAACCCAAAAACATTTGGTATAACAGAAAAATAAAGTCAAAATGAAAAATGTTTTCAGTTAACTAATTTAGGTGGCAAACATTTTTTTCCTTTTAAGAGATGGAAAACATTTTCCGTTGATTTCTTCGACAAATATCATACCAATATTACCACGCTACCCCCACCACCACACCACCTCCACCACTTTTTAAATTTGCAACCAAATATAAGAAAATATAGAAACAACATTTTGACTGAAACAAACTATATCATGGCCTAAGTTTACTGAAAAGTCAAGTGTGTTGCATAGAATTTAAGTAGATGTAGCATTACTCTAACAAACATTGATACGTGAATTTGAATTATATTGATCTTTAAATAAATAAATAAAAACATATTTGGATTAATACTACTGCATATGACGCTCTCAGTGCCAAAATGAGGTTAGTAAGAGCATATCCAATGTTTCATCAAAATTTTCATTAAATTTGAGTAAAAATTTAATTTGACATAATGCGTTCCAATTGTTTCATCAAATCTAGCCAGTCGTTCGATCGGTCATCCGGCCTAGAATAAATTTTCATCAAATCTTCTCCAATCCGGTCGTCCACCTAGTTGACCCGCCGGTTGTCCACTAACTGTCACCTGCGAAATTCGATGAAAGGTTAAACGCTTCCTTGGTTTGATGAAAGTTTTGATTTTGCCTTCATTTAATATAAGTTTGATAACACAGTTGGAACCCAAAAAGTAGGCATTTTTCATCAAATTCAAATTTGATGAAATATCTGAGTAAGGATTGGAGATGGTCAGATATTTCATCAAATTTGAATTTGATGAAAAACGTTTACTTTTCAGGTTCCAATCGTATCATCGAACTCATATCAAATGAAGGCAAAACCAAAACTTTCATCAAATCAAGGGAGCATTTAACTTTTCATCAAATTTCGTAGGTGACGGTTGGTGGACAATTGGGTGGACGACTGGTTGGTCAACTGGGTCGACAACCTTCCGAACAACCTGGTGGACAATTGGATTGAGAAAGATTTGATGAAAATTTACTCTAAACCGAACAACTAATTGAATGGCCAATCAGATTTAATGAAACGATTGGAGCGCATCATATCAAATCAAATTTTTACTCAAATTTAATGAAAATTTTGATGATGCTCTAAGATCATTCATTGAAGACAAAAGTTTTTTAGAATGGTCTTTGGCACAATCTATTGGAGATTCGACAGTTGAAACCACGTAGATTTAAAAAGCTTTGAGATGGAGGGTACTTATGAACACCTAGAAGCTAACAACTTCGAGAAAACTATAAAGAAAGAAGATCACCTGGCTTGTAGCACCAAGAAAATCAAAAACACTACGACTTTCGGTTTAATTTGGAAGGATACATGGCAGAGTAACTTAGAATACTACTCCAAAAAAAATAAATAAATAAATAAATAAAATGAAACGAAGTCATTTCAAAGTACAATAGAGGCACATTAGTGAGGGATTACAACAGTAACCCCAAATCCGTCCAATCAACAGAGAAGAATTGATCTCTTGTTAGTCAGCCACAATTAATCTTACTATTATTGTTTTATTGTACAAAAAAGTAGAAGTATAAAGTGGTAATCAGACACGCGTATCACAGATAATTTTTTAGGAATGCTGACGTGGCATGATGAGTGTGCCAATAAGGTGGCATGATGATATATCAAATGGAGGGTCAGAAGAGTTAGTCATTGTGGCCATTTAAAAGTTAGTTGCTTAGATCAATGAGTCAAGATCAAGTCAAACACAAAATCTGCAAAGTGGTTCCTATCAAATATGAGACATGGATAATGTCGAAGAAATCATGGCATATTGAGGAAATTATGGGCTTGTTGAGGAAATCGTGGACTTAGATTAGATCTCTTTCTCTCATGTGGCTTGACCCTATAAATAAGCCAAGATAGATACAAAGAAAAAAAAAAATCTAAACCACTCACAATTCGTGAATATCCAACTAGGAGTAGTTAAATTATCAATTTTAGGAGTAGATTAGTGATAGCTTTTTCCAACTCCCATTTCTTTTCTTCTGTCGATTGTTGTATTTTTCAATTCTTTGTTCTTATTTAAGTTCATGCAACTTGTAGCAAGTAACAATTTATTTGAATAATGCATATTCTGTTTTGTTTTATTTGTTCTTTATTTAATTACCTCAAAGGAAGTCCTTAATCTGTTTAAGGTATAGAACTCAATCACAAGTCTGATCTTTTTTGTGTTTGTGTGAAAATTAATTTAAGTTAATCACTGTTGATTAGGCATAAACTAAATTTTTACAAACACATATCCTAGAAATAACAAACATGTAAAAATTAACTATTTGTCAATTACCTAATAAGACTAACAGGGATGAGGGCCAAAGACTAAGCCTGAATGAAAGGTGCAAAAATAATTGCAAAACAACAAATGAAATTTTAAAAATCACTATTTTGAGAGAGAAGGAGAAAGAGAGGTGTAAAGAATTTTTTTCTTATAAAAAGGAAGCAATGGAGACATGTGAGAGAAAAATTTATATGAAAGCAGTGAGAGACTTAGAACGTAAGCTTTATTTTAGGAAGAGATTTACGTAAGCTTTATTATGGGAACTAATTCCCCAAATCATAGATGTAATTTGTCAAGTAAACTTTTACAATTTGAATCCCATAATTATACGTGACCATTCCGTTAATGTTTTGTTGACTACAAATCTAATTTTCAAATTCTAATTTTTAGTAGCTAATGTATATTTAAAAAAATAATTAAAAAAATCAACATAATTGCCAATTATTAATTGGGTTGAAGTTTTGGAATTCCTAGAGCCCTAATTGTTAGAAAGATCCTTTTACCTTATATATAGTACTAGTAACAAAGTGCTATGCACGGAATGAAAGTTTCGTATCTTTTTATTACAAAATATTGTCAAATGAAAATAATTTATTGTATTTATTTGAACTATATAAAGAAATTTCTATTAATTCAAAAATAGTTGAATAATCTTAAACTAACTATTAAAATTTAATTGTTAAAAGAATGCCAAATTTCATTAAGGGATATTTTGTTATCAACGTTCTATATTGATTAAGTGAATTATATGCTAAGTATATTTGGTATAGAGGTTTCAACTAAGCTAGGGTCATATTGAGCTTGAACTACAAAGAAATATTATGAGTCAACTCAACTTTAACACAACATCTGGACTAATACATTCATCCTAAGTTTAAGCCTACAAAAATTCTAAATTTTAAGCTCACTCAATTAACTCAATATATATTGATTATTATTAATTGTTTTTTATATATATTTTTGGCAATGTCTCGGAGTGATTTTAAATGAATTATACTTTTTAATAATAATTTCTGATTATGCAGTTTGGTCGACAGGAGATGGGTCGGAGAGGATCCGAATGCTCAATGAGTCGATTGGCCTTCGTCTTCCTAGTAGCACTTGTGACAAGTCTAGCAGGAAGGTTTCAAAGTGGGGGTGATTCTTCTTGAGGACCCTCCGACGATCACGTTAGTGAAGTATCTGAGAAGAAGGAAGAAGCTTAGAGAGAAATGAGAGAATTGAGAGAGTAGTATTAGAAAGTGAGCTAGTAATCCGTTACCATATGGCCTTCAGCTTCCCTATATCTCTTACCAATTATTCCCTTGTCAATTCACACTGTCTTATTGGCTGAAAGTCTATGTCCTACTTGCCGCCAGCTATGGCGGTTTCACCATGCTGCAGAGGGAGACGACCTTATCACATTTAATGTTTGACAGTCTCATTTAATGCTTCATTTAATGCTTAGCACGTGGGGCCCAGTGGCTTGTAAGGTTTTTTTTTTTTGCCACGTGGCCAATTTCTTGCTTGACATGTACCCAATCGGCAATTGGGTTGACTGCGATGGGCTCTTTGATTGAGCCAACTATTGGGCTTTATGATGATAATTAATCGAATGGTCATTCGGGCGGCTCGTGCATACTACGGGTTAGGCCCTCCTAGGCCATACCCATCAATTTCAATTCAGACCATTAACAAAATTTAACTATAAATGACTATTGACCTTTTGACAAATGTTTGAGTTTAAACCCTAAAACACACATATACATGGATATATATTTTCTTATTGTTTATTTTGTTATAAATGTTTTTAAAAAAAGGTAAATATGCAGAATGTTAGAAATAAATTATTTTAAAAAATATTATTTAATTCAAAAGCACAAAACTTTAAAAAATTGATTAAAGAAAACTAAAATGAATCAAAATAATATTTTTGCAATATTTGCACTTAAAAAATTAATGTTAGGATAATGTGATTTATTTATTTATTTATTTATTTTATAAAGGTGTGATTTATGGTATTTTAAAACTATAACTAAGTTCATTAAGAAGTATAATTTAATTAGAATTACTCTGCTTGATTTTGAAACTCAAATACAATTTTTTTTAGTTTTTTGTTTTTGTTTTTCGTATTTTTTTTATACTTATTCATTTTTTTTTTCAAATTTTAATAAATTTTTAATTTTTTTTTACATACACGTAATCTAATTGCATCTAAAAATAAAATATGTGAAGAAATCTGAAAAAAGATCATTAAAATGAAAAAATAAAAAAAATAAAAAATGACACGTGTTTTATATTTTTTTGTCTTTAGTAATTTTTTTTAAAAAAATCATAAGTATCTTATTCTTTAGATGCATTTAACTAAAATATTAAAAACAAAAAATATTTATAAGAATATTTTAATAAAAAATAATAATTAATAATTAATTATTTTTGTGACATAACATACTTTCTACAATTTAAAAAATCTTTTCATATTAGATTTTGGAAGAAGTATAATTTTAAAAAAAAAATTGTATTATAGTCCATTGACATATTAATGGATTAATTTAAAATTATTTATCCCAGTCGCCCCCCCAAAGTTTCGTATCAGCCCAGATCTACAGTTTCTGTCGTCGCTAGCTAGGTTTTCGATCTATAGCTCCCTATCGCCGCCATGGCAGTTGCAGGTAATTGCCTATTTGTGTATTTTTTTTTTATACAAAACCATTGACAAGACTTGTTTGTATATGTATATAGAGGAAATATCATTTTGTTTCTCAAATTGTTACGTATTTTTTAATTTGACTCCATACTTCGTGTGTGAGTAGTTTTCCGATCACACTGCCCTCCTTAGTGAATCAGCTGTAGAACACAGGCAGAATAGATGGCACCCTGCTATCTGCACAGAAAGAAAAGGCTCCGGCGGTGGTTCTTCCACCCGGGGACACTCCGACGATCAAGTCAGTATCTCTCAAAGATAATACAAGTATTTAAATTACTGCTCAAGACTCAAAATTGCGTACCTTAGACCCGCCGGGGGTGCCCTTCTTTTATAGTCTTTCTCTGTCCTAGTCCCACTAGAAGTCTCACTTCTATGGACTCTCATTCAATACTTACTCTGGACTCTACAAGAGATAAGGATAGACTCCCTAAGAATACTATCATTATCCATCTTGAAGTCTTTCTTCATTCTAGGACTCTTGCCCCTTATCTGATCATCTCGGATTCCGATATCTTCGGCGGTAACCCCGGACTCCTGTATTCTCGCAGATAACCTCTGCAACTCTGAGGTAACCTCGGTGTAACTACCACGACACGTGGAATCTCGGCTGACACTTCGGTGTCACCTCGGCCACGTGTTGGTATTCAGAAAATACATCCCCACAACTGCCCCCTAGGTTCTATTACCTCGGTCGTCTGAGGTGATGGAACCTACATTGGTACTCTTGCTGAACATCGGCTCGAGATCTTATGCCTCGGGTATATCAACCTGTAAAATTTTACCCCGGCAAGATACTGTCCTGCAGACTTTTCATAAATCCCGACAAGTGTATATACTTATAACTTTTCTCAAATTTCAACAAATGTGTAAACAAATTTTACTCTACTGTAAATTGCAACAAATTTCAACAGATGATTAAAATATCATATACTAGCTTAACTTTACCTTTGTAAATTGTTACAAATTTCAACAAGCAAAACCGTTACCTCGGCTTAACTTTGGTTAAGCATCTTCCTGTCATAACTTAACTTGTAAATTCACACATAATTTCAACAAGTGTTACTCAGTGACCTTGGTCTACCTTCAACTTGTAAATTGCTACAAATTTCAACAAGCGATAGACAAGGAATTATCTCAGCTTAACTTCAACTTGTAAATTGCTACAAATTTCAACAAGTGTTAAGGAATGTTCTCAGCTTAACAACTAGTAAATTGCTACAAATTTCAACAAGTGTCAAGGAATTCTTTGTCAGCTTAACGACTTGTAAATTGCTACAAATTTCAACAAGCGTTAAGGAATGTTCTCAGCTTAACAACTTGTAAATTGCAACAAATTTCAACAAGTGTCAAGGAATGTTCTCAGCTTAACAACTTGTAAATTGCTACAAATTTCAACAAGTGTCAAGGAATGTTCTCAGCTTAACAACTTGTAAATTGCTACAAATTTCAACAAGTGTCAAGGAATTCTTGGTCAGCTTAACGACTTGTAAATTGCTACAAATTTCAACAAGCGTTAAGGAATGTTCTCAGCTTAACAACTTGTAAATTGCAACAAATTTCAACAAGTGTTAAGGAATTCTTTGTCGACTTAACGACTTGTAAATTGCTACAAATTTCAACAAGCGTTAAGGAATGTTCTCAGCTTAACAACTTGTAAATTGCAACAAATTTCAATAAGTGTTAAGGAATTCTTTGTCGGCTTAACGACTTGTAAATTGCTACAAATTTCAACAAGCGTTAAGGAATGTTCGGTCTTAACTTCGGTTAAGAATGTTCTCGGCTTAAGTACGATTAAGCATCTTCTTGGCTTAACTTCGGTTTCTCGGCTTAACTAGTAAATTCACACAGAATTTCAATAAGCATTTCTCTCTTTGCCCCCAATGCGAATTCAAGTTTCACTTGGGTTCTCATTATTCAAAAAACGACTGTGCATAGTTTCATAAGTTGCGAAGAATCCTGCTAAGATTTTATTGATCATTTCGGCAAAGAAAAATAAAATTAAACAGTCATTTAATGATAGAAAAACTTTAAATTACAAGTGTTCCATGGTCTAGGCAATGCTTTGCCTTCATTATCTTCGAGCCGATATGCTCCATTTCCCAACACCGATGTGATTCTGTAAGGTCCTTCCCAGTTTGGGCCAAGCTTGCCCTCTCTGGGATCCTTCTTATTGCCGACGACTTTTCTCAAAACTAGGTCGTTGACTTGAAAATCCCTTGGATTAACCTTCTTGTTGTAAGCTTTGGCAAGTTGTTGCTGGTATGCCGCAAGTTGGATTGCAGCTTTCTCTCTTCTTTCTTCTAGTAGATCCAGATCTCGGGCTAAGAGCACATCATTAGTCCCATTCTCAACTCCCTGTGTTCTGATCCCTGGGATGCCGATCTCCAATGGAATGACTGTTTCTGTGCCGTAAGCCATGGCAAAGGGGGATTCCCCTGTTGATCTTCTCGGCGTAGTGCGATATGCCCAGAGTACATTGGGCAATTCGTCTACCCACTTTCCTTTTGCTGCCTGCAACCTCTTCTTTATCCCATCCAGAATTACCTTGTTGGATGCTTCGGCTTGCCCATTACTTTGTGGGAAGCTTGGTGTTGAAAAGTAATTCTTTATCTTGAACTTTGCACAAAAATTCTTGATGAGTTTGCTGTCAAACTGTGTTCCATTGTCGGCAATAATTGCTCTTGGAATCCCAAATCTGGTGATGATGTTTTTCCAGATGAAGTTCTTCACATCTACATCTCGGATTTTGGCAAGAGGCTCTGCTTCTATCCACTTCGTGAAGTAGTCCGTCGCCACCAGTAGGTACTTCCTCTGCCCAGTTGCTTGGGGCAATTGTCCGACGAGATCCATGCCCTATTGGGCAAATGGCCAAGGGCTGGAAACTGAGTTCAGGTCAGCAGCTGGCTGATGTATCAAAGGTGCAAACCTCTGGCATTGTTCACACTTCTTCACATAGGCTTCTGCATCTTTTTGCATATAGGGCCACCAATACCCCTGGGTAATGGCCCTATGAGCTAACGATCTGCCCCCTATGTGGCTTCCACAAACTCCTTCATGAATTTCATATAAAAAGTCTTCGACCTGAAGAGGGTGTACACACCTCAAAAGAGGTCCAGTGAAGGATCTTCTGTAGAGATGTCCTTCTGCTGTCAGAATGAATCTTGCCGACTTCAATCTGACCTTGTGTGCTTCCTTTCGTTCTTCTGGCAGCTTTCATTCTTTCAGGAATGCAACAATTGCGTCCATCCAGCTTGGTCCCATGTCCACACATAATGCTTCCTGCATTGTGTTTGGTGGATCTATGCTCGGTCCCGGTAGGTAATCGGCCATTATTGTCCTTGTCTTTCCGGTTTGCATTGAACTTGCTAAGTTGGCCAACGCATCGGCGTGGTTGTTATCATCTCGGCTAACCTGAAGAAGTCGGCAGTTTTGAAACAAGGCTGCCAGCCTGATGACTTCTTTTGTGTATGCCGACATTCTTTCATCTCGAGCAGCAAACTCTCCTGTAGTTTGATTTACTATAAGTTGTGAGTCGCAAAAAACAATTACCTCATCTGCCTCTGCTGCTGCTGCCAGCTTTAGTCCAGCAATCAATGCCTCATACTCCGCCTCATTGTTCGAGGCCTTGAATCCCAGTCGAATGGACTGCTCCAATATCTCTCCATCGGGGGATATTAACACTACTCCTGCCCCCGCCCCCTGCCGGTTTGAGCTCCCGTCAACGAAAAGTTGAAAGGAGTCGCCGATGTAAATGCTGCAGGGTCTGAGTTTTTCCTTCCTTGGTTCTTTAGCCTTCGACTGGGCTTCTCCTTCCTTGTTTGGACATCGTTCATCTCGGCTCAACGGAGCCCGATGTTCGATGTACTCTGGCAAGAACTCGGCCATGAAATCGGCCAAGACTTGGCCCTTAATTGCTGTTCTCGGCCTGAACTCTAGGTCATATTGGCCCAAAACTACGGCCCATCTTGCTATTCTTCCAGTTAAGTCTCCTTGTTGTAACAGGGATTTCAGTGGGTGTTCTGTTAGTACCACTATCTTGTGAGCCTGAAAGTAATGGTTTAGCTTTTTCGAAGCCATTACTAAGGCTAGCATTAATTTCTCCAGTGGCAAATACCTTTTTTCTGCATCGGCCAAGGTTTTGCTTACATAGTAAACAGCCTTCTGCTCTCCCTTCTCTTCTCGGATTATCACTGCACTTACTGCGTGCTCAGAAACTGCTAGGTATAAAAACAGTTCCTCTCCAGGCTGAGGTGTGGAGAGAACTGGAGCCGTGGTAAGATATTTCTTCAGGTCGGCCAAAGCGGCCTCACTTTCCTTTGTCCATAGAAAATCCGTGGCCTTTTTCACCAGATTGAAAAAAGGTTTACATTTGTCCGAACTTCAGCTTATAAACCTGTTTAGGGCTGCGGCCCTTCCAGTAAGCATTTGAACCTGTTTAGCCGATGTCGGACTCTGTAATTCCAGGATGGCCTTGATCTGATCTGGGCTGGCTTCAATGCCCCTTCTAGTCACTAGGTATCCCAAGAACTTACCGGATCCGACTCCAAATGCGCATTTCGATGCGTTGAGTCGGAGCCGATATGTTTTTAGTATGTCAAAGACCTCTTTTAGGTCAGCAAGATGATCTTTTGGTTCCTTGGTCTTTACGACCATGTCATCAATGTAGACTTCTACTGTTCGGCCAATCAAGTGCTTGAACATCTTGGTCACCAGCCTTTGATAGGTTGCTCCTGCGTTTTTCAACCCAAAAGGCATGACCTTGTAACAATACAGGCCTTTTGGAGTGATAAACGCTGTCTTCTCCTCGTCCGGGGGGTACATGGCTATCTGGTGATACCCCCTATAAGCATCTAAGAAGCTCATCCTTCCATGTCCAGATGTGGCGTCCACCAACTGGTCGATCTTTGGCAGAGGGAAGCTGTCTTTGGGACAAGCTTTGTTCAAGTTTGTAAAATCTACGCAGACCCTCCACTTGCCATTCTTCTTCTTTACTACCACGGTGTTTGACAACCACGTCGGATAATTGGCTTCTCTGATGGCCTTGGCCTCCAGAAGTCTATCCACTTCCTCCTCCACTGCTTCGACGTGCATCAACGTCGGTCTTTTGGCTCGTTGTATTACAGGTTTGGCCGACCTATCAACGTTGAGTCTGTGACATGTGACCTCGGGGTCAATGCCAGGCATTTCATAAGGTGTCCAGGCGAACACCTCAATATTCTTCCTCAAAAAGGCTTCCAGCTCCCTTTCCTCGTCTTCGGCTAATCCTGTGCCGAGAAGAAAGAAACGTTCTTCATCGCCCTCCTTGACGAAGATCTTCTTCAGTGCTTCTTCACTTTTCTCGGTCGGCTCCTTGCCGACATCATCTAGGACCTTCATGTCCTCTTCTTCAACTTCTGCCTTCTCTGGTTCCCGAATGTTGCAGGTTAACTTCATTGCTGCCATGGAGCAATTTTTCGCCTGCAACTGATCTCCTCTAACTTCCTCAATCCCATGTTCTGTTGGGAACCGTAGCAGTTGATGCAATGTTGAGGGAACCGCCCCCATTGTATGCAACCACGGCCTCCCTAAGATGATGTTGTAAGGCGAGGGCGTGTCAATCACAATGAACTCTGTCTTGATCTTCTTCGTGCCAGCTTGTACTTCCAAGCTTGTTGCGCCTAATGGCCATGTCGGCGTTCCATTGAAGCCGACCATCGGGCCGTTTGACTGATCCATGTCATCAGGGTGAAGGCCTAGCTCCTTGTAACATCTGACATACATGATGTCGCAGGAGCTGCCTTGATCAATCAGGATGCGTTTCACTTGGCACTCCCCAACCTGGAGGGATACTACCAAGGCATCATTGTGCGGGTGCTGAACCATATCTAGGTCGGCTTTTGTGAAAGCTATCATCTGTCCTCGGCACTCTTCAGGCCGAGGTCTTTTTAGTCCGACCTGGTTGACGTGCTGTAGGTGTCTTACCCTCTGTGTCTCCCCCCGTATGTCGTTTTCATTCACCTTTGAGTGGATCACATTAACCACCCGAGGTCCGCCTGCCTGTGGTTGTTGCGCTAGCGGTGGCGGGGCTGCTGGTGCTTGAGGCAATCGTGCCTGTTCTTCACTCGTTCTGGCCTCATCCACAAGGTCTCTCAGCTGGCCTTGCCTCACCAAGTCTTCTAAGTGTGCTTTAAGGGCTCTGCAACCCTGAGTTGGGTGCCCCTCCTCATTGTGGTAAGCACAACGCCTACCAAGGTTTCTTCCCATGAATTCTCCTGGCGCCCTTGCCGGCGCCCTGAAGTAGGGCTGATTCCGAATTTGGTCAAGGACTTTGGGGACCGGAATTCGGAACACTGTTGTCACTGCCTGCTTAGCCCTCAACTCCGTCTCTTGTTTGTTGGGCCCATTATTACCTCGGCCTCGCTTCGGCGAGCCGTTGACTTTTTCTGGCTTGGTCTCCTTATTCCCCAATGTATCTTCCTCGGCTCTGGCGTACTTCTCGATTCTCGCCATGAGCTCTTCCATGCTCTTTGGCAAGGTTTTTGCCAAAGACTTCCGCAGTGGGCAGTCATCCTTCAGGCTGTTCTTGAAAGACACGACCGCCACCTCCTGATTGCACTCAGGTATACGATTGAATACCTCATAGTACCGCTTTGCATAGGCCCTAAGGCTTTCATCTTTGCCGATCTTCAAAGCCATCAATGCATCCACCCTCAATGGCTGCAGTTTGTTTGTTATGAACCTGGCCACAAACATCTCGGTCAGGCCTTCCCAATTCTTCACGCTCCCCTTCGGTAATTTGTGGAACCAATCCGATGCAATTTCCCCGAAGGATGAAGGGAACACTTTGCAGAGCAACGGCTCGTTCCCACTATATAATGCCATTGAATTCAAAAATAATCCAACATGGAAGTTAGGGTCCGACTTACCATCATATATCTGGAACCTCGGCATACTGAATCTTTTCGGCGCAACGAATCTGTCCAATTCCACCGTGAATGGTGTCCTCGGCTTAACCGAGGAGGTCACTTCAACTCCGGCATTCTCTTGCTTCCTCTTGAGGTAATCTCTCAAGTCTTCTTTACTCCTCCCTGGAGCCCGGCTGTCTTTGGATTTCAGCCTTTTCGGCGCACTACTCTCGGCCTCATGGTGGTCTCTTTTCGATCCTTCCCCGCAGGATGCATCGAAACACAATACCCGCCCCTGAACCTGCCGATGTTCTTTGGGGTCTGCCTCCTTCTCGTGATATGTCCTTCGGGACTCTTCTCTTCTTTGTTCTTCTCGGCCGACTTCCCTGGAAGGTCGGTGAGAGTGTCTTCCACTCCTCGTGTGCTGGGGGGCTTCGGGGATTACTTTATGTCCCTTCTTCTGGGTGTTTGCTGCCGGCATTGGTGTGTCCTGTAGCGGGTACGGCGGCTGCATCACATTATTTTGCATCATGAAGTTGACGACCGATTGAAGGTCTGCCAACTTGTTTGCCATCTCCTTTACTTCTTCATCCCTCCTCAGACGTCTGTCTTTCCAGATCTGGAGGTTGTCCTCGTCATAGTACTTGCCATGGTCCGCTTTCTTTGATGCTTTGCCATCTCGGCCGACGCCTTTCTCTGTGTGATCCTGATCACGTGCTTCTTCGTTGTGGTCTCCTCCTTCAGCGTTAGGGTCGACGGGTCTTCCACTCCCAACAGGAGTGTCGTCCCTAATCTTTTCCATCTGCGTGTCACTGGCCATCTACTCTTCTTTCGTTCCCACAGACGGCGCCAAATTATGTGAGTAGTTTTCCGATCACACTGCCCTCCTTAGTGAATCAGCTGTAGAACACAGGCAGAATAGATGGCACCCTGCTATCTGCACAGAAAGAAAAGGCTCCGGCGGTGGTTCTTCCACCCGGGGACACTCCGACGATCAAGTCAGTATCTCTCAAAGATAATACAAGTATTTAAATTACTGCTCAAGACTCAAAATTGCGTACCTTAGACCCGCCGGGGGTGCCCTTCTTTTATAGTCTTTCTCTGTCCTAGTCCCACTAGAAGTCTCACTTCTATGGACTCTCATTCAATACTTACTCTGGACTCTACAAGAGATAAGGATAGACTCCCTAAGAATACTATCCTTATCCATCTTGAAGTCTTTCTTCATTCTAGGACTCTTGCCCCTTATCTGATCATCTCGGATTCCGATATCTTCGGCGGTAACCCCGGACTCCTGTATTCTCGCAGATAACCTCGGCAACTCTGAGGTAACCTCGGTGTAACTACCACGACACGTGGAACCTCGGCTGACACTTCGGTGTCACCTCGGCCACGTGTTGGTATTCAGAAAATATATCCCCACACTTCGATTTATTTTAATTTAGTATTTGAACTTTTAATAAGTTGATCAATTTAATTTCTGCCATCACATTCCGTCTATAATTGGACAGAATGTGCTGACGTGGTATAAAAGTTCATTTAGAATCATTTTATCCTCCAAACTATACCTTAAAAATCAATTTGCCCCCCAAATATAAAAAATTAAATTTAAATATTTAATAAATATTTTTTATCTCAATAACGAAAAATTAAATTTTAAATAATATATACTTTATAAAAAAATAATAAAAAAATATAAAAGTCCTCATTTAGAATTATTTTCAAACTATGAAGTATGAATACTTCAACAAACATGTCGTACCCGTACTGGTTACTTACTGGATTTTGAAAAAAAATTCCCACTCAATTTTGAAATTACTACTAGCCGATCAATTTTATTGAAATTAATTTGGGTAAAAAACTAGTTACAATTGTGCACGCGCACACGCGTAGAGTAGTCAAGAAATTTTCGGCTCAGTAGAATCAACTCGAGATAATTTGAAACCTATGAAATACAAGTATGAGTATGAGTACTGGCATTGGTACGATATGAGTACATCGACATGATAAAATCTTTAAAAAGTAAGGTATGATGCGGGTATGGTTTAATACACTTGTAAAAAAATATTTATTTTTAATTTGAAATAATACAAAAATTGATTAAATAGTTTAATTTGTTGAATCCAACATACAATTGACATTTAACGCCAAAAGCATAGGTATAAGATAAAATTAAATATTATTATATTAAATAACTTATAAACCATAACTTAATTTTAAAACCATGCTAAGCACAAAATTAAAAATGAAAAAGAAGTTTAGTAAAAAGAATTTAATCTTTGTAGTAGAAGAAAAATATTATTTTCGACTGAGGTACGACACGGCTTAAATATATATTAGATATGTCTGGGTATGCCAAAAATTAAGAAAGAAAATTTTGAGTACATATTTTGTGTACCCAATACGTATGTAGAAATATCAAATGTTGGTAAGTACCCGGTACAAGTACGACATATTTGTCGAATTATCCATGCTTCATAGTCTCAAAATAATTCAAAATGAGAATTTTTATATTTTTCATTATTTTTTTGCAAAGTGTATATTATTTAAAATTTAATTTTTTTATATTTGGGGGGCAAATTGATTTTTAAGTTATAATTTGGAGGGTAAAATGAAATTCCAAATGAATTTTGGTGCCATGTCAACACATTCCGTCCAATTGTAGATGGAATGTAACGATAGGGGTTAAATTGATCAATTTTCTAAAAGTTCGAGTACTAAATCGAAATAAATCGAAATATGGGAATCAAATTAAAAAACGCGCGATAGTTTGGAGGGCCAAATGATATTTCCTCATGTATGTATATACTAGAAGTGGTGCATAGGATCGTGAAGAGCCCAATTGAATTTAAAATATTAATAGCAAAAACTGAAAGAATTTTTGAATATGAAAACTGAAACAGTTGCAAAATTTTAGTTTGGGAAATGCTAGATTTCATGAAAAATGGATCATGAAAACCATCATGAAATGATCTGCACCGTTAGATCATGAAAACCATACCTGATCTAACGGTACAGATCCTTTCATCATGGTTTTCATGATTTTTTTTCATGAAACCTAGCATAACCCTTTTAGTTTTCATACTAGCCCCCAAGATTTTGAAACCGAATCTGTTATTTGTGGGTCTGAACTGGCAGTCAAAAAAGCATATCACCAATTTGGGTGCTCACATTATAATAAGTAAAAAGGTGTGCACGGGTGTGCTTGGAATTGACAGTTACACAGGATTTATGGTGTGGTTGAATTTACAATTACATATGGGTAATTTAGGAATATAAAAAGTTGTGATAGAAAAAGTGTGCTGTGGGAAAGTGGTTTGGAAATACTCTTTTGATCCTGGGAGACGCCCGTGATCCTCAGCTAGTCACTTGAAAATGAATAAACACTCTGGTCGGGGGTGCCAGAATTAATACTCCGACGGGCAAGTCAATCTCTACTCTCTGGATTACTTGTATTTTAAGTTAAGCGTAATGATTCTCACATACCTCTTTCTGGCTGGTGTTCTTCTATTTATATCCTCTCTTTCTTGGGCCTCGGGGCTGGGCCCACTTTCTATTCGCCGTATAACTATTTATTCGGCTTCTTTTGTTACAAATCGCTATTCACTCGGCCTCTCACTCAACCGGTTGTTTGGCCGGATAGGGTAGGATTTAAATGTGCAAGACGGGGCCGAATGCGATGCGTATATTTTGACTTCTAGGTCCAACTATTATGCTTCTCTACGGCTCATGATATTCGGCCCCCACAATTGGCCCCCAATCACTCCACTAACGACAATTAGCGGGGGTGTTTGGTTTTGAACTCGAAAAGTCTGAGCCAAAATTCGGCGGCTAACCTCATTTCAACGCGGATGTCAGAGCACACACCTCTCGGTTATCATTTCAACTTCCCGCCCCTTCGTACGCCTCCATTTATTGTGATTTAAAATCTTGTCGTCTTTTCAAACACACATCTTTGGATGCTTAAGAGTTTTTGGACTGCCTTCCGACTCACCTCTGCAACTTCCATTCAACCTTCATTGTCCTCTCTGTTTCTTGTAAGTTTTCTTCCTCTCTGCTTCCTCTCTGCTTTGAATCCCTTTTCCTGGTTCACCTTTAGTTTAGTACGCTCCTATAGGCTGTCCGAAATGGCAAAGCATCTGAAAGACCTTCTCCCCGCGGATCGAATCTCTGGCTTTCGACGCCATTTTTCCATCCCTGCTGACGTTCGTCTATCACTTGTGACAGACGGCACCCTCGATATGGAGAGGGCTGATGAGAGCTCCATCATCTTCCCTCTCCTATCAATCGTAGAGGGTGGAGTCCGTTTCCCCCGTTCACCCATTCCTCAGGGCTGTCCTTCGCCATTGGGGTCTAATCCATTCCCAACCCAATGTTAACTTTTTTAGAATCGTAATGGGGATTGTAGCATTAAACCGTCGCCTTAGGATTAACCTCGGCATACCTGCTATTCGGCATTGTTATGCCTTGGCCAAGTCTTCTAGTCGACACGGGCGCTATTTTCTCAGGGCCAAGGACACTGACCATCAGTTAGTGACCATGTTTTCCAGCTCTGGCAAGCGAGTCGATGACATGATGGTCGTTGTCTGAGGTAACTGGGAAATCGGCGAAGGCGAGGACCGCTTAGATCCCATTCCTAGACGGAGGGGCGAACCAGGTGGCCGTATAGCCCTTTGCACTATTTTTGTTGCATATACAAGACTTTATCTTTTTGGTCTCATGGTTCGATTTGTGCAGGAAACGATTTGAAGAAAGTCTTGACTTCGACTGACGACGCCGTTCTCTCAGAGATCAAAGTTGCGCTGAAATACTTAGGCCGTCCAAGCCTTCAAAAACAAGGGAGTGCGGCACACGTTCTTCTTCAATACGAGCCGACGTACACGACCTTCTCAGCAGTAGAAAACATCTCGGTTCCGAAGGGTGAAGAATTTCTTACGGCTCTTATTTTAAACAACTTCAGGAACTTACGCCAAATCAGTTTTGAAGGATCCAACTCGGAACGTGCGGAAGTCGTAGAGGTTGGTGAAGAATCAGGCCAGTCCGAGGCCAAAGTAGACGAGGCCTTAAGGGAAGCCATTAAGGAGGCCGGCCTCAATTCAGCCAACCCTTCGTCCACCTCGGGTCAGGAAGTTTACGACGACGTCTTTATTGGGTTAGAAGATCTTCCCGGCGCATACCCCGAAGATATGGCCAGGTTGTCACTCACGAAACTTGCAAAAAAGAAAAACGCCGAACGAATGGACGCGCGGCAGAGAGCAGAGGCCATTCGAGCGGAGGCCATCCGATCCGAAGTGCCACCCGTCGTCGACGTTGAGCCCCCCTGCCTATTATTGAGGAGACGACTCAAACCCGAGATGCGGAGTCGAAGCCGATCGTGTCAGCAAATCAGGAGGCTGAATGAAGGGCGGAGAAGCGTCCTGCTGAGGTTGAGGCCGGCTCTAGAGAAGACCCTGCTGACAAACGGCCGCGTCTAGAGGAGTCGGATTTGGTTGTGCCTTTTGTGGTTCAACCAAGGATAAAAAATGTGTCGATCCCCTCCGATGCGTCGGCTATGAAAGATCCAGCTGTGGCGCTGAGCATGGCCTCATCTGTTTCATTGTCGTCTGATAAGGCGGCTTTCCACTCGGAGCCAGACCTTTTAGCAATAGCGCTAGCCGCTCAATCGGCTCTTCTGGTAAATTTCTTGATCTTGCCTTTCCCCTTTATGCATACAATTTGGTTTTAATCTCCTATTTTGCAGACGGTCGGAAGGATAGCAGAGTTAGGCCGTCGTCAGCACGACGCCATCGAACGGATTGGCCATTTATAATCCGAAGTTGAGGGCCAAAGGAGCCGGGCTGAGTTCGAAGCGGCGCGGGCAAAGATGGAGTCTGCAAGGGCCGAGGCCGAAATAGAGAGGGCAAGAAATGTAGACCAACTCAGATTGGCTGCCAACCAGAGGGCAACTGCGAGCGACGCTGCGCTCAAGTTAGCCCAAGAGGCGATCGCTAAACTTGAGGCGGACTTAGCAGAATCAAAGGCGACGAAAGAAGTAGCTGACTATGAGGCTAAGAAGGCGTATGAGGCTAGGCAAAATGCTGCCCTTGCCAATTACGTGGAAGAAGTCCCCAAATTTGAGAATCGGGGATTCAAACACGGCTGGCTCAAAGCCCTTGCTACTTGTAGACGTCCCCGAACGCCCCGGGAGGGTTAAGTCCCGTTCTGTTCATTTGGGTTCACTACAGCTCAAGGACTCGATTGTCACGGTTCTAAATCTTGAACCAAAGAGTCCAAATCCGGCAAATCGTTTTTGAGAAAACAGATTTTTGAAAGAAGTGCCAAACATGGACTGCTTTGCCAGATACAGAGTCGCCACCTAAATATTTTTTATGGGGAAATTTAGGAAACCCTGACTCAGTGCCAAAGGCCACGTGTCCGTCATCACCAAAGTTGCCTCGGCTCGGGAACTTGGGTACGATTGGGGAAGGTCACTTCGTGAGCACCCCCGCTCACCCGGTCAAAGACCGGCCTCTACTAACCATGATATCTAGTTTTGAAAACATTGTGTGTTCTTATTCCGGTTGTTAGCCTAGATTTACTATGTGATGCGCACAGCATACAAGTATAAACTGAGTCGCCTGAATTGGAACAAAACACTTCATGTTTGTTTGTGAAAATGGTTTGCTACTCGCAAGTAGGCTTAAAATGCGGATTTTGCCACCCTCGGGTGGGCTTAGAAAACATGATTTTGCCACTGTCTAGTGGGCTTAAAACAAACATTTGATGAATTGTTCCAATCCAAATAACCCAACCTTCACCCACAGGCATTCAGGCAGTTATATCACATAAGCACAGCGCCTCATGGTAAGCATGCTATTCATGGCAGTCACTTACACGCATGCAAGGATGCTAAAGCATAAAAACTTACCGAGTACTCCAAGCCAAAACAGAAACTACATTAGAAATCATGCATGATCCTAAGTATACAGAAATGCCTAATGCAACACATGCAAAAATGCAAACTATAGCAGGCTCGGCTATTCTAAACATGGCATATGGAATGCTACAGCCAACATGTATTCAACTTGGAATTGAAATACAAATGCAGTTAGTATGATGCGCCGAGCCCGGTGCATGCAAAACAGATGAATGAATGCAAGCATGCTATCATACTGTATGCTAATTGAAATATGCCCTAATCTAACCATCATAAGCAGGTAAATAAAAGGGAAGAAAGACGTGGGGTTGGAAGACATACATCACACTCACGCACACTTATTACAATTATGCCCTCGCGCAGAGGGTCCGAATAAATATACAGTCCCGAAGAAAAGAATAGTACAGTCCAAATAATACAGTCCAAATAATGTACAAATTCCTAATTAATTTACAAATTAACTAAGAAAAATAATAAACCGGCATGCAAGCCAGGGACTGCCTCAACTCTGATGAATGATGTATGTTTGGGCTGCCTTGCGCGGAAATCCACTGGGATGCCCCAATTAGCCTATGTTTGCACTTGTTCTTGAAATGCGTGCCAAGCCTCGGAAGACTGCTGATTCTTGATTTTGCTGCAACAGAGAGCAAGAAAGAGGCATAGTAATGTATTTCACAAATGTATGCATGTTTCGATCCTCGTGCCATCAATCACGCATCTCGATGCATGATGGCCGAGGAGCCGAATTGCACAACTCGATATAGAATAAATGCACATGAAAACACAACAAGACCTAACTCCCTCATGGATGATCCGGAGTGTCAGTGACTGGGGAATTGAGACACGTTCCGTCACTCGGAGTACGGAACGTACCTCGTTTCCCGTGCCCGGGCTAACTCCTATCCCGAACACAATGCAATATGCATGACATGCATGAAATGCAACTAAGATACAACCTAACATGCAAAATGCTACGAAATGGCATACACGATGCACGAGATGAGATGGCATACACCATGCGCTAATATACAACCTAGCATACACAATGCTATGGAATGAAATGGCATACACAATGCAATATGGACTTACACTAACATGAGTGGACCTCAGCCACACTCACATGAGAGGCCATAAGATAGAAATGAGATATTCGAGATGCGTGCACACATGCACGCAAATCGAGGACCGACCCTAAGGCACAAAATGCCACTCCAACAAGACATGGAAAAACATGGAATATGGAATACTATCACACAAATTTCAGCAGCAAAAATTGATGCAAAACAGCCCCGAAACATGGCAAAAGTGCACCCGATGCATGAAATGAAACCCGAAATCCAAAATTAGGCACATGGAATGACTTATAGCTATACAAAGCATGCATTATTTGAACATGAGACCTAAAGACATAATCAAGGAAGTCCAAAAATAAGCATATTTGCAGTTTTAAGCAAGGCCAAACAGTGAGCACAAATGGGGCTAAGCTAGCATACAAAAATGGCCCCGGGAGAGAGGTAATGAAGCAAGTAGCAGATGCTGGCCATAAATGGCAAAGGGCCCTTCAACAATGTTGAAGAGGGGCCCAAAATACAGCATTTTACAGTTAAGGACCAGACCCAAAACAGTGTACAAGTAGGCCTAAAATGCTATGCAAAATAAGGCCAAAAAGAGGTTTAAACACAAAGTATACAAAGGGTGCCTCAAACAGTCAAAGACCCTTAATGAAACATGAAGAGGGGGTCAAAATAAGGCAATTTTCAGTTCGGACAAAAGTCCAAAAACAGAAGCACAGGGGGCTAATAAATCATGCAAAAATGAGGCCAAGAGAGGGGTAAAGAGACAAGTGACATATGGAGGCCCCAAACAGTGATGAGCCCTTCAAAAATGTTGAATAAGGGCTCAAAATAAGCTACATTACAGTTTACAATAGAGCTCAAAACAGTTTACATATAGGCCAAAAATGCTATGCAAGAAAGGGGGATACAAGAGGGGTAATGAAGCAAGTGTAAAATGGGGACCTCAAACAGTGAGAGACCCTTAATGAAACATGAAAAATAGCTCAAAAAAAGCCTATCTCCAGTTAGGGTCGGAGCCCAAACATGCAAGCATAAGGAGCTAAAATATAGACCAAGAAAAGAAAGAAAAGAGCAAAAATAGGGAAAATGAGACTCACTATTGAAGACTAGTCTTTCATCAACTCTTGGTCCAAAAATCTGAGCTTTCAACCTCTTCAAAAAAGTCCCAAAGTGCTAGAATGGAGGATGGAGGTCTTGTGCTATGAGTTGGTGTGTAAAAAATGGTGTAAGAATCAAAGGGTTTTGATGGTTAGAATGTAGAGAGAGAGAGAGATTTAATGTGAGAGCTCCACCAAAATTTTCTAACCCTTTTTCTAGAGCTGGAGGGTCTGTTATATAGACACAAGAGGGTGGAAAAGAGGGGGGAAAAATGGGGGGGAAATGAAATTCAAATTTCCCCCCAAAATTGGCCTAAAGGGAGATAAAGGGGCAAGTGATAGCTGCGGTTCTCAAAGCGAAGAGAGCCCTTCAACAAAGTTGAAGAGGGGCTCAAAACAAGACACTTTATAGTTTATGACTAAGTTCAAAACAGCTCACAAGTAAGCCTAAAATACCGTGCAAAAATAGGCCTAAAAAGAGGTAAAGAGGCAAGTGACAGATGGAAGCCTCAAACAGCAAAAGGTCCTTAATCAAACATGAAAAGAAACTCAAAATATGACTATCTCAAGTTCAGGTCGGAGCCCAAAAATGCAGAATGAAGGTTCGGGAGCCAAAACACGCAGTTTGGGGCCCCGAAAGTGGGCTGTTAGGCACCGGAAGTGGTGTCCGACCACGAAGTTGGTCTCTCGGACCACAGTGTCCCTCAAAAGGGAGGAAATAAGGTATGTGCCAAAAACCGGAGCAAACGGAGGTGGTTAAGCGGTCCCGAACAGAGGCACGCGGCCGTCGGCTCCGAAAAACCGGAAATCGGGCTCCAAACGGGAAAAATGGCCTACGACCACGAAACGTAGCCTATGGCCACTGAGAGATGATCTACGAGACCTCTCCCTCCTTTCGGGAAGAGAAAACAGAGAAAACGGAGCCTGGTTCGCAAACCGAGGCAAAAGCACAAAAGAGTCCGAAAATCCGGAGGTAAGGCTCGCAGCCGGGACTCCGCAACCTCAGAACGAGCACAATATGCAACATCACCAAGTGCTCAATCGGTGACGTCTGAGTCTTAAGGTCGGTCAAAAATGGGGTGTCTACACTACTACTAATGTGACATTGGCTATGCCAATTCCATATAAGCAAGTGGATATTGAGCCGCTGGAGTCTGACTCCAAGGATTGATGAGGGCGACAGTAATTTTTGTTTTAGGATTTTGAATGTAATTTTTGTTTTAGCTTTTTATCTAGTAGTTTTCACATGTAAAATGGCTACAGTCTGTGCCTAATTTTACTAATGAAAATTTTCCTTGTACTTCGTTGTTACTTGTGCTTAATGTTTCTATTGATGCATGGTATTGCTTTTTGCTTCTTTGGATAAAACATTCGTGTATATGTGACGATTAGATAATTAGGCAACTTAATAATTTACCATCATAGAATAGCCAATCAGGTTAGTAAATCTGCCCTTGCACCAGCCAATTTATGAACTCCATGAGCCGAATATAATTAGTTCATGGAGTGGCTATGGCATAAATTGATCAGCACAACGCCCAGGCTTAATAATTTACCATCGTAGAATAGCCGATCAGCTAGTAAATCTGCCCTCGCACCAGCCAATTTATGAACTCCAAGAACCGAATATAATTAGTTCATGGATTGGCTGCGGCATAAATTGATCGGCACAACGCCCAGGCTTAATAATTTACCATCGTAGAATAGCCAATCAGATTAATAAATCTGACCTTGCACCAGCCAATTTATGAACTCCAAGAGCCGAATATAATTAGTTCATGGATTGGCTGCGGCATAAATTGATCGGCACAACGCCCAGGCTTAATAATTTACCATCGTAAAATAGCCGATCATATTAGTAAATCTGCCCTTGCACCAGCCAATTTATAAACTCCAAGAGCCGAATATAATTAGTTCATGGATTGGTTGCGGCATAAATTGATCGGCACAACGCCCAGGCTTAATAATTTACCATCGTAGAATAGCCGATCAGATTAGTAAATCTGTCCTTGCCCCAGCCAATTTATGAACTCCAAGAGCCGAATATAATTAGTTCATGGAGTGGCTACAGCATAAATTGATCGGCACAACGCCCAGGCTTAATAATTTACCATCGTAGAATAGCTGATCAGATTAGTAAATCTGCCCTTGCACCAGCCAATTTATGAACTCCAAGAGCCGAATATAATTAGTTCATGGATTGGCTGCGGCATAAATTGATCGGCACAATGCCCAGGCTTAATAATTTACCATCGTAGAATAGCTTATCAGATTAGTAAATCTACCCTTGCCCCAGCCAATTTATGAACTCCGAGAGCCGAATATAATTAGTTCATGGAGTGGCTGCGGCATAAATTGATCGGCACAATGCCCAGGCGACTAATTTATGAACTCCAAGAGCCGAATAATCCGATCGGCATCTGGCTTTTAGAGTTTAGCATTAAAGAAGTCGCCTCGAGGGCGCTGCATACGTTAGAAATAAATGGGGTGAGTTCGCGCCAGTGATTCCACTTATTCTTGTTCAGACTCGATTTAAACTAGCTTTAGATAAGTGCGAATGTCAAGTAGACTGTTCTTCAACAGCAGAGGAGAAGGACGAACATTGGCTGAGCAAGACACTACAATGAATCGCAGCAGTGAGCCTACACGCATGGGAGGAGGGATGTCCAGGAAACGGGAAAAACGTCAGCCCCCAAGTCGTCGAAGCAGATCTCCTCGAAAAGAAAAACATCAAAGGGGGAGCTCCCCGCGTCCGCGACCGTTGAGTCTTGCGGTTTTCGTGGGGAATAAACCGATGACGGAGGCAGACTCCATCGTTAACGACCCAGGTGTAGCAGTCGAGTTCGCTCGACAGATCTTTCCACTGGAATTGCAGCAGTCGATGGTTGGTCGACAAGATTTCACAGAATTTCGAGAAGGCATCCATAGGGCGGTATACTGCTTATGAAGTCGGCATGCGCTTGCGCGCCGCGCGACAAGAAATAGAGAAGAAGGACGAACGAATTCGCAGTTTGGAGGCTCGCACGGAGAAAGCCGAACGGGAGCTTAAGGAGCTTAGGAGGGCTCAAACCACTGAGCCGTGTGCGGCAGGTCAATCTAATTCGGTCGTGGAGGAGAGGGTGACCCAACGGCTGTTAAGTCACGCCATTGCCGACCGAGATACGGCAAGTATGTTTGCCGTAGAAAATGGGAGGACCATGGGTTATGAAAATGGCTTCCACGTGGGTCGGAAGGTTGGGATCGACAAAACCAAAGAGAAACTTGCAAAGGAGGTTTACCGATGCAAGAACCGGGGGTTTAGGCACGGTTGGATTAAGGCACTGCAAGCCGCGGAGGCTCTCCGAGCGGCGGGCGTTGATTCGGCGTTGCCACGGTACCAACGTGATCACTTCCCCTTTTCCGCCTTCGAAGTCGAGAAGAGTGACGATGAAGGAGACGCCAGATAAAAGTAGACATTGTAATGCTCAAAGTAGACATTGTAGACATTGTAATGCAAAATTTATGTAATTATTGGTTAATTGAATAATAGTACACTTTCTATTTCAAGTGTTATTGTACTTTATAATTATATTAGTACACTTCATGCCAATTGATTAATCTAAGGACGCATTTTATTTTGAACATTCATATGGCATGTTTCGCCTACGTTTATACGGCATGTTTATACGGCATTCTACATGTTTATACGGCATGTTTCGCCACACATTTATACGTTTTGCCCCATTTCATTTTGAATGTTTGCATGTTTTAGACCTCGTTCGTATGGCTTGCCCCATTTTATTTTGAATGTTTGCATGTTTCAACCTATGTTTATACGGTGTCATGCACTAATGGGGCTCCGAGTTCGGAGACGGTCAATCGTCTTATCTACGAAGGACGCTCCGAATCCAGAGGCTT
Organism: Camellia granthamiana; assembly: GCA_036172215.1. NCBI lineage: Eukaryota > Viridiplantae > Streptophyta > Magnoliopsida > Ericales > Theaceae > Camellia > Camellia granthamiana. The sequence continues at coordinate 93,563,498 of CM069913.1, forward strand.
GATCGGCCTAAAGGTGTCGTGCACCAGCGGGGCTCTGAATCCGGAGACTTGTATTGGCCAATCGCAATATCAACGAAGGGCACTCCGAATTCGGAGGTTTTATCGACCCAAGGGTGTCTTGCACCGATGGGGCTCCGAATTCGGAGGCTTGTATTGGCCAATCATGATATCCACGAAGGGCGCTTCGAATCTGGAGGCTTAATCAGCCAATCGTGATTTCCACGAAGGACGCTCCAAATTCGGAGACTTGATCGGCCAATCGTGATATCCACGAAGGACGCTCCGCATCCGGAGACTTTCATTGGCTAGTCGTGATATCCACGAAGGGCGCTCCAAATCCGGAGGCTTAATCGGCCCAAATGTGTCATGCACTAGCGGGGCTCCAAATCCAGAGACTTGTATTGGCCAATCATGATATCCATAAAGGGCGCTCCGAATCCGAAGACTTAATCGCCCAATCGTGATTTCCACGAAGGGCGCTTCAAATCTGGAGACTTGATCGGCCAATCGTGACATCCACGAAGGGCGCTCCGAATCTGGAGACTTTCATTGGCCAATCGTGATATCCACGAAGAGCGCTCCGAATCCGGAGGCTTAATCGGCCAATCGTGATTTCCATGAAGGACGCTCCGAATCCGGAGACTTGATTGGCTAATCGTGACATCCACGAAGGGCGCTTCGAATCCGGAGACTTTCATTGGCCAATCATGATATCCACGAAGGGCGCATCGAATCCGAAGGCTTAATCGGCCCAAAAGTGTTATGCACCAACAGGGCTCTGAATCCGGAGACTCATATTGGCCAATCGTGACATCCACGAAGGGCGCTCCAAATCCGGAGACTTAATCGGCCAATCGTGATATCCACGAAAGGCACTTCGAATCCGGAGACTTGATCGGCCAATTGTGACATCCACGAAGAGCGCTCCGAATCCGAAGGCTTAATCGGCCCAAAGGTGTGTTGCACCGATGGGGCTCTAAATTCGGAGGCTTAATCGTCCCAAAGGTGTGTTGCACCAATAGGGCTCCGAATCCGGAGGCTTAATCGGCCCAAAGGTGTGTTGCACCAATGGGGCCCCAAATCCGGAGACTTGTGAACTGAATTGCGTGATGAAGAAATGAGAAACTTTGCATTGCAGAAGTGAAATATATACAAGTATCAAGCCCCACAAGTCGGGTCAATGATAGAATTTACGTAAATGCGTTGAATTCCAAGGCCGTGGAAGACTCCTTCCAGACATGCCTTTTAGTCGATATGCCCTTACTCCCGCGATCGAGTCGACCTAATAAGGGCTGTCCCAGTTAGGACCCAATTTTCCATCGGCCAATTTCCTGGCAACTGGGAGTACTTTTTTCAGGACCAACTCTCCTGGTGTGTAGCGGCGCAGCTGAACACGTTGATTATACGACTTAGCAAGCTGACATTGATACCACGCCACGAATGTAAGGGCACGGTCTCTTCGTTCTTCAATCAGAACCAAATCCAAGGCTAGCATCATGTCGTTTTGGCCCATATCAAAAAATTTCGATTTCAAGGTTGGGAGGCCGATCTCCAGGGGTATGATTGCCTGGGTTCCAAAGCATAGAGCAAACGGCGTTTCCCCAGTGGATCGCCTCGACGTAGTTCGATGAGCCCACAACACACTCGGCAATTCTTCGACCCATTTGCCCTTAGCTTTCTCCAGCCTCTTCTTGATGCCGTCCAAGATGGATTTGTTAGAGGCTTCAGCCTGACCATTGCTTTGCGGATAAGCCAGCGTGGAAAAGTAAGGCCGGATACCATACTTGTTGCACAACTCTCGGTAGACGCCACAATCAAACTGGGTGCCGTTGTCTGAGATAAGTGCTCTTGGAATGCCGAATCGTGTTATGATACTTCTCCAAACAAAACGCTTCACGTCGATATCTTGGATGTACGTTAGTGCCTCTACTTCTACCCCTTTTGTAAAATAATCTGTCGCAACAATCAAAAATCGCTTGTTACCCGGGGCGCGAGGCAATGGTCCGACAATGTCAAGTCCCCATTGGATGAACGGCCAAAGACTGGTTATGGAGCTTAGCTCTTCAGTAGGCAGGTGGGTCAAATGAGAGAACTTCTAGCACTGTTCACACTTTTTCACGTAACTTTCGGCATCGGCTCTCATTGTCGACCAATAATACCCCTGTGTCACGGCTCAATAAGCCAAAGAGCGCCCGCCAGAATGGGCGCCACAACTGCCTTCATGTATTTCAGTCAGAAGCTCTTACACTTGGTCCGGATGCACGCATTCCAAATATGGACCAGAAAGAGATTTTTTATAAAGCTTTCCTTGCGGATCCAAGTAGTATCTCAGAGCTTTGTTTCGCAGCTTATGCGCTTCTTTCTTGTCCTCTGGGAGCTGTTCAGAAGACAGGAATGCAGCAATGGGATCCATCCAACTTGGTCCAGATTCTATGACATTAACCTGAACTTCCTCCGAGGGGCCAATGCTCGGCTCCGGAATGAAACCTACTTCGATGGTCCGTTTAATTTCTAAGTTAATGGCGGAGGCTAGGCAAGCCAGGGCATCTGCATGTGTGTTCTGATCACGCGTTATCTGATTCAATTCATGGTGGTCAAATTTTGCCAGCAAAGAGTTAGCCGTTTTCATGTAAGCTGTCATACGGTCGTTTTTTGCCGCGTACTCCCCCTTGAGCTGATTGATCACCAGTTTTGAATAGCAAAATACAAGCAAATGCTGAGCACCCAGAAGATGTGCATTCCGTAAACCCGTTAAAAGGGCTTCGTACTCGGTTTCGTTATTTGATGCTTCGAAGCCGAGCTTGACGGCCTGCTCAATTATTGCGCCGTCGAGAGCCATGATTACTACTCCGGCTCCACTGCCCCACTGATTGGATGATCCATCACAGTACAACTACCAAATGTCCCCAACATAAATTCTCCAGTTTGGCTTTGGTCGAATTTCATCAGACTTGAAGTCGGCAAGGTCCCCAGTGAATTCGGCAACAAAGTCGGCAAGCACCTGTCCCTTGATTGAGGTTCTAGGTAGAAACTGAATATCGTACTGGCCGAGTTCAAGAGCCCACTTTGAAACACGACCTGATGCTTCTGCACTACGTAGTACTAATCGAAGGGGATAATTTGTTAGCAACCCGATGCTATGCCCCTGAAAGTAATTCATCAGTTTTCTTGCCGCCATGACTAGGGCTAGGATGAGTTTTTCAACCGAAAGATATTCGACGTCAACCATTACCTTGCTCACATAATACACTGGCCGCTGCTCCTCTAGCTCTTTCTTTATTAGTACGGCGCTGACGGCCCGGTCAGAAACTGCCAGATATAAAATGAGCGGGTCACCTACCGAAGGTGTTGTCAAGAGTGGTGCTGATCGGAGGTAGGTCTTCAAGGCCGTTGAAAGCGGCTTCGCACTCGGCGGACCATTCGAAAGCCTTGCCCTGCCGTAATGTATGAAAGAATTGTCGGTAGGGATCTTTGGACCGACTGATGAACCTGTTGAGTACAGCGGCCATCCCCATAAACTTTTGAACCTCTTTCACTAAGCGAGGGGAGCCGAGCTCCAAGATTGCTGTGATTTGCCTCAGGTTGGCTTCGATTCCTCGGTGGTTAACAATGTAACCCAAGAATTTGCCAGAGCCAATCCCAAATGCACATTTGGAAGCGTTCAGATTCATTTTGTACTTACGTAAAATGCCGAATGTCTCTTCCAAATCGGCTAGATGAGTTTGCTTTTCTTTGGACTTGACCACCATGTCATCAATGTACACTTCCATAGTCTAGCCGAGTTTCTCCTTGAATATGAAAGTGACCAGTCTTTGGTAAGTTGCCCCTGCATTCTTCAGCCCAAAAGGCATAACCTTATAGCAGCAGGTTCCTCTTGGGGTAAGGAATGCAGTTTTGTCTTGGTCCTTCGGATGCATGGAAATTTGATGGTAGCCTCTGTAAACATCGAGGAAGCTCATACGTTGATGGCGTGCCGTCGCATCTACGAGTTGGTCGATTCTGGGTAGGGGAAAACAATGCTTGAGGCAGGCTTTGTTTAGGTCCGTGAAATCAACGCACACTCGCCAAGTCCCATTTTTGTTCTTCACAACCACAGTATTAGAGAGCCATGTAGGGTAGGTCACTTCCCTGATTGCCCCGGCGTCAAGCAACCTGTCAACCTCCTCAACAACGGCAGTAGTGTGCTCTGCGGCTGACCTCCAGCTTTTCTGAATGATCAGCTTGCATTTAGGGTCAACATTCAAACGGTGCTATGAAACTGACGGATCTACACCCGGCATCTCATATGGTGTCCACGCAAATACATCAAGGTTGCCGAGCAGGAAGGAAATTAGCTGCTACCTGTCGGCTTGATTCAGGGAGGCACCGATCATGAAGAACCTGTCTGGGTTGCCATCAATCTCAACTCAATCTAGGGCTTCCATGGCCTTGTCACTTGGGAGCCGCCCAACATCGTCGAGGTTCTCTCGATCCGACACCTCGATTGAATTCACTTGCAACTCTTTTGGCGTCTTTTCAACAAGAAGATAACATGCTTGTGCCAATTTCTGGGAGCCACGGATTTGTTCAATGCCGTGCTTTGTCGGGAAGCGTAGCAGCTGATAATAGGTGCTTGGCACGGCCTGCATAGTATGCAACCAAGTTTGCCCCATGATGAGATTATATGGCGATGGTAACTTGACGGCCAAGAATTCCACATCCACTATTCGGGAGCCCATTCGGACGGGTAGTGTGATTTTTCCCAACGGGTAATCTGGATTGGCATTGAAGCCGAACAGTGGATAAGTAACTGGAGAAAGATCCAATTCGGAGAAGCCGAGTTTCGTAAATGTCTTGTAATACATAACTTCCGATGTGCTCCCTGGATCAATGAGTACGCGCTCAACGGTGAATCGGTTTACGCGTAACTTGATCACCAAGGGATCGATGTGGGGAAGTGTCACTCCAGCCAAATCTGAATCATCAAAAGTAATGCTCACAGCTTCATAGGGCCGTTTAGCTGGAGTGAGTTGATTTTGAGGGCCGGGATTCGACTGGATCATATGCACCGCGGATGACATTGGCAGGCTGTATATCATGTGGATCACGCCGAGTGGAGGGGAATCCTGTCTTAAGGCTATTGCTTTGGTTGAGTTGTCTTTTCGGATGTATTGTTGTAGCCGACCATCTTGTACAAATTTCTCCAGGTGATCCTTCAATGCGTAACAACTCTCAGTATCATGGTCGTGATCCTTGTGATACTCGCACTGCCAATCCCGCCTTCTCGTTTCGGGAGGTCCCACCATTTTGGATGGCCATTTGAAGAACGGAAGGTGTTAGACTTTGGACATAACCGCGCTGATCGGCTCTAACAACTCTGTGTATTTCTTGTCGGCGCACCTTGTGCACTTGCTATCGACTTGCAATTGTTCACTTGCTCGGTGGAAGCATTGGTCGCTTGATCGGCGAGAATCCCGTCTCTTATCTCGTTTAGCCTGATGCCGTGGTTCAAGGCTCTGAGGTGGTACAGAATTTAACGGCTGAGCAATTTCAGAAGGAGCCGTCTTATTGGCCACGTTTCTGGCTTTAACCCGCAAAGCGTCATCCTCCACTTTGCAATATTCCTCAACTTTCTTCATCAACGACTAGACTGTTTTGGGGGGTCTTCTAGTCAAGGAACTGCAGAGAGCACTGTCAAGATGCAAACCCATTTTGAAGGCGGTGATGGCCATGGAGTCGTTGCAAGCGTCATCAACAAGGTTAAAGCACTCCCAGTAGCGTGCCGAATACGCTCTTAGTGTTTCTCCTGGCTAGATCTGCATTGCCCAGAGAGAGTCGGCTTGTTTCGGCTGGACCTCGTTGGTGATGAATCTGGCCCTGAAGGGTTTCTGTAATTGATGGAAGCTCTTGATTGACGCCGGCTCCAGTTTATAATACCACCTGACAGCCAATGGTCCCAAACTGCTGGGAAATATTCAGCACATGAGGGCCTCGTCATCTGCTTACAATGTCATGGCTTGCTTGTAGTGACGGATGTGATCGGTAGGGTCTGATTTTCCATCATAGAGAGTGAATGACGGAGCTTTGAACTTTTTGGGCAGGACCGCCCTTGCGATTCGTCGTACAAAGGGATCATGCTGGTCTTCTTCGTCTGAACTGTTTCTTCTTCGCTTATGCCTTATACGTACGCTCTCTTCAGAAGAACTGGTAGCTTCGAGTCGACCCTTCTTTTTGGGCTCCGGGAGACAATGAGTCAGAGTCACTGTCAGTGTCCTGTTGTCGGGCTCGAGGTCGTCGACCACCTGCCCTCAGAGGTCGTTCCGGATCTTGGCGTACAGCTTGTTTGGACTTCGCTACTTCCAAGGTCAAATACTGATGGAGATGTTTGTTCTCAGGGATTATGTTCTCCAACCTCTGTTCGTTTTGCTTTGCTTGCTCCATAATCGCTTTCATTGCCTCTTGTGCTGATGTCGATGGTGAACCGAAGTTCAAGGCCCTTCTTGCGGTAATATTCTTTGGCCCAAGCATATTGCTTGGAGTGGTTTCATCTTGCGATGTAGGGTCGACAGTGACTGCTGGAGGATTTTTCGTCACGCCCGCCATGGATGTACTTGAGTATTCCTACAGACAGCGCTAATTGTGGGGAAGTGGTTTGAAAATACTCTTCTGATCCTGGGGGACGCCCGTGATCCTCAGCTAGTCACCTGAAAAGGAATAAACACTCCGGTCGGGGGTGCTGGAATTAGCACTCTCCGACGGGGAAGTCAGTCTCTACTCTCTAGATTACTTGTATTTTAAGTTAAGCGTAATGATTCTCACATACCTCTTTTTGGCTGGTGTTCTTCTATTTATATCCTCTCTTTCTTGGGCCTCGGGGCTAGGCCCACTTTCTATTCGCTGTATATTCGACCCCCACATGTGCCATTAAAGAAAAACAAGTCTTCAAGACATCAAGTCTAGTCTTTGCTTCATAAATATGATAAATTACAAATACATTCTCTGAGATTTGCTTAAAATATGAATTGTTCCCTGTGGTTTGGAAAATTACAAATACCTCTTTGTCATAATTTTTTATTTAACAAAATTAATTGAAAAAGTAAAATTTCTAACTGTTCACCTATACAATAATAAAATTATCTAAATTATTAATTGAAATAAAATTTTGACATTATTAAAAAATGTTAATTAACTTGATGATTTATTAATAAAATGACCTATTTGCTATGAAATTAGAAACATTAGAGGGCATAATGTAATTTCAAGAACCACAGGGGATAATTTGTAATTTAAGTAAAGCTCAAGGGGTGTGTTTGTAATTTACCCTTATAAATAGTATAAATAGATAGATAAATAGATAATAGAATAAATGTATATTAGCAGTGGATACAAATGAATTCGGAAAACTCTATGATGTGCACCCCTTTAGGCATATTTTGTTGAGTTATTGTAGCTCGACTTTTCGTACTTCTTTCGGATACGATAGCCCTACAATTTGGACTCCTGTGGTTTTGAATCTGATCTCACAAGTGCAATGTGAAATAAATAAACACAAAAGAGTTCAAATCCAGCAAATTTTTAAAAAAATCGATTTTGAATCAAAATACCAAAAATGGACTGCTTAGCCAAATACAAAGTCGCCACCTAAATATTTTTGAGAAATTTAGGAAACCCATGACTCGTGCCAAAGGCCACGTGTCCGTCATCACCAAGATTGTCTCGGCTCGAGAACTTAGGTACGAGAGGGGAAGGTCATGAATTGAGCACCCCACTAGCCCAATCAAAGATCGGCCTCTAGTAATCATGATGTGATTCTTATTTACATTATATACTCTTGTCCCGGTTATTAGGCTATTGTTACTATGTGATGCGCACACAAGTATAGACTAATTTGTAAAAATTGGAACACTTTGATTCATGTTTGTTTTGAAAAGTGTTTGAATATGTACCACTTGAAAAAGTGATCTCATATATACATTACTCAACTTATTCCAATTCAAGTAATTAGTCTTCATCCACAGGTATTCAAGTAAGTATATCAATTAAGCACTTAGCCTCATGGCAAGCACGCTAGACATGGCAACAGTCACACGCATGCAATATGCTAAAGCAAATGAAAGCTCACCTAGTACTCCAAGGCAAGCCAAACAAAGCAAAATAATTTAAAAAATGCATATTCCTAACTAATGCGATATGACTAATGCAACACATGCGATATGCAACTAATAAGCTCGGCTACTAGTTATGTCATTCGAAACAACTTGATAGCATGCAGTTTTAACACATATTCAATGAAGTATATAAACTACAATGCTTTGTTAGAATGATGAGCCGAACCTCATGTATGCAAAACAAATGGATGCAAACACAGGAAATGCTAAAAGAAACATAATGTTCTAAGCTACCCATCATAAGCGGATAAATAAAAGGGAGAAAGACGTGAGGTTGGAAGACATACACTATTACATATTTGGCCCTCGTACAAGAGTGTCCAAATAAATAAATTAGCTAAGCTACTTAACTAATTATTACAAACCAAATGAAATAAACTAACTACGCTAGCTAATTATTGCAACACCACGAATTAACTAACTACTTTAGCTAATTAAATAAGTACAATATAAAAAAAAATTTCCATTAAACCAGCAAAACCCACAGTTGAACTGGCCAACCGAAAGAACCAACGCTAGTTCAAGGGAGCCAGCCAGGCTTGACATGTCTTCTACAAGCATGGTCAGGCGCTGAACTAGTGACCTATTCACCCGATCCCTTTTCCAGTTCGCTCACCGGTCTGATTTTTAAAACATTACCAATAGCATGCTTTGACTCATAAAAAGACCCACGGGCGACCCTTACAGGCCATGTCCACCAAATAACAAAATTGCCAAAATATCCTTAACTACTAAAACCGGTTACATAATGATATTAAGGCCTCGTTTAGGAACAAATTATTTTAGTAATTTTTTGACTTTTTACGAAAAGATGTACAAAAAAGTAGAGAGGTGATGTGACAACTTTTAATAACCTTTTAATTTTTTTGACTAAAATAACCACTTCTCAAACGAGACCTAAATTTATCCAACAGCGTATTAAATTAAAAATAAACAAAAACAAAGACAAACAACCCCAAAACATCACTCAATGATGACTACGGCTCTTTTATGGGTCAGAGCATGTTATTATTAAGTCTAGAATATTCTAGTTAGTCAAAGTTTCTTAACTTCTAGTTATGGAACCATAGTCCCTATAAGACTAGAAAAAATCCAGCAGCTTACAAACATGCATCATGCATGTAATCTTTCTCTTTCTTTTCAATGGAGATTTAAGATATGAAAATTTGAGATTATATTTATGTGAATTTACCTAACCCTCGCGAGGGTAAAACACCTCTTCCCCTCTCTTCTTCTTCTCTTATATCACGTCCAAATCAACCTTAACCCCTTGTTCTACATATGATTTATTTAACCATTAAACCCCTAAATTACTCATTGTTTAGGACCCTTGTACAGCGTCTGGTCTGAAAATCTAGTAAGCTGCTACTTTTGAAAATCAAACCAAATCTCACACCTTTTCATCTCCAAACCCTAGAAAATTTCTTCTCTCTTATAACCTTAACTCTAGAAGATTTCCGCAACCAAAACCCACCACAACTCTAATATTGTGTTTGGTTGGGGAATTTAAAGAAAGATTTAGAAAGAAAAATGAAAAATATAGGTGAAATATGAACAAAATATATTTAAATTTCACCTAATTTCACACACATTTTTCTTTTCCTTTTCTAAATCTCTCTCAAAATCTCCCAACCAAACACAGCGTAATTGTAGGCAACCTAAGGCCAGGTTTCCTAAAATTGTCCTATATCACCGTGCCAACAGAGAAATGGATAGATGAAAAAGATGTTGAGTGATTTTTCTTCTTGGATGGCTAGGATTTATTTTACTTGACTATTCAAACTTCCAAGAAAGGATATTTGCAATAGGTGGAAGGCTTGGGATGGGACCACTTATTTCTCATCCTTTTCATTCATTTTTGTTAGTCGTCCACACTTTTCAAGTGTGAATGTCAAACCATATATCTATACATCTTGATCTATGCCAGATTATATACATGTAATAATAACTCTCTCTTCTTGTTTGCATGATTTCTGCTTGGGAATTGCAGACTGAAGGAAAGATTAGGATGTGAGCCTTCGTAGGAGCAACTTGCTACTTCCCTGAGGATTTCTCATGCTGAGTTACAACTGAAATTGCTAGAGTTTTCTTTGGCAAGAGAAAATTTGGCAATGAACAATGTTCGTCTGGTCATGTCTATTGCACAAAGATACGACAACATGGGTGCAGAAATGGCTGACCTTATTCAGGTGATTGTCTTTTTGTTAGCTTCAAGCTTAAGATGCTAATGTAATGTATATAACTTGTTCTAATCTACTTGATATAGGGCTGTAAATTCCTATCTTGTGAGTAATTTCCTTTGTCTCATGCAGGATGGCCTGATTGGACTACTCCGGGGGATTGAGAAATTTGATTCTTCCAAGGGGTTCAAAATTTCAACTTAGGTCTCTCATAAAACCTCTTTCTAAAACCTCTTTCTCTCTCTCTAAAACCTCTTTCCCCGGCCTCTTTCTTTGGCAGGCCGGCCGCCGCCATTGGCTATGGCGGTCGGCTGGCCTTGTTCGTTTCGGCGTTTGCCTGTTTGTTTTTGCTCTCAATAAACTTGAGTCCCCCATTTTCCCCACATAGGTGTGTTTCTTTGTTGTTGCGGGGGTCGTCCAGGTTTTCTTCAGGGGCCGTCGAGGACTTTCATTCGAGCGCTTTCAGGCGAGCAGGAGCTTGAGGGATGCAATGAGGTTCAGATGGGTAGAGTAGTATCGTCTTCCTGTTTTGTCTGGGCGGTTGTCACTCGTGCGCTTCTCTTTGTGTGTGAGTTTGAGGGGTGATTTTCTTTCTTTTGTATGGCGTTGTCCCAGCAGCATGGAGTTGGAGTTGCAAGTGTTGGGAGGTGGCTATAGGTGAGGAGTTGCAGCAGCATGGAGTCTTTTTTCAGGTGTTGTTTTTGGAGTTTGGCAGCAGCAGTAGGCGTGGGCTGAAGCAGAGGAGGTGGGTTTGGAGTTTGGTAGCCGCATGGGAGGTGTTCTAGCAGCAGAGGAGTCCTCTCGGCCGGTGTTGGGGCGGGTGTCCTCTCGGCATGTAGTCCTCCGAGAGAGGGGGTTCAGCAGCATGGAGTTATTTCCTTGGGCTGGTCCGGGAGAGGTGGCTATAGGTGTTGCAGCGGCTTCGAGTTGGGGCTGGTGTCTTCCCAGCAGGGGTGTTGAAACATGGAGTTTTTCTCGGCGGTGGCTATGAGTTTTCTTGGCCGGTGAGGGCTTGGGGAGTTGGGAGGTGCAGCAGACTAGGGGTGGCGTGGGCTAGCAGCAGGGGTGTGGGGCTTTGGGAGCTATAGCTGCAGGTGGAGTGGACCTTGGCAGAGGGCTGTTGATTAGATTCGGTGGTTGATTATATTAGATTTGTTTTGGGGCTGCTGCTGAGCTGTTTAGTTTATTTAGTTTGGTTGGGGTGTTTTGGTGGGTGGTTTATGTAGGGTCTCTTGTTTTTTAATTGTTTTTTAATTTTTTTAGTTAAGTTCTTCTTAACTTTGTTTGTTCAAAAAAAATCGAGAGGCTTAGGGGTTAGTTGTATGATTGCGAGTAGCAGTAGTAGGGGTATTTTTATACTTCCGAATCTCTCTCAATGCATGTCATCTTCTTGTACCTTTAATTTCATGCTGTTAAATGAAATTTTTCTTTGCTGCTCAAAAAAAAAAATTTCAACTTAGGTGAGTTTGACACTCTCTTTTTTCTTCTGAAATGTAAACAATTTAGGACATGGTGAAGTGATAGCTGCCATCATCACTACTAACTTTTACAGTCTTTAAGATTGTCATTGCATGAGATGGTTATCTTCTTATATAAGGCAAAGTTGTAAGTTATTATACAACATATGACAAATTGGTCTCTGACATCCAAAAGAACTAAGAGCATAACCATCCAAGTCTGAACATGCAATAATCATTTCAATTATGATCATGAAGCAGACCTGACCAAATTTCATGCACCGTGAAAGTTATTTGATGTGCGACCCACAATTCAATGACATGGCACTTAGGTTTATTATGGTAGCTTCAGTCATGGGGGCACAGTGTTGTTGCGGTTTCAATGCTATAATCGATGTGTGGTTCATGTGTTTTTACCATTTGCACTCTCCACATTTTTTATTGCTACAGACTTGACAATCCAACTTAATGGAGATGCATGAGCGCCACTTGTCTTCAGCCACATGTCCTCTCTATCCTCCAATATTTTGCTTGTCTCTCTTCCTTTTATGGATGCAAAATCAGCAAAGATTTAGATTGGAGAAGCTCTAGTGTGGTCAAGATAACTCTCTCTCTCTCTATATATATATATAATCATCCTCTCTTTCCAATTTTTATTTTAGAATCGAGTCACCTCTACTGCCCAAACCTTTTCTTCTCTGATCTTCCTCCTGCAACCGGGCCTTCTCCTGAGCCATCGTTGTTGTTAGATTTTAGATAGCTTGAGATACATTGTTGGGCCCATTTCCATTAGCATATGTTTGGTTGGGGGATTTGGAAAGTATTTGGAAAGGGAATGAGAAAAAGTGTGTAAAACTAAGTGAAATATAAGTACATTCACATTTCACCTACTTTTTTTCTTTTTTCGAATCAATTCCCAAATCTACCAACCAAACACAGTGTTAGGCTTTTGGGAAAATTGGTAACTTAACATGGTATGAGAGCTTAGGTCGAGAGAGGTCTTGGGTTCAAGTCTCTCCCTTTTGCATTTCTTATTCTTTCCCCGTTTGGTTTCTTCTTTTCTGTTTGGTTGTTTGCTTCTCCTTATGTTTGTCTTTCCACATGCAAGACGGGGTTGCACGTGAGGGAGGGTGTTAGATAGCTTAACATACATTGTTGGGCCCATTTCCTAATAGCTTAGGCTTTTGAGAAAATTGGTAATTTAACATTAGACATGACCTTTTTCTTCAACTCCATAGAGTTTAAGGCTACCTCAACGTGTTCCATAGATATAGATTCTTTGTCAAACATCATTATATCAACAAAGTGCTCATACGAAGGCAGTAAGGAACACATCAAAATAATGGCTTGATCTTCATCACCAACTGTTAGGTCAATGTTTCTCAAATCCATAATTGCTTTATTAAATGCATCAAGGTGGTCTGATATAGACATACCTTTTGCATCTATAGGGTGAACTATCGCTTCTTTAGATACAAGCGATTTGTTAGAGACTTAGTCATGTACAAGTTCTCCAACTTGTTTCATAACCCCGCAGCCGTTTCCTTTCCTACAACTTTTTGTAATACTCCATCGCTCAAGCATAACAACATTGCACTATATACTTTCTCCAATAGTTCATCTTTCTCGTCATTCTTCATTGATTCTGTCGTTCTACCCTCCACTGCTTTATGCAGCCATGTTCAACCAGTAGGGCTTTGCATCTTCACACACCATAAGTTGAAGGCGATCTTTCCATCAAATTTCTCAACTTCAAATTTTGTAGCCATTGCAATTTGCAAGATCCCAAATCTGTGAGATCTGCTACAGTAGCAGTACCCTGGCGGATACAAAACCACCAACTCATCTCTAATACCAATTTGTTATGAAACGGTGGCAATTTGGTTATCAAAGTAACAAGCAATAATCAATGAGGAAAAAAAAAAACTAGCACAAGCAAGACAAACGATTTATATGGTTCGGCTTGTAGCCTACATCCACCGATAAGACAGCAAGAATACTTCACCATTGAGGAAAAAAAAAATTACAAATGAACTCAATTGTCTCTCACACCCTTAAACCCAATACACCCTGAAATATATCCAAGCCCTTGCATACCCAACTCTCCATACAAGAAAGTCATTCTATATTTCTCTACGTACTTGCTCCCTACTTGTTTCTAAGACTTCTCTTTGTTTTTGTTGCGTTTAAACTAAGAAATCAAGCCCCTACTTATCGTTGAGCATCAGGGACTTCATTGGCAATTATAGAGAGTTGAGGGCCTTATCTCTAAATACATGAAGTACCAAAATTCTACCATTTCGGCCAAAGATCTCATGCACACTGGATTTATGGTAGGCGCATGTACTGAACATTTTTCATCTGTCCCATATGTGCTATATAATCTGCTAGTGTAGGTTGGCTTGTTAGTGTAGCCTGTCACCTAAACTATATAGCCTCCCTTTGCTAACAAAAGAGAGCTTTAAATGTGAGCCACAAAAGTCAACAAACCAAATTTTCTTTTTACTTTTTCCCATGCAATTTGTTTAAAAAATGATAGTTTGCAAAAATTGTCTTGACTGAGGGCTTCTCTGACTACAAAAAAAAAAAAAAAAAAAAAAAAAAAAAAAAAAAAAAAAAAAAAAATTCAATCAATTTTATTGGTGGGGTTTACTCATTGATTTTTTTTGATCGACAAAGAAAAATTTCATTTAACAACAAGAAATTAAAAATACAGGAAGATGAAATGCATCGAGAGAGATTCGGAAGTATAAAAATACCCCTACTACTGCTACTCGCAATCATACAACCAACCCCTAAGCCTCTCGATTTTTTAAAAAAATTAAGAAGAACTTAACTGAAAAAAAAAAAATTAAAATACATGAATCACCACACATCTAACCCACCAAATCACCGAAACCAAACTAAATAAACTAAACTAAACTAAGTACCCATCTAATCAACAAACACGCCTCTGCCAAGGCCCACCAGCTACTTTGAAAACAAAATCATGATGGAATTCTGGTTAGGAAGTGAGAGAAACAAAATAATGGAAGAAAAGAAAGCACATGGCTGTGAGAAAGATAAATTTGGCCACAGCTTCTCTGTTATATTAGATCGTTAAGCTTGTAGGAATGAGAAAATGTGGTGAGTGCGAATGGTGACACACCAACCGCAGCAAAAACACGCCCATCATTTGAATTTGTATCCTATTTTGAGAAGGTTTAATTGTTGATCTCTTCTAATAGGTTACTTGAACATTTTTGAGCGATTTTTTTTTTAATTACTCCTTAAATTTGGTTGTTTTTAGAAGTTTAGTGATATGTTAACTATAGAAATTTGGTCATCATGTTGGGATATGATTAGGTTTATAAGCTTTCTTTGTGTGTTTAGAGTATGCACCAAGCATGTTATAAAGGGTTCCTGGAATCAAAAACAGAACTACAATAAATGTGTGTTTTATTCTCTCATATCTTTTCTCTTCTTGTCAGTTCTTTCTCTCTTTTTTTCCTTCTTCTCTTACTCAACTTTCCCTCTCTTGCTCTCATTGTCTTGTTCTCACCACCACTAAGCTGATTTGAAACTTTACAATTCTGAATCTAAATTGTTTCAAGGATTTCTTTGCTTTTCTTGCTTTTTATAGTTTTTTCCCCCCTCTTTCTTCTTTATTTCCTCACAATATTTTTTCTTTTGTTACTTAGAAGAATCACTGTCATGCATGTTTGTTAAGTAAGTTTTGCTGCAAGAGGGAAAGATTTTGTGATCATTATGAAGAGTTCAGATTGCCTATTCTTTCCATTCACCAAAAACATTCTACTTCAATCTTAGCTCATCAATGGAAAAATGCTAGATTATATTTTCAAGTCCTTGAAGCTCTCCAAGTGTATGACGTGATCCCCATTTCTAAGGGTTAAATTAAGAAAGCCCAGGGTCATAAAGAGTATAAAGGCTGTGCAAATTTCTGAAAACAAATGTATACAATCTGTATGTGTCTTGATTTACCAAACCATTTCTTTTGCCATTCTAAAACAGAATATCTGGAATCAGTTTAACGTAACAGCGATCAAGTAGCTCTTTTGATATCGTATATATGCTGACATCATGCACAAAACTTCAAGCTTTCAAAAAACTTCTACTTAATGAATCTCTTCCTATGATTTTACTTTTAAGCCCCCTAGTTTTCAATAAAAGAAAAGGTTTATTGGGTGTTTTTAACCCAGAATCTTGTCAATTTTGTTCTTTTATTGGGTATACAGTACATTCCTGTAGTCACATTAATAGATCTTCTGTCAGTGTGTAAACTTAGAAGGATCTGCTACTTCTCTTTCATGCGGGGTGTTTCGAGGGCATTGGCTGAAAATGCAAGAACCTTAAGATTGCCTACTTATTTACATGAAAGATTAAGTTTAATCCGTAATGCAAAGACGAAACTTGAAGAGGAAGGTAATTGCTCCATCGATTGATGTAAGCCTAATTGATTGTTACTTGACTCTTGCGTGTCACATCATCATACCTACATAAATATATGAAAACATGCTAATCAAAAATCCTGATTTAGCTATGTCATGCTTTAATTTTGTAAACTCCTCTCGTTTAATTCACTTGTTTTCCACATTCCCATTTCAGAGAATTGCGACATGCCTGAACATGTCCCAAACAAAAGTCAGGAATGCAACAGAGGTGCCAAGTACTTTGAGCTTTATACTGTCTCAATATCTTGTAGTTTTTGCAGTTATACCAGGGTTCATCCCTTGTGTGATTTCTCCTTGCTTAATGTAAAATATCTCTCTTTGTAGGCAACTAGTAAGGTCTTCTTGCTTGATAGGGAAGCATTCCCCTCTTTAAATGGCCTTCCAGGAGAAACACTTCATAGTTTAAGTGCATATGTACTATGTAGCAACTCAATTTTTGAATGCTAACTTTTTATTGACACTACGTACAATCTAAGAGATAAAAGTTTGACTCCTCTTTCTATCTTTCCAGTACATTGCAGATAATCACCTCGAGAACAATCCATGGCATGGAGTAGATGAGTGGGCACTCAAGGTAGTAAGGTAACAAAAAGAATTTTTAAAACTTTAAAATGCGAAATGTTCAATGGAAATATTATTCCGTGCTGAGCAGGAAAGTAGGTTGTCTGCCTATCATCAATGAACGAATGACTGATAAAAGGCACCCATCCATGAATATCTCCGTATTATCCTGCTCAAAATCAACACACTGATATGATCAAATTTCACAGAGAGTGAGAAGAAGGGGAATCTAAGTGATCTACATGCAAATGCATGCATATATGCTTATTTCTTTTAAAATGTAGAAAATTATTTTCTACCTGTATTGAGATTCTAAAATATGCCAAATGGCTTTTTTTAGCTTTTCTTTGTAGCTAGTTTTTGTAAATACAGCACATCTTACAATGTTGTTTTCCAAACTAACACGAACAATTTATTTTGCAGGATGAGGTAAATAAGCTTATTAGTACAACACTAAGAGAACGGGAGAGAGTTATTATACGTCTTTACTATGGCCTGGACAGTGAATGCCTTACTTGGGAGGATATTAGTAGACGGTGGGTACTGCTAAACACTATCCATGACATCTCTCAGGTGGCCAAATATGCTGATATATAGACATACTTTTAAAAATGCTCTGGAGTTGATTCTGTCATGCATGCTTTTGAAATTAAAGAAAGAATGCTGATGCTAAAGCTATATTATAGGGGAGCACTTTTTTCTTTTAAATCTTGCATGTGGTCTAGAATCAAATCATTCAAATGAACTTTAGCCCTCTGATTGATGCAAAAATTTGTGTGGTGATATTGACATGATTCAAATTTCCATTTATAGATACAACTAACTAGGCAACCAAAGGAAACGATCAATAATATTAACATGGTGCAATGCATATATGAACTCGATCATGTACTCTTCTGAACCTTTACATTGGTGACATTGTGATTTCTAGGTCCTTTTCCCTGCCTATTTATTGAAATCCTTCTTTTGCTTTCATATATATATTTTTTTTTTTGGGTCCAAATTAACTTAGTAGTTTTGAATGCCATTATGTCCAACCCTCCAGGATAGGATTGTCCAGGGAAAGAGTTAGGCAAATCGGACTTGTTGCACTAGAGAAACTAAAACATGCTGCAAGGAAGAGGAGACTGGAGGCCATGCTGATGAATCATTGATTTTGGTAGCGGACTACATAGAAATTGCATGTAAATATCAAGGAAGAGAAGTTGATTCTCCATTTTATTTTTCTTATCAGGAATTAAGCAAGTGTATACATACATGGTTATGTAACAGATTGTATCCCTTAATTTTATGTTGGAAGTGTCAAACACACCTTGTGATCGAGAGCTTCTAACATATGTCACAGTAATCACTCTCTAATGTATTCTATTATTGCCAAAGATTCGCAGTTGTGAATCTATCTATATCTTTTTCTACAAACTCCAAAACCAAGTTTAAATTATTGCCTTTGTTACATTACATGTGTTGTGTGGATTAACCACTTTGTCTTAATTTATTGGCAAATCATTTTCAGACTAATTAATGTGGAATCGCAGGTAATACATGCATATGCAGGTGGGTGGTATCCAACGGGAATGAAATAAATTAGCTTATGCAGTGAAGATGTGAATAGGTTGTCTTATTTTATTCAATTTGTAGGGAGCTTATATTTTCACACCCCAAATCTCTCAATCCGCACTTGACGAATTTTTTTATATTATATTTTTGTCCTAAAATAAAAGTATCAAATTACCCTAAATCCTAATTCTCCATCCAAAACCCAGCCACCACTCATCATCGTTGGTGTAAGACCCCTAAATTTTATAAATCCTAGTAAGGCCCTCACTTTTGAATTATTATAATAAAAGTCCTCAACTCCTCATTTATAATTTTAACTCTAGAATCAAAAACAAATCCCGGATGAAGCTGTGCAAATCCTAATTGACTCCCGTAACTTAGTAGTCGTTTCTAACACTCTAATATTAATTACTTAACTCTCTAATTATAGATTGATCGCTCAAAACCCTAGTTTCCGATTTCTATCGTTTTCATTCGGTTACGCATCTTTTAATTCAAAGTAAGATAATTCAAACTAAATTATTTTTCCTAACACTATTTTAATTAATACTTAACTTGAAATAGATATTCTAATTAAACCCAAGCCCTTACATTTTATTTTAATTTTATTTTGACCTCAAATCATTCTTTATACATATAAAAATACAAATTATTATTTTAATCTTTTTCTACCAAAATATCTACATATATATATACACATATTTGTACCAAAAAGATGATACAAATCCCTTGATCAAATGCACATGGCCGGCCACCCTCTTGAAGAAAGTTTGTGATGTACTTTTCGAAGCAAAATCCATGAAATTAAGGAAAAAAGTGAGCTAGTACCCCAAAACTTGGAAACTTGTTTTGTACCAACCTAGCCATCCAGTTCCATTCCAACCAAATGAGATTTAAGCCATAATTAAACCATGATTAACCATCTAAATCACCCCTCATTCCATTTTATCCTAAATAAATCCAAGACTATTCAATTCATTTGAAATCAATGGGTATTTTGGACCTTTCACCGCAATTTTCCTATAAATACACCACCTCCCTCAACACTTTTGGCACAACAAACACATACACACACTCTATATTTCGGTTGAGCAGACGGAAAGAGGAGAGAAAGTGAGAACTTTGGAGGAGGAGGAAGAAAAGTGAGCAATTCTTGCATAACACCTTTCCTAGGCAAACAAGCAAGTCACAACACAACCCTCTTTTATTTTCTCATTCAAATACATGATCTTAGAGGTTTAATGTATCATTTTCAAATATGTATTCATAATGTTCTTGTGTTTGAATAAAGCAATTATAGCATTGTTTCTTTCCTTACTTGTATTTTCACTTAATGGAAGCAAAACTATATTTTTCTACTCATTTCTCACATTATTTCCGAAAGCATACCTTCATTCTAAAAATCTGAATTATTTATATACTATTTAGCATGTTTTCGTCATAAGAGAAATGGAAAATTACTCATAGTTACCCTCTTTTTCTATTACTCTTCTTACTTCAA
This sequence comes from Camellia granthamiana, assembly GCA_036172215.1. Lineage (NCBI taxonomy): Eukaryota > Viridiplantae > Streptophyta > Magnoliopsida > Ericales > Theaceae > Camellia > Camellia granthamiana. The sequence continues at coordinate 93,583,352 of CM069913.1, forward strand.
GCTTTGTGCAAAAAAGACTGGTATTTTCAGCCCACTTTCAAAAATTCTGAAAAAATGTTATCCTTAAAGTGTTATCCTTCAATTAAAAATGGTTTTATTGAAAAAGAGTGAGTGGTTTAAGAAAAAAATCCAATTTTCGTAACAATCGACGAATCTAAATAGCGCTAGAGTATTTCTTTAATAACTAAAAAATTAGAATAATGCTATATATACCAATTAATGTACTAAATAGTATACTAACAGATGATGAAGCATAATTTGAGAGGTTTTGGGTATTTGTAATTTGTATAATAGGTGGGGTCAGTAATACTAACATAACACTAGTTGGTACACTAGTATGTACATTAATTGATTCTTGTAGCACCACCAAAAAATTTAGGAAAGGTATCCCATTTTTGAAAAATGACATAGAAACTAGATAAAATTCTCTACAAACCATAGAAAGGCCGAGTTCAGAAAAAGTCAAGAAATGTCTCTTAGATTGTAATCTTTAAAGTGTATCTAATTTGAAAATTTATGTTTGCTAATGATTTCATACTTTAAAATTTCATGAATATGCTTCTTATCACTTGTTTGGGCCTGAGTATGATTTTTACATTTTTGTGTCTATATTTCTTTGTCATGGTGCTTCGATGATGCTCAAACGTGTATGGAAATTATAATCTCAATAGCTTATTCTAACATTCACTTAAAACATCTAACTCAAGGGGAAACTAAATGGGGTAGTGTTGGGTTTTTGATCACTTGAATAAGAATGATATGATAATATGTTAACTTCAAGTATGGATTAATAGGACGTGTTCCCTAATTAAAGGTTAAGTCTTGCACAAATGATTTTTTCGGAATCCTTGAATGGACTGTTGTATTCGGACCCTAGGTATTTATGATGGATAAGGTTGGAGGAGGTTATGGGCTTGGCCCTTATTTTTACCGTATCTTTTGAGGTCCTCAGTTGGTGCTACGTGGTATGTAATTGTTGTAGGCATCCGGGATAAGGTCTACAAAGCAACAAAAGATGGGGTATACCGAATAATCCGAATCCAATTCTTGCGGTTAGGTTAGGAGGATGAAATCCCTATTTCTAGATTATTAACATCTAACTTTGTAACCTTTTGCTTATTTACTTGAATGTCATGCTTCATTACTTGTTTGTTATTATTGTGATTGTGTATTGGGTTGGGAAAAAGAGACGGGGTGTATGTGCGTTTATTGGGCATTCCAAACTCATGGCATTTTATACTAGGTATTGAAGACTATTACCCAGTCGAAGATGAAGTTGGAGCATTTGAAGATGTATGATTACCTTAGAAGAATTAAGAATTAGTTTTGTTGAATCCAGTTTTGTAATCCTGTTTGGAATTGTAACGTTTAAATTATTAATATAATTAAAACTTATCTCTTGTAATTATTATCTTACTTATATATCTATACATATATTTTGTAACCTATTTTTATTTTCTATCAGGTTATGTAAACCTCATGTTAATACCTTATTAAGATTTGTCAAAAAGGTAGCTTTGCTATTTAAGAAGATTGGACTTTGAAGAGAGGCTATATTGACTCCTTCAATCTCTCTTGAGATCTTACTTAGTTATTGACCAAAGAACTCATTAATGATGTTTCCTATACTTCATCCATAAAGTTAATCTTGGAGTGCCACACTTGTAATATTAGAAAAACCATTTTATTTATTTGTTAATGTATTCCTTGATGTTCTCGATTTTTGGAGCGTCACAATCGGCCTCCTTCCCGACCACCTCAACCATGCCCCACACCTCCAGTGAAGCTTTCTCACCTCTACCACTTATCATTGTAATACCTACCCTCCGTAGGCCACACCATTGCAATAGCACTACACAGTCTATAGCAACTGAGAGACCAAGAGAGAGAGAGAAAAAAAGAGAGAGATATCTCAAGGGAAGGGGCAGGGGTTGTGGTTGTCACACCGGTGAGTGGAGGGAGGAGTAGGGGTGGCAATGATGTAGGGTGGAAAGAGGGGTTAGTGAGTCACAAATGGTAGTTGGAAGAAGCAACTAGAAGTGAAGGGGGCTAGGGAAGTAGCGGTTAGGAGGGTATGTGATTCTGGCATCAACATTGAGATGAAAGTGCCGATAGTAGGAGGTGGCGACTATGGTTGGTGGTCTATTAGAGTTAGGAATAAGGGTTTTAAGGAAGAAGAATATGAGGGTATTTTAGGTATGTTGGGTTGTGTATTGAGTAAAATAAAATATTTCAAAGGGTGATTCTACTTACCTCACTACTTTACCTCTTTACACCCTCCATATGAGTTTTTTTTTTCTTCCCAATTTTATCCATGTGTGAAATTACCTTTAAGGACAAAATACTAAAATTAAATATATTTTGTTATCTCCTTACACCCCTTGGTCTTCAATCCCTACTTCTCTTTTCCTTTCTTAATTATTCTTTTCTCTTACACATCTCTTTTAAAAAGTGAGAATCATAGTAATTTGATCATTAAAGAAAGCAATGGATGAAGAAACAGTGGTGAAGAACCATCAAAAAAGTAAAATTGTGAGTTTTTTTAATTTATTTGGTAGGTTTTTATTTCGTTTTTCTGGATTGGTGTTCGAATTTCGTTCAGTGGTTCGAAATCGAACAAAATAAAATAGTCCAGCATCACATTGCCGAACAAAAAATATAAGTCTGGTAACCAACTACCGAATAAAAGATACATTTCCGATAATCCCAAACCGAATTTTTTTAATTTGTTCGGCTTCTTATTACCATATACTTTTAGTTTCATTTTTTTTATATTTTTTTATTTTTTTGTCTGGAAGAATTATACTTATACTCATTACAACAACGTAAGTACTACAATATTAGTGGACTCTAGTCATGAATTTATTACAGACGAGGTTTGTTAAGTTTTTTTTTTTTATGAATACGATTTTTTCTTATTTTTAATTTGGATTGAGTTTTATTAATAATTTGACGTATAAATGTATTTATTATCTTTAGATTTTTAGTAGTCGTGAAGCATTAATTAAATGGGCTTCTAATGTTGGGAAGAAGATTGGATTTGTCATTGTTATAAAGACATCAGATGCGAGAGGTAATGGCAAAAAACTAAGACTTACACTTGCTTGTGAAAAAAATGGTTACTATAGAGACAATAGGAAGATCAATATGGAATGATTAAGGTTGACAGGTTCTAAAAAGTGTGGATGTTTATTTCTATTAAGGGGAAAAAATTACCTACAAATTACCAAAACGAATTGTGATAACATGTTTGATTAATGGATGAAAATAATGATAGATTTTATGGATACTTTATGCATATTCATACACTTGATGTTTTTATGAATAATTTTATGGATACTTTTTATGTATGATTTTATGGATGTGTGTTTGATTTATGATTTTTTTTTATGGATGCTTCAAAGAAAAAGTAAATCTTTTAATGTACAGCGATGGGGGCCTAGACAACTCAATTGTAGTTTGGCAACATGACACTAGAGTAATCTCATTTGTATAACAATGTATCACTGAACATGCACTTCACAATTGGCCCAAATGAATTTCTTGTTATCATCTAATTGGACGACAACATAATGTTGGGGAAAAAAATATTGTCCGGTAACATGGCACTGGAGTAATTTAAATTAATTAGCGTTGTATTACCGAACAGACCCACCACAAATTAAAAAATCATTTTTTGGAAGAAAGTGGCTCTGTAAATGTATAACAACAAAATACTGGAGAGATTTATTTTTTCCGACAACAAAACACCAGAATAATGTAAATTATTTAGCACTGTGTTACCAAAATTAGTGGTGTAAAGAGATGAAATAATTAATTTAGGGTTAGTTTTGGTAATATATTGGAGGTATAATGAGAATTGCATTTTTTTTCAGTAGTGTAATGAAATGGAAGGTGTAAAGAGGTTAAATAGTGATGTAAGTAGAATCACCCTTTGTCCAAAAGAACAAGTTCAAGCAACATGACCAGAATGCCCTTTCTTATATATTGGGTCCCAAAACCTCTCACTCAGTCACTTACTCTCTCTCTCTCTCTCGATCCTAAACCCTCACTAAGACCTTAGCATCACTCATCACCGTCTCTTTTCTCTGCCAATCTTCTTCTCCGCTGATCTACCCCCCTCTCTCTCATTCACCGCCGATCTCTTTTTCTACACACACTCTCTCTATCTCTATCTCTTTCTCTTTAATCTCATGTTATCTGTCTCTCTCCCCCCAACCCAACACTACCATCCTCGCCGTGTCGATCTCATACTCTGTTGCCTCCTCCAAACCTTAATCAGTACATACCGTCTCTCTCTTCCTCTCATTTCTCTCTCCTCTCTCTTCTCCATCTTAGCCGCCGACACCACCACTTCCTCTTTCTCTTCCCTCTCCACGCCCGTCAGATCCACCGGCATCCATCATCAGAGATGTTAGATCTGGACCAAGTTCAAGTTCTGTTAGATTTGGACAGAGACAAATCTTTCTCTAAGGTTTTCGTCCAGATCAATGAGTATCCAGATCTTTCTCTAGTCCGATCTTCTAAGGTTCTCATATTATTTTATTTTATTTTTCCAAAACATAGGCCATGTGTGCATTGGGACATTTATTGCAAAACTTAATTTTTTTTTATCCTTTTTTTTTTTGGTTTTGTTTTGTTTTGTTTTTAATTACATAGGCGAAATTGATGTTTCTAGATTCACCCCCCCAGAGTGGATTTCTCTTATTTACATAAATCTATCCAACGAGAATCGAAGAAAGATTTATCAAACTCTAGAAATCTAACAGTATTTTCGAATAAAGGCGATTCCAATTTGTTGATGATGATGAGTTAGGATTTGAGTCTAGAATCGCAAAAATAGCATTTGTGTTGATTTTTTTTTTCTTTGTTGTTTGTGTTGATCTCTGTGTGTGTGTGTGTGTGTTTTTTTGTTTTTTTTTTTTTGTAATAGTTGTTATGGTTCTTGTTGTTGATGACAATGATGATGAATATCTCTGTTTGTTTATTTATTTTTTATTTTTTGTTGACGATGGTGATGAAACAAAATGCAACAGATAGAGAGAGAGAAAAGAAAGATTTGAACAAATAGAATTTAGTTTGGCTTGGTATTTCAATAGATAGAAAACAAAATTGAATAAAGATTTTTTCAATAGATAGAAAGAGAAAATAGAAGTGGAAAAATAAATAGATAAAGACATAAAATAGAGTAGAGAAAGAAACATACATAAGGAAAAAAAAGAAAAGAGAACTGGATAAAGACACAAATAGATAGAGAAATCCACAAAATTTGAATAGATAGGGAAAAAATTGAACAGGTAGGTATAAATTTGAATATGAGATTCTTTTCTTGAATGCTATGGAAAATGAGCCACTCTTTTTCTATGTATGTGTAAACCTAAATGAACAGATAATAAAATATTTTAAAATTTGAACAGATAAAAAATTAAACAGATAAAAAATTGAACAGATAGTTTTAAACAGATAAGTATTGAATAGATAATAAAATTTGGACATATATTTGAACAAATAAAGGTAAAAAATTTGAACAGATAGTCAATGAAAGTCAACAAATAAATTAGGGGTAAAATTGGAAACAAAGTGTCCTTCAAAACTAACAAAAAAGAATTTCACTAAATTATTTCACAAAAGGTAGACCTTTTATCAATAAAAAAAAAAAAAATCCATTGGACCCACCTCACTAAATTAGATTTATCACCAATTTACTCTTAAAATAGTTAAAAAGATTTTTAAAAAATTATTATAAATTTCTTTTTTTTTTTATGTCATTTCGTAAAAAATTAAAAAACTAACTAAAATAGTCAATTTTCAAAGCAACCCAAAGTATTGCTAATCTTTCTAAAAAAATTTTAAAATGAAAAATTACATTTATAATATTAATATATGTTTGCAATTTTAAAATTGGAGTTAGGTGTTAGTTAGGCTCAAAAAATAAGCTCTGGCTTAATTAGAGCAAGTCTAACAAGATAAGCCAAAATAGTTTAAAATCTTACTTTTCTATTTTAGCTTGCTTCTTTTTAAACATACACTCCACCAAGTTGCCGTTCACTTGCACCAAGGATAACCATGTGTTGGGTTTGGAGCAGTTTTGTAGTAACCCACCCTTGCCCCGTATCATATCAAAGATGGGCAAATCGAGGAGTGGCAAGGCTGAGCAAAGGTGAAAGGAGGACGAGTTAATTCTTTAAATTGAAAAATAAGAATATTAATAAAATTTATAAATAATATGATATATTACAAATAATAATTTATACTTAATAAAAATTATAAGATATAAGATAAAATAAATTAATAAACATTAATAAAAAAATTAAATTATATAAATATATATATTTAATAAATATAACATGGCAGAAAAAAGTAAAAGGGACTATGACTGTCTCCAGTCTTCTATCGGACCAGATTGTCTAATCCAACCCAGTTGACTGTTTTTTGGGCCCATTTCGATAATTTGAACTGCTTACATTTTAGGGTTCATGGAGTATATTATCTCCACAAAAACTCAAATCGATTGGATAATGAAAAACATGTGTTCAGATAATTTTGTATAAACTATTTATTTTCTCACTGTTCATTTTTTTATACAAAATTGATTCAAACACATGATTTCCGTTATCTGATTGACTTGATTTTTTTACAGTGATAGTGTACTCGACGAATCTTAAAATGTGAACAGTTCGAATTATCGAAACAATTTGGGACTAGAAAGAAGTCAGTCCCAAAGTAAAACCCATCTCCGCCCCAATTGGGTAGAAATATTTTATAGAGGACAAGACGGGGGATGCAGGCAAGGAAACAGTGGTGTGAGTAAGGCTGCAAACGAGCCGAGCCGAACCGTGTTTTAGTATATTTGAACTTGTTTATTAAGATTTTAACAAATTCAATATTGAGCTCGAACTCAATAAAAATTGAACGAATTAAGTTCGAGCTTGTTCACGAGTCTTCACGAACCAAAAAAATTATAAGTTTATACTTACATATAAGATTGAAGTTACAATTGAAATTTTAATTATATAATTATACATACAATATAAATAAATATATTTAAAAAATTAATATTTTATCAAAATAATAATATCTATCACCACTATTATATAAATGTATTATTTATAATTAGTTATTATTTATATTTATATTTTTTAAATATATAAATAACATATTTGTATATTATTTAATATATAAAAAATAAATTTATTTTATTATTTAAATAAAAATTAAGTGAATTAATTAACTAGTCAAATTTTAATATGTTTTAACTTGTTTATTAAAATTTTAACAATGATTCGGGTTCAAACTCGAAGCATTCACAGTGGACCCGTTAAATGGTGCGTTAGTGTCAGTTGCCAAAATTTTAGCCAGCCACAATAACTTTTAGGTTCACAATGAAAGTATTAAGGAGTGTGTTAGTATCAGTTGTTAACTTATTTGTTAACTATGACTAGCGTTTTAGCCAGCGAGAAAGAGAGATAGGAAGACGTGGGAAGTGTCTTGGGGTCGTCCGGCCGGTCATCTCCCCAACGTTTGGCCAGTCGTCCCCCCAAACATCTGGACCCTTCAAAAAAAAAAAATTTGCCATTGACTGGTTGACCGGTCGGATGTCCGGCCACCTTCTTTCCCTGCAACCTATTTATATATATATATATATTCTTTAACACACCCCTTAACACGTACTTTACCACATCCATTACACCAACCCTCACTCTCTAAAATTAACAAACTCTTAGAGCAACTCCAAGGCCCCGTTTGTTTTGGGGTGTAGAGGGAGATGAAATGAGGATGGAGATGGGACCCATTTGGTGTTGTGTTTGTTTGTAGATTTGGGGAATGGATTGAGATGAATGAGGGGATTGGGATGGAGAAGGTGAAGGTGGTATTAGAAAAATAGTCCTAGGACTATAAATTTTTTATTTTTTATTTATTTATTTTATATTTTTTACATGTTGGGCATTTTTTTTAACATTAATATTTAATTTTTTGTTAAGTAAAAATCATTGTTTTAGTTTTTATTTATTTATTTAATTTATTTTTTACATGTTAGGGCTTTTTTTTTTGAACATTAATATTTAATGTTTTATATTTATTTTATTATTTTATATAAAAATAATTTAACAATCCCTACCTAAATAACTATTATCAAAATAAATATAATTTTACTTAATCCCTTAACTATCGATCTTCTCACTATGAATTTAATTCATTCTACTCCTAAAAACAAACGGACCAAGAAAAGAGACATAGCCTCCGTTTGGGAAGTGGGTTGGCTTTTTGACTTTTTGACTATTTTAGCCTGGGACTAAAAAGCCTGATTTGGGAAGGACTTTTTGGCTTTTTAAACTTTTTTTGTGAGAGAGGAGTGTAATGATTATGGGTTGAATTTAATGTTTTGTTTTTTGTAACTAAAATAGCCTATTTTATTTTTTGTGACTATTTTAGCCCTAACCCACCAAAACCAACTTCCCAAACTATGCCATAGTGGTCCTGTTAGCTATTTTAGCTAATATTACACTAATATTCTCACTCTAATTACACTAATATTCTCACTCTAATGGACTGGATAAAAGGCTTCCTATTTTCCCCAATGCCTTCTCTGTTGGCTTCAATTGGAGAGTGATTGAAGGCTCTCCAAACTCGTCTCTCCCGCAAAATCGATCTGCTCCTTCGGTGCGAAATCGATTTGCTCCTTCAACGGTGTCTGCAACTCCCTCCATCTGACCTCTTCCTCAAGGTATGGATCCTTCTATCTCTCTTGTCTTTCTCTTCTATGCAACTCATAAACCCTCTCTCTCTCTTCAACTCTTCCCCTCCCATATCTGCGAGACCCAAAATTGAAACCCCTATCTATGTTCATTCTCTGCATGTTATTTTCTTTGTTTTTCACATGTATGTATATGAGATTGGTAGTCTTGTATGCTGCTGCTACAGTTGTTTAGATTCATGTATGTGAAAACATTGCTGATTTTAATTGGTTTAAATCCTATCTTTTTTCTAAATTCAATTATCTTATGTGGAATTTTGAGGTCGTGTTACCCTATTTCCTTCAATATAGATGATTTTTAGTTTATGAATTTTACTTTCAATGATCAGCAATCAGGACATAGAGATAAAATTAGTTTATGAATCAGGATCATTGGTCGGAGATTTCAATGCTTTTAGTTAATGAAATAGGTCAGAAATAATATTATTAGTTTTTAGGTTTTAGTTTATGTCATAAACTTTCAATGTTTATGTCCTGAATTTCATACACTAATGTTGGCCATGTAACTTGCAAATCATTGGTCAGCGATTTCCTTGAATAAAATTTCTGTATCAATTGTCTAGTTGAAGAGGCTGTCCTGATTGGTGAATTTTACTTTCAATGATCAATGTTAGTTTTTGATGTGTCCTTGATAAGGATAGAAAATATGGAGATCATTCTTTGCATGTTCTTTTCTTTGTTTTTCACATGGATGTATCTAAGATTGGTAATCTTGTATGCTTCTGCTACAATTGTTTAATTCATGTATGTGTTTAATTCATGTATGTGAAAACATTGTTGATTTTAATTTGTTTAAATCTTTTCTTCTTTTTTTTTTTTTTTTTTTCTAAATTCAATTATCTTAAGACACCAATTTGATGGGTGTTGGGAAGGATCAAAATGGGTTTGCTTTCCTTTTCTTTTTTTTTATCTAGTTCTTTGATTTGCAGGTTATGTTTATGTGTTTTAATTGGGTTTTGAGTAAAATGTTTGTGAACTTTTGAGGTGGTGTTACCCTATTTCCTTGAATATAGATGATGTTTAGTTTGGTGGGGAGTGTAATTGATAGTTAGACAATTGTTATCTCTAGTTGAATAGGCTCTCCTGATTGGTGACTTTTACTTCCAATGATCAATGTTAGTTTTTGATGTCTCCTTGATAAGGATAGCAAATATGGAGATCATTAAAATGTAGGGAAACAACATATGTGAGTATAGGGTCACAGTAGCTAAACAAAAAGTAGATTATAGCAAGTCATTCAAAAGCAGGGGGGAAAAAAAAGAGTGTACTTTCCTCCAAATTAATTTGGGTATAGTTCCAACTGGTGAATGTAGAACTAGAAGGGAGAGAGAGAGAGAGAGAGCAATCTAAAAGATGAAATTGTGAGTAGAAAAAACTAACATGGGATGGCTATTAATGATATTCTACAAAATTAATTAGCATTCCTCTTAATTTAAAGCACGAACTACAATTATGGGGAAAAGAAAGAACTACAATTATGGAATAACTAACAAGGCAGAACTAAAATAAAGGATATGACTTCATTAATTTAATTACATTTATCAAGTGAAAGGGTGAACAACTCAGCGAGTTCGGTGTTCCGAGGGATTCCGCTCTTTTTGATTATGGCAGATTGGGTGTCAGTTTGTACTGTGCAGTTTTAGTTTGTTTCATCTTTTTGTATTTTCTTTTGTTAGTTTTGGTTTTTCTTTTTTTGTCTACCTTGTAGAGGATGCCTTATCCTCTTTTTCTTGGCTTTGTGCCTTAATAAATTTATTGTTTGTTGCTGATCAAAAAAAAAAAAGTGAAAGGGTGAACAAGTTAGAAGAACATCATTTGTTGAAAAAAGACCAATGGTCAAATAACTGGTTCTTTGAAACCAGCCCACTTTTAGAACTAGCTTTTTGGAATTTTATTTGGTTGGCCCATGCACGTGTGAATAAATTTCAATTTCAAGTTCTCCAATGTGCCTTATCCAAATGTTTGTGGCTTGAGCTTCCCTACAGTGCACATTACGTTACGTAGTCCTGAAATTGCTAACCTATGCTAGTTTTAATTCCAACTCAAATTAAAAGCCTAGAAGGACAGCATTTTGGTGCAGCATTCTGATTTTTAATCCTATTTACATGCGTTCATCTATAGTATGAGTTTTTTCCGTACATTACAAAGAAGAGTGAGGAATCCGATGTATGATGTTGACAGATCTTTTAAGGAAGAGTGATGGAGGAACTGAATTGGTCATATGGTTAGTTTCATTGTTTGGTTTGGTTATAGAGTAATACATCATGTTCTTTAAATTTTGATTACAGTTGACATTGTTGTGGTGGTGGTGGGTGGTAGTGCCCAAAGAGCGAAAGCCAGAGATGGAGTAAGGGCCACATAAAGAAGCCTGGATCCACCTGAAAATTGGATTGGAATACTTTGAAGTCATTCTTTTTTCCCTTTTTGTTTTTGTTTTTGTTTTTGTTTTGTTGGTTTGAACTGATTGTAGGGGATTATTACGTCGATGTTTTCTCAATCTTGATTAATGCCTGTCAAGTGTGTGTGTGTGTGTGTTTGTGTGTTTGAAAGAAGAAGCAAGGTGCTTTTCCAGTGTGAACTTTGGCAGGAGGCATGTTATGTGCTTGTCATGTATAATAATAAATTTTTTTTTCCTTTTCTTGAAGAAATATCAAGTTTTCAATTTTGATTAGGTAGATACTTTATGTGAAGGATTTTGTTATGCCCATTTTCAATCGTTTAAAAAAAATAAAGGCAATTCAAAATGTGATTAGCATACAGGACCTGCATGTTTTTGGAAAGTTGAAACCCTTAAGGTTATTATGAAGGCATGTATAATATTGAATAACATGATTGTTGAGGATGAGCGAAATGAACAAAATATAGACTGTAATTATGATGCAATCGATGAAATTCTCCCTCCAGCAGTGTCACACAAGCGTACACCCGAACTTTATGAATTCATTCAAAATCATCATCGCATCAGAGATAGACAAACTCATTCTAAACTCCAAGCAGACCTAGTTGAGCATTTGTGGTATCTACATAGAGATTTGTAACAACTTGAATTAGAAATAGTTTATTTAGTTTGAAGTTTATTCCTAACTTTGCTATTTATGATTTTTTTTTTCTTATTTTATTCATTGACCTTTGTAAGGTTTTTGATTAGTTAATTTGTGTTCTTTCGGTTCTTAATTTGATAAATTACAATTATTGAAGAACTTCCTTTATATTGTTATTTTTTTTTTAAAATTCTTTATTGTTTTCATTTATTCTTCCCCTCCTCTCCCCTTCAAGATGGTTCCACAAAATACATATGTTGGTATATATTCACATATTATAAATTTTATAAAAAAAATTAAATATTACTTAAAATTATTTTTTACAATATTTTTAAAATTAATATTAAAAATATTATTTTGAAAAATATTATCGCAAATGTCACATTGGCAACCATATTAGCATTTGATGCGTATGTGGCATTTTATGAAAAAGACAGTAATATATATAACATTTTTTTGTTTTGAAAATTGGTTAAATTAGTTTGAATTACTAGCTAAAATAGAGAGTATGGTTGGAACACACAATAGCTAAATTAGTTAGGTAAAATAAAAAGTATATTTTTTTTATACTTTAGCTAATGAAAAATAAAGAGTGTATATATTATTTAAATGCATTATTTTGATATATGTATATGTAGGACAATATCTGTAATTATATATATATATGTATATATTATTTAAATGCATTATTTTGATAGAGCAGAAATGAGGAAACCACCTTCTGAATATATGAAATATACTCATGCATCTCACAATGTTTCAGGAACTCAAGTTTGATATCACTTTGTTACATGCACAACTCTCATAGACTGATTGCTTTGTTCCATGACTCTGACAGACTAGGAAACAGTGTCACTCACTCACTCAGTAGTATATCAATGACACCAACATTATTTAGTCTTCAGCGTTTAATTTAAAATGGATTAATTTCTCTTGTTCCCCCCTAAACTATTGTCATTTTTCGTATTTCATCCTCAAACTAATGTTTCTTGCTTGAGCTATCTCTGGGCTCAGTTCTGAATGCTTGAGCATTCCAGGATTGAGTGCAGCCCAATGTGATTAATATGTAACTTCCAAAGCAGGAGATTAATATGTAACATCCAAAGCAGGAGATTGAGTGTTGTCCAGGGGTGAGAACCACTTGGTTCTTTTCTTGTCTCGGTGAAGAGGACTTAAAATCTCCTAGGTGTTGAAATGAGAAAGGAACCAGACAAGTGCTGTAAAAGGAAATTTGAATTGCATTCAAAGAAATTGAAGTACAATGGTAATTAACTAGCTAAAAACTGATTGAATGTTAAAATAAGCCAAACCAAACCAAACCAAACCAAGCCTTGTGTCCCAATCAAGTGGGATCGGCTACATAAATCCTTTCTCGCCATTCAACTCTATCAAAGGCTATATGCTCAGTTAAATTAAATAAATTCATGCTTTTTTTCATTACCACATTCCATGAAAACTCAGGTCTTCCCCTCTCCGTAGCATCTCCATTTATGGTGATCCTATCACTTTTCCTTATTGTTGCATTTATAGGTCTTCATTGTATATGACCAAATCATCTTATCATGTCTTCTCTCAATTTAACTTTAATAGGTGCTACTCTTACCATTTCACGGATGTAATCTTGTCTAAGTCTAATTCTATCTTTTCTAGTCTTATTACACATCCATCTAAGTATTGTCATCTCAACAGCACTCATTTTGTGCACATGTTTCTTAGTTGCGGAACATTCTGTCGCTCAAAACACCTCTAGTCTTATAGATGTTCTATACAAATTTTCCATCAATTTTGTTGGTATTTGTTGATTGTATAATATGCCAAATGCACTCCTTCACTTGAACCAACCTACTTTTATTTTGTGAATCACATTGTCTCCGACCTCACCATCCTTATTAATAATCAAACCTAGTAATGAAAATATTCACTAATTGTTATCTCCTCTCAGTTTTCAATCTTCACTTTTCCATTATTTCCACCTATGCTATTGTTATTCATTTTGTTTCCACTAATTGAACATTAAAATAACAACTGGAAATTGAAAAACAACTTTGTTATCCCAGGTAGGCAACCCAAGAGGGGGGTGAATTGGGTTTCTAAATAAATTGTCAAATTAAAAATTAATTCAAATAATAAATAAATAAATATGCTCAACAATATAAAATAGAATAATGAAATAAAATGAGCAAAATGAAAGAGAAATCAAACACAACGAGTTATAGTGGTTCGGCATACTAGGCCTACGTCTCCTAAGTATCCTTATCGGAAATTTCTTCACTCTGCTTCAAATTGTAATTACACCACTAGCTTCACGGGTGCTAATGAACCTTACAACAAGTGACAAATCCCGATCACTCCGACTAGTTTAGAATTCGGTTCTTAGTCGCACCTAATCCAAGTGATTTTATCTCAAAAAAATTACTCACAAAAACTCTCTTTTACAATAATAAGAATGGTGTAAAAACCTTTTTATAATTTTTACTCAAATTCTCAACAAATTTTTTCACAGAAAATACATCCCAATGTAGCACAATATTTGAGAGTATTTCAATATCACAGATTTTTTTTTCTTCACTTCATATTTTTTTCCAACTAAAACACTTTTATATATACCCAAAAATATATCCCGTTGGGAGAGGGACGCTCCTCTTCTTGACTTTGGAGACGCTGCAGCTTGGGCACGCTCAATACGCGGAGCACGGGCACTGATTCTCTTTCTCAAAAATGGCAGGCGAAAGTTTGAAATAATAGGCCAATGGCTGCTTTTGATGAGTAGTGTTTTGTTGATTTTTCTTCCAACTTAAAGAATTTCAAATGTTATGCAGTAACTGAATAGTAGCTTTTCTATTAAAAAATATGTGATGCACAGTAAAATCTATTTAAATAATATTTATATCAAATACATCATATACAACATATATTTTAACAGAAAATATTATGTCAAAGAATATAAAATATATATATTAAAAAATCACAATTTATCCCATAATATTTTAGACATCATTAAAATCAAATCATATGATTAACAAACTTGATAAAACTAAAAGCTAAATGACATTGGGTCTTAATTGATTTGGATTAGATGTGTGTTAGATTGCATGTCTTTCTCAGTTTCTGCAATTTGCCCCCTTATATAACCAGGCCTCTTTTTAGCCGTCAGAGACACTTCTCCCACTTTCTCAACTACCTCTAGCTAGTGTGAGATACTAGGTTAGCTCCTAGAGTGGCAACGGTCTGAACAACATGAATTGAGACCCAATTATCTCATGTTTTGTTGAATTTTCTAATAGCATAAATGATCTGGTGTTGCCATCTATTCCTACCCATTGGTACCTCAAAAATGTAGCTCCAAATGCAATAGGTTAATGCCATGTGCCGTAACTACCAAACCTCATCCCATATGTTGATTTAGAATGAGAATAATGGTTGGCAACCAACCCATAAGTAATAAGGATATGGTTTGCTACAGATATGCTAAGGAGATATCATGAGAGAATATATCTCAAACCCAGTCCTAGAAAATAAGAAACCACTACCATTCCATTATCTAATAGGTACATTTGATAAAATCACCAAGCACCACCATTCCTATGGGTCATCGGTGCCACGTCATCCTCAAATATAGCTATTACTTTTGGAACAAACAACTTGTTAAAAGCTTACTAAGATTACCATGGACATCCATTTATTTGGGTGACCAAAGCCATGTGGCATCATCTAGTAAGGCAGTCATTTTGGTACAAATTACTGTCAATTTCATGTATTTAATCCCTAGGGTTTCTAATTTAGGCTAATTTGTTCCAATTTGAGACGATGTCCACATTAGTAACCACTATAACATAATTTGATGAGTAAAAAGGTCATTTCAAAATTTGAATAACTTGAACTATATAACCAAACACTCTTTTTTCTTAGATGACTTCTATTAGCACCTACCTAATTTATTTGGATCCCTCAAATTTTTTTTTTATTACAATTATATCTTGAAGTAAAATTACATTAAAGGATATCCTTTAATGGAACACTCACGTACTAAATAAAAACCATTACAATGACACTCTACAATATTGTACACCCACCTACACCCCCACTGCCATCCACACCCACACTTCCACCTCCACCTCAACATATTCCACCAACCTAAACCCTAAACCTGTTACTTTGAACCTATTCATCACCATCACAAATCTTGAATGTATCCACTTCATCACCGTTATAAGCCCTCTTGAACCAATGACCTTGAACCAAAACGTATTCCTTTTCAAGTCCAACGTATTACTCTTTATCAGTTATTTTACCATTCGTTGATACTTATAGAGTAATGGAGGACGATGACAACAATTCTAATGGGGTTGGCGTTCCATTGGTAAGTTTCTTGCATTAACTTTCTTGGACATTTTAAATTGTTATTTTGTTCGAATTGTTCGGTACTGGTTTGTCGACTATTAAGATTATGTTCAGTAACACAGTACTGAACACAAACATTTAGCTTAATATATAGGTTTCGAACAATAATGCAACTAGTCGGCATTGTTCAACTGAAAATGACCTTTAGTTTCGGCATTGTTCAATCGGAAATGTGATGGGAAGAAGAAAGACAATGGTGTTGATAAGATGGGTAGTCGGTATTTACTTGAGAGGAATTTCCAACTTGTTGATGTAATGATGGACCGTTATTCACTGATTTGGACATCATCGAGTTGATTCCTCCTTTTCGACTAGTCGACCGGAATTTCAATGATGGACCGTCAATGCAATGCTCTTTATCGAGGCAATGGTTTTTACTGATGCAACGGACCATTGTTCTTCAACAGCAAAGAGACCGTCGGCGTTCTTTTCAACATGAGATGGACCGTCATCAACAAGAGAAGGAGAGGATGTGCAAAATTAGGTGCTTGTGCACTTGGGTGTGATAATATTATGAATAGGGGTAAATTTGGTATTAAGTGAGGCGTTCAAAGAAATCTTATTGAAATTTAGGATTTAGGGTGGGGGTTCAAAGAAATAGGGGGTCTAAAGAATCTAGGTAGGTGCTAATAGCAACCCTCTTTTCTTATTTACTATTTTGAAATGAGGGGTGGAGAATAAGACAGATGTTTCGTTGTAGGATGTGTAAGTTGTCTAATATAGTGTAAGTAAGAAGATAGGTATTTGGTTGTGTGATCTAGCCTCTAGGTTGTCCAAATTGTAAAATTGCCTTTTTACCCATTAGGTTAGGTTTCCACCAAAATTGATTCTTTGGAGTTGTCTCCAATTGGACCATATGAACTAAAATTAAAATCTTTGGGGGCTAATTAGATGAAATTGATAGTTTAGGGATGAATTATAAAAAAAATAACAATGGTGTAGATTGGATACAAGCCTGACTTTCACTTACTATGCACAAAGTGGTTGCTCTTAGCTTTCGAAATTTTGCTACTAAGGGCTAAATTTTTTGGGAGATTTGGAAGACTTGACCCATAGATGTAGCACAAGACAGATGAAATGAGAAAATGCTTCAGGAGTGTTTAAATGACTGTAAAATTCCTAATAAGTTGAAAAGTAAGTTCTATGGAATAAGGTTAGGTATTTTATGTAGTATTGACTATTGGACAACAAAGAAATAATGTATCCAAAAAATTTCCAAAAATTGAATAAATAAGAAATGAATGCATTGGTGGGAAACTATAAGTGGCATTTGAGGTTTGGATTCAATGGATGGATTAAAAATGTCAGTCTCCCATCATCTTTATACTGATGAAAGGATTATCTTTTGTAGGGTTGAGTCAAAACAACTTAGGTATTTCTCATGTGTTGCTTTGCTTTGAGGATGTGTCTAGACTAGAAGTGGATTTTAGGAAAGCTAGACTTATTCCAATGGGGGAGAAGGAAATTCTAGAGGCCTTGGCATCTATCTTGGTGTGCAGAGTGAGGATTTATATCTTCTCTTTACTTGGCTTTAGGGTACATTCATCCAAGGGAGGGTGTATTACATTAATTAAAATCACTTTATCAAGTCTCCTTGCGCACGTTTTGTCTTTGTTCACTATTGTAGTTTTAGTGGGAACGAGGTTGGAGAAAATAAATAGATGACATTGGAGAAGAAGTTAAATATCATTTGGTTGATTGGGATATGGTGGCATCAACAAGTTAGCTATCTCCAATGAAGTTCTTTTTGGAAAGTAGTAGTAACTTTATTGTGAAAGGGAGAAGTTATGGAGAAGGGTGATAGTTGCTAATATTGTTTGACATGGGGAGTGGCTCATTCGGAGATTTATTGAAGATCTTTGGAAGAACATTTACAATGGTTGGGAAGATTTTGGCTAGTTTACTAACTTGATTATGGGAAAAAAGCTATGAAGTATAGATACTCCTACAAGGGAGTCGTATTCAATACTGATATTGATACTCCTCAAAAACTAGTAGATACGTATTCGATACGTTTTAAACATATCTACAATTGTAATTACTAACGACTAACTTTCGCCAATCCAAAAAAAAAATTGTAATTATTTTTTTTTAAAATTTTGTAAAGTATCAAATAATTTTCGGATACTTTGTCACATATCCAAACTATTGTGAAATTGGGATTGTAATAATCCTTGCATAGCATTATAGTATAATTATTAAGATAAACACATAATCACTTTTTCAATACTTTGCTCACTTCTTAGAGAAGAAAAAAATTAGTCAGATTAAAATCGTGTCCTACTTTTTTAAAATTTATCAAATTGTTGGATCCTTCATCTGTCAAATGTGTCGCATATGCGTATCCATAAAGGAAGGATAAAGAAGAAAATAATATCATTTCAACAATTAAATGAGAAAGTGACTTGTGTACAACACTTTTGTATATGATAAATTGTGAAAGGGAAATTCTTTGCAACTTTTTGGGTGCTTTGGTGGGAGCAAAATCAAAGGTTGTTTGAAGATAAGTTCCGGGAGATGGGTTGTTTATGGGATCATGTTTGTCACTTATCTTCTTTTTGGGCGTCGGGGAACTCATTATTTAAGGGAGTCCCACTCTTTTTGTTAGCTAGAGATTGGTTGGCGGTGTGTGCTTTGTAAGCTTTTGCTTGTTTTTAGTTGGTTAGGGGTTTTTTCTGTTTGTATTTTCATTATCTTGTGTTTAGAGGATGCTTCATCCTCTCTTTCTTTTTTAGATCTATCAATAAAGTTTTTGTTGTTGATCAAAAAAAAAATTGTGAAAGGGAAAAGCACAGGGGCAACATAAATAGTTTAGACATGATTTTGACTTGAAATTTTTAAAAGAGCTTTCTTTGAGCTTATAAATAATATACTACTATCTTTTTTTCTTTTTCTTTTTTTTTTTTCTTTTTTAACATGGATGCATCTTGACTATACCCATATCCTAACTTTTTAGATTTTTTCCTATTGCCGTAACCGTATACTTATCCATATCATGTTCATATCCACTATCCTTATCCATATCCATGCTTCATGGGGGAGTGAAGTGGTGAGATTTTGGATGGGAGGCACTATAGATGGCTTTCCCATCTCTTCTTGCATTTAGAGGGGAGGAGCTAGTTGTTTTGGGATGCATTTCTTAGACATGCATTACAGGATTGGGAGTTTGAGAACTTGTAGGCTCTCCTCACTTTATGATATAGTTGTTGGGAGTAAGCAGTGGAGATGATACTAGTTGGAATATGTCCAAGGTGGTGTTTGATAAATTGAAAATTAAATACTGAAAGTTTTAGCACTGAATTTCTAGTCTTGAAACATTTAAGTACTGAATGTTTAGATTTGCAGAATGAAGATAAAATCTACCTTCCAATGAACATATTCAGGGTTCAGTCATAAGTTTCATTGACTTAGATTTGAGACCCATTGCAATGAATTTTCAGATTTTAAGTGATAGATCCTTATGCATTAACCAATACACTTATTTGCAAAATCACATAATGTATTCATTTCGAAACACTAAATTGCATTATCAAACAGGACCCAAGCCTTGGAAATTTGAAGTTAAGTCATTCTATCATGCTTTTTAGGGTAATTCGGGTGTTTCTTTTTCTTGGAAAAGGAATTCGGAGCTCTAAAGCCCCTTCTAGAGTTGTTTTTTTTTTTGGTGGACAACCACTTGTGAAAAATTCTATCGATAATTCTGTCCATTGTAAATTTTGTGACTTGGTGTTGGTGTTGTATGTGCAAAGAGATGTGCATCATATTGTAGGAGTGGCTACGGAGATGTGGTGCTTTGATTTTGTTATTCTCCCAACGAGGGTAATAAGTTTTGGCAAGAGTAGAAAGGAAGGCATGAAAATCGACTTTGTTGTTGTGTTTCTTGGGGTTATTAACTTGACTATGTTGGAATGTTGCACATTGACACTTTCGTATATGTGATTCTTGGGATTATTAACTCGGCAATTGCAGGTTTTTTGGACTTCATAGAAAGAGAATTTGACTATTAAGAGGAATTACCCATTTAATTAAGATTATACTAAAGAACACATGATACTGATTTTAAGCTTACTTAAATTTCTGAATTCCCAAGTAATCAACTTCTAGATTGGTCCAACTTTTTAGTTTAATCCCTGGCCATATGCAAACTCAAATCTCATATTTTCATTATCTTCTATAGAGTGGCATTCACAATTAATAGATATTAGTGCAAATGCTTCAAGGTTGGATTTGATACAACATGTGGCTTGTGAACTTTGAACTTTATTTGATGTAACAATAGTTATGAACTTGGTGAGCTTGAATGAGTTCAATAAAACCTTAGCTTAGAAACTTTCTCACAAGCATAAGTAGCACTTTTCTTTTCCCACAATCCCCCTTCATGCTTCTCCCTTTTCTCTTCTTAAAAACAATAAACATAAGATGAATATATTTTTTCTCCTCCATAACCCTCACTTCGCTGCCAAAACCCCAATCCAGACATTGCGTGAGACGAACAATGTATCATAGTACTCCCTTTGTCCCACAATGTTAGTCCGTTTAGGATTTTTAAATTTTTTCAAGGGGACATGCAATCAATGCTCCCACATTTAAATAAAAAGTATTGTTTTCCAACACTGCCCTTTTATTCTCACTTGTAAGTAAAAGCATAACTATTTATAAGGGGGATAATTTTGGAAATTTTAGAAATTAGGTTTTGACTTTTGAAAGAGGATTATATTTTGGGACATCTCAAATTGGAAAGGACTAATAATTTGGGGCAAAGCGAGTTTAATGTTTTTGGTATCAGAAATGGATTTTTATCATTTTAAAGCTTTGGGTATGAGGTCCACTAAGCTCTTTGCTGTAACAAGTACCCGTGCATTCAATTTTGTTATTGAATGTGGTGCTAACAGTGTATTCCCCGAGTGTTAACATTTTGACACATCAAGGCAGGCAAGCGTCAACCAACCACTATTGTGTTGTAATGGGATGTATTCTTAGCTACATCAAGGAAGAATATGGTTTCTCACAAGTAGAATCTCGAGTGGTGTGGGATATGTAACATCATGTATTGTTTGGCACGTGACAGAACGCTAATTATTTGATCTCAACCTCTTTTGTGCGGATAATTTTTGGAAACTTGAAAATGAAAGATCTTGCTTGGTACTATAATATTTTGCCAGGGAAGTTTGGGAGTTCAACTTAACTTTCAGACTTAATAATTTTCTGATTTTTGTCTCCATTTTATTTTGGGTGCAGATTACTACCTTATCATGTGGTGGCAGATTATGAAGCTGAGGAGGATGATAGGATCCTTGATTCTGACACAACAGGTCAGATGCTGTCTCGTTCTCAACAGTGGGACCATAACATTGCTGCCAAAGTTGCAGAGTTCACAGCCACATTTGAGAAACAGGCACTTGCCTTCAATATAATTTCGCGCAAGCGAGCTCTTGGGGAATTCAGATCAGAGGAGAGGTTGATGATTGAGCAGGCTCTCCTACAAGAAGAAAGACGAGCCATGTTTGAACTGAGGGCAGAAATGGAGTCAAGGGAGAAAGTTGGTCGAGAAGCTCATGAAGCTAAGTTGCGGATTGCAGCCATGGCTCAGATGGAACAAGCTCGAGCTGAGTCACAGGCTCATGCAGAAATTATGGCGCGTGCTCCGATACGAGGAAGTGCACTTGGGTCTCAAGGCAGTGATGTTGCTGTAATTGGTGGTCATGAAGTGGGTGAGCAGGAGCCGGGAGTTAATGCTGATGAAATGATTAATGGATGGGGAAACAATACACAGAGAGAGGAGAAAGAACCATCTGAGGATTTCTTGAATGACGAAGAGACAGAGAATGGAGAAACAAGCATACAACATGAGTGGCGTGAAGTGGGAGAGTTCGATTTGAACACCAGATGAACTTTGTGCGTGTTTTGTGAAGTTGATCGTGGGTATCAAAATACCGAGTAATTTGAGTTGAGATGGGTAGACTAGACTATTTGGAACAAAAATTATTATTCATGTTATGTAATCATATCTTAGTGGTGTGGGAAAATATATTGGCTGCATGATTGTGCAGTTGAGCATGCTTTTTTTTTGGTGTTGGGTTTAATGGTAAATTACAAATATGATGTAGTTTATCATTTCATTTAAAATGAGAGTAATGCTCCTGCAACTGAAGACTCTTTGGATCTTGGATTTATGAAGGAAAAGAAAAGGGAACAACAGTTTGTGAAATTTTGTTTTTACTTTTTTCTTTTTTTCTGCTTGTAGCGGGTGGACAGAACTGGATGTTAAGAATTCTGTGGGGCTACATTGAATGTGGATTATTTGTTTTTGTTTTATTGACTAAAATAAAAACTTCATTCATTCATAATAAAAGAATATATGTACATGACAGTTTAAGAATATTTAGATTAAACTGAGACAGACATAACATAAGAGTTGGATTGGTAACCAGGAGAAAATTGCTAACCTGGCCTTGAGCAAGACCACCTTTTCCTCCTCCACCCTTCCCATTTAGTGGCTTTAAAGCTGCCACCAACCACTCCAACACCTTTAATTGCTTACATTTATCTCCTTTCTCAGGTACCCCAGCACACACCAAAGCCTTGTTTGCAGTTTCATCTGTGCCGAAAACCATGACCGCTATCCCCTGTCATTCACAGACTAGTTATGCAAACTTCATACAGACATAAGAGCATTGTGACAAAATAAAATAAATAAATAAAAGCATTAGGATATATTAGCTGGAAGGCTAGAAACAACAAACAACCTTCTCGTCCTTGACTTTGACGACCGCTTCGTGCATTGCTGTAGTGTCCAAACCAACATTGACACGTGATATACAGAAAGCCTTTCCATCAGATGCAGCAACTTCTGCAGTCTCAATTGCAACCTTGACAGCTTTCTGTATATTCTCTTCAGCAATCTTCTTTTTTGCTTTTATCAGTTGATTCTAGTAAAATATAGCAATTTAGAATCAACTTCAACCCAGAGATATATAAGCAGCAGGTTTGGTTATCAATGGAACTGAAATAGGGTAATTTCTTGCTCAGCATAGATGAAAACCTGAAGCACAGATACTTTGGCCTTTAGATAAGCTTTCTTGGCAGCTGGAATAGTTGCTGATTCCACGTGGCCATTTAAAGAAGTTACTTTTTGGGAAGAGGAAAGGAAAATCAGCAAACTGATATATCAGATAAAGCAGAATCATCTTCTTAATCAAAGCACCCCCAAAAAAAACATAACAGAAAACTCGGGTGATGCATATTTCAGGGAAGTTGGAAGTATCTGAACCATTCTTAAAATACTTGTGTTTGCTAGACAATACAATTCTCAAAATACTTGTGCTAGCCAATACATTGGAAGTATCTAACCAATGTGCTAGCAGCAAAAAGATTATAAAGATTCTGGTATTTATGAAAATTACATAATCCTGGCAAGGAGTGAATTCCCTTCATTTCGGGAGACATTCCCAAAAGTTAATTTAGCAGAGACCTCATTCAGCTACATTACATGAAATAATAGAAGAACAAACCACAATAACATCGCATAATAGCATATGTTTCATTCGTGAGCAATAATATCCTCTAGTTAAAATATAAAGTTGCCGATGATGAGCACGGGATAATTATAGACAAGAAACTGCACTAAAAAAATCATTTTTATGTCAGATGACCTTATTCTTTCACAGAATGTGCCAGAAATTCTGTCAATTCAATCTTTAGGTTCTTTTGAAAAATGGCAGGAGATCATAAACAGAGTACACAAAAACACACATACGAGGCTGATAGAACTGCACATTTTGTCTAATTGACAGAAGGATAAAGTACATTGACCTCCCTTAAGTTTGGAGAAAATGCAAGCTTCATAGTTTTGGCATAATTACATCGACCTCCTTTTTATTAAGTTTGAATGGAATGTAACTAATGCAAATGGTGTGAAAACAAAAGAATAAATAAGAAAAAATAGACTGTTTAGTATAAAACAGATGACATCATCATTTTTCCATACATATAATATAACTAACAAATTATTGATAAAAGAGGGCCTAAGTGTTATGTGAATTAAAATCTTGAGGGAACCCTACGAAAACTGTGGAGCTCCTTGTGTTTTCTCCAACCCTTGGGGGAGGCAAGTGTAATTTATCCTTAACAGAATTACTTAAAACTGAAAATCAGTTTACTGTAATTCTCTTTCAAACTTTTCACTAGTAATAAGAAAATTTTCACTGAACAAACCCCTCCAATGCAGGAGCTCCTAATAAAAAAGTGCTCAGTTGCCCAGCAATGAGAGATGGGCCAGGGACAAAGGAGCACCCAGGTGCAGATTTGGTCATGAACCTAACTAACTGTGGCCATTAAATGCAACAGGGCAACCATTTTGGACAAGCAGTGCAACCATTTTGGGACAATCATTTTTTACAAGTAGTGCCAATAATCACAATAGAAGCTAAACAGAACATGATGTTGCACGCAGAATAGCAGCAAAAGTGGAGCCATACATGCTGTTCTTACATAGCAAATTTTTCAAACCAATGATGGGAAATGTATTTAAGGCATGCAAGCAGGATATGGCTCAGGATCATAACACCAATTGCTTAGAAACATCCTTACAAGTAATCAACAGAAGAATGCTGATATTGTTGAGTAGAAAGGTAGGGCCCATAGGGGGCATGTTGATGCAATGCCTACATCAATGAATGTATAAAGACTGGTCCCTAAGAAGTAGAAAGAATGAAATAAACAGAAAAACTATTTTAGACCCGGCAAAAAAGAGATTAATGCAAGTTCAAAAGGGTAGAAAAGCCGGTAGAGGAAGGCAGGGTCACACATGAATAATGAATTAAGCAACACCCTTGCTTCAGGAAGAAGAAAATGTAACTCAAACTATCACACAAAAAGCCATGGTCAAACATGAATAATGAATTTGAAAAAGCAATTCAGTTTATCATATATTAATTCACAGAAAGAGACATTGGGTATGTTTGATTTGTATTTGGGAGATGAGTTAAAAGTACGAAAAGTTGTTTGGTTTGGTTTTTTTCAAAAGATGTTTTGGAAAATTATTTTGAGAGAGAGTTTTGGAAAAAGTGATTGATTTGATGTGTATGAGAGAGAGATTTGTTTGGAAAACTTGTAAACCAAACAAGTTTTGGGAAATTTTTTTGGGAAAATTTGTTTGGTTTGATTACTTTTGAAAACTTATTTGTAGAGAATTTTTCCCAAAATTTTTTGGGAAATACAAACCAAACAAGGCCATTGTGTTTGAATCTGAATCTGAATCTGGTAAAAATAATAAAAAGAAGTGACAACCTGTTCCAGCAAGCTTCCTTCGGTTTTTGATGCCTCATTTACTTACTGCTCAAGTGACAATGCTAGTTCCAAGGCCATAGAAGCACAGTCTGTTGTAACAGCAGTTACTCTACGAATTCCCTTGGCAATTCCCTCCTCAGACAACAGAGAAAACACCTTAGCCTCTCGTGTATTTGATAAATGGGTCCCTAAAAAAATCAACACACTAAACCTCAAAATTTAATAAGACTCCCAGAAGTGGCACCAGGAATTACAAGGAGATGCTACCTCCACACAACTCTGACACAACCCTAACAGGATCAGGATAGACCTATATCAAAAACAGAAATAAGAAATTGAAGGTGGCCAGTAAACCAAGTACATTCCACAGATTGATCATATGCCTGAACAAACTCCAATGATAGAAGAATGAAATAGCTTACTTCTCCAAATACAGCTCGTAAACCATTTATATGCTTCGCATCGGTCAGAGTGGCCTCCTTTGAAAATACATCCAGCTCAGCTTTGATTTGCTCATTCACAATGGACTCAATTTTTCTCAACTCGTCAGGTTTCACAGGCTTGCCGGTTCAAATTTCAGTAGCATTCAAAAATGATTTTATATGCAAAATTAATTGAAACAAGCATAAAGCTTACCATGAGAGAAATCAAATTGTAATTTCTCAGGAAGAACAATGGATCCCTTCTGGTCAACATGATTTCCAAGTACTTCCTGCGGTCATGTTACAGAACATTAAGAGAACAAAAGCAAACCAGATAAGAAAGCATCAACATTAGAAGCTCAGAACAGTATCATTTTGGAAATTACCCTGAGCACAAATCATTTTGGAAATTACCATGTGCGTACAGTTATGGTTAGGAGCAATGAGCTTACGTCTATCATAGTCAACCTGCTCAAATCATAAATTACTTCTTATAGTTATGAAGAAACACAAAGCAGATGTAGCTTGCACTCATGTACACATACAAGGACAGATGATAAAAGGGAAGTTACCTTACAAATCACTTTATCACCTACAGAGAACTTGCTTGTTTCCCCAGTAAACGAACCGATATGAACAACAAAGCCTCCATAAATTTGTACATTACAAACTTGAAATGATCCGAAGGGGCCTTCAAGTGATCCAGTATCAAATATCTATGACCCCAAAGAAGAATGCAAGATGTCAAATTTCTATTCTTAACGGGAAAAATATGTAAATCATATATGACAACAGTCTATCGAATATGCAAACTAAAAAAGAAAAAAGAAAAAAGAGTAGAACCAGAAAAAAAGGAAAGCTGCACGCACGCAAGCTTAAATACTATGTAAACTAAAATA
Source organism: Camellia granthamiana (assembly GCA_036172215.1). NCBI lineage: Eukaryota > Viridiplantae > Streptophyta > Magnoliopsida > Ericales > Theaceae > Camellia > Camellia granthamiana. The sequence goes on from CM069913.1 coordinate 93,610,158, forward strand.
CATTATACGGTTCAAGAATTGTGGATTTCTTCCATACTATCGTGTATCTATGAGATCTCCAATATCCAAAACTAAGAGAAACAAATTAATACAAACGTGTGGTTTCATAAGATCAACTAAGCATAAAAAATTTATACAATTGAAGAACATAGTGTGATCTATTACATGCAACGTCGCGTTTAACATTGCATCTGTGTTACTTGTGTTTAGCTTGTTATAGCTCTGGCTTAAAGAGCTAGAGGTGGAAGAGGGTTCTTGGTAGAGTTTTTTTGGACTGATTTTTAGTGATGGCGCTGCCAAGTAGGATCCATTTTGTTGGAAGGAATGATACTAATTAAGTTTCAAAAGTAAAAATCATAGAGATGAGATGCAAGTTAGTAAACAAGGCAATGCCTTGGAATGTGTGTTTCACTACCCAGCCTGCTGCAATAGATCCTACTCGTGCGCAATGGGATATTGATAACTGTACTATTTTGGGATGGATGTTCAACTTCACGAAAGACTGTATTTATCACATGTTTCTCTATTGCGACATTGTTCCCGATCTATGGCAGGCTTTGTCACAAATGTATGCTCATGCTCATAACGATGCTCGCATCTTTGAGCTTTATCAGAATATTGCTCATGCTTTCCAGTTTGCCTTGAGTCTTTCTGTGTTAGAGTTCTTTGGATAACTTCAGGGCCGTTGGGAAGAATTGGCTCAATATGAGCCCTTGATTGAGTTACCAGCAGATGTTGCCTCTCTTGTATCCAAACGCCTTGCTCACTAGCACACTTACCACTTACCAGTTTCTGTTGGGTTTAAGCTCTGAGTTTGAATCCCTTCGAATTCAAATTTTAAGCACATCACCCATGCCCTCTCTCTATGAGGCCTTTGCCACCATTGATAGTGATGAGCATCATAGGCGTCTGATTCAGCCAAATCCTTCTCCTCTGTCTCCAATTTCATCTGATCAGATAGCTCTTGCTGCAAAGTCAAGTTCTCAGGGTTCTACTGGTCCAATTACTTGTTATCATTGTAGAGCTTTTGGTCATGTTAAGGCTCATTGCTTCAAACTTCATCCTGAGTTGAAGCCACATTCTTCTTGCTGTCGTGGTGCTGGCACCCCTTGGACTGCAACTCTAGTGGATTCCACTACTCCTGCTCTTGGGTCTCCTCATCTCCCTAATTTACAATAGTTACAAACTCAGATTGGTCAGCTTGTCTCAGCTTGAATCTCTTACTGCCAGTTCTCATGGCTTATCATCTTCTTGTGCTACCACCCTTGCAACGGGTACTTCTACTGCTTTCCATGTTCGGTCTGCTAGTCCCTTATGGGTTTTGGATTCTGGGGTTAATGATCATATGACAAGTGAGTTTTTCTTTCTTTCTTCGCCAGTCCCCACTACTATTGTTCAATCTGTGTGTTTTGCTGATGGTTCTTTATTCTCCGTTTGTCATAAGGGTGTAATGTCTTTATCCCCTACCATTACTTTATCATCTGTTTTACATGTTCCAAATTTTGCATATAATCTCTTATCCATTAGTCATCTTGCCAAACAATTTAATTGTGCTGTCATTTTTTTACCCTCTTCTTGCCTTTTACAGGACTTGAGTTCAAAGAGGATTTTTGACAAGGGCTATGAGCATAATGGGCTGTACTACTTTGGGGATCCACCAGATGAGCCTTCCTTTTCTTCTTCAGCTGGTTTTCAGGCCTCTGTTTTGCCTGCTTCCATGTCTTGTGTTTTTAATATTCAAATTTTAGAATTATGGTACACTTGTATGAGTCATGTTAATTTTTAGTATTTATGTCAACTGTTTTCTTTATTTAATAAAGCTTGCAAAGATTCTAAGTTTCATTGTGTGGTTTGTGAGTTTTCCAAGCATACCCGTACTAGTTATATCCCTCATATGACTTATGCTCCTAGTGCTTTTGATCTTATACATTTTGATGTCTGGAGCCCTTCCCCTGTCACCGCTTTTTGTGGTCATAGCTATTGTGTGACTTTTATTGATGATCACACTAGGTGCATTTGGGTTTATTTACTTCGTCGTAAGTCTAACATTTTTCCCATTTTTGTCCAATTTTTACAAATGATTAAAACTCAGTTTCATACATTTGTTAGGACTATCCATTTTGATAACAATAGGGAATATATTTTTAATACATTTTGTTCTCATCTTAATGAAACCAGTATTCTTCAACAACTTACTTGTTCTTGGACTCCTGTACAAAATGGCGTTGTTGAACGCAAAAATTGTCATATTATGTCTATTATCCGGTGTCTTCTTTGGTGTATGAGTGTTCCCAAGTCTTATTGGCATATGGTTGTCCTTACTGCTGTTTACCTCATTAATAAGACTCCTAGTCGTGTGTTACACGGTCTTCCTCCGTTTCATACCCTTATGCCCACTGCCACTTTGTTTCCACTCTTACCCCTCGAGTCTTTGGGTGTACCTGTTTTGTTCAAAATCGGAGTCCCACTCGCACAAAGTTAGATGACAAATCTAGTCGTTGTGTCTTCTTAGGGTACTCTTCCATGTCCAAAGGGTATAGGTGTTATAACCCTATGTCACGTTACTTTCACCACACTTTGGATGTTACTTTTTGTGAAGATCTTCTTTTTTTTGGTAGTAACCCTCCTTTGCAAGCTTGTCCTCCCGTTACTTCCATTCTTCATCTAATGACCATTTTGGATGAGGTTGAGACTGAGGTTGTCCCCCTCCCTCCTTCTCAACCTTCGCCCCTTCCCCCATTGCAAGTCGCCCATGCACTCAACCCTCCCTATCGCCTCTCCGATCTCTGGGTCAGGTAACTCTTCTCTTTTAGCTCCTTCTCCACCTCCTCATCGTAACCCACCTCGGGATCGAAATCTCCAAATCGTTTGAGTTATTTGAGTAGTACAAATCATCCTATTTCCAGTATATTTCCTATGACAGGGTTTCCACCTCTTCCAAAGCCCGCCTAGTGGCCAAAGGTTTCATATAGATTCTTGGCAAGGATTTTGGTGCCACTTTTGCCCCTGTCACCAAGCTTACTTCTATGTGTCTCCTTATCTCCCTTGTAGCATCCCATTCTTGGCCTCTTCATCAGCTTAATGTCAAGAATGCATTTCTCCATGGGGATCTTCTTGAGATGATTTACATGGCTCCTTTACCCGGTTTTCAAGCAAAGGGGGAGTATTCGGGAAAAGTGTGTCGGTTACGCAAATTCTTGTATGGTCTGAAACAGTCTCCACGAGTATGGTTTGGTCACTTCAGTTCTGTTATTATATCTATGGACTTTGTTCAGTGCCACTCAGATCACACTTGTTTCATTTGCCGAAATTCTGCGGGATAGTGTATAGTCTTGTTAGTGTATGTGGATGATATTATTCTCACATGTGATGACTCTGTTAGCATTGGTCAAGTAAAGGACTTCCAAAATATTAGTCCCTTATTCCATTTTTCATTGTCCTAAATATTAATCCCTTATTCCATTTTTCATTGTCCTAAAATATTAGTCCCTTTTCAAAAATTAAGGGATAAAATAATATGAATTTACTATTTTGGCCTCCTTTTAAATTCATTAATAACACAAAAAGTACAATTATGACAATTGATATTCCCTAAAAAATATAATATCAAAGGGTAATTTTGAAAATTTAATATTTTTAAAATGTAATAATTGTACTATCAAAAAAAAGTTGGATTCCCTAAAAGAGACTATTATTTTGGAACGGAGGGAGTATTAAGGATCTGGGATGCTTCAAATATTTTCTAGGAATTGAAGTGGCTCGCTCAAGGGAGGAAATCTCCTTGTCTTGAAGAAAGTACACCCTTGACTTGCTTAAGGATACTGGTATGTTAGGGTGTAAACATGCTTCAACTCCTATAGATCCTAATGTCAAGCTCACATTAGAGTCTGGTGAGTTGCTGGATGACCCAAGCATGTATCAAAGTCTTGTTGGATGCCTCATTTATTTGACCAACACTAGACCTGCTTTGACATTTGAGGGTAGTGTTGTGAATCAGTTCATGCATGCACCTTGTAAAGAGTACCTTGACGTGATTCATCATATTTTGAAATATTTGAAGACTTTTCCTAGCTTAGGATTGTTCTTTACAGCTAGTCTCCAATCTGGGCTCTCCTGTTTCACCGATGCGGACTATGCAGGTTCTAGGACTGATCGGCGTTCCACTTTTGGCTTCTGTACTTTCTATGGTGATTATCTTGTGTCATGGAAAAGTAAGAAGCAAGCAGTTATTTCTAGGTCTTTTTGCAAAGGTTGAGTATCGGGCTATGACATATGGAACATGTGAGATTCTTTGGCTTTGCTCTATTCTGGCATAATTGGATTTTAAGGAGACTGTTCCTTCCTCTTTATTTTGTGAAAACAAATCTACCATTATGTTATCTTCTAATTCTGTGCTTCATGAGCATACCAAGCATATCGAGGTTGACATATATTTCATTCGAGAAAAGGTTCGGACTGGCATTGCGCATCCATTCTTTGTCTCTTCTTTTCAGCAGTTGGCAGATATGTTCACTATGGGACCAACTTTGCTCCAGTCTTCCATTGACAAGCTGCGTTTGTTTAATATCTTCATGTCAGCTTGAGGGGGAGTGTTGAATATAGAAACTAAAATATCATGTTTATAGTAGGAATTAGAATATTGTTTATGTTGATTGTAGGAATATTTTTTCTTGTCTATATTGTTTCCTAAAGTTGTATCATGAATATGTTATATATATACATGGCCTCTACCTCATTCAAAGGTAAGCCAAATAATTATCTCCATCCTCTTGCGACCAGAGGGGAGCGTAGGCTGACTCCATCATCCACCATCCACCATAAAGGGAGTATGGAAGCTAAAGTTGGCTCAACGATGTAAGCTAGTTCTACCCTCCATGGAGTGGAGTGTATGGACGCAAAAGTTGGCTTGATGCTGAAGGGGAGCATAAGTTTGGCCTGACCTGACTATGGAGAAGAGTGTTAGTTGGCTCCACCCTCCACAGAGGGGAGTGTTGATTGGCTCTACTTTGTAGGGGATGTAAGTTGGATTGACCCTAGAGGGGGAGCACAAGTTGGCTTCACCCTCCACCACGGAGGGGAGCATATGGAAGCGAAAGTTGGTTTGACTATGGAGGGGTGCGTAGATTGACCCAACCTCGGAGGAGTACGTATGCTGGCTTCAGTTTCACTGTCAAGAAGATCAGATAAAGTAAATCTGGATCATTCCTCTATCTTTGCATCTCTTTATGTGATCATTGCCTTTTCATATGTAACACTTCCTTTGAAATCATGTTGTTGATTACTCATTTTTAACTATTGTAATTTGTACCAAGAAGAAGACGAATGTGGGCAGTGCTGGTAACCTAAGGCAGGAAGGTAATGCTAAGCCGACGTGTTTGGATTGTGGGAAGCAACATTTCGGGGTCTGTCGTCGGACGTCTGGAGCTTGTTATGAATGTGGTGAAATGGGTCATTATGTGAGAGACTGCCCTAAGACAAAGGCTGATGACAGCAAGAAAGGTGAGAATACCTCGGGTTCCATTCAGAAGAATAATGCTGGGAAAGGACAGATGAGGCAGGGCAAAGTGTTTGCACTAATGCCAGGAGACACTCAGAATGCTGAGACAGTGGTGTCAGGTATACTTCTAATTTGCTCCCAAGATGCTTATGTGTTGATTGATTCGGGTTTTACGCATTCGTTTGTATCTACTAAGTTTGCCGAGAAGATTAATAGGGAACTAGAACCCCTTGACTATGCATTATCTGTGTCTACTCCATCTGGGAGATCTATGATTGTTACATCCATTTATAGAGCATGTGTTGTTATGATTAAGAATGTTGAATTGTTAGTAGATTTAATGCCTTTGGACATAACTCATTTTGATGTTATACTGGGGATGAATTGGTTAGTCGCAAATCATGCATCTATTGATTGTGCCTCGAAGAGAGTCACACTGAGACCCCCAAACCTAGCCGAGGTTATTTTCCAGGGTAAAGGGGTAGTGTCCCCACCTTATTTGATTTCGTCCATTAAGGCCTATAAGTTAATTCAGAAAGGGTGTCGAGGCTACTTGTGTAGTATACTGAACGATCAGAATGGAAATGTTAATTTAGCCGATGTCCCCGTTGTTAATGAGTTCCCCGACATTTTCCCAAACGAATTGCCTGGCCAATTAGCCAATAGAGAGATAGAGTTTACTGTTGATATTATGTCGGGAACAAAGCCGATCTCCAAAACACCCTACAGAATGGCCCCAGCTGAACTTAGGGAATTGAAACTGCAATTACAAGAATTATTAGATAAGAGTACTTCACCATGGGGAGCACCCGTCTTATTTGTTAAGAAAAAGGATGGCACACTCCGTCTTTGCATTGACTACAGAGAACTTAATAAGGTCACCATTAAGAACAAGTACCCATTACCTCGAATTGATGATTTGCTTGATCAGTTACAAGGAGCACGAGTCTTTTCTAAGATTGACCTTAGGTCGGGTTACCATCAGCTTAAAGTTAAAGCCGAGGATGTTGAGAAGACTGCTTTTCGAACAAGATATGGCCACTACGAGTTTTTAGTAATGCCTTTTGGGATGACCAATGCCCCTACTGCATTTATGGATTTAATGAACAGAGTCTTCAAGCCATATTTAGATGAGTTTGTAGTTGTCTTCATTGATGATATATTGATTTACTCCAAGAGTAAAGTTGAACATGAGAATCATTTGAGGATTGCCTTACAGATTTTGAGAGACCGGAAATTGTATGCTAAGTTTAACAAGTGTGAGTTTTGGCTTCCTACTATCTCATTCTTGGGTCATGTAATTAATGAAGAGGGTATCTCGGTTGATCCTAGTAAAATTGAAGCCGTAGTGAATTGGCCGAAGCCGACTAATGTGTCCGAGGTTCGTAGTTTTCTGGGTTTGGCAGGTTATTACAGGAAGTTTGTGAAGGATTTCTCCAGGATTGCAATTCCATTGACGCAATTGACTAAGAAGGGAGCACCGTATGAATGGACTGAAGATCGGGAGTCAGCCTTCCAGGAATTGAAGACGAGGCTAGTCACAGCACCAGTACTTGTACTTCCATCAGGTACTGAAGAGTTTCATATCTATAGTGATGCATCGCATAAGGGTTTGGGTTGTGTATTAATGCAAGGGGGTAAAATCATAGCATATGCATCTCGTCAGTTGAAGCCACATGAAAAGAACTATCCTACCCATGATTTGGAACTAGCGGCCGTTGTATTTGCTTTAAAGATTTGGCGTCACTATTTGTATGGAGCTTCTTGTCAAGTTTTTACAGATCATAAGAGTTTAAAGTACCTGTTCACTCAGAAGGAATTGAATTTGAGGCAGAGGAGATGGCTTGAGTTGTTGAAAGACTACGATATGCAGATTCAATATCACCCAGGTAAAGCTAACAGCGTAGCCGACGCCCTGAGCAGAAGGTCAGTTGGAAATTTGGCATGTCTAACTATGATCTCACTGGAACCAACTATTGTCGAGGAAGTAAAGGCAAGACAAATGGAGGATGAATTTTTCAGGAAGGTAGCCGATGAGATTACTACAAAGCCGAGGTTGGGGTACACTATTGAGAACCAAGTGCTCAAGTTCGAAGGAAAATTGTGTGTGGCCGACGTTCCAGAGTTGAAAAGGAAAATTTTGCAGGAAGCTCATGTTTCCAAGTTTGCTGTTCATCCAGGAAATACCAAAATGTATCAAGATGTGAAACGGACTTTCTGGTGGCCGAATATGAAAAGAGAGATAGCTGAGTTCGTGTCCCAGTGTTTGCATTGTCAACAAGTAAAAGCAGAACATCAGAGACCAGCAGGACTTCTTCAACCTTTGCCGATTCCCGAGTGGAAATGGGAACACATCTCCATGGATTTTGTGATTGGTTTGCCGAAGACACAGAAAGATATGGATTCGATTTGGGTTGTTGTTGATAGACTAACCAAGTCAGCACACTTTTTGCCTGTTAAGACTACCTTCAACGCTGATCAACTTGTCTTGCTATATGTGAATGAGATTGTTAGACTTCATGGAGTACCGATGTCAATTGTGTCGGACCGAGATCCGAAGTTCGTTTCCAGATTTTGGCAGAGTCTACAGAGGGCTTTCAGAGCCAAACTGAGATTTAGTACAGCTTTTCATCCCCAGACGGATGGGCAAACAGAGAGAACAATTCAGACACTTGAAGACATGCTTAGACTTTGTGTATTGGACTTCCAAGGAAGTTGGGGAGTGCATTTGCCCTTAGTGGAATTCGCTTACAACAACAGTTATCAAGCTAGCATTGGCATGGCGCCGTATGAAGCTTTGTACGGAAGAAAGTGTAGGTCGCCGATATGTTGGACCGAAGTTGGAGACAGAGCTCTGCTTGGTCCCGAATTGATTCAAGTAACAACAGAGAAGATTAAACTTATTCAACAGAGGATTAAAACTGCCCAGAGCCGACAAAAGAGTTACGCCGACCAGAGAAGGAATGAGTTAGAATTCAAAGTTGGGGATCATGTATTCCTAAAGGTTTCACCGATGAGAGGAGTTTCCAGATTTAGGAAGAAAGGTAAGTTAGCACCTCGTTATATTGGGCCATTTGAAATTCTTGACAAAGTTAACTCCGTTGCCTACAGACTTGCTTTGCCACCAGAATTAAGCCAAGTCCATAATGTGTTTCATATTTCGATGTTGAGGAAGTATATTCGGGATCCATTACATGTGATTGACTATTCTGGGATTGAAGTTAATGAGAATTTGGGCTATAAAGAGAAGCCGACGTCTATTATTGACAGACAAGTTAGGCAATTGAGAAACAAGTCGATACCAATGGTAAAGGTGGAATGGAAAGAGCATTACGGCAAGGATGCCACATGAGAAATGGAAGAGGAGATGAGAATCCGACATCCAGAATTATTTTTGGAACAAGGTACCTTAAGTTTGGGGGACCAAACTTCTTTAAGGGGGGTAGGATGTAACAACCCTCACTTTGATTTAGTCATATTTGCATACATTCATGTATGATCTTGTCTTGCTATGCTGTTTTGCAAAGTTTTGCCTTGTCTTGTTTTGTTTGAGACTTGCCTTGTTTTGTTTAAGCGTTGCTTGCATGATTTTGTTCATTGCTTGGTGTATGTCCGAGGTCATCTTGAGCTTAGTTCACCTTTGAACCTTGTACTTAGAACCATTTGGAACCACTTGGTTGACCTCCATCTCCACCCTGGCATATAGCCGAGATGTCGCTTTTGAGGCCGAGGTGTTTTGCACTTAGTGGTCTTCGTCCTTGGGCAGGTATGGCCTAGACCGAGGTGTGGCACATCCAGGCCAAGGTGTGGCATAACTTAGTCAAATGTCGTCCTCCCTAGCCGATGTCTTTGTTACCCTGTTGCCGAAGCTTTGCCTTTAGCCGACGTCCTTGATTGCCGATGTGTCTTGCCTTAGCTTGTTACATACGCTTTGTCATAGACTTGTCTTGTCGATCAGTCACTTTTTGAGTTGAACCAACCCGGTAGTGCCACGTGTCCGAGCTGAGTGTTAGACAGCCGGCAGACTTAGAAACAAAATCATTTTGTCTCATATCTTTGTTTTAGAGAGAGAAGCTCTAGAGGAAGAAGGAAGGAGTTTAGAGTGAGAAAGTAGAGTTCCGAGCTTGATCTTCGAGGATCGAACCATTAGATTTGAGTTTTGAGGTTAGATTCTTACTCTGCTCTAGTTATTCTTATTGACTATCAAGTTGCATTGCATGATTGAATTCGTTTTGCATGCCATGCATTGACTTGAAGTCTGTTTTTGAAGAGAAAATAATGTTCATGAGTTTTTGAAGAAAAGTCTCGTTTTGATCCGAAAGTTTGGAACAAGAATCATGTTTTGTGTCTGTTCTTGCATGATCTTTTTGCATGGGTACCCAGGTCCATGTTTTTGAACTCCCAGCATGTTTTGCTTTGTTATTGATTTGGATTCGGTGGGAATGCCGAGATCATTGCGTGCATGTAAAGCTTGTTTTGAGAATGTGATTTGCCATGTGATTGTAGGACTTTGACCTTTGCTTTGAGCCTACACCCGAGAAGATCTAGGTGAGTGGTATTTTTGATAAAGCTATGTTATACTGTGTTTGATAAATCTTGTTCTGCTTTGTTTCGACGAAAGTATTTGTTAAGCATGAATGATTAGCTCCACTTTGATGTATCAAGTATAAGCTTTGTTCGATGTCATCTTTGAGAAGTCCCTTGTGCTGGAGGACTCTAAACTTTCGCAGCACTAAGTATAAAAGGATACGGTCCTCTCTTGGAATGACTATCGTGTTAAAGCGGGCTACGGGCCTAAGTAACACAAGATCCATCGTGTTAAAAAGAGCTACGGGCTTAAGTAACACAAGTCCCTTGTGCTGGAGGACTATAAACTTTCGCAGTACCTTTGACTAATCGATTACGGATCGTGCAGTCTTTGTTTTGCCACTGACGGTTTACCGCGTGGATTGGTTTGTTCGGAAAGCTTGATTTGTGTTTTGCCGATGCCAGTAAGCATCCCTTGAGACTTGTAAGACTTGATAGATGAATACGGTTCGTCTCTTGATTTGATAAGGTTTTGATGTGTTTTGCTCGGAGAGGATCTCGGCTAATATTCGTATGGTTTTGGCATGTTTTGTTTTGAAAAGACTTCGGCTATTATTCATGCAAAACCTTTATTACTTGTACCATTCACTGAGTATCCAAGCTCACCCTCTCTATATATATGTAGGTGATGAGCAGGACGGCGGCGACGCCTAGATATGTTTTGCAAGCTTGTTTTGGATTCTGCTCACGTCGGCTTGACTCATATTTATGTCGGCTTTGTTTTGTGTTCATGTCGGCAATGTTGCATTTACGTCGGCAAATCTTGAAAATCATGCTTCTTGGCTTGTACTCGTTTTGTTTTGTGTATGTCGGCTTGAGAAGCCTTTTGATCAAGATGTAACTTGTATTTTGTTTATTAAGGACTGGATGAGGAACCATATTGTACATGTCATTCCATTTGTACTATGCACAGCTCTTATGGACCACTTGTATTTTGATTTATTGCTTCCGTATTTGTGAGCCCCATATATTATACTCTGATTGTGTTTGATCTTTGTAAGTTGGCCTTCGGTAACCACGGGTTACTGGCCATCACGGCACCATTCTTCTAGGGGCGGATTGGAGTCGTGACATAAATCGTTCATATATGACAAATTGAGAAGAATATGCATGCAGATTAAATTTGTAAGACAATAAAAATGATATAGGAAAATGCATGAGACCTCCAGTGGGGGTGCTGGGGGTCCCTTTTGATTGGTCCAAATTTTTATTTATTTATTTATTTATTCTTCTTCCATTGGCAGCCCCCCACGTGGAAGTGGGGGTGCTGGGGGTCACCTCCCGCTGGGGGTCACCAGCATTGCCGAATGATATAATAACATAACAATTGTTGTTACGTCAATTTAATTTTTTTGTATAAATAGTTTTATTAGTATGTTGTACAAAATAAACGATTTAATTTATCAAAATGAGTCAAAATTAGTTTGATAATGAGTCAATTTTACTGTAAAATTGAGATTTTTAATTTTAACAAATTCATACTGATGAATAAATAAGTATGGTTTGGTGTGAACAAATAGAGAGTATGTTGTCACGTACCAACTTATTAGTAATGTGAGTTTTACACTAAGCACCTTGCAAGTGTATTAGTTTGTGAGCGCCCAGACAGGCAGGGTAGATCCCTATCGGGCATCACTTGGGTTAGTCCTTGGGCATAATGCAATGGGTACGCAGTACCACTCATGAAGCCGATTTTTCGAGAGGATAACAAGCACTCTGTCCGTGATAATTGGTATCAGAGCCAACCTAGGGGCACTGCGATAGGGACAGTATGTAGGACTTACACTAAGCACCTTCATTGTGGGGTCCGCACCAAGTGTAGTGTCCGCATGGGGTGAGTTTCCCATGGGTAGGGGAACGGACAAGCCTAGAGGCAGGCAGGGTAATGTCCCCTGAAAAGGGAGTTAGGGATTGACAGCGGTAGCATGTCATGTACTGACTCATTATTAATGTGAGTTCTACACCAAGCACCTTGCAAGTGCATTATTTTGTGAGCGGCAAGGCAGACAGGATAGATCCCTATCGCATCACTTGAGTTGGTCCTTGGGCATAATCAGTGACACAACTAAGAAATTAAATCAGATGGGGCACTTATCAATTATAACATTGAAAAATATTTCACTTAAATTTTTATGATTGACTTCAAGAAAGATAAAAAAAATAAAAAGAAAAATAATATTATTTGTAACTAGTGTATCATGAACAATATAAAAAAATCATGGATATAAGTTTTAAAATAAATTATATAATGATAAAGTAATTTTTTATACAAAATTTGAGTAAAAAATCAATATAATAGTCATACCACACATCATTGACATGCGATATCACTAACCAATAGTAAAGAAACATATGAAAGATGAAACTCACATGTCAAATGTAACTAACAATCTAATAAATCTCATATTTTCATTGAGATTAATTATGTTTATATGTCAATAATGATAGACATCACCATTATATTAAAATTTTCATAGATAATAATATGATTTATCATAATCTCTTTATTTTCAATCAAAACAACCATTATTGTTCTTATAATTTTAAAAATGTGATTGACATTTCACTCTAAATAATATTTTTATTTAAAATATTTTCTTTATGTTTGCCAAAAAAAAAAATCAAAACCCAAGGGGGAAAGTGACCCCTTAGACTCTCTATACCTCCACCACTGGCCATAATGCATAGGGGTACACAGTACCGTTCGTGGAACCGACTTGGATAGATCCCTATCGCATCAGTTGATCTTTAGACATAATACATGAATACACAGTACCATTCGTAAAATCAATTTCTCAAGAGGATGACAAGTGCACAGTTAAGCTACAAGGTTAATCTGTTAACCTGTTATGTGTGTCAATTTCCGACCACACTGCCAATCAAGCACTCAGCTGGAGAACACTAGTAGAATAAATTAAGCCCGAACAACTTGTCACAGAAAGAAGAGATTCCGGCGGTGGCTTGTCCACCCAGGGGTACTTCGACGATCAAGTCAATTATCTCTCAAAGATAGCAAAAGTGCTTAACTCACTATTCAAAGCATAAAAAGCATACCTTAGACCTATGGGGTGCCTCCCTTTTATAGCCAATACAATCCTAGTCCCAATAGAAGCCTAGCTCTTATGGACTTAGGATTACTGCTAATCTTGGACTCCCAGTAGGATTAGGATAAACTCTCTAAGAGTCTTATCTTTACCCAAACTGAAGTCCTTTCTCATTCTAGGACTCTTGTCCCTTATCCGCTTATCCCAGATTCCGGTTTCTTCGCAGATAACCTCGACCTAGCCGTGATAATCTCTGCTCCATGACCAGGACACGTGGCACCTCGGCTGGCACTTCGGTGACACCTCGGCACGTGTTGTCATTCAAAAATTATGTCCCCACAACTGTCCCCTAGGTTCTATTACCTCGGCGTCCTGAGGTGATGAAACCTATATCATTTCTTCCACTTAGCATATCGGCTAAGCTTGCTTCATTATCTATTGCCGAAGTCATAACTCGTCGGCTTAATATAACCAAGACCTATAGTCTGCTTTCATCAATGCTTTAGAACCAACGACCAAGTTCATTCAAGTTTCTCAGCTGAAACCGTCCTCCTAGCCGAGGTATTTGCTTCATTAAATCAAGAACTCCAAGAGTTCCAGCACATGTATGAGCTGGCACGCACAGTATTTCAACCGTTTTTACCACACGTCTTTCCCCTACTGGATCATACCTGATACGCGCCATCAAGTCGCATCACTTTTGCGTGTGCCGTCTGACAAGCACGTCGTCCAAGGCACCATAATTGCCATTTTGCCGCCATCTCATGCTTTTGATCAAAATCAACTCTCTCTCCGTCTTTTCACTTCTGCATCTTTGTTTCTTGTTCAAATTTTCTCTCTCAAATCCTCCATTGCTGCTTTTGCGAAGCTTTCTGGAACTAGTTTCACTCTCTCCCTCTGGTGAGGTTTTCGTTGCACTTCTTTGCTTACTATCACCGTCTGACATCGGCGTACTTCACACCGACCTTTTTGTAATCTAAACAATCATTCTTCAATATTAGGCCGAAGTGCCTTCTTTCATTTTCTGAATACTTTCTTTAATCTCTTCTTTCAACGTGGTTGTATGTGTCTTCTTTTTACTCTTGTATGATTCTATACTTAAAATAATTTGCATGTCTTCAAAATACACCTTAATTGTGCAATCTCCTCGGGGTGTAACACCTCGGTTGTACCCACTAATCGGTTTATCTCAGCCTCGGCTTAACACTTGAAAATATTTTTTACAATATTTTCACAAGTGTTATGTACAACTCGATACTTCATTCTTAGCAAGACTTCTGTCTTCGAATTTCTTCCAAGTCTTGGCAACATGGTAATCTCGGCAAGTATGTAGATATTTTTTTCAACATAACCTTGGTTTAACTTGTAAATTTTTCTCAAAATTTCAACAAGTGTTAAACCAATCTTCTTTTAACATAACATCGGTTAACTTCAACTTGTAAACTTAAATTTCAACAAGTGTTAAACACATCCTCGGTTTAACTTCAACTTGTAAATTTTTCTTAAAATTTCAACAAGCGTTAAACATGACCTCAGTTTAACTTCAACTTGTAAATTTCAATTTCAACAAGTGTTAAACACATTCTCGGTTTAACTTCAACTTGTAAACTTAAATTTCAACAAGTGTTAAACATGACTTCGGTTTAACTTCAACTTGTAAATTTCAATTTCAACAAGTGTTAAACATGGCCTCGATTTAACTTCAACTTGTAAACTTAAATTTCAACAAGTGTTAAACGCATCATCGGTTTAACTTCAACTTGTAAATTTCAATTTCAACAAGCGTTAAACATGACCTCGGTTTAACTTCAACTTGTAAACTTAAATTTCAACAAACGTTAAATATGACATCGGTTTAACTTCAACTTGTAAACTTAAATTTCAACAAATGTCTAAACCAATCTTAGATTGTGAAATTTCAACTCCCAAGCATCATTCTTCAGCCCTTTGCCCCCTGATGTGAACTTAAGTTTCACTTGGGTTCTCATTAGGCATGTAGCTTTGACCTTGTCGCCGATGTAAGATTCGAACAAAGACTGGCCAAAGTTATTAACCTTGGTCTCTTTACTAAGACATTTAGCTCCAATTTGTGTCTGATTTTGCCGATATGACAAGTCCAGGTTAACCCAACTTAGTTTAACTTTATTATATGCAAGTAAAGTTTCTAATCTGCCATATAATAAGTCTAAGTTTATTCGTCATGTTTCAATCAGAAACATCGTCATAGGACTGGTCGGTCCTATCTCACAGATTTCAAAAATCAAACTAGCATTTTATTATTGCTTCAGCCGTTATGCCCCATTGCCGACAACCTTTCTCAGGCTGAGGTCCTTAACTTTAAACTCTCTTGGGCTGACCTTTTTGTTGTAAGCCCTAGCAAGTTGTTGCTTGTATGCCCCCAGCCGACTTGCTGTTCTATCGCACGTTGTAGGTGGATTTCAAAGCTTTTTCATGCTTTTTTACATAGGCTTTAGATTCCTTTTGCATGTAAGGCCAAAAGAATCCCTACGATATTGCTCTATGGACAAGGGATCTGCCCCTGCATAGCTTCCACATACTCTTTTGTGGACCTTATATAAAAATTCTTTAACTTAGGCCAAGCTCTTTTCTTCTCGGACTTAATCATCTAGGCCAAGATCTTGTCTTCTGGGATCTGGGATCCGAGATTTGGAATCCGGGATCTGTTCACTTGGGCTGAGCTCTGGTCTTCTCGTATCCAGTGTTATCTCGACTTCACTTCGGCGAACCATTTCTCTTCTCTTGTTTGGACGCCTTTGTCCCCGGCGTGTCCTCCTCGGCCCTGGCATACTTTTCTATACTGGCCATCAGCTCCTCCATACTTTTCGGCAATGTCTTTGCCAGTGATTTTCGAAGCAAGCAGTCATCCTTCAAGCCGTTTTTAAACGACACGACACGACTGCCACCTCTTGGTTTCATCCTGGTATTCGATTGAATACCTCATAATACCTTTTGGCATAGGGCCCAAGGCTTTCATCCTCGCCAATCTTCAGGGCCATTAGGGCGTCCACCCTCAACGGCTGTAGCTTGTTTATCACGAACCTAGCCACAAACATTTCGGCCAGACCTTCCCAGGTTTTCACAGTTCTTTTCGGCAACTTGCGAAACTAGTCCGATGCAATTTCTCCAAAGGATGAGAGGAACACCTTGCAGAGCAACAGCTCGTTCCCGGTGTACAACATTATTGAGTTAAGGTACAAGCCGACATGAAAGTTGGGGTCCGACTTACCGTCATAGATCTGGAATCTCGGCATGCTAAACCTCTTCGGGGCTTCGAATTTGTCCAATTCTACCGAGAACGGTGTTCTCTGCTTGACAGGGGAGGTTACCTCGGCATCTTGTTGCTTCATCTGTAGGTGATCCCCCAGATCCTCTTTGGTCCGTCTAAGAGCTCGGCTATCTCCTGACTTCAGCCTTTTCGGTGCACTACTCCCAGTTTTATTATGGGTCCTTTTAGACTTCCCTCTATTGGTTGCGCTGAAACACAACTCTTGCCCTTGAACATGCCGATATTCTTTGGGGTCGGCTTCTTTGGTGCGATGCGTTATCCTCGATTCTTCCCTTCTTGACTTTTCTCGCCCGATCTCCCTTGAAGGCCGGTGACAGTGTTTTTTGGTCCTAGTGTGCTGGGGGACTGTAGGGACTGTTTTCTGTCCCTCTTTTCAAGCATCCTCTTTTGCCGCTGGAATCGGCGTATCTTGTAGTGAGAACGGTGGCTGCATGACGTTATTCTGCATCGTGAAATTGACCACTGTTTGTAGGTCCGCCAATTTGTTCACCATGGCCTTTATCTCATCGTCTCTCTGTAGGCATCTTTCTTTCCATACCTGGAGGTCGTCCTCGTTGTAATACCCACTTCGGTTCGTTTTCTTTGGTACGTCGCTCTCCTGGCCGACTTCCTTTCCTTCGTGATTCTTATTGTGAGTCTCTTTGTTGTAGTTGTCTTATTCGACGTCAAGGTCAATATGTTTCCCACTTCCAGTAGGGGTGTCGTCCCTAACCTTCTCTTTCTGTCCGTCGTTGGCCATCTATTCTCTTTTCTTTCCCACAGACGACGCCAAATTGTGTGTGTCAATTTTCGACCACATTACCAATCAAGCACTCAGCTGGAGAACACTAGCAGAATAGATTAAGCTTGAACAACCTGTCACAGAAAGAAGAGATTCCAGCGGTGGCTCGTCTACCTGGAGGTACTCCGACGATCAAATCGGTTATCTCTCAAAGATAGCAAAAGTGCTTAACTCACTATTCAGAGCATAAAAAGCATACCTTAGACCTATGAGGGTGCCTCCCTTTTATAGCCAACACAATCCTAGTCCCAATAGAAGTCTAGCTCTTATGGACTTAGGATTACTGCTAATCTTAGACTCCTAGTAGGATTAGGATAAACTCTCTGAGAGTCTTATCTTTACCCAAACTGAAGTCCTTCCTCATTCTAGACTCCTATCTCTTATCTGCTTATTCGGAATTCTGGTTTCTTCGCAGATAACCTCGGCCTAGCCGAGATCATCTCGGCATCATGATCATGACACGTGGCACCTCGGCTTGCATTTCGGTAACATCTCGGCCACGTGTTGTCATTCAAAAATTATATTCCCACACCTGCACCAAATAAGTTACTAATTTATATTCACAGTTCTACTAAACGGGCCAATGTTATGTCAAATGTTTTTCACTATTTGTAAAACGGAACATCCATAGGAAAAGAAAAAAACGATTTTTTTTTTTAATATTTTTTTTTAAGGGGGCTGACGAATCTGGAATCCAACGCAATTGTGGTGGATTGTGGTGTTTGTGCGTGGTACGGAGACAGACTACAGCCACAGAGAGGGGAGAGAGGGAGAGAGAGAGAGAACTCCTTGTCATCTTGTTCTTCTTCCTCCTCGTTTTTTAATATTTGTTAGCAGCCTTGGAAAATTCCAAAACCAAAATACATACAGACGTGCTTTCCTCCATATACAACCAAACCCTTGTCACACCCATTTGAAGATTTTTATCCTACTGAATACTGATCTTCTGTCTGCTTCTCTCTCTCTCTCTCTCTCTCTCTATCTGCACGTTTTCCTCATCAATCAAATGAAGTATTGTGCAAACAATCCCTTTTTGTTATTCTACTCCACATTGTAGCATTGTATATATATACATGTAAATATGGGTAGATATGTGGAAGGCAATGAGGAGACTAGTTCCTGCACGGTACTCTCTCTCTCTCTCTCTCTCTCTCATTCCCAATTCCCTCTGCTTTTCTGGGTATTTGTTTGTTTCCTAATTTTTTCATGTACTCGTGGATTAAAATGCACATCTCTGATTCTAGGGTTTACGTTCGGTCTCCTTGTTATTCAATTTTGTGGGTATCAAATGTTCACTTTTGTTTCTCTATGATTTTGATTGATTGGTTGGTTTTTAGACTTAATCATGAATATATCCAAATGTGGTGGTTCTTTGTTTGGAAGTGAGTTACTGTTAATTTTTCCACATTGTGAGCATTACCTTGGTGCACCCTTCATGTTGTTTTTGCCCATTTCTTGTTGAAGTCTCTCTATAGGCTTCAGTTGGTTACCAAGAAACAAATGGAAAGAACAGAAATTAAAATCCCAAATCTTTTTGTTTTCTGAGTGACTTATAAATCCCCCATAATACAAATCATATGGCATGATTGAATTTAAAAAAAAAAAAAAAAAATTCATTTGAAGTAAAAATCCAGTGATTTTCCAATATGGGCTATATTGCCTGCGCTACCAGAAATTAATCCCGGTGCTGCTAAAATCTCCATTTCTTTCATTGAACAGTTTTGTCTTGTGTTCTTGAGCACCAGTCTATAGTGACAGCCGTTGATAATCATTTGTAATTGTATCACCAACAAAATGTCATATCCTCCCCTTAGATCCTCAGGGCTCTTAAATGTCCAGTCCACCTCCTCCCACAATACATAACATTCTTACTACTTGCTGCTTCTGTGATTGCCAAACACCGCCAAAACCATTTTGCTGCTGCCCACCCCCACCTCCAACCCTACCACTTGCCATGGCTCCCACAGTTTGCCTTTTGCCACATTATTTTTTAATATGATGTATATAATGGAAAAAGCTTATAAAAAAAGGAAAAATTACAAAAAATTGGAGTTTGGGTTAAAAACTTACAAAAATATGAAGAATATTTTGAATAATATTTTTTAATTACACCAGGAATGGAAATTTAATAGGGGGATGCACCAATAAATCCCAAATTAATAACTTATACACTGTTTAGTCCTAAAAGTTTTCTTATAGTCTGAAAGGTCCCATTACAATGTTAATAACATCAGATACAATGTTAATAACATCAGAGTAATGTTACAAACATTAGATTTCAAACATCTAATGTTCATCAAATTTCAATAATGTTTGAAATTATAGGATGACAAACATTTAATGTTCATCAGATTTCAATAAATTTTGAAATTATAGAATGAAACATCAGATCATTTACATCATTTACATCATGCTGATGTAAAAATGGGACTAAATGGAGCATAAGAAAACTTTTAGGACTAAATGGTTCAACTTTTCAAAAACTAGGACTCATGGGTAAATTTTCCAATTTAATACAAGAGAGATTTATTAGGAAATGCTTTTTTAAGTACTTGTATTCCAATTAGTTCATAACGTATTCTTGTATTCCAATAAGTTTTATTTTTTGAACATTTGATCCACCAAATACTAATTCTTATATTTAAGGTATTTTATGGATAATTTTACCCTTACAAATGTTTTTTAAACACTTAGGTGCCGCTTGGGAACACTACATTTTCAGTTTTCTGTTTATATTTACAAAAATTTAAAAAACTCAAATAAAAACTTGTTTGGTAAATTTTTAATTTATAAATCAATGGTCTCAGTTTATAAATTTGGCCAAAAAATGAAAATACAAAAAATGAGTTTACATTTTGAGTTTTGAGTTTTTTTATTTTTACCACCCAACACTAGCCACCACCTTTTATCATTTTCCACCACCGTCTTTCGCCACCACCATCCACCCCCCACCACCACTCACCAGCCACCTGCCACCACCAGCCACCCCTCGCCACCACCACCACCACCCACCACCCACCTGCCACCCATCCGCCGCCACCACCCACCACCCGCCACTACCATCCACTGCCCGCCACCGCCACCCGCCACCACCACTCACCACCCACCTGCCACCACCATCCACCACCCGCCACCACCACCCAACACTTGCCACCGTCACCCACCCACCACCCCCCCACCCCCCACCTGCTACCTACCCGCCACCATCACCCACCCGCCACCAACCACCACCGCCCGTCATTCGCCACCCACCTGCCACCCGCCACCCACCTGCCACCACCACCACCACCCACTCGCTACCACCCACCAGCCGCCACCGTCACCCACCCACCCGCCACCACCACTTTCCACCACCGTTTTCCGCCGCCACCACCCGCCACTTGCCACCACTTTCCACCACTGTCTTCTGCCACCATCACCCACCACTCACCACCATTTTCCACCACAGTCTTCCACCACCACCACTGTCTTCCGCCGCCACCACTCGTCCCCACCCACCACCCTCCACCACTTGCCATTTCTTACTCTTTTTTATATTTTTAAATTTTTTGTCTAAACCAAACGCGTTTGTAGTTTATGTTTTTTCTAAAAATAAACAAAAACCAGTTTATAAAATTTTCGTAAATATAAACTAAAAACGTAAACGTTACCAAACAGGCCCTTAGCGACTTAGTAATGTGAACATTCATATTTTACAGTGTGAATGTTCACATTGACGGTATGAACATTCACCTTGACAGTGTTCACATCACGGAACATTCACACTGTTAATGTGAATATTATTGTTAGAGGTATTTTGGTAATTAAGTCATTCATAGAACTTATTGGAACATAAGAAAATAATTTGGACTACGTAGCACATAAGTAGGTGAAGAGAGATTTATGAATAAATGTCCGTTTATAAAATAATTGCAAAAAATGAAATTCCTCTCTCTCTCTCTCCATTGCTAGCCCTACCCCCCATACCCTCCCTCTTCCTTTTTATCTCACCGAAGCATGATCTCACTCTCTCACCCTCTATGTAGCAGCAATCTAAACTGCATCACCACCTCCTCCAACACTGCGCCTTCACCTTCCTGCCTCCATGTCCATTAGTAGCTCCATTACTGTTGCTTTGAAAATGTAATCTCTCTCTCTCTCTCTCTCTCTCCCCCCTCATTGGGTGATTATGATAGAGAATGGTGGTTGTGGTTGTAACTGGATTTAACAGTGGTATGGTGGGGGGTGGTTGGTTGGGATGGGGGTTGGGGATTGGCGTAGGGTACTGGAGATGTGCTACTGGGGGTGGTGGGTAGGGGTGCAACTCAGGCAAGTTCGATCAAGTTGAGAGGTTGCCCAAAACCTACCTGAGTTGTATCGAGAGTAGCCCAGTTGTAACATCGCCTGGGGGGTACCCGAGCGCGTTAACAGTTCAGACCCTCTATTTCTTTGATCTAGTCTCACGAGTGCAATGTGAAACATAGATGAGTTTAGATTTGGCAACTTCATAGAAAATTCATTTTTATTGCAAAAATATTTGCCAGAAATGGACTGCATTATTAGATCTCAGAGTCCCCACCTAATGTTTTGGAAAAATTAGGAAACTCGTGACTCGTGCCAAGACCACAGTTCGTCTGTCGTAACGAGGATGCTTGACTTAGAACCTTAGGTATGAGAGGAGAAAGTTATTAATTGAGCACTCCCACTTAGCCGATCAAAAGATCGGCCTCTACTAAGCCATGATATTATTTTTATTAACTTTATATATTCATATTTTGATTATCAATAAATCCTAAAATTTACTATGTGAAGCAAACAAATATAAACTGCGTCATTTATTTTGAAACAATTTGATTTCATTATTTTGAAAATGTTTTGAATAGTACAATAATGAAAATCAAGTTTATTTCAAATTAAACAACACAACCTTCACTCATTGGCATGCATAGAGATATATCAAATAAGCACATAGACGCATGGTAAGATGCTAAATATAGTAAGAAAATCGCACACAGGCGGGATGCTAAAACACAAAATTTACATATTTATTGACGTCCCGCAAACAATTACAAAACAAAGTTAGTAAAAACATGCATGATCCTATATATAAGGTCCTAATGCAATTCACTCATGAAATGCAACTAAAGATCCGACTTCTATTATATGACATGTGAATCATCTCAAGACATGAGATAGCGCATAAAATCACATAATAAACGATTAAACCAACAAATGCAAATTTAACCGAATCTTAAGGCATGAAGCATGGATGCAAAGTATGGATATGATGACAAACATATATATTACATATGTGCAGATAAGGAAAACAAATAAAAGAACGGGATAGAAAGAAGTAGGATTGGAGAATTATTACATCTTTGGAATATTACAAATCTGAATAAGGGAGGACGAATTAAAATATTGCAACAAAATATCCTCACAAACTCTCTCTAATTAAAATTAAAACAATAAAAATAGAAGCTGTAGGGGCCCTTGGAGACCATTGGAGATTGTTTTGCTCAATGCCAGGAGGCTACTGGGTTCTGTTCAGGAAAAAGTGGCTAGCCGGCCAAAAGATGAGCTGGCGGGCCAAAAAGTTAGCCAGCAGGCCAATCAGGCCAGCCCAAAACTCTGTTTTGCTTCAAACATCAGAAAAGCAAATAGAAAATATGCAAGCGACTCAATTAACCACTTTCAGTTAGCTTACAACAAGTTTATAACATAAAATCAAAGCAAGAGAAGCAATTGAAGAAAAAAAATGCAAGAAATACAAGAAAATGAAAAGTGTACAAAATTTACCTTCCAAAGAAAGGATTTGATTTCTAAACTTTCTTTTGATCACCCTCAAGTTTAGGAAGTGGGTTCTCAATCCTCAGTTTAAAAATTCAAAATTCTTGCTAGAATGGTGTTTTTGGGTTGTTTAACAGTATGTGTGGGGGAAAGTTATTCAACTCTCTATTTTTCTCTCTTTTCAACAACACTCACTCTCTTTTGATCAAAGCTATTAGAATTTGGCTATATTAGAATTCTTGGGATGGTTTTGATATATGAAACTTGGTATATCAGTGTATGTTGAAAAAATGAAAGTTTTGGTTCAAAGCTTCTAGTTCTCTCTTTTTTTCCCTATCGCTCTTCTCTTCTCTTAATTCATCCTTCTTTCAAATTCCATTCTTTACGTTCTCTCTTTTTTTCCCTATCGCTCTTCTCTTCTCTTAATTCATCCTTCTTTCAAATTCCATTCTTTACGTTATGATCCTCCATATAGATAATGAACGCAAGCTCAATCAAAAGGAGGTGGGAGACAAGATTGATGGGATGACAAGGGTGGTCGAAATGGATGCCACATTTTGGGAAGAAGACAATCTCCCTTTTGACAATGGAGGATAATGAAGGGGATGGGTGTGTACCTCATGCGTGAATGTATTAACAAAAGATCTGAAATGGCATAACCCACACGCTTTCAATAAGAATTCTGCTGAAATTGCCCTACTTCTGGGCAAATTAGCTAGCCGGCCGATTTATTGGCTTGCTGGCCAAGAAACCTTGGCTAGCTGGCCAAAAACCTTGGCTGGCCGGCCAAAAGGATGGCTAATCGGCTAATTAATTGGCCGGCAGGCCAAAAAAGTTGTCCGTGGCTGACTATTTTGCTCGAAACAGGATTTTTTGACAGAATTATCATCCTTTCCTCCTATTTTCACACTGTTCTTTGCTTAATTTCCTCAAAAAAAGTCTTATTTTGAAATTTAAAAATGAGTCTCGGAACACTACAAAAATATTCGGAACAAAGCACAGAAAGAAAGTTTCAAAAGATAGTTTTGAACGGAATTTAAGCACTTGACCAAAACAGGTTTAGAATTGGAAATGAAGCACAAATTCCATCTTTTCTTACTGAGAATTTTGTGAGAAACACAGTTTTATTTTCATTATCGAATAATCAAAAGAAAGAGCCTAAGTCTTAGGGCCGGTCAAAATGTGGTGTCTACACCAGCCTGTCCAAGACCTACTTAAAACCCTATCGTATTTTCCCAAACCCGACCCGAGCATAATATATTGAACTCGAGCTAGACTCGAATAGCCCTTAAATTTGAGGGTTATTTTTTTTTGGCAATTAGGTTGATTAATTTGTCAAAAGTTAGACCTTATTAGCATTTTTTTTAGTAACATCATAAAAAATAATTTATAGAATAAGTGAGACAAAAAGGAGAGAGATGAAAATTGAGGAACTGATGTGCTGCAATGGTGATCTTTGTCATTTCTGAATGAGAAAGGATTGGGTAAGGTTTTATGTTGTGTGACCTCTGTATATGATGTTATGCTATATATATAACACATGTTTTAACGGTTCCGATTATTTTACATCATTCCAAAAGCTAATAATTTATAAGTATATTTTATATATAAATACAATTATGGCTTCGAGTAGCTTGGATTGCTCGCTTCTTTGTCCAAGCCCATTAGGTTTCTGAATTTTTGCCCATGCTCAAATTGAATTAAAAAATATGTTGACCAAGCATTGCAAAATTTCAAGTTGGGCTCGGGTTGCTCAAATTGAGCCCATCCAAGTTACTCCCCTAGTGGGAGAGGGGGAAGGGGGAAGTGCTTGGGTGGTTAAGGGAGGGGAGGGAGTGGTGGCCGGTGGTGGAGATAGAAGAGGGAAGAGTAAGAGAGAGGAGGGGCAAAAAAAAATAAAAGGAGGCTTTTAATAATTATTTCCTTTATGCTTAGGTAGGCCATGTTGAATGTTTTGGAACTTGGATAGGGATGCATTACCAACATAAATTGTTTAGTTGTGTTTTAGAATCTATTTTTTGAAGTTTTTCAAAAACTAATTTTCTAAAAAACTCATTATTTTCATATGGTTCTCTTTTTGTGGGACAGAAATAATTTTTAAAAATTCAAAAATATCTTTTTTGATAAACTAGTTTCTAATTTTTCAAAAGAAAAAAAAAAGAAAAAGAAAAAGAAATAGAAATAGAAAAAGAAAACCAAGTTCTGAAAACTCAATCAATTTGATTTGCCTGGTCGACTTTGAGTCTTGCAAGGGACCACTGGAGGTTTTCTCCATTGTTAACTTGAGGACCTCCAGCAATTATTTCTTGACTATCTAGATGTGTGATAACTCGGGCCCAATTGGGCTAGGTTGGGCAAGAGATACCTTGAATTTTCAAAAAAGAAAAAACTAAAAAACAAAATTTTGACTTTTTATTAATGTAATTTTAAAATATCCTTTTTTTTATTTAAATTTTTTTTACCCTAGGTTTTTTTTTGGGTGGTAATTTTTCGTGAAAAACACATTTAAATTAATTTTAGGGCTAATTATACTTTTCACCTATCTAGTTTTACTCAAATTTCACTTTAGTTCCTATTGTTTCAATGTGAACAATTTGGTTATCTACACTTTTAAGTCTAGTTTCAATTTGGTCCTTTCGTCCAAATTGGAGATTAAAATTAACAATTTTGAGACATTTGTCAATTTTTTAAGTTATACACGAAGACAAAATTAATAGAAATTTAGATGGAAGTACCAAATTGAAACTACACTTAAAGTGTAGGGACCAAATTGTTCAATTACAAACTATAGGGACTAAAGTGAAATTTAAATCAAACTACAAAGGTTACAAGTGTAATTAACCCTTGATTTTATTTTATATGTTCTTGAAAAATAAACCTCCAAAATTACAATTGTTATTCAAGAGAATGAAAAGTGTGCACTGGAGAAACATTGAGAACAATGTTGGTTTGGTGAATAAACACATCATGTGATATCCAATATTTTCAATCTAGGAAGCACAGACACCTCTTCGGAGGTCACGTACGAGTGTTCGACACATGTCGGACATGGACATGTGTCAGGCACGCTCTGGACACGTGTTGGACACTTGGGACAAGCTACAGACATGTAGAGACACGTTGGGGACACACTGGGGACTATTTTTTTTTTTTTTTTTTTTTAAAAATTTATATAAAAACAACACACCTAAAGTTGATAAATTTGATAAAATTAAATATTTGACGTAAAATACATATTAAATACTTAAAAATATGGCATAATAAATACATAAAAAAATATATTTTGCACGTGTTCCCAACTTGTCATGTCCTGTATTTTTTGAAAATTTATGTGTTCACGTGTCCGTGTCGTGTTCCTGTGTTGTTCGTGCTTCTTAGTTTTCAATATCCCTTTTAACTATTGTAAAACATAGAAAATGAAAGAAAAAAAAAAGGAGTGTTTGTTGAATTTGGAATCCAATGCAATTGTGGAGTGTGAGTGGTACAGACAGACTACAACCATGAGGAGGGAGAGAGGGAGCCTTGTTGTCTTCTTTTTGCAGCCCTTCGAAAATTCCAAAGCCAACCACATGTTATAAATACAAAAATACATACAGATATACTTTTATCCATATAGAACCAAATTGCAATTTCATTTTTATTTTTTGTTTTTCAATATTAACCCATTGATTCAACAAATTTTTATTGAACAGAATACGGATCTTTTGTTCTCTCTCTCTCTCTCTCTCTCTCTCTCTCTCTCTCGCTTCACATGCCTCATCAATCAAATTAAGTATTGTGTATACAATCCTTTTTTGTTATAGTATCACACATTGTCTATGAAGCATGGACACGCCAAAATGGAAGCCGTGGTGGTGTCGGATACAGGGACACGCCGGGGACACGTATGGGACACGCCATTTAGCGTGTCCCTTTAATTAATTTATTTTTTTGGTATGGGACACGTCGGGGACATGGCGGGACACGGCGGCACATAGCAAGAGGACACGGTAGGGGAACAAAATAGAAAACCCTAATTCGAAGAAAGAGGAGAAGAGCTAAATCCAAAATCAGAAGAAGAAAAGAGAGGAGAAATGCGAACCTGTTCATCTCCATCTCGATCGATCGATCTATCTCGATCTCCATCTCCAGTCGATCTCTGTCTCCAGTTGATCTTCCATCACTTCTTAACCTGGTATGTCTCTATTCTCTCTCATCTCTGGCTCGCCTCTCGTCTCTCTCTCGCCCCTTCTCTCTCTCTCTCTCTCGTCTTCTTTTAACCCTTTCGTCTGCCTCTCTTCTTTCCCCCCTTTCGTCTACCCCTCTCTCTCTCTCTCAGACTAAAATGTTTCGTTTACCACCAGTACTCAAAGATAATATATTATATATATTAATAGTTATTATATAACATATAATATATGTATAAGATAATATATAATATATAATATATAATACATATTATAAGATAATATATATTTATACATATTAATAAAACAAATAAAAACACATGTAGATAAAATAAAATAAAAAAAATTAATTGGAACATATTATTTAAAAAATATAATAAATAAATAAAATAATTAATGTCTATTAAAATAAAAATATTTATAAAAAAAATTAAAAAATTTGCCGTGTCCGTGTCCCCATTTTTTAGAAATTGCCGTGTCTCGTGTCCGTATCCATGTCCATATGCGTGTCCGTGTCCGTGTCCGTGTCCGTGCTTCATAGCACATTGTAGCCTGTAAATATATAAGTAGATATATGGAAAGCAATGAGGAGAGCAGTTCCTACAAGTACTGCACACCACTGCCTCTCCCATTCCCAATTCCCAATTCCCTCCCTCCAACCACCGACTCTCTATTCTTCTTTCTTATGCTGCTTTTCTGGTTATTTGTTTGTTTCCTATTTTTTTCATGTACTTGCACATTAATTGCACATCTCTGATTCTGGGGTTTACTTCCACTATCCTTGTTATTCAATTTTGTGCATATCAAACGTTCATTTTGTTTATCTATAATTTTGATTGGTTGGTTGATTTTTAGACTTAATATGAAAATATAAAATTGTAGTGCGTTGTTTGGAAGCTAGGAACGAACACTTCAAAATAGGCACCGTAGTGGTGTCGGAGACAGGGGCACACTGCGGATGCCATTTGGTGTGGCCCTTTAATTTATTTATTTATTGGTATGGGACATGTCGGGGCCAATTTTTTAATTCTATATATCCTTTGGGTCAAAGTATAAATTTAACAAAGTAAAAAAAATCAAAAATCCCTAACTCAAACAAATCCTAAATCAGAAGATCTAAATTCTAAATCAGAACAAAAAAAGAGAGAAGAGAAACGAAGAACCTGTTGGAGGAAGGCATTCGATTGATCTCTCAATCAAGCTCCATCTCTAGTATGGTAAGTGTCTCTTCTCTCTCGTCCTGTCTCGCCTCTTCTCTCTCTCTCTCTCGTTGATCGTCTCTCTCTGTCTCTCATCATCTCTCTGTTGTCGTCGTCTCACTCTTTCTTGTCGTCTCCCTATCTAATCAATATATAATAAATATACTATTATATACTATTTATAATGAATATATTATATATTTCTCTTTAAATCAGCTTGTTTTTTCTTTTTCTATTATTTATTTAAATGTAGTGGCTTTTATATATACATTTAATTAATATTAGTGTTTATTAATTTTGATTGTTTGGTAACATAGTCTTAATCTACATTGCAAATACATATTTATATTTTTTTTAAAAAAATTTGCCATGTCCCCGCTGTGTATGTGTTCTCATTTTTTTGAAATCGCTGTGTCCCATGTACTTGTCCGTACTTCATAGTTTGGAAGTGAGTTACTGTTATTTATCAGAAAAAAAAAAAAAAAAGGCTTCTATATTGTGAGTATTACCTTGGAGCACCCTTTATATTGTTTCTGCTCGGTTTCTTTCGAAAGTCTCTCTGTAGGCTTCAGTTGGTTACCAAGAAATAAATGGAAAAACCATAACTAAAACTCCAAATCTTTTGTTTTCTGATTTAGGACTCAACAAAGAGTAACTTCATAAAGTTACTCGTGTAATAATTGTTTCCTTTATGCTTAGGTAGCCTTGTTGTCTTCTTCTTTTTGCAGCCCTTCAAAAATTCCAAAACCCACCACACGTTATAAATACAAAAATACATACAGATGTACTTTTCTCCACATAGAACCAAACTCTTCTTTTTATTTCCCATTTCTTTCCCAGCAATTTCATTTTTATGTTTTGTTTTTTCTATATTAACCCACTAATTCAACAAATTTTTATTGAACAGAATACGGATCTTCTGTTTGCTCTCTCTCTCTCTGTGCAAATACCTCGTCAATCAAATTAAGTATTGTGTATACAATCCCTTTTTGTTATAGTATCACACATTGTAGCAGGTAAATATATAAGTAGATATATGGAAAGCAATGAGGAGACCAATTCCTACGAGGTAAGACTGCGCACCACTTCCTCTACCATTCTCAATTCCCTCCCTCCAACTACCAACTCGCTATTCTTCTTTCTTGTGCTGCTTTTCTAGGTATTTGTTTGTTTCCTATTTTTTTCGCGTACTTACACGTTAATTGCACATCTCTGATTCTGGGGTTTACTTCCGCTGTCCTTGTTATTCCATTTTGTGCATATCAAATGTTCATTTTGTTTATCTATGATTTTGATTGGTTGGTTGATTTTTAGACTTAATATGAAAATATCAAATTGTGGTGCGTTGTTTGGAAGCTATGAACGAACACTTCAAAATTGGCGCTGAAGTAGTGTCGGACACGAGGGCACACCAAAGACACATGCGTGACACTCCATTTGGTGTGGCCCTTTAATTTATTTATTTATTTGGTATGGGACACGACGGCGACATGTTAGGGCCATTTTTTTAATTTTGTATATCTTTTGGGTCAAAGTGTAAATTTAACAAAGTAAAAAACAAAATCAGAAATCCCTAACTCAAACAAATCCTAAATCAAAAGACCTAAATTTGAAATCAGAACGAAAAAAGAGAGGAGAAATGAAGAACCTGTTAGAGGAACGCATACGATCGATCTTTCAATTGAGCTCCATCTCCAGTATGGTAAGTAACTCTTCTTTCTCGTCCTGTCTCACCTCTCGTCTCTCTTGTCTTGTCTCGTTGATTGTCTCTTTCTCACTCTCTCTCATCTTCTGTTGTCGTCATCGTCTTTCTCTCTCTCGTTGTCTCTCTATGTCTAATAAATATACTATTTATAATAAATATATTATATATTTCTCTTTAAATCAATTTGTTTTTTTTCTTCTTTTCTATATATTTATTTAAATGTAGTGGCTTTTATGTATACATTTAATATACATTTAATTAATGTTAGTGTTTATTTATTTTGATTTTCTAGTAACATAGTCTTAATCTACATTGCAAATACATATATATGTGTTAAAAAAAAAAATTTGCTGCGTCACCTACCATGTGTGCGTCCTCATTTTTTTGAAATTACCGCGTCCCGTCTCATTGTCCGTACTTCATAGTTTGGAAGTGAGTTACTGTTATTTATAAATAAATTTAAAAAAAAAGGTTCTATACTGTGAGTATTACCTTGGAGCACCCTTTATGTTGTTTCTGCTCGGTTTCTTGTGAAAGTCTCACTATAGGGTTCTGTTGGTTACCAAGAAATAAATGGAAAAACCATAACTAGAACTCCAAATCTTTTGTTTTCTGATTTAGGACTCAATGAAGAGTAACTTCATATACTTACCCGTGTGATAATTGTTTCCTATATGCTTAGGTAGCTTTGTTGTCTTCTTCTTTTTGCAGCCCTTTGAAAATGCCAGAACCCACCGCACGTTATAAATACAAAAAGACATACATATGTACTTTTCTCCATATAGAACCAAACTCTAATTTTTCATTTTAATTTTTTGTTTTTTTCTATATTAACCCACTAATTCAACAAATTTGTATTGAACATAATACGGATCTTCTGTTTGCTCTCTCTCTCTCTCTGTGCAAATACCTCATCAATCAAATTAAGTATTGTGTATACAATCCCTTTTTGTTATAGTATCACACATTGTAGCATGTAAATATATAAGTAGATATATGGAAAGCAATGAGGAGACCAATTCCTACAAGGTAAGTACTGCACACCACTGCCTCTCCCATTCTCAATTCCCTCCCTCCAACCACCGACTCGCTACTCTTCTTTCTTGTGCTGCTTTTCTAGGTATTTGTTTGTTTCCTATTTTTTTCATGTACTTGCACGTTAATTGCACATCTTTGCTTCTGGGGTTTACTTCCGCTGTCCTTGTTATTCAATTTTGTGCATATCGAATGTTCATTTTGTTTATCTATGATTTTGATTGGTTGGTTGATTTTTAGACTTTATATGAAAATATCAAATTGTGGTGCGTTGTTTGGAATCTATGAACAAACACTTCAAAATTGGTGCCGAAGCAGTGTTGGACACGGGGGCACACCGGGGGCACGTGCTTGACACACCATTCGGTGTGGGACACGTCGGGGCCGTTTTTTTTAATTTTGTGCATCTTTTGGGTCAAAGAGTAAATTTAACGAAGTAAAAAAATAAAAACCAGAAATCCCTAACTCAAACAAATCCTAAATCAGAAGACCTAAATTCGAAATCAGAAAGAAAAAAGAGAGAAGAGAAATGATGTAGAATTTAATGTATAAATTAAGAGAGAACAAATTGTGTATTTATTGATGTATTCTTGATTGATCTTGAATGTATACAATGACTCTCCTATATATAGGAGAGAAAGAGAAATATACTAACACACTCACCTACCACACTATACACTCACCTACCACACTAATACTCACCTAACACACTCACATCTACCTACCACACTAACAGCCCCCCTCAAACTCAAGGAGGATAGGAACGAACCAACTTGAGTTTGGAGAGAAAGTAACAAAACAGGAAAATAAGCTGACAAATAAAATAAAAGTGGATAGGAGACACTGTATGGTCGTGTCAGACCGTTGTAGAAGACCGTATGGTTATGGCAGACCGATGTAGAAGACAGTTTATGGGGTCATGTCGGACCGTTGTAGAAAACAGTTTACGGGGTCATGTCGGACCGTTGTAGAAAACAGTTTACGGGGTCATGTCGGACCGTTGTAGAAGACACTATATGGCTGTGTCGAACCGTTGTACAGATAACCGAAATCAATGTCAGAACAGTTTACCGAGTCTTGTCGGACCCATATAGGAGCTAACCGGAATCAATGTCGGGACAGTTTACTGAGTCTTGTCGGACCCATATAAGAGCTAACCGGAATCAATGTCGGGACAGTTTACAGAGTCTTGTCGGACCCATATAGGAGCTAACCGGAATCAATGTTGGGACAGTTTACAGAGTCTTGTCGGACCCAGATAGGAGCTAACCGGAATCAAAGTCGGGACAGTTTACAGAGTCTTGTCGGACCCACAAAAGTCGCACCCTCAAAAGGCGTGCCCAATCTTATCAAAAGGCGTGCCATCAAAAGACGTGCCCGACAGCCATCAAAAGTCAAGCCATCAAAAGGCGCGCCGATTTGTCGTCTGGCGTTGAGAGGCGCATGATACGCGTGTCGGCCTTGCCTATTTAAACCAAGGCGAGGCTGCCGTTGATGCATAACAAACCAGCTAAAAAACTCGGAAAAAAAATTCGTCGTTCTCTGAGAGCTGTTATCTCTTAAACACTCTACTACCAACCCTGAATATGGCCTCTTCTTCCCGTTCAGCTACCCAGAACATAGCCTCTTCGTCCCGTGGTCTCACTCTTTTTCCCGACCTCAACGAGACCACAAGAGAGATAGCCGGGGCAGTTGCCCTTGAACCTCAACCAAGTGCCCCTGGACCAAGCGCCCCTGGTTTTACGCCGTTGAACTTTCTAATGTTGTCAGTTGAGCAGATAATGGCTGCTCAATCTGATATTGAGGCCAATCATTATACTCTGAAGTCATGTGTTGAGACAATGACGGCGGTCAACAACCTGTCGCACCGGCTTCAGAGTAGAACAAATGAGGTGCAGCAGGTAAAAGCCCAACTGGCTCTGCTCCAGCGCATGTATACGGATGCCCGAGCAGAGATATGTGTGCTGAAGGCAGAAAACAAGGAACTGAAGCGGAAGGCCACCGTGATGCTCAAATTTGGAGGTCCGCCATATGTGACAGTTGAGGAGCAACGAGAAGTGAACGTGCTCGGCGGCGTGGGAAACACGGAGGCAGCACCGGCAAGGGATGCCCATGACAAAGGCAAAAAGAAGAGAACAGCTGAAGAGGCGAAAAAATAAGGCCGGTTTTTGTTGTGGTGGTTGATTTGTTTTTTTTTTTTTTTTTTTTTTGTGATGTAAAATTGTGATCGGGTGTGATCCCTGTCATGAATAAAATGAGGTGTGTTGTGTAAATCCATATGGTATGAATTTGATTTGAACAAGATTAAAAATAATGTGAAAGAAAAATAAATAAAGAAATAAGAAGAATATATTTGAAATCAAAACGAAAGGTGGAGAGTGGTTTACATGGTTTTGTTAAAATCAGTAATGGGTTTTGGATGATTTTTTTTTTTTTTTTTTTAAATAATAAAAATAAGAATAAAAAATAATAATATATTAATGGAAAGCATGTGCGCTGGAAAATGTTAGAGAGATGTGGACAGAGGTACCGAAGACTGGGAAAGGCAAGAAGAAAGCTTCTGGGCCGTGTGAGAGCATTTGATCGGCACCAGTTAATAAAGATCGGTTTATCAGCAAGATGTTCCTCCGAGGAGATTCGGTGATTATTGTCCTTAGAAACCCGAAGTGAGGTTTTGGAGGCGGCAGAGGAGAGAAGATCCCCGGTGCTCCCGCCGGTAGAATCGCAGAGATCGACCGGAGATTCCTCCTTCGGTTGAAATCTTCTTGTACAGATCTTGGGTCTTCGTCGATCTTGAGCCTCAAAATACCATCTTGGTAAGCAGAGAGAGTGGGACCAGATTTAGATCTAGGGTTCGATCTCGTTCGCCCTAGAGATTGGCAGTCAACAGAGAGATCGACGGTGTTGAGGATGATGAACTTATTGTAGGAGATGAGGTCCAGATCTCCGTCGATGGTTATTTTCACAGCACCAACGAATTTACAGGTGACGAGGACAACCAGATCTGCAACCAGATCTCCGAAGAAGCCGATGACAGTACAAGATTGCTCAGATCTGCCTCCGACTCCGTAGTGGCAGCCGCCATGAAACATATCTCAGACCAAGGATATTTCAAACCCTAGCTTGAATGACAAAGCGGCGCCATTGATTCCGACGAGAAACGCGATGATGCAGAAGTCGTGTTGGGGAGTTGGACGAGTAGAGACTCCATGCGCTGCCAGAGGACGGCGGAGGGGTTTGGTGATCCACCTCTTCTGATCGGTTGTAATAAAGTAGTCTGGGTCAAGTTGCGGTGGTTCAAGTCATCACCGACTTGGAGTCAGTTGCCGAATACGGGCACGGGTATGGGACCCGGAGGGAGTTTGAACTTCTTGCCACGCAATTTAGATCTATGTCGGTAGAGGTAATACGGAAGGCATTCAAGCAACAGAAGAGGGATTTCTCTCTCTTATTACCAAACAATGGTCAATGAAGCCGCAGATCGCGGCAGTCGGATCATGCTGCCTGGTTGGTGTTATTTGCAATGGGACCCTTTACACTGCCAACCTTGGTGATTCGCGTGCTGGGTTGGAACTAGCAGACCACCAACTGTATCTTGAACATTCCTTGAATTGGGCAAGGCCTCCCTCGGAACTTTACCACGGGGTACAGCAGAAACTAATTCATTTGCTTCTCTTTTGCGTGATTCACATTCAACCACTCACCAGAGAAGATGACATATGAGTAGCATGTAAAAGGAGAGAGGCATCAGGAAGCTTCAAAACAGAAGGCTTTGACATATAAGAGCTTCCAGGTGGTTCATTTGAGGATTTCTGTGTTTGAGGAGGCAGTGGAGGTGGTTGATCGTGCTTTGGAACTTGTGATTCATCTTTTGGGGTCCGGCGGGCGGCCAAGGCGAGGTTGCCGCCCGCCGGTGAAGCGAAAATACTAGGTGCTAAACCCGCTCTGATACCATGTAGAATTTAATGTATAAATTAAGAGAGAACAAATTGTGTATTTATTGATGTAGTCTTGATTGATCTTGAATGTATACAATGACTCTCCTATATATAGGAGAGAGAGAGAAATATACTAACACACTCACCTACCACACTATACACTCACCTACCACACTAATACTCACCTAATACACTCACATCTACCTACCACACTAACAAATGAAGAACCTGTTAGAGGAAGGCATTCGATCGATCTCTTAATCGAGCTCCATCTCCAGTATGGTAAGTGTCTCTTCTCTCTCATCCTATCTCTCCTCTTGTCTCTTGTCTCTCGTCTCTCTCATCTTGTCTCATTGATCGTCTCTTTCTCACTCTCTCTTTTATTGTCGTCGTCGTCGTCGTCTCTCCGTCGATGTCGTCTCTCTATGTCTAATAAATATATAATAAATATACTATTTATAATAAATATATTATATATTTCTCTTTAAATCAATTTGTTTTTTCCTTTTCTTTTTTCTATATATTTATTTAAATGTAGTGGCTTTTATATGTACATTTAATTAATGTTAGTGTTTATTTATTTTGATTTTCTGGTAACATAGTCTTAATCTACTTTGCAAATAACTATATATATATGTAAAAACAAAAAATTTTGCCATGCCTCATGTTGTATGTGCATCCTCATTTTTTTGAAATTGCCGTATACTGTGTTCTTGTCCGTATTTCATATTTTGGAAGTGTGTTACTGTTACTTATCAACCAAAAAAAAAAAAAAGGTGTTCTATATTGTGAGTATTACCTTGGAGCATCCTTTATGTTGTTTCTGCTCGGTTTCTTGTGAAAGTCTCACTATAGGGTTCAGTTGGTTACCAAGAAATAAATGGAAAAACCATAACTAGAACTCCAAATCTTTTGTTTTTTGATTTAGGACTCAACAAAGAGTAACTTCATAAACTTACCCGTGTAATAATTGCTTCCTTTATGCTTAGGTAGCCTTGTTGTCTTCTTCTTTTTGCAGCCCTTCAAAAATTCCAAAACCCACCACACGTTATAAATACAAAAATACATACAGATGTACTTTTCTCCATATAGAACCAAACTCTTCTTTTTTATTTTCCATTTCTTTCCCTGCAATTTCATTATTTTTTTTTCTATAATAACCCATTGATTCAACAAATTTTTATTGAACTGAATATAGATCTTCTGTTTGCTCTCTCTCTCTCTCTCTCTCTCTCTCTCTCTCTCTCCGCACATACCTCATCAATCAAATTAAGTATTGTGTATACAATCCCTTTTTGTTGTAGTATCACACACTGTAGCATGTAAATATATAAGTGGATACATGGAAACCAATGAGGAGACCAATTCCTACAAGGTAAGTACTGCACACCACTGCCTCTCCCATTCCCAATTTCCTCCCTCCAACCACCGAATCTCTATTCTTATTTCTTGTGCTTCTTTTCTGGGTATTTGTTTGTTTCCTATTTTTTTCATGTACTTGCAAATTAATTGCACATCTCTGATTCTGGGGTTTACTTCCGCTGCCCTCTTCGTTCAATTTTTTGTGCATATCAGATGGTTCATTTTGTTTATCTATAATTTTGATTGGTAGGTTGATTTTTAGACTTAATATGAAAATATCAAATTGTGGTGTGTTGTTTGTATGCTATGAATGAACACTTCAAAATAGGCGCCATAGCGGTGCCTGACATGGGGGCTCACTAGGGACACGTGCGTGACACGCCTTTTGGCATTGCCTTTTAATTAATTAATTTATTTATTTGGTATGGGCCACATCGGGGACACGTTGGGTCAAAGTGTAAACTTAACAAAGTAAAAAAAAAATCAGAAGACCTAAATTCTAAATCCGAACAAAAAAAGAGAGAAGAGAAACAAAGAACCTATTGGAGGAAGGCATTCAATCAATCTCTCAATCAAGCTCCATCTCCCGTATGGTAAGTGTCTCTTCTCTTTTGTCCTGTCTCGCCTGTCATCTCTCTCTCTCTTCTCTGTCGTCTTGTCTCGTTGATCGTCTCTCTCACTGTCTCTGATGTCGTCTTTGTCTCTCTCTCATCATCTCTTTGTCGTCATCTCTCTCTGTCGTCGTCATCTTTCTATCTTTCTCGTCGTCTCTCTATCTCTATTAATAATATATAATAAATATACTATTTATAATAAATGTATTATATATTTCTCTTTAGATCAGTTTGTTTTTTCTTTTCTATTTATTTATTTAAATGTAGTGGGTTTTATATATACATTGAATTAATGTTAGTAGTTATTAATTTTGATTGTTCGGTAATGTAGTGTTAATCTATATTGCAAAACACACACACATATATATATTAAATTTTTTGCCGTGTACCCCACCGTGTGTGTCCTCATTTTTTTGAAATCGCCGTGTCCCGTGTCTGTTTCCGTGCTTCATAGTTTAGAAGTGAGTTAGTGTTATTTATCAGGAAAAAAAAAAAAAAGTTTCTATATTGTGAGTATTTCCTTGGAGCACCCTTTATTTTGTTTTTGCTCGGTTTCTTGTTAAAGCCTCTCTATAGGCTTCAGTTGGTTACCAAGAAATAAATTGACAGACCATAACCAAAACTCCAAATCTTTTGTTTTCTGATTTAGGACTCAACAAAGAGTAATTTCATATACTTACCCGTGCAGTAATTGTTTCCTTTATGCTTAGGTAGCCTTATTGTCGTCTTCTTTTTGCTGCCCTTCGAAAATTCCAAATCCTACCACACGTTATCAATACAAAAATACATACAAATGTACTTTTCTCCATATAGAACCAAACTCTTCCTTTTATTTTCCATTTATTTCCCCACAATTTCATGAGTTATTTTTTGTTTTTTCAATATTAACCCACTGATTCAACAAATTTTTATTGAATAGAATACGGATCTTCTGTTTGCTCTCTCTCTCTCTGCACATACCGCATCAATCAAATTAAGTATTGGGTATACAATCCCTTTTTGTTATAGTATCACACATTGTAGCATGTAAATATATTAGATATATGGAAAGCAATGAGGAGACCAGTTCCTACAAGGTAAGTACTGCACACAACTGCCTTTCCAATTCCCAATTCCCTCTCTCCAACCACCGACTATCTATTCTTCTTTCTTGTGCTGCTTTTCTAGGTATTTGTTTGTTTCCTATTTTTTTTCATGTACTTGCACATTAATTGCACATCTCTAATTTACTTCTGCTGTCCTTGTATTCAATTTTGTGCATATTAAATGTTCATTTTTTTTATCTATGATTTTGATTGGTTGGTTGGTTTTTATACTTAATATGAAAATATCAAATTGTGGTGCGTTGTTTGGAAGCTATGAACGAACACTTTAAAATAGGCGCTGTAGTGGTGTCAAACACGGAGGCACACCGGGGACATGTGCGGGACACGCCAGTTGGCGTGTTTGGCGTGTCCCTTTAATTAATTAATTTATTTATTTGGTATGGGACATGTCGGGGCCAATTTTTTAATTTTGTATATCTTTTGGGTCAAAGTGTAAATTTAACAAAGAAAAAAAAATCAGAAATCCCTAACTCAAACAAATCCTAAATCAAAAGACCTAAATTCTAAATCAGAACAAAAAAAAGAAAAGAGAAACGAAGAACCTGTTGGAGGAAGGCATTTGATCGATCTCTCCATCAAGCTCCGTCTCTAGTCTGGTAATTCTTTCTTCTCTCTCATCCTGTCTCGTTGATTGTCTCTCTCTCACTTTTGTCTTCTATTCTCTCTCTCTCTCTCTCTCATCATCTCTCTGTCATTGTCATCTTTCTCTCTTTCTCGTCGTCTGTCTATCTCTAATAAATATACTATTATAGACTATTTATAATAAATATATTATGTATTTCTCTTTAAATCAGTTTGTTTTTCTTTTTCTATTTATTTATTTAAATGTAGTGGCTTTTATATATACATTGAATTAATATTAGTGTTTATTAATTTTGATTGTATGGTAATGTAGTATTAATCTACTTTGCAAATACATATATATATATTAAAAAAATTTGTCGTGTCCCCCGCCCTGTGTGTGTCTTCATTTTTTTGAAATTGCCGTGTCCTGTGTCCGTGTCCGTGCTTCATAGTTTGGAAGTGAGTTATTGTTATTTATCACACACACACACACACACAAAAAAAAAAAGGTTCCTATATTGTGAGTATTACCTTGGAGCACCCTTTTTGTTGTTTTTGTTTGGTTTCTTGTTAAAGTCTCTCTATAGGCATCAGGTTACCAAGAGATAAATGGAAAGACCATAACTAAAACTCCAAATCTTTTGTTTTCTGATTTAGGACTCAACAAGAAGTAACTTCATAAACTTACCTGTGTAATAATTGT
Organism: Camellia granthamiana; assembly: GCA_036172215.1. Lineage (NCBI taxonomy): Eukaryota > Viridiplantae > Streptophyta > Magnoliopsida > Ericales > Theaceae > Camellia > Camellia granthamiana. The sequence continues at coordinate 93,649,535 of CM069913.1, forward strand.
TTCCTTTATGCTTAGCCTTGGTATCTTCTTCTTTTTGCAGCCCTTCGGAAATTCCAAAACCCACCGCACATTATAAATACAAAACTACATGCATATGTACTTTTCTCCATATCGAACCAAACTCTTCTTTTTATTTTCTATTTCTTTCCTTGCAATATCATTTTTATTTTTTGTTTTTTCTATATTAACCAACTGATTCAGCAAATTTTTATTGAACAGAATAAGGATCTTCTGTTTGCTCTCTCTCTCTCTCTCTTGCTGCACATACCTCATCAATCAAATTAAGTATTGTGTATACAATCTCTTTTTGTTATAGTATCACACATTTTAGCATTAAATATATTAGTAGATATATGGAAAGGAATGAGGACAGTTCCTACAATGTAAGTACTGCACACCACTGCCCCTCCCATTCTCAATTCCCTCCCGCCAACCACCAAATTTCTATTCTTATTTCTTGTGCTGCTTTTCTGCGTATTTTTTTTTGTTTCCTATTTTTTTCATGTACTTGCGCATTAATTCACATCTTTGATTCTGGGGTTTACTTCCGCTGTCCTTATTCAATTTTGTGCATATCAAATGTTCATTTTGTTTATCTATGTTTTTGATTAGTTGGTTGGTTTTTAGACTTATGAAAATATCAAATTGTGGTGCATTGTTTGGAAGCTATGAATGATCACTTCAAAATAGGCGCCATAGTAGTGTCAGACATGGGGACACACCAGGGACACGTGCGTGACACGCCATTTGGCGTGGCCCTTGAATTTATTTATTTATTTGGTATGGGACACGTCGGGGACATGTCGTGGCCAATTTTTTAATTCTGTATATCTTTTGGGTAAAAGTATAAATTTAACAAAGTAAAAAAAGAAATCAAAAATCCCCAACTCAAGCATATCCTAAATTAGAAGACCTAAATTCTAAATCAGTACAAAAAAAGAGAGAAGGGAAACGAAGAACCTGTTGGAGGATGGCATTTGATCGATCTCTCCATCAAGCTCCATCTGCAGTATGTTAAGTGTCTCTTCTCTCTCGTCCTGTCTTGCCAGTCGTCTCTCTCTCTCTTCTCTCTCATCTTGTCTCATTGATCGTCTCTCTCTCTCTCTCGTCATCTCTTTGTCGTCGTCTTTCTTTGTCGTCGTCTCTCTATCTCTAATAAATATACTATTATATACTATTTATAATAAATATATTATATATTTCTCTTTAAATCAGTTTGTTTTTTCTTTTTCTATTTATTTATTTAAATGTAGTGGTTTTTATGTATATATTGAATTAATGTTAGTGTTTATTAATTTTGATTGTTTGGTAATGTAGTGTTAATCTACATTGCAAATTGCAAAAACTATATATATATTTTCTAAAAAACACTGCCGTGTCCACCACTGTGTGTCCTCATTTTTTTGAAATCGCCCTGTGGGCTTGTCCATGCTTCATAGTTTGGAAGTGAGTTACTGTTATTTATAAATAAAAAAATAAAAATAAAAAAGTTTCTATATTGTGTGTATTACCTTGGAGCACCCTTTATGTTGTTTTTGCTCGATTTCTTGTTAAAGTCTCTCTATAGGCTTCAATTGGTTACCAAGAAATAAATGGAAAGACCATAACTAAAACTCCAAATCTTTTGTTTTCTGACTTAGGACTCAACAAAGAGTAACTTCATAAACTTGCACTTGTAATAATTGTTTCCTTTATGCTTAGGTAGCCTTGTTGTCTTTTGCTTTTTGCAGCCCTTCGAAAATTCCAAAACCCACTGCCGCACCTCATAAATACAAAAATACATACGGATGTAGTTTTCTCCATGTAGAACCGAACTCTTCTTTTTATTTTCCATTTCTTTCCTTGCAATTTCATTTTTATTTTTTGTTTTTTCAACATTAGCCCACTGATTCAACAAATTTTTATTGAACAGAATACGGATCTTCTGTTTGCTCTCTCTCTCTCTCTCTCTGTGTGCACATATGTCCAACATGGATACGACACCTTAGTGGTGTTTGTACTTTCTAGTTTTTAACTAAAGAATTTTGATTTTTGTTTTTCTTTTCATTTTGCATCCAATGTTCTTTAAAGTGGATTAGGTGGGAGTATGATATTCATGAGCATTTTAGAATTGAGTTATGCATATACTTGTTTATCTATATTTAGTAGTTAGTTAGTATTACCATGAATATTATACTATTATTCATGCATAGTATGATTGATCTTCTTTTTATAGTTTATGACAATGGTTAACTCCGTACCTAATCTATCCCTTCCTAACCCCCGTTCAATGGGTATTAAAACTGGGCATACTTTTTTTATTCTTCTAGTAGTTTTGTTGTGTAGTTTATTACTTGATATGTATATATATATATATTAAAATGTAGTAGGAGGAGAGGCAAACATATGAGCAAAAACTTCTAGGATAACATGATCCTCTCTTAAGGGAAGGCCAATAAGATTGTTTGAGATTCCGGTTCAAGATCCCCTACCATTTGTCTTTTTTCAAGATTCCGGTTTGAGTTGCAAATAAGACTGAGAAACTGATGAGGGATTTCCTTTGGGAAGTTAAGGAAGAGGGGAGAAAAGATCATTTAGTAAGTGGTTATGAAGATTGCTCTTCTCAGTAAGTGGTTATGAAGATTTCCTATTGAGAGTCATTCGTTATGGCATTCCATCATTAAGCGTAAGTACTGGGTACAATATGTCTATTATTCTTTTGCTACCATGAAAATAGCTAGAAGCCTAGAACAATTAGTTTGACTGGTCCATGTAGACTTTTTCAAACACCCTCACGATTGATACTTTTAACTTTTCAAGTTTGACTGACAGTAGGGTGGAGCATTACTCTATCTCTATCTTTAAATGAAAAATGTGGTATCTTGCAGGTTAATGTGATCCTTTCACTTTATCATTGCATTTTCGTAGGGTAATTGATAATTTAGCAGCATCTGTTTCATAGTATAGTTGTGATTCATTTATTCTCCAAGTATATTCGAGGCAGTAGTATACTTTATTCATGTCTGTTATTGGTGAACCATCTTGGAATTTCTCATTAATAATTCTGCTATCTTATGATTCATTTCATAAAAACTCTATCCAGAGTATTTCAAATGAAAAATTAGGAAAAGAAACAATGGTGCAAGCGACTGTTATTTACCTTATTTGAAAAAGAAGGGAACAACTCTTTGACTCTTTGTGCACAAGTAAAGAACAATTAGGAAAAGAAGAAAAAGGGCAAGGGACTGTTATTTTTCCTATTTGACCAAGTAGGACTCAACTATTTGTGCACAAGTAATACATATTTGTGCACACGTGGTCACATTTGGTAACACACACAAAAAAAAGGAGTTGATTTTAGCTTGAAAATAACACCTAAAACCCAACTTCAAAAAAGTTAGATTTTTTAGCTTTTTAAGCTGAAGAGGCAAATAAGCTGAAAACCTGACACTTGGAGCCAAACAACTTACTTTTTTGAAGTACATATGCTTAAGCATGTGATTTTAAATTTTAACCTAAATAAGCTGCAAATAAGTGGAACCAAATGGGGCAATATCAAGTAGCAAACCTACTACATTTGCAGGCGTTTAGGTTAGTGTATTGAAGGCAACATGAACTTCCCGCAATAATTATGCACAAGAAACATTCCATACATTTATACGTGTGGTGCAATCATCCTTTGAATTCAACTTTGAATTTTGGATTACTCACATATGTATTACTGGTGCACAACTTTGAATTTTGGCTTACTCACATTTATAGTTATTTCATCATGTATTACCAACTTGAATTTTGGAGTTTTAGTATTATGTTATTTGGTTGCTTACAAGATCTCTTGGCAGAACCCATTTATGATAGCACATGTTGTATGTAAGAGAGATTTACCGTTACGAGATTTACTGTTTTAAGATTTCCATACATGTTATTTGGTTATATTAACGGCATATTTAATCTGTGTCCTAAACCCCGGGTTTTAGCTTAATCGCTTTTTTGTTTTTTTTGTTTTTTTGGGTCAGTAGGATTTATTTTATTTGATTATTAGGTCTGCTTTGATGGATATCTGAGGGGAAATTCTTACTCATTTGAAGGATTATTACAAAGTTTTGGAGGTAGATTATGATGCAACTGATGAGAAGATTAAGTTAAATTACAGGAAACTGGCACTGGTTAGTTTTCCATCTTTTCTTGGTAACTGATGGCATATTCTAATAGCACTTTTACATTTCTTGATTTAAATTATAGTACATTATTGGAAATTTACATGGTCTTGCATTCTATTACTATGTAACAGAAATGGCATCCTGACAAACACAAGGGTGACAATGCTGTTACTGCAAAATTTCAACAGATCAACGAGGCTTACACTGGTAATTCTTGTCCATTTTTATTTTATATTTGTTTAATTTTATATCCTATATATATATAAGTAATTCTTATGTAGTGTTTCAAAAGCACAAAGGTCTAGATTCCCTGTTTTACACCATGCATGTGGCCTTATTATAATTATGTCAATCCCCATGTTCAGTTGGTGGTTAGGTTATGGAGTACAAACACTTTAGAGTTCAATATTTGTAAGTTCTCAAATGTGTGGCATGGTGAATGGACATTAAGATTTTAAAGATTGGTTCATGTATCTAGAATTGACAGTCCTTGCCCATTTGGTAATTGGATTTTAAGTTTTTATTTTTATTTTTTCGTATTGGTATGTTGAGTTATTGACATCCAACTTCCGTTTCATAAATTGAATGCTCATTATATTTATGGGCGAAGCATATTTTGGGCCACAGTGGAAGCTACTAGTCCCTAAAAGCAGAATTTGCCTTCTGATAATTCAGATTAATAAGATGCTAAAATTTAATTCAGACTAATTACCATAAACAGAAACTAACCCTTTCACAATCATTGTTTCTTTTTTGTTTAGAACTTAGTTATTTCCCTTCGTGTAGATTCTGTACTAATATTTATAGTTTTGATGGCATATGGTTCTTTTGCAGTGTTAAGTGATCCTGTCAAGCGACTTGATTATGATATAACTGGAAACTATGAGATTGATAAGTACACTTTGCGAGTAAGAATTTCCATTGTATCATCAGGCTTAGATTTGTCAACCTGCTTTAATTCACTTTGGTTGTGTGATTCTTCTGTGATGCATCCTAATTATTTGGGTTGTCTTTCCACTTCAATACAGGAGTATCTAACCAGGTTTAAAGGGATGATACTTACTTGCAATGGGCTTGGTATGAGTCACTCATCAGTTTGGTATATCTCTGACTATTTAAATTAAGTTATATTTCGAAAAAATGAAAATTAACATTGTGAACAATTTTATTGATAGATATGGCCACTGACTATCAATTGCAAGTCCTTTTGTTTTCTTTTCCTTTCCTTTTTTTTATTATAACAAAAGTACATATATTTTCTTGGACAGTTGTTACAACAGGTAATGTGTTTATTCATTTCTTTCTGTTTTCAAGAAACTGATTTTTCACGAAAACTGATTTTTCACTTTAAAAGGAAGAAATATTCAACAGTTTTGATAGGAAATTTTCCTCTAGGTGACCATGCACTCATTATTTTAAATTTCAGTTCATGTCTATCTGAACAAGTAATCTTTTAAATGGTTACAATTGTGTTGGAGTTCTTCATGGTCCTTGATTTTTACTTCCACAAGATTGTGTATAGGAGATATGGAAGGCTTCTATAATGAAATATGTCTTGAGCACAAAAAGGAATAATTTGCAACTGGAAAATTAATCTGTCACGCTGGGAGCTGTACTTTGTACTTAGTTACTATTTATCATAAGGAAATACATTCTGGATTTTTAGGAAATTTTGTGTATGTAATTTTATTCAATTCTGTGATTAGAATTTCTTTTGAATTAGGTTACCAGAAGAGAAAGAGCTTAACGATTCAGTTAAAGCTGAATCTCTTAGATGACATGGGCTAGGAAACTGTTTGTAAATGCCTACTTATTTGGCTTGAAGAATGGATAAGAACTACACAGTGTCCCTCATTTGAATAGGTGTTACGTGGAACGACAACATGTCTAATGAGATTTGATGTTGTATGAGTTGTAGAAAGCGGATGCAAGTATTGCTGTTTCCATTTTGGTGTTAGATTTGTTGCTAAATGGATTTTGGATCTGTCATTTAGCAATCCTAAGGCTGTGTAAAGGGGCCACAATTGTATTGGTGTACAAGACCACACAAAATTCTTTCAAATCCTAAACAGTAATAACGATATTTCCATACGAATTTTTGGCATAGTTATAATTGAGTAATTTGAGTGATATGTTTACCTCATATTTTGTCCTTAACTAAGAAGAAAGAAGTTTACCTTATATTTTGAGCAAGCAACAATACTTCCATTCTCTTTGAAATGTTTCCATATTTGTCACTAAGCTGTTATGTTTACTTCATTATGACCATAAATTACCATTATTTATTTATTTCTAAACTACACTTTCCGATATGTTGCATGATATTTTCTTTATTTGCTGGCTGATTGGCACATTTGTTTGCTTTGTAAAAAAGCATGATTTTCCTTTCTAATTACGTGCCTACCAACGTCATCTGAATTGTTTTACATAAAAGCTCTACTCTGCATTATTTGGAGGTTACCAATTTATTGTTTATGCTCTGTATTGTTACTCAAAAGAGTGGACATTTTACTTTGACTATTGTCATTGTGTTCTGCCACTTACAATCAATATATACCATCGCAGGCCACAGCAACTGATGGAATCCAATGAGTGCTCTAATAAATAAGGTCCGAGTATCTTTTCCTTTTTCTACACTGCGCATTCCCTGTTGTTTTGACTAGTTACATGCACGCTTGTGATGGTGGATGTAAAAGCTCTACATTATATATTAGCAACAGGGTTATTGTATCAGAATGTACCTGTATGGAGATATATATCACATGTAAAATATCAGAATCAAGTTGCCTAGTACAACTGTTTAAACTTAAATATAGTCTCCTTTCAGTTTCTACAAATTTTAGAGCTAGTGCTGATCCAAAATTCCAAGTCAATCACATGAATGATTATTTCTTGGTTACATGGCTCATTATTCTTTGTATTGACATATTTATAATGTGATTTTGTGATGGCTTGAGATTATTTTTAGTTGTCATTATGTGACAAGTGCTCCACTATATTGTTCGGGCCATCTTGGCATTTACCTAGTTGTCCTCCCTAGTTCTGTTTAAAACAAAAAAATGAAACTGTACAGAGTGGTTATCATTATGTTTATGTTGTCAAGACTCGTCGCTCACAGCAACACTAGGTAATGTGTACTATAGTTGTATTATCTATACCCTAACACATGTTATTTTGATAAGTAATGATATAATTTCATTTACAAGAAGGCCGAAAACAAATTATACATCAAAACCTGATCCCAAGTCTCCAAAAGCCAAAACTTTTAATTCTCCAAATAGGCTCTTCTTACAAATGAGTGTTCTCTTGTTCTGATTGTCCCAGATTTTCCACATCAAATCTGAGGTGGCAAAACCAAACTCATCGTCATGTCTGTAAATATATATAGTTGGTTCGTTTTGATTGATTTTTATAAGAATCATCGCTGGAAAAGTTATGTGGAATGAAGTATGCCGCCAGCCCCCTAGTCATCATGGTTTAAGCTTTTGAGAGTAAGGATGTTTCTAAGATATTAAGATTGTCCATTATCCTCCTCAAATTTTGAAGATACTAATAGCATGTAGATGTTTTGTACAGTTACACTTGACTTGAGAAAGTAACTATAATTTTTTATTTTTTCTTTAGAATGAAAATATCACTTTGGATGGGTTTGAATTGAAACAAAGCATAAACCCAACAAGACCCTAGGCCTAAAGCTCAACGTGTGTGTGAATATCAACTGTGGGGTGTTTTGGGAAGTTGGTAAAACGCTGGCTTTTGGCTTTTTATGAAGTTTTTTGGCTTTTTTGGAAGTGATTTGGGAAGTTAGTAAAATGTTGATTTTTTTGATTTTTGGTTTAATATTTTTTTAAAGTGTCACATCACGCCAAAATGACCAAAATATCCTTACTTTTTGATTTTTGAATTAATTAATTAAAATGTTCCAAAGGGTAATTTGGTAAATTTGGGTGTTGCTTTTTTGGGTCTTCCCAAATGAGATTTTCAGTGTTTTGGCCAAGCTTGGCGTTTTTGAGCAAATGGCAAAATGCAGCTTTTTTTGTAGGTTGCCAAAACGGCACTGTATATCTATTTTTAAAATTTTTATCTTGATAAAAGAACTGTATTTGACCAATGAAATGGCCTTTGATAGGGCCGCGTGGAGAAGAAAGATTCATGTAGCTGATCTCATTTGATGAAACTTAAGGGTTAGTTTGATTTGGTAAAACAACTGTATTTCTATGATGTTCATGAAACTTTGTAGTTTTGGTGCATCAGAAGCACAGTTAAATTACACTTAAACCTTTAATGCAAGCAATTGGAATGTGGCAGCATGGAATTCAAGCCCTCTTGCATTTGGATTGGAAGAGCCTCCTATACAAAGGCACTATGTCAGTCGAATTTTTTTAATAATAAACTAAAATAATCTTAAGAGTTAATTTCATTCGTGATTATTATGAGTTTTATGTCATTTTGGTCTCTCAATTATACAATGTGAATTAAATTGACATAATTTAAATATTAGAGACCAAAATGACAAAAATAGTACTTCGAACATTAAAAATGTAATTAACCCAAAAATTATCAATGCTAGTAGAGTTGTGCGAAATATCACTCAATCCACATCGATCTTCTCAATCGATGATCCACCTGCCAACCACGGGTTAGTTTGAACTACGATTTGAAATTTTTAATATGCTTTCGGAACTGCTCCGTTGTAGTTAATATATTTTTTTTACCTCTAATAAAATATCAAATTAAAATTCAATGTGAAAGAGATGTAGGATGTATAATTTATAATAAATTAGTGTTATATATTATTCAAATGTTTAATAATTGTTTAAAATTATTTTTCAATCAACTAACAAACGGTTTGGTTATCTGTCAATTCGTCGTTCACGATTTAGTTTATAATTTTATTTTTAAATCACACCAAATCGCACGGCACAAGTCCCTAATACTATGTTTGGTTAGAGGATTTAGAGAGGGATTTGAAAATGGAAAAGGAAAAGGAAAATGTGTGTGAAACTATATGAAATGTAAGTATACTTTATTCACATTTCACCTTACTTTTTCCTTTTTCTTTTTAAATCCCTCCTCAAATCTCTTAACCAAATACAGCGTAAATGCTAGAATGACTATATCAAATTATCACTGTTAGAATAACTACATTTATTTGTCATGTTATTTATTATCTTATAACATTTATAGTACACATCTTTGGAGAGATGTGTACAATAATCATTTCCAACAACATCAAAACATATGATAAATAAAACATGATTGATAAATGTGATTATTGTAACATTATTAAAATAAGTCCCACTATTTATTTGTCTCATTTGAGGAGATAACTGGATCTTTATCCAAATTTAAATGATATGGAGTAATATCTTTGGGGCAAGGAATAATTTCTCGACAAGGGAGAGAAAAAATATTGAAAAATAAAACAGTAAAGGATCAAAGTCTGCAGAGCAGAGAGAGAATGAATCAGAGGACTTTCATAATGAATCAGTACAAGTAGTACACAGCAATATGGTTCCAGTTGAAATTTTAATTAGACTCGAAAGTTGAGATTTTTGATTGAAAATGAAAAATCTAGAAACCTCCTAGATGTTGATTTGTGATTATGTATCAATTTTAAGCAAAATATAGCAATCCCAATCAAACAATCAAGAGAAAGAGACACAAAGATTTTACGTGGAAAAACACAATTGGACACCTTCCAATTGTGATAAAAAAACCACGGGCCACAGCCACCAGAACAATCCACTAAGAAGATATAAAGGAATTACACAGGTATCACTCTCAATTATCTAGCGAATTCACAACGCCTAATTGAACCAACCTCTATGTGCCTCTTCCAACCCCATCTTCACCACGGAATTGTCTTTCTGATGAGCCACTCCGGATTCCACCACCGAAGCTTCAGACCAAATTCTTCAGAATCCACAACTGAAGAACAACTTTGATGAGCCACTCCAGAATTCACAACTGAAGCTTCAGGCTCGAATTCTTCAGAATCCACAACTGAAGAACAACTCTCTCTTTTGTATAACAAACAAAACCTTTGATGTAGCCTTTTCAGATCATGAGTTGAATACTCAATAAGACATCAAAAAAAAAATAAAATATCCCCAGATATAAACCTTTAAGAACCAAAAAGAAGATCTGGAGGAATAATCAATGAGTAGTCTAGTTTTGGGAGAACACCAACTACTTATAAAGAACCAAAATAATTCTTGTCTTGGAAGAAATCCAACTTCTTGTAGAACACCAAAAGAAATCCTGTTTCAGAAGAAAACCAACTCTTTGAAAAAATCCGGATTCTGAGGCTCGCTCGAGCGAGTCTTTCCTGGCTCGAGCGAGGAGAGTAAATTTCGTGATTTCTACTAGTGCCTTCGCTCGAGCGACGGATCCTTGGCTCGAGCGACCAATCACTCATTTCAGGTTTTTGTGCGGACGCAATCTTTGGCTCGAGCGAGCATTCCTTGGCTCGAGCAAGAAAGTCTTGGCTCGAGCGAGCACTCCTTGGCTCGAGCGAGCAACGGCTGACATGCAAATTTGAATGCAAATTTGAATTTTGCTTCGGCCGCGAGCTGAGCGAAGTGGCAATCTTGAAAGCATTAACATCACAAACTTCTCTGCATGGCTCGATTCGGATTTGGATTCGCATCTAATAAACTCATAGCCTCACTGAAACAAAAATGCGAATAAAATTACAACTCAAAGGAGTTTTGTCAAACGGTGTTGCCAATAATAAAAACCTAACAGAAAAGAATTATTAAATGAAAGATTCTGATAGAAATAAAAAAAAAAAAAAATCAAAAGAAAGACCCTTAATGATAGTTGAATTTTTTTTAAAAAATTTATCAATAAGTGTGTTTCGTTTAATAATTCTTTACAATTAAAATTTTGAAAACAGGTGAAATCCTTTATTTATTTCTAAAAGCAGTAACATTAGCAACAACAGTAATAGCAACAACATGATTATTATATATTTGTAAAAGATTTCAATCAGTGGAGGAAGAGAGGAAGAGTCGAATATGATCCAAGAAAGAGAGGTGTTGAGGCCTATCTTTGGGGTGTCTCTATTTACCCACCACATTTAGTCTCAAGAGATATCACTTACTTAATGCACACCAAACACAATTTTAACTTTATCATTTTTGCTCAATACACACCATCGATTTTCAAATATACCTAAAATATCCTCATCTTCTTCAACCACCCCACCAATCCTAACCTTAGCCGCCGCCACTCGTCGCAGGCCGTCGCCTCTCCCTCCTTCTCCGACGAATCTCTTCCTCACTCCTCTATCAATCACTCTCCCTGCCTTATCAGTTCCAACCACACTCCCAAACCCTTTTCCACCCCATTCTTCCCTCCACCGCCGGCTCAACCACCACCTCACCATCCCCGCCACAACCTCTCATCCCATCCCGTCTCATATCCTACTTCTTCTTCTCTCTCCTAAAACTACCAAACCTACCCTTACCACTGCAACCCTCCCTCTACAGAGATCTTTCCCAACCCATCGGAGAAAAGTTTTTCGCCGAAGACAACTACAGCGGCAAAGCTTCGAATCAGAGCTCGAAATCCTAGATCGAAGCTTTGAATCTGGTTTGCACGATCGAACTCCTGCAAGCCCTAGATCTAGATCTGAAAACTCTAGGATTCTCTCTCTCTCTCTCTCTCTCTCTTTCTTTCTTTGCGATGGAGAAAAATGAGCCACGATCGAAGTGGGAGACTGGGTTGTTCGTTGTTAGGGAAAGGAAGAAGGGTTTGCATAGGGAAAAAGGGTCGCCAGCGAGGTAGGTAGTTGTGGGGGTTGCGATGGTGGCTGGGTTTCGGTGACGGTGGCCGAAGGTAGAATCAGGCAGTGGAGAGTAGTGGTGTGTGGGGGGTGTATTGATATTGTTTTGTGGTTATTTTGGTCATTTTACGTAACGTCATTATTGTAATAAAAAATAACTAATTAATGGTGTGCCTTGAGACTAAATGTGGTGTGTAAATAGAGGCACCCGAGAGTTGTGAAATGGCACAATTAACACAAATATGTACTACTAATTTTTTGGGTAAATTACAAACACACTTTCTGAGATTTACTTAAATTATAAATTATTTCTTGTGGTTTTAGAAATTACATTATGCCCCCTGAAGTTTCTAATTTCGTAACAAATAGATCATTTTATTAATAAATCATCAAGTTAATTAACAGTTTTTAATAATGTTAAAATTTTATTTCAATTAATAATTTAGACAATTTAATTTTTTTATAGTTGAACAGTTAGAAATTTTACCTTTTCAATTAATTCTGTTAAATAAAAATTTTTGACAAGGAGGTATTTATAATTTTTCAAACCACAGGGGAGTAATTCATATTTTAAGCAAACTTCAAGGGTGTATTTGTAATTTATCCTAATTGTTTTTGTTGGATTAAAGCCAAATCAGGGGAAACACTATGGTCACTATTAATTTTTTTTTTTTTTTTTTTTAAAAAGAGTGTGTATTGGAATTTTTGATATATAATATAAATGTAATTATAAAAATAAAGATAAATTACAAATTTATTACCTAAAATATATATTCCTTTTGTGATTTTAAAAATTACAATTATCCCTTATCAGAATTTGTCATTTAACAGAATTGACAAAAAATATGAAATCTCTAACTATCTTCTCTTATATAATGATAAAATTATCAAAATTATTATTTGAAAATATCATTAAAAATTATTAATTAACTTAATAGTTATGCGATTAGAAATTTTAAGAGGCGTGATATAATTTTCAAAACAAATAAAGATAATTATTATTGTAAACAAATGTCAAGAAGTGTATTTATAATTTACCTTAAAAATAAAGTTTGTCTAATATTTTTACTGTATATCCTCCTTGGAGCCTATGCATCATTTTTTTTTTCTATTTTTAAATTTTTAAATTTTCATATGACAAAAATAATTAATTAGACATCAAGAGTTCAATATTTATTATTTATTATAATAATGATGTATTTTTAAATGGAGAAATTAGGGAGAGATCCTCCATATATGTTTGTGTAAAAGTTTAAGAATAACAAAAATTAGTTTGATAGCTATGGTCACTAAGATTTAAAATTTTAGAAAGATAATAACAAACGTTAACATACATGGATCAAAATACACTTTTAATCCTATAAACCTTATTCTTTTTTCTCTAATTTTTCCCCAGTCGTTTCTCTCTTTCTTTACAATTTATTTGCGGTACCACGTTAACTGAATCTCCAACGTCATCACCACATCCACCAGCGTTCGTCTATCGAGATTCATTCTTTTGCTTTCTCTCTTCCTCAACCACATCTACCGACACTCTACCATCTACCATCATTGCCTAACTATCGTCATTCACCACCGCTGATAGCCTCTTACCGATCTATGCATAGATCTAGCATGTTTAATTTTCTCTGTGGTCAATTTGTTTCATTATCGCCAATTTGTACACAAATTTGATTTCTCTCTCTCTCTCTCTCTCTCTCTCTCTCTCTTCCTATTATTTTCTTTGTGTCTTTGTATTCGCTATGTTGAAACACGAAATTTCTCTATGTTGAAAAAAAATTCTATGTGTCTCTATGTTTTTTTCTTTCTCTAAGTGAAATTTCATTCTGTACTAAAGTCAAATAAATTTCACTGTGACATAACAACGAACATAATAAAATTTCATTAATTTTTTTCTTCAAAATTTCATATTACTTATGCATTTTGCTTAAAAGATCTTTTCAATAGGAATCTAAAAATATAAATTTTACAACAAATAGAGATGTAAATCAAAAGTTATTAAATTTTATAGTTTTGAAATCACCTAAACAATATAAAAGATAACTAACTATAGGGGCTATTTTTGTCCAAAATGGTTAACCATGTTTGTTGGAGAAACTGAACTACTACTAGAAAATTGTTTGCCCTTATTTTTTTTAAAGTAATATTAGTTTCCGGGAAAGTGAAAATTTTCAATGACTGTTTTTGGTGAGTCTTCTGTGAAGTGAAATTTCACTATGCTAAGTTAATGATATTTCATTGTTAGAAACATAAAAGTTTTCAATTAATTGCTAAAAATTACAAATATGAATCAAATTTTTACATGTTAGGACACAGATTTTTTTTTTTCCACTTTAATGAAATTTTACTTTTAGATTAGTGCAATTTCATTGAGTGGTTAAAATTGAAAACTTGAAAGCCAATTGAATTTTCACTATCTTAAAAATTTAGTGAAATTTCACTAACCAAAACCAAACAAAGTTTCACAAAGTTAGTGAAATTTCACTAACCAAATATAGTCAAAATGCAGTGAAATTCCATTGACCAAAACTGGTGAAACCAACCAACAAAATATAAATCAACAAATAGAGAAATAAAATAAAAATAGAAAAGTGAGAGATGACATTTGAAAACAAACAACATTCAAATATAGACTAGTAAGATGCGTTAGATAGAGAGAAGAAATAACTTACACTTAAAAAATCAGTGACAACAACAACTGTTTCGAGTGAATAGAGTGTATATAAAGCTAAAGGATAGCAGAGACTGAGAGATCGATGGTGACAACAACGGTTTTGAGTGTAAAGAATATAAGTAGCAGCAACGGTAGTAGATGCAGTTGAAGTGAAAGCAGTAGATCTCATTAAGGCAACAATAGTAGATGTCATTAAAGTAATGTCAGTGAATGCGGTAGAGAGAGAGAGAGAGAGATGAGATAATAATTGAGAGTTCTAGAGATTATAGGGTTATAAGTGTAACGTCCCTATTTGTATAATCCTTTAAATAATTAAAATTTATTAAATATTCTCCAGATATTATCAATTTAAATCCATTTCTCATGACGTAACATATTAGAAAAAATATTGTCTTCCATCAAGTAAATCTCTTTATCATTGAACTATTTCAAAACAATTACATCTTGTGTTCACAATACAATTCATAGTTCAAGAAGTTAGAGAAATCAAAAGTAGAGATGCTCTAATGGCGTACAACTTTCAAGGGTAATCCTTTAATTACACAAAAGGATGGACATCTGTGCCAAAACACATAATAGCTTTGGAGCTTCAACAAATAACATCCAATGAGCTATCGTACTCCATTAAAAATCTCTACCGTCTTGTCACTTGGGCGAAGTCACACCATCAAGTCTTGAAAGTTTTGTTAGATTTGGGGTGAGCTAATGCCCAATGGGAATACCATTAACAGAGTATATAAATGATTGAAATGGATATGATCATATAATGCACATGTCAAGATAAAATCCATGCTTTTATCTTTTAAATAAATGATGTTCAATGCACAGCTTGCCATTTAAAATCTCATCATCAATCTTGGGCAGTAAATACACAATGAAGTCCCAAGCAAGAATCAAAAATCATGCATATATATATATATAGATTTAAATAATGAAAATATCCCCACATGTGCGAGCTCTCAATACGGTAGGGCAATAGACACTTAAAAAACATTTTCTTTCCACATTTGCCAGCTCTAAATATGCTAAGGCCAGTGGACACCCAAAAATATTTTTCTACATTTGTCCAATGATAAGCTCAAGACAAGGTAATTGGGCACTTTGACTCTCCACACAGGTACTAATGCAATATTCATCTCATTTCCAAAACCTGATTCAACTACCCAGACTTATACGATATTTACCCCCTTTTGACATTTACAAATATCCTAGAGATTGTAATAATCATGGAACAAGATTATGAAAATGCAACATAATGCATGAATTTGTAAATGTCTCAATTTACCTAAGGTTCATTCAATGCTTTAATAAGGATTGGACATAATCAACAATCAAAAGAACTTCCAATTTCCACATTCCAACATACCCAATTTTCCCTTATCACAATGAACATTTCCAAAATGGTTCAAAATCTAAATTCATACTCTTTTAGACTAAACATCAATTCAATTTCATGATTTAAGGCCCAATTGAACAAAACTTCATCTTTAGAGGAAAGGTTTGAGTAAAATTGGGACTTTTCCCTCTCTGCATTTTTAGAACAAATACTTATCATCAAGAACCATTATCATTCATAGTTATTCAAAATGTTTCAAAAGTTTGGAGAAAAAACTCTTTTTTAATGCATCAAAACCCATTTAATACAACCCAATCATCTCATACATAAATATAACCAAGAAAGTACAACATATACACCTCAAATCATAGATATATTAAGTTAAAAATATCCTTATCTCGAAAATAAAAGCTAACAAGGCGAAGATCCAGGGAGAACTTCGAGAAAAAGCGATCCAATTAGTGAAAATGTTGATTTTCATTTGTTATTCACTTCTAATGTAAGATTTTGGATGGATTCTTGGTAAAAAGAGACGAAATCAAAGGTTTGTGGCTAGGGTTTCTCGGACAAGAAGAGAGGAAGAGAAAGGAAAAGAAAAAGTGGGGTGAAAGTGACTTTTAATTAGCTAAACCCAAACAGACCACTCGAGCAATCAATATTGCACTCAAGCGGTGTGAGAGCGATGATGTCACGACTCAAACTCGTCCCTTTAGGTTTAGCGTCGTAACCGACCAGTAATCCTTGGATTACCAAAGGCCTCTGAACAGAATAACAGATAATTAGGAGCTGAGGAAGCAAATATATAAAATATACATAGTCTATTGAGTTGTGCTGACATACATGGGACATAAATTTAAAACTTATATATATGTACATATATCATGTCAAACTTCCATACGTAATGTATCATCCTATAGATAGTATCATAAGGGACTTACCCAATGTATAAATAGGCAAAAACAAACAAAAACATCTTTCACATGATACATAAAACTTGACTTGTCAAACGGGAACCTCCCTGGAGGCATGGTGGCTGGCTGATCCAAAACTCTCTAGGTAGCAACTTAGGCCTGGTCACGCACCTGCTCACCTACATACATAATATAAATAGTAAGCGAAAGCCTAATGAATAATAATAGAGTAAAGGGTTAAATGAATGATGTCCCATAACAAATTCATAAAACAGAAATAGATTCATATTCATATTCCCGTTCAAATCATATACAGAAATCATAATCATGCTTGATCATACGTGGTACATCCAACAGTACTTAACAAATCAAACATAGAGCATTAAAGGTCATACTTGTCAGTTCCATATAGGAACCTCCAGTACCGGGAACTTGTAACATACTTGAGCCATGGTATTATTACCCCTGAGCGAGGGCCTTGTGCTTATAAATCATAGTATTGTTACCCCCGAGCTAGGGCCTTGTGTTAAAGATGCCACGAATACTTTTCAATATAAGAACAATCATTCATTGATACAAAACATTTCATAAACAAATCATTTCTTGCATATATCATATAAGACAATACTTAAACATGAATATAACTTTACAAAATTATTGCTCACAGGTGGCTCCACTTGTAGAAAAAACAAATCAAATAACTTGTGGCACGTAACCTACACACATAACAAATACACATATTGAAACATACACTCGGATAATACTTAACTTATTTTGTTCATTCTTAGTGTGTTTCTAAGTCTTATCCTCATTATTGTGTCTTAATCATGGCCTAAGAATACCTAGGATGCAATGAAGATGCTAAAATACACTTGAAAAAATATGCTGAGACAGGGGTCTCGCTCAAGTGCAACTTCCTTTGCTCGAGCGGATGTCCAAATATGTAAGTGGTTGCTTGAGCACAACTTCCTTCGCTCGAGCGGTCTATAAACTATGCAAAAGTACTGGTTGCTTGATTTCTCCGCTCGATGGACGCTCGACGGTCTCTAAAGCGTAAGACTGAGGTCGCGCAACTCTTGTCGCTCAAGTGGTCTGCAAAATTGGTAAACTTCTAGGATCGTGCATTTTACGCTTGAGTGGAAGTGCAAAACATAGAGTGGTCACTCGAGTGCAGGTTTTGTCGCTCGAGCGGAGAGGCAAAATCTGGAATTTCCAGATTACTCTTCCAAGGTTCAAAACTTGATTCCAAAGCTTCAATCTTGTTCATTTGGGCCAAAAACTTTAGAAAACACTTGGAAACTTATAGGAAAACATGAAATGAAGGTGAATTCGTAAAATCAAGGCCCAAACACAAATCAATTCTTCATAATCATAGTGAAACGTTATGTATCTTCACATGCATGTAATGATATGAATTCAAAACCTCTAAACCATGCACAAATGAAGTGTTTGGGTATAGAATCATAGTGAGCCTTTTTTTTTTCTTTTTTCTTCCTTCTCCTCCTACTTAACGGAAGCCTCTATTTACACACCACCTTTCATCTTAAGGCACACCACTACTCAAGGCACACCTTTAGTAATTTGATAAATACAAAATTTGCTCAATACACACCACAATCTTCTATCTTTACCCTTACTCACACACTCCACTCATATCTTCCATCTTCACCCTTACACTGGTCTGTCAAACATTAACATTTTGTTTGGAGTGTTTCTATCGAACAAATTCAATATGTTCGACATTTTAGTGTCGAACTTAAGTTATCTATTCAAACTTAGTCTGTCAAACAATTTTAATAAGTTCAAAATGTGAGTATCGAACAAAATTGAATCGTGACTTTTGAATCTCACAGTTCGAAATTTAAATTAGTTTAAGACAAGATGGCCTTAGTGACTTTAGAACCCACAATATGCTAACAGGCTTATAAAGGTCCATTCACACTATCAGCTCCTGATGGTACAAGAGTTGCAAGCCAAGCAAAGTTCGACACTATAAAATCAAACATATATAATTTGTTCAGTTGTAAATAGTTGAACATGGATATATTGTTCGACTCTGGATAACCGAATAAATACAAATGATCTACTGCTCAGCAAGTAAACGAAAACGAAATAATACATAAAAAACTAACCTTTTGTTTGCTCAGCAATGGTTGGTGGCCCGAAAATATGTGGCTCGAATGGCTCAAAACACCCAAAACGACCGTTTTGGATGTAAAACGACGTCGTTTTGCCATTTTCGAGCTATTCGAGCCACATATTTTCGAGTCACCAAACATTTTTCTTCTTTGCTCCATTGTTCCAAACCAATATTGCCAAATGCATCCATCAATCAATCCAATCAAAATCTTCAATAACACATATTTTTGGTTGTTTCTTTAAGAGTTTTTTATTTTTGTCTCAAGGTTTTTGGATTCTTCAGAGAGAAGATACGTAAATAATGTTTGAGATATTTGGTCTGTATTGTATTCATTATAGTTCTTTATGGTAATTTTACTAAAGGTGTGTATCATAATCTTTAGTCCTTTGTGGTCATTTTACATAAGGTTGATATTGTAATAAAAATTAAACCAATTAATAGTATGCCTTAAAATGAAATGTGGTGTGTAAATAGAGGCTCCCCTAATTAACCCCTCTCTCACTCCTAGTTTGCCTGCAATTCCAAAGGAGAGGGGTTAAGTAAAAGTCTTGACAAGCTATGATTCTTTTACCAGTAAACATTATAGGGCCCCCCTAGTTTCATTGCTCAAACGTGATTTGCAATGAAAATTATGAGTAATGTTAGAAATTTTAAAAATTCTACTAAAAGTTTTACTAAATGCCTCATATGGGTGTGAGATCTATACAATTTGGGTCTCATGTGAGTCTCACATCCACGTGAAACATTTAGAACAACTTCTGGTAAATTTTTTGATATTTCTAGCATTTTTGGAAAATTATATTGTGCTGCACGAATAAATACAGGCTGTGTTTTAATTAAAAAATCAGTGGGCTCATCAATATAATCTTTTTTTAGGAGATTACAGTGATATGTGTCTTAACATGAGTGATATAGAATAATAATCTAATACTATCAAATAATTTCAATTTGTAACTTGGGGGCTATTTGTTTCAATTTTTCTTAATTGCTTATAGTTATTTGTTTATTTATTTTTTATATTTGTAGACTTTTTTTTTTTAGAAGTTAAAGGAAGAGTATTTCTAACTTATCAATTTTTAAAGAGGGCAGGACCGGCCCCAAGTTATTTGGAACCTAAGTTAAACCTTTGAAATTGAGCCTTCTATATACAATTAAAAGAAAAGAAAAGAAAAAGTTTTGATACAATGATATGTACTTACAAATTTTTATTTTTTTATTTTTGTGTTAATATCCACACAAATTATACTTGATTATATAATCACTAAAATTATATACTAGATTTACTCACATAGATCAAGACATAAAGATATCATTACAAGAACTAAAATATATATAGATACATGATTTTGTTGCTTTATGATTTAACAAAATCTAAATTACCAAAATAATATAATAATAATAATAAATAAATAAATAAAATAAAACATAATACAAAATAAAACAATGAACCAACTACAACAAAGTACTAGTTAAATATTACTTTTATGATATTTTTAGATGTAAAATTACTAATTAAAACATTTATAATTTATAAAGGCCTTTAGTTTAGATTGTGAATTTAGATTAGCTGAATCAGATCCTTATTTATTGCCTACCAATGCTATAAGATCTAAAATTAGTTGAACGTAAGAGGAAGAATTTTGACATGACTCAAGCTAAAAATGACGCATGTTATTTTTAACTGAGAGTGAAAATTTTGACATAACACATTAACTGGATATAAACAAAAAATGATACAATACGATAATAAGAAGAAAAAAAAAATGAGCAATGCTATATATAAATCCATTTCTTACATCATTTTCTCACTCTTGAACACAAAGCAATATAATATGCATTTATAAATGTATATGAGACCCACTTATTCGTGTCTTAGAGTGAGAAAATGAAGTAAGAAATAATTTCATATGTGAAATTGAATAAATTAGATTTATATCAAGGCAATGCTGACATGAACTTAAAATGGCACGACACAACACCCACCCTTGGTTGGGGACACCTTTTTTGTCTCATCAAGGCCAAACCTTGGGAGGAATACTTCTGACATCTACTTTTTAATTATTAATCTTTAACTTACAATAAATTATAACAAACAAGTTCTCTACTCTATAGAAGTATTGTAGATAGGAGTGTAAACTGTTTAATTTGATTGGTATGGAAAGTAAGCTTAGCACTGAATTAATTATTTCAGTTTTGATGATTGAGGAACCGATACAAACTGTATGTTATAGTTCAATTCAATTTTATTGATTTGATGTAAAAGAGGGATTTGCATGAAGCTTTAAAGGGTTATATAAAATTTATAGAATTTCACATTGAAAATAAATGAAGAAAAGATATAAAAATTCTCCCTCCAAATTTTTATCAAAAAAGAACATTATATTAGTCACTCATCATATAATGCTAAAAAAATTAAAATATAATATTCGATTGATTCAATTTACATCGATATAAAAAAATTTAAAATCAAAATAGACCGTATGTTATGAAAAACAGATCAAAAATTAAAATTTCAATCGATTTTACCCCTAATTGTGGGGGTAGCAAGGAGGTCAATTTCAAAGAAGAGTGAGGACTAGTAGTAGAGCATACTTTTCTTGTGAACACAACATTGAAACTCTTGCTTTTCGCCATTGATAGCTTGGCAAGGCAAAGCACGGGTGAGGAAAACATAAAAATTAGATGGTGACTTGGCACTAAATTTGAATCAAAACTTCAAAAGCGTATTTACGTGAATGTTAGTTCACCTTTGTTTGTCTCTCTATTATTAGCCTCCTAATTAAACCTATCACATAATAGCTCTCAACTCCACAAGTTTATATGAAATTCTATAAGATTTGTATTTATGATTTATAATATCAAATACAAACACCAACAACCAATAACAATTCCCAAACTATCAATTATAAATCTAACCCAATATATGAAGAATTGAACTAGAATTATTCACAAATTGAATTAAAAGATAAATAATTTAACGTCGAAACAACCACTACTGAAGCACTTCTAATGGTGATTGACAAACCACGAGCCAAACAAGGCCTAACATTATAGATAGAGCATCTACCATTGAGTAAAAAAGGAAACCAAAGAAATAATTTTAACTTCTTTCAACCAAAAATAAATTAAAATAAAATAAAATAATTTTTTTTTATTTATCTTTTCCTTTTGTCCACATACTTCAAAAATTTTGCAAATAATGAGTTCAATTTTGTTCACACTTTCAAAGTATTTGAACAATACACTATATTGAATCTTATCAAGGACAACCAAATGAAAGAAATAAATTTAACTTCTTTCACTTGTTCTTTCTTATCTTGTCCACAAATCCATGATTCAAACCTAGTCCAAGTCTCAACATACTTCAAGAATTATAAGCCAACGGGGATAGTTCAAATCTCACCAGAGGCGAAGTTGGGTGATAGCGCCCTTAACTTGTATCTGCACAATTTGTCATCCATTGTAGGTTCAACCCACAACCACTGCTTAGAAGCTCCCTATCCCACATTTAGGAGTAGACTAGACAATCCTAAGAAGAAAAAAAATTCTACAAATGATGGAAATATTACCTTGAAGTATAACTCCAGGACAATGGAACAATGGAAACAAATCCATTTCACTTTGAGAATGGGCCTTTGCACTATAACTCCAGCAATAATTGCCTATTTTAACATATGAACCATACCTTCCAGCAGTAATTCTACTCTCTTATTGCCCGAGTTCCAGCCCCAACAGGCAGCCGTTGATGTGATACAAAAGGAATCCAAGTTGGTTGAACATTGTTGTATGCTTCTCTGAGATCACTGTTACACATCTAAAATTAGATCTTGTATGTCGTTTGATGCTGTCTGATACACTAAAATACAATGCTTTTATTGCCGAATAAATATGCAGAAACAAACATTAATCATCGTACACCAGACATGTAACGAGAACAATCAAAATCGCTCGAAAGAAAGAGGACTTAAAAGCGACTCTTCAAGTTCTCGAAAACCTCGGTAGACAGCCTCTGTTTGGTTCTGGGAAAGAGCTAACCTCCGCACTTCAGTCATATACCTGTTACATTCGCATCCAAGAAATAGAATAGAGACTTGAGAATTTGAAGCATGAGCAAAACACTAGAAAAGTAAATAACGTAATTCAATAATAAAACAATTACAAAATGAAAAACTTTCTATCTTAATGTATACCAAAGTCCATAATAAAATGCAAATTTTAGTGTTGAGCAAGCTGCGAAAAGTATAAGGATGAAAGAGGTGATAAACCCCTCTCTGAACAATGGAAAACTGGAATCAACTTCTCTCTCCCATTCATCAGCCCCCAAATTTTGGTTCGCAAATCATCATGAAAAGGCACACCATTATTTCAAGACATTTTTATTCATACAAGCAAATTCTCCAAAATTATCAACCTTTCACTTCATTATGTCATCATACCAAAAGGCATCCTATGCAGATGGTATTAACTGAATGTAGGTAGGGAAAGAAAAAGAAAGTATGCAGAGCACATTAGTTATTAGGTGGCAGATCTGCGTAACACAGGATTACCATTTCTACCAGAGTAATCCTTTCAAAACTCCACATGTCATTCTTAGTGTTTAATCGTTTATACATGATTATCATAAAATAACAACCTTATAGGACATAACCTTGAGAATATATGGGTCCAATTGGCTCAGCCATGAAATTTATGAAAAATTTCTAAGTTTTTTCATATCTTTGATTACTCTTGCTTGAACCACATTTGCACTGCACCCTAGTGAGTTAAAGTTTTGATTGTCACATGAAAGAGGTAAGAGCAGTGAGGATTTGTTGAGATTTGATAGGCTAGGGTTTTGGTGTTAAAACAAGTTTGTTTGCCTGATGTGAGGAGCACCACAAGCATTAGTTACTTTGAGAAGAAAAGCAAAAGGACAAAGGAAAAAATAATAAGAGGAAAGAAGAGATTTACACTTGCAAAACATACAATCTGAAATTCTCATAAATTCATGTAGCCAACCTTACTTGAGTAGAATACAAAGCTTAGTTTGGGTTGGGTTGGTTTGGTTTACATGCAATTTATACTGTTAGGATTCCCTAAATTTATTAAAATCACAATTCACAAATATTAAATTTTGACTATTGGACAACTAATACTGTACTGGACCTATATATTTTTTAAATTTAATAATGTGGTACTGTAAGTTGACCCAAAAGAACGACCATGGACCTATACTATAGTCCATGTCTATCAAAACCAAAAATCAACAACTATGGTTAACAAATAAAATCTGGTAAAACATTACAAATAAATAAAAATAATGAAAAAGAAAGAAAACTATCCAGCAATATAATAACTTACAAAACATAAAAGTAGGACTTCAATCAACCCTAAAGTTCATAACATAAGGTCCTAATTGGTTCCCATGTAAAATTATCACTTTGTTGCTTCTTTGTGTGCTCTCTGTTGCAAGTACACCTTTAAATTATCATAGAAGGTTGTGCTCAAAAGTCTGAACTCTGGCTTCAAAACTTATCCTTCCAAATACAATGTGTCAAATCTATTGTTGTTTGGGATTTGAAAAGTCCTATCTATGTTTGCAAAGTCTTTTCTAAAAGTCTGTGTGGGTGTCTGTTTCTATTTCTAAGCAATTGCTAATTTAACAGTGGTCTATGCCATGAAAAGAATCAGTAGTTTGATTCAGATTGATGAGTTGGTAAATATGTGTTGTACAAGTACGATTCGAAATGATTTAATCAGTTTTGCACTATTTCATTGGAATAAAGACACTAAGAAATTATAAAAACCTAATTGTCCTAACTGAAAATTGCAGTGGTTGTGGACCCACATGGAGGGGGTTGGTAAGAATGGTATGTTTCTACAGCACCCAACTCACAAGGTGTTTGAGAAGTTAGTTTTTATGTAGGTTTTTTTAGATGTAGGATATTATTGAAGGAAATTTTTTGTGTGTTTGGAAAGATAGTTGGGTTTTTTGTGGTTGGATGTGATGTTTGTGAGAGAAAAAGTGAACTGATTATGAGGTTGGATGTAATATTTTGTTTAGATGTATTTTTTTAGTTTTGTAAAATTTTTGTCTTTTAATAAAAAAAATGAGAAAAAATCCAACTAAACTTCTTCCCAAACACCACCTAAAAAGGCTGAGTTGAAAACAGAATTTTAAACCTTCGGATGAGGTCAGCAAATTGATATTGTGTCAAAAGATTTGAATGCAGCAAGAGGCAGGTTCGAATGGTTTCATGAATGCATATAATTCATAAATCTCAATCCCTAAAAAAATATTCTCTGTTTAGTTTCAGTTTTCAGAATTCATATTTCAAAAAATTCTATTTTTTCGTTTTCCATATTTTTGTTTTCACTGAATTTTTTTGATATTTTAAGCAATATTTTTAATTTTTAGACACATCTAATATAAATACACTTAAAAAGTATAATATTTGTGAAATTTTTTTTTAAAAATTCACTAAATACCAAAAATATTTATAAAAAAAATACGAAAATTCAGTACATTTTTTGTATTTTTGTGTATTTATTAATTTTTTAAAATATTTTTTACAAATATTTTATTATTTAGATACATCTAAGTAAGGTGCATCTAAAAAAGTAAAAAAAATTGCTTAGAATTTTAAAAATATTCACTAAAAACAAAACAACATGAAAAACAAAAAAATTCAATTTCCAGAAAACTGAAACCAAGTAAACTAATGGCTACAAATGAATACTTTATGAACCCAAGTGGAATTAACAACGAATAAGAAATTGACCTGTTCGCTGCACTCGTGATCTTGTCACGAACCCCTTCGTTAAATATTGTTGTTTGCTCCAGTGAGAATGTTCCACCAAGAATGAGATATGCTCCGGTAGTACTTGTATTCATTCTCTGTGCAAACACAGACATTGCCTACTCACAAAGTATTACCAGCACTGAACGGAGGAGACACAATCTCAAATTTGGTGATGGCAAAATTGCCCCAGTTGATAACAGCTGGTCGTAAGTATTCAAGACAGGTTCTATTGCACCCTTGCAGGCAGCAAGAAGAGCCCTTGACATCGTCATCTCCAATAGATTCAACCCCTGAAACCAATCACTCCTACAAAAATGATAACATATCAGGTATACAAGTCAGTCAGCAATAGCATTAATCATATGAAACCACTGGAGCAGGGAAAACAAAAATAAAATAAAATAAAATAAGAAAAAATTGAATAAAACAGCAAAAAACAAAAAACAAAGAAGGAACAAAAATGGAAATAAAGTAAAAGAAAAGTACCAGTGCAGCCTTCTCAAGGTGAAGGCACAACGTATCTAAAGGCAAAACAGCTCCATCTCCGGGATAAACATGGGAACCAACCCTCTTTAGTACTGCACAAGCTTCAGCAATGCCACCCCTTGAAAGAGCTTGATCAATGAGTCTTGCCCATGTCTCTCTCACAATGCTACTATCAGCATCACCAGAATAGTTTGCAAAATACAGCATTTCGAGACATATCTGAAAGCAGAAAACAAAAGCAGGAAAACCCATCAGATACAAATAAAGCAAAAATGCTAAACACAACTCAATCAGAAATTCGGTAACTGGCTGCATCCTGCATGGGCCCTGCAAACTTTGTCAAAGTGGATTCTCACAAACAACCAGAGAGAGAGAGAGAGAGAGAGAGAGAGAGAGAGAGAGAGAATACAATTCAAGTTCGAGAATACAATTCAAGTTTGTATTCCCATATTTGGGATCAGAGAACTGGAAAATTCTAGAGACTAAATACATCTCTTCACGTGCATTAGTGAAACTTTGCATGAAATTCTAGACTATAATATGTGGGGAAAGGGATTAAAACCATTAAAAGATGGGGGGAAAAAAAATATTGTAATGTCCAGCATAAAATAAAATAAATAAATTAATTAAAAAAAAAAACAACAACAACAACTAAAAAAAAGTATGATAATCAAATAGAAAGACAGAGAAATGGAAAAGGAACAGATGTTCCATCAATATTGTAATGTCCAGCAACTGGAAGATAATCAGATAATATTCTTCGAAACTAACTTATGGTAGGTGCATAGTTTTAAATCGTGGTATCGGGTAACGTAACGGTATCGGTCGCGGAGTATCGGTATCGGTAGTATCGACCGGTACGTATCGGGAATCGGGTGTCGAGGCCCTGAAATTTTAAAAATCATTAACAATCCTTCTAAAATTCAATTTTATGCATTTTTTAACTCTTTCAGACTTAATTTATCACATTTTTATCAAAATTTTGATATGTAAGAGCACTTTTAGCCTTGATTTTGATTTCAATATTTATTTTTCTTGTCTTTTTTCCCTTGCTCAACTGAGAAAAATATATATATATATGTTAATATAAACAGAGGTATAGTTGCTGAATGTATTTTTGCCTTTAAAAAAATATATTTTAAATGATAAATTATGCAACTTGCAAGTTCTTTCTATGCTCTGTTTGTTGAATGTCTTTTTTCCCTTAAAAATGATAGATTTTTTTAAAGCCAGTGTCTTTTTGCCTTTATATATATGTATATATTATATATATATATAATATAATGCCTTTTGCCACACCTCAAGAATGTCTTTTTTCCCTTGTTTATATTAATATTTTAATAAAAATGGCTAAAAACTAAACAATGGCTGAGCTTTCCAAGGGCTGAACTGAAGCAGCTACAAATGAATAAAAAATAAATAAAACTAAACAATGGCTTAAAAAGGTATAACACAGTGGCTTAAAAAAAACTTAGACAGTGGCTTTAAAAAGATCTATCCTCACTCTTTCTCCCTCTTTCTCTATCTCTAAAAAATGCAGAACGGTGGCTTACAAAACGCAATTACGAAACAGGAAAAAAAAAAAAAATGAAATGCGAAACACAAACAGAGCATGGAAAGAAACTTGCAAGTTGCATAAGTTCTGTGGTTGCCCACTATTGTTAAAGCTCCACCCAAGAATATAGTGGTTGGTTACTAGTAAATGGTCCAGTTGAAGAAGAAAAACCAGCATATAAAGAATCCAAAATAATTGAAGAAATATTGATATGTGTTGACAAGAGAGGTTGGTCTGGTTTTGGACTTCGAATAGGAGCCAACAACTCAAGGCGAACAACAGAACAACAACAACAAACAGAACCAGAAGCAACAAAACAGAAACAGAGCATGAAACAGAGCACAATTTCATCCGTACCGGCTGTATCGGAACTGTATCGCTCCATGTATCGGATTCAGGCCGATACGTAACGGGAATCGGACGATACGGCTGTGAATTTCACTCCCACCGGTATACCGGTCCATATCCGACTCGGCGGTCCATTTTTCCGGTACGAATCGGCCGGTACGGTACGTACCGGCCGATATTTAGAACTATGGGTAGGTGCCTTTAATTCTTCTGTAAGGCCTCATTTTTTTAGGGGATTGGTTTGGAAGGGGAGATTTGGTCCCCTTTTTTATCCCAGGGATTGTGTGAGAAGTATTACTCAGTGTTGTCGAATCATGATACGGATCATGTGTATCGTTGTTCTAATTTAATGTATCGTGTATCGTAAAATATGTTAACATAAAAAAATATAAGTTGAAAAAATATTATTATAGCACAAACTATAAATATATATCCAAAAAGAAGTTTTGAAGATACAAAATTTCTTGTCTACATTCCAACCATATATATAGCACGGACACGGACACGGACACGGATATAGACATGGACACAGGACACGGCAAGGGACACGATAAATTTTTTTTAATATATTTTCATTCATTAACAAAAATATACATTTAAATAAATAAATAAATACAGATATATACAACAAATACCACTACATTTAAATAAATAAATCTAATATATAAATATAATATATAGATATAATATAGATTATATATAGAGCATGAGGTGTGTGTGTGTGTGTGTGAGAGAGAGGGGGAGAGAGAGCACTAGCGAGAGAGAGAGAGAGAGAGAGTGAGTAAGTGAGGCGAGAGAGACATAGATGAGGTTGTCAATCAATCGCAAGGTGAGAGATAGATAGAGCGAGCGAGAGGTGAGAAGACAATGAGAAGACAACTAGAATTGAGAAGAGAGACTGATGAGAGGCGAGAGGCCCAAAGACAAGAGACTTACCAAGATGGAGATCGATTAAGATGCAGCTCGACGGAGATGGAGATCGACTTCGGACTTCTATCAATGAACAGTTTCAATTTAGGTCTCTTCTCTTCTCCTTGCCGTGTCCCTCTGTTATCAAAATCTTACGATTCACGATTCGATTCGATTCGATTCGTAATTTTGCAAAATCGATATGAATCTATGGGTGAATCTATTTTGAAAGTGAATCTCTAGTGAATTGCATGATTCACAATCGATTCACGATTCAATTCACTTTTTACGCTTCATGCAATTCTTGAAATTTTCGATTCACTTTTTACAATTCATACAATTCTTGAAACTATCGTGTCCAACATATTTTCAACTCTTTTTTTCTCCAACTTTTAGTAAAAATAACATAATACAACTTCTAATAACGTTTAAAGCCAAAATAACCAATATATATACATGATTTGTTGTGATCATGGATCTTTTAGTAGGATCTAATCAGATTTAGTCAGACTCAACATGTTTTTAATCTTTCTTCTCATTTTTTTTTTCTTTTAAAAAATCATAATGTATCTTCCAAAATGTTTAAGATTAAAGTAACTCACACCATGAATTATCTATTGCTATTTTATTAAATTAAATATAGTTGAATATTACATGGATGAGGTCAGTTATACCTTTTAAAATATTTTATGCTTTAAAATAAAAGATCCTAAATAATTTT
Source organism: Camellia granthamiana (assembly GCA_036172215.1). NCBI lineage: Eukaryota > Viridiplantae > Streptophyta > Magnoliopsida > Ericales > Theaceae > Camellia > Camellia granthamiana. Next base: position 93,679,328 of record CM069913.1, read on the forward strand.
TTCTTATTATTTGATTTTTATTACTTGAAAAAGTATGTATACTTACTGTCCAAATATTTATATCGTTGTCAAATTATTGTTACTTTCGAAATTGAGATTTTGTCTTTGTTTACTATCTTTTATTAAGAAGGGTTGATAAGAAATATCTAAAAAAGGGAAAAGGTAAGATGATCTTATATAAGAACATTTGTTAACTTATTACATATTAAACTACGTGATCATCATTCAAAACAATATTTTCATTGATTTAAGTCTAAATATTTTATATTCATAAAATATATTTTACATCGAAATGTGTAGATATATTTTCTAAGTAATTTAGAAAAAAAAAATGACCGAATCTTTATAATTCACGATTTGAATCCCGATTTGACAACTATGCCCTGTCCCACACCGAAAAATAAAATAAAATAAGACACAACAAATAGCGTGTCCAGTACGTGTCCATTGCGTGTTCCAGTGTTTGACACCGCTGCAGCACTAATTTTGCCATGTTTTCATAGCTTGTCAGTCTCCTAAGGTATACACGTAAAAAAAATTAACGAAAATTTGGATAGAATGACCAAATTGAAACTGAATTAAAGTATAAGGACCAAATTGTTCAAATTAAAGCAATAGGAACCAAAGAGAAATTTGAGTAAAACTATAGGGTGAAAAGTGTAATTTTCTCTAAATTTTAATATATAACTTTGGTGAATATATATGCAAGCAAACTTTTTGTGGATACTCCAACAAACAAAAGAAAATGTGCGCACATACTATTTTACTACTATTTTTACTTTTTTAAATATGTATAGTGGTCCCATTTTTAGAGTTTGCCTAGGGCCGAACAAAAGTCAAGGTCGGCCCTGGGAGCAATGATGAAAAGAAAAAGGAGAAAGAAAAGGAAGGATATAGATTGGTGAAGAATAGATAACGAAAGCATCCATCATATCATCGTACCTACTTTGATTGAATTCAGTTTTTCAAAGGATATTTATGGAACATGGTCACCTTGTCTCATTAAATATAAGAATCATGCTAAAATTAGAAAATGGGTGGATTGCTTCCTTGGAAGGTATATGCATGTTTGAGGAAGATGAAAGAGAATAACAGAAAATGAAAGTAGACCACCCTTGCGCTATGGAATGCACTTTTCACAGCCTTAAATTTTCTAGAAGTTGTCATCTAAGGAACATCATCTCCCTTACTTTCATGGTTACTTGCATCCAAGTAAGAAGCGCAAACACTTCTAAGAAGGTGGCGTATTCGTGTCAGACACGTATCAAATGCACTTTTGACAACCTTTTTTTCTAGAAGTTGCCATCTCAAGAACATCATCTTCCTTGCCTTCACGGTACATGAATCCTATGAAGCACCAACACTCCTACAAAGGTATTGTATTTGTGTCAACACAGTCACTCGTTAAATACTTTTTGACATGTGTCAAACACACATCCAAACGTATCCTATTGTTTTTTTTATAAATTTAGACTCAGACACACTTTGGACACTTGAAAGTTGCACACGTCCATCACTTAGACACATGAAACACATTACAAGTTGAAACAACTTGAAATCAAATTATAGAAAAATAAATAAATAAATAATGTAGATTTATACCTATTAATCCATCCTTTGAACTTTAGAAATAGTGTTATTTTATACTTTTTTATTATTATCTTTGAATAAAATATTCATATATATGACATTAATAAATATATAAAAGGGCGAATTATGCTAACAGTCCTTATAGTTTGGTTTGGGGCTTGTGTCACTTTGTTCTTAACCTTTCAATTGTGATACATTTGACTTTGAATTTTAAATCCCGTTCTAAATAAAGATAATTGAAGACATTGTTGCTCCATTTTAAGGATAAAGTCGTCATACAATTTATTTTGTGTTGGTTATATGTTATTTGAAATATAATGATTTTTTTTAAATGAATAATGTTGGAACTTTTTTTGTTATAAAGTTTTATTTGGTTTGGTTTTTAGAATCTATTTTCAGAGAAAATTTCTAAGAAACTAAAAATTAAATTGGTGAAAAAAAAATAAAAATATGTCATTTTTATATAATTTTATCTTTTGGGAGAGTAGAAATAATTTTTTTTAAATAATTTTTTTTTGATATTTATTTTCGTTAAATTAGTTTTTATTTTTTCAAAAGTCAAACATGGCGACAACCTTGATGTCATTATTAAACCAATCCATTAAATCAAAAAACCCAAAACTAAAAATATTTCATATATTAAACTTATTAATTATACATTAAAAGTCTAATAACCATCCATTACACGATAACCATCCAAAAATATATGTTAACAACAAATACAACCATCTATTGCCTGATAACCATCAAAAAAATAACAAAAACAACCACCCATTACATGATCATCATCCAAACACATACTAAAAATTAATTTGATAAAAAAAATAAAATATGACAAATTTATCATTTTTATATAATTTTATCTTTGGTGAATAGAAATAATTTTTAAAAGTTTAAAAATAATTTTTTGACATTTATTTTTGTCAAACTAGTTTATATTTATCAAATTTTATCAAATTGACGACTTGGCCTTTGAAATGAAGCAACAATGTCTTCAATTGTCCTCATTTGGTACAAAATTCAAAACTTAGGGTCAAATGTATCACAATTGAAAGATCAGAGATCAAAGTAACACAAGTCCCAAACTATAGAGACCATTAGTATAATTCGCCCTATATAAAACTATATATTGTGTGTATGTGTGCTCCACATGTTAAATCCTTCATTTCTTAAAAATTATCATGTCAACGCATCCATGTTATGTCATTGTAGACCCAAATTTTAAAACATGAAGTGTTTCAACATATTTCAAAATTTTATGTTACAAATGTCCACTGTTTAGTTTTTGAACTAAACAGTGTTGATTATTTGAATAGTAGGCTTTTATTTCCGATCTGTATTTCAGATCGTTAATTACACATTTTATATAAATGAAACCTCCGATTAATGAAGAACAAAATAAACAACAAAAGGCAATTTAAGAAAAATAAATATTTTATTGAAATTGTTATGGGCTTTGAACCCTCGAATACAAAATACAATTCTTGGGTTTGGATCCCTTCACCTATTCATCGCCATTAGCGTAGGCTCTTGAGTTCTCTAGGCTTCTCTTCTTCTTTCCTGTAACAACTTCTTTAGCTCTCAATTTATTTCTCTCTCTCTGATATTTTCACTTCTGATTTTCTGATAGGAATGCCTCATCTTCAATTTGAATTTCAAATTGAATAATAGCGCCATTTGAATTTTGAATAATAGCGCTATTTGATTAATCGTATATCTGATTAACCGGATTGATCTTTAGGGTTTCATCCTGTGTAGTGTCCTTGCTGTAGGCTCTACAGGTGTCATCTTTTGTAGGCTCCACGTGTCACTTGAGCATCTTGAATAACGTCGTTGAGATACAACGTCGTTTTATTTATGCACTTCAACGGATCATATTGATTTTTTTAAGAAGTGATTACCTACAACTTTCCTATCATAGGCTCTATACGTGTCATAAATTTAGTTGAAATTTATGTGCCAACAAATGCTCCTCGTGACTTGCACAAGTGAATTTTCTTAACTGTGCGAGTCACGACAATTTGGCACTTTTATCTGGATGCTCTTTAAGTCTTGGATGGAATTATTTCTTGACCTTGGTCCCTTTTTGCCACTTTTCAAGCTTTGTATTTTTGTTAATGGGTTGATTGCTCCTTATACTCCATAGGCCTTTTATTATTATTATTATTATTATTATTATTATTATTATTATTTTTTTTTTTTTTTTTTTTTTAGGGCATGGCCCCCTTTTTTATGAACTTCGGCCTTTTTTTTTATTTTTTATTTTTTTTTAAGGGCTATGGGTAAAGTCTAAAGATTTAATTGGACATTTCCTTTTGTGGGCCTCCAACTTGCCACCATTTTTTTTACAGTAGATTTTTTTCTAAGCCATCATGGATTTTTCTAGACCATCATGGACCTTTCCTTTTCTAGGCCACCATTTTTTAATTGAGCCTTTTCTAATAGATTTTTTTTCTAGGGCATCATAGACCTTTCCTTTTCTAAGTCACCATTTTTTTAATCAGGCCTTTTCTTTTGCGGGCCTCCAATTTGCCACTTTTTTTTACAGCAGATTTTTTTCTAGGCCATCATGGACCTTTCCTTTTCTAGGCCACCATTTTTTTTTAAATTGGGCCTTTTCTTTTGTGAGCCTCCAACTTGCCACTTTTTTTATTTTTATTTTTATTTTTAGGAGATATATATATATATTTTAGGAGTTTGTCTAAATGGAATAGGATGGATTGGCATTGGTAGGATTTCTAATCCTATACAAACTCTTACTTCTATGGAGTATTTCAAATCCTACCTAAACTCTTGCTTCTTTGAAGTATTTTAGGAGACCACTACCTTCTTTCTTAAGCGAGAATTTTTTACTTATATAATACCTATCCATGCATGTGGACAATAGATATTTTTCCTCCTACAACTTTGTTCTTCCAGCAGAATTTTTTTGTTTCCAGCGATTTTTCAACAGCCCCCCCCCCTTTTTTTTTCATTCTGCAAATTTTGTAGTGCATATTAGGTCTTCATCCTTCAAAAGTTGTCTGGCCATTGTCTTTCTTCTTTTCCCAAAAGAAGACACAAAAGAATTCCTTCAAATTCCTTTTAATCAGGTATACTTTCATCATAATATTTGTTGCTTTCTTTTCACCCCTTGTTTTTACTGCGGCCAGTTTTTTTTTTTTTGCTGTTGCCAGAAGAAAGTTTTAACACCCATACCAACTTCATGGATATCACGCTCATAAATTTTGCATGCAGTGGCATCCCTTGGCCTAACAAAACTTCTATCTCTGCATGTTTTTAAGGCATAAGATTTATTTTCTTTAAGAAAGAACAAGTTCTTTTATGAAGCTACGCAATATGCCTTCTATCTATAGCACATTTTTTTTTTCTCTGTTGCTGCTACCATATATTTTTTAAAGTAGCAATCTGTCTGGTTTTCTTTTTTTTTTACTCACTTTAGCAGGATTTTAAGCAACAATATATATATATATATATTTTAACTCACAGTAGAATCAAGTAAGCAGATTTTTTTTAATTATTATTATTATTTTTTTCTGTTGCTGCCCATTTTTTTTATGAGCCCAAACAAAGACCTTTCTTGTTTAAAAAAAAGAAAAACTTGCTATACCCTTTTGTGTAACAGCATATATTTGTTTATTTAGCAGATTTTGCTTAAAAAAAAAAATATGAACATACTTTTTATTTATTTTTTAATTTTTTTTAAAGCCTGCTGCCTTTTATTTTATTTTGTATTAGTAGCAACCCCTTGCACAATTGATGCTTGGCTTCATAAGACTGTTTTGATCTTCTTCCATGAGGGTCTTTTAACTGGCCATTATGACAGCTTCAAATCTTTCCTTACATTGAATATCCACTTTCTATTAATTTATCCATCAAACTTGCATCCCTTCTTAGGTCGACAAAGACATTAGCCATATAATCTTTCTGTCTGCTGCTCCAATCAGATTCAAGCTACTTTAATGAATTCCACCATTCAATCTCCCCTTCGATCACTTTTAGATCGTTACTGGACAATTCCATCGGAGAAAGACTTTCAAGCATAGGGTAGAAAAAAAAATCTCATTGGAACAAAAACTCCATTTTTTTATTTTTTTTATTTTTAAAACCTGCTGCCTTTTATTTTATTTTGTATTAGTAATTGGCCCAATTGAACAAAACTTTTTTTTTTTTTTGAATCTAATCTAATCTAATCAAAGCCTGCCCCCCTCGTGATTCGTGCAAGTGAATTTTAATTGTACGAATCACGATGACTAATTATTTCATGTCTTTTTTATCTCTTTTGCATGCAACACACAAGGCGTCACAGTTTGTTTGCAGGTATCATTGCCCTTTCCAACCTAATGGCAATGAGTAGTTTGAATCCTTGGCATTGATTGTGTCCTTTCACCCCAATGGCTTGATTCCTTGGCAGTGAATGTGTCCTTCACCCCAACGGCTTGATTCCTTGGCAGTGATTATATCATTCAACCCAACGGCTTGATTCCTTGGTAGTGATTGTGTCCGTCACCCCAACGGCTTGATTCCTTGGCAGTGATTGTGTCCGTCACCCCAACGACTTGATTCCTTGGCAGTGATTGTGTCTGTCACCCCAATGGCTTGATTCCTGAATGTAAATGTGTCTGTCACCCCAACGGCTTGATTCCTTGGCAGTGAATTTGTCCGTCACCCCATCGGCTTGATTCCTTGGCAAGGGGCTTTCGTCAATTTCTTTATATTATGACATTTTGCCTTTACTGACCTCTTTCTTTTTCTTTTTCTTTTTCTTTTTCATTTGGCTGTACACAGTTTATACTCTTGCGAGCCAGGAGTATCCAATGTTTTACCACCTTAGATTTTGGTGGGGTATTTTAGCAGTTTAACCACATATAATACCGTTGGTGGTCTTCGACTTATGTTTGGCTGTACACAGTTTATACTCTTACAGGCCAGGAGTATCCAATATTTTACCACCTTAGATTTCGGTGGGGTATTTTAGCAGTTTAACCACATACAATACCGTTGGTGGTTTTCGACTTTTGTTTGGCCGTACACAGTTTATACTCTTACAGGCTAGGAGTATCTAATGTTTTACCACCTTAGATTTCGGTGGGATATTTTAGCAGTTTAACCACATACAATACCATTGGTGGATTTTTATTTTTATTTTTTGCCCTAGCTTTTGCCTAGGTCGCCCTTTTGGGTTTTCAACCTAGCAGGTTTTCTTAAGGGTAATATCTCTTCAAGAACCTTGCATTGGTTGGGGAAATGATTCTGACACCATCCATCGTTATCAACAAATAGGCCCCATTAGAATTGTCACGACCCAAACCCACCCCTATGGGTTTAGTATCGTAACCGGCCAGTAATCCGTGACTACCAAAGGCCTGCTTAATAGTAATGACAGTAATACAGAGTAAGGGGTTGGCAGAAACCAAACAGTAAATAAAAGATGTCCAATGAGCTGTGAAAAACTGTATGGAAAAAGACTTTTATGAACAAGCCACATTCAAAACCAAAATATATATACATACGTCATATACACAAACATCCAGGTTAGGGACCAAATCCCTAACTATAATTGTACAGTCAAGTCTTAAACACTTATTACAAAACGGAGACAAAAGGGTGAAACTGAGACACCCCAAAAACAGCCTTAGCTTGAATAAACTCGGAACCTCGAGGTGAGGCACAATGGTTGGCTTGACAAAATGAGAGCTTAACTCGACGCTCCTAGCCTCGGTCCGATGCCTGGACACCTACATATAAATATAAACAGTGAGCTAAAGCCCAGTGAATAACAAATGCATAAAGGGGTTAAGAATGAATGTTCTTTCAGTAATCAAAACAATCAATTTCATCAGTAGATCAATTATTCAATCAGTGGCAAATAGTTCATGTCAGAACAGTCATTGAGAAGCCATAGCAGTCATATGTGGTACATCCCATAGCAAAACAGTACAGTAAACAGTAGGTCTTAACAGACCGAACAGTCAGTTGATGGCCATCAAAATAGTGTACAGTATTGGTTCCAAATATTAGAACCGACAGAGATCTCTGTGACAGTAGCAGTACAGTACAGTGCAGTAGCATTAGGAGTAACAGTAACAATAAGTTGCTATGGATGCCACAAGTCCAGTTTACAAATAGGACAAACATTCATTCAGTAAGCAATACCGTTTCAGAAAGCAGTACAGTCAACCGTTCAGAAAATAATCATAATTGAACATATCTTTACAATATTGTTACTCACAGAGTACTGGGCTATAGGAAAGCTAATAAGCGTCCGCAGATGCCAACCCTACACAGTTGCAGAACGAACACACACTAAGTTACACACTTGGGAATCAATAACTAGTCCTTATCTTGACTTGGTGTGGTTCTATAACATTATCCTCATTAAGATGCCTTAAATATGGCCTAGGAATGCTTAGGATGAAATAAGGATGCAAAGATATACTTTAAAACACTTTCAAATTTGCTGAAACAGGGGTCCACGCTCGAGCGTGGCTTTCTACGCTCGAGCGGACATGTAGACAATGAAGCTCTGCTCGAGCGTGACTTTCGTCGCTCGAGCGGACTGCAAAACACATGAAAAAGTACTGGTTGCAAGATATTCACGCTTGACGGACGCTCGACCTCTGCTCGAGCGTGAGACTCAGACCCTCGCTCGAGCGTGAATTATCCCGCTCGAGCGGACTGCAAAACACATGAACTTTTGGGCATATGCATTTCACGCTCGAGCGTGACTTTATACACTCAAGCGGAAGTGCATGTACTCAGAGTGTACGCTCGAGCATGGATCCAAAATCTGGAATTTCCAAATTGATCCTCAAGCATAAAACTCAACTTCCAAAGCTTCAAATTCGATTTTTCTGGGCTAATTTTCTGGAAGACATTTAAAAACCCATAATACAACATGTTTCAAAGATCATTTTGTAAAATCAAGCCCAAAGGTGTAACAATTAAACATAATTTCCCATGAAACATGAAGAGCAATGCAAGAACACAATATGCATGAGTTTTCAAGAACTCTAATGCTCCAAAACATGGTCAAATGCAAGATTGAACTCTAAAACATGGTGAATTCATGGACTACAACCAAAATATGAACATGCATGTGAAAATTCCATGAAAAACAACCTTAAACTCCAAAATAAGGACATGCATGTATGAATTAATTCTTAAACCAACACCTTAAGCCAATACTTGACTCTATACACCAATTTTCCCATGAATCATGCAAGAACAACTTAAATTCACAATTAAGAAGATGAATTTCCTACCTTAGGTCTTGAATTTCAAGTATAGAGGTCTAATCATGCAATGCTCCTTCAACTCCTTCTAAGTCTCAAGCAAAAATCTCGTTGGACTAAATTTTCTCCTATTCTTCCTCTCTCTCTCTCTCTCTCTCTCTCTCGGTTTTGGTCTAAGAAACGGATGAAGAAATGATGCATCAAATGTGATATGAAGTGGGGATGAGTTAGCCTAGAATTATCCACTCAATGACATAAATGCAAATAACTCAAATTGATGTAATTTAACTTTAACAATTCTAATTTAATCAAATTTTAATTAAACCTACCATAAAATCACATAAATTCTAATTAGCGTAAAACACTAATCAATCTCTGAATTGGTCGCCGATAAGGCTTTCAATTCGCAATTCGAAATCAAAACGCGACCAGATCATTCAGTGGTTCAACAGATAGAAATGCATTCTAAACAACACACTCATACAATCAGTTCAAGATTTCATCATAATCAATTACCTATCATGCTCAATCACAGTTTAACACTAATCAGAGGTGATGGTTGTCACAAGAATAAACCTTATCAATCACATAAGGTCCTTCCCATTTGGGCTCAATCTTTCCTTTGGTTCTTCGTGAGAATACTATGGGTGTTCTAACCATTAGTACCAAGTCTCCTTTTTTAAAGGAGCGAAGCCTCACCCTTTTATTGAACGCATTTGCCATCCTTTGTTGGTAGATCTCCAAATTCTGTTGAGCATACAACCTTCTTTCATCTAAGGTCTCGAGTTCAGCCAACCTCACTCTCGCACTTTCATTTTCTGTTAAGAACTCTTGTATTGCCACTCGCAATGATGGTATTTGAACCTCAAGTGGTAACACTGCTTCTCCTTCAAAAACCGACGAATAAGGGGTTGCTTATGTAGGAGTTCTGTGTGAAGTCTGATAAGCCCACAAAGCTTCTTGTAACTTTCGTGCCAAGCTCTTTTGTTCTTATCCACCATCTTCTTGAGAATTTTGCACAATATCTTATTGAAAGCTTTTGGCAGGTGCATGATATCTTGATGAATGGTTGTTTTTGATTTTGTGCTTGGCAAATAACTTGTTCAAAGCATCACTCTTGAATGGCTGTCCATTATCCATGATGATACTTTCTGGAATCTCGAACCTGTAAATGGTGCGGGTTCGGATGAACTCAGAGACAACTGTGCTTTTTATATCCTTTAAAGCCACGGCCTCTGCCCATTTTGAGAAATAGTCAGTTTCAGCTAGGATGTATCAATATCCTGTAGAAGATGAAGGTACAAAAGGACCAATAATGTCCATACCCCATGTTGCAAATGGCCAAGAACAAGTTGTTAAATGTAAAGGCTCTGGGGGTTGGTGGAGAGAGTTCCCATGGAATTGGCAGACTTGGCATCTTCGAGCATAATCTATGCAATCTGCAATCATAGTCAGCCAATAGTATCCCAACCGTTTTAGTTGCATATGTAATTTAGGAACCACTTTGGTGTGCCCCACATACACCTGCGTGTATTTTTGCCATTACCTCTTGAATACGCTCCTTGGCTATACACCGCATGTACATTCCATCCAAAGACCTTTTGTATAACCCATCTTTCCATAGGACGAATTTGGTAGCCCTATGTCTTACTTCAATTCTTTTTACTTTATCTTCAGGTAGCCTACCATGTTGAAGGTAAGCTATGAATGGTTCCCGCCAATCGTCCTCGCTTTCTCTCTTCGTGGTGACGACCAAGATTAGAACCAAGTCAGAAACTTCTTTTAAAGGTTGTAACACCCTTCTTTCACCTACCGTGATAGCAATTGTTTTGCTATCTGGTAGGGTCAATGATGCAGCCAAACTTGCAAGTGAATCAGCTCTAACATTTGTTCTTTTCTTCACATGGAAAATATGTGTTTTCCTGAATTGCGAAAGCAATTGATCAGCCCTTTCATGGTATGGGATGAGACTTGTTTTCTTAACAATGTATTCTCCACGGAGTTGCTTTACCACCAGTTCTGAATCTCCATAAATTGAGAGTTTTTCAATAGGAATTTGTAATGCCAATTCTAATCTAGCAATTACAGTTTCATATTCTGCCTCATTATTGGAGCATCCTTCACTTAAGGCGAAAGAATGGGTGATTATAGCATTGTCTAGAGTCACAAACACAATTCTAATTCCAGCTTTATTGTTTTTAGGATTTTCTTGCTTCTTGCCATCTGGACTCCTTGAAGCTCCATCAAAATACATCTCCCATCCTTTCTAGATTTCTACTTGCATAACCTCTTCATCTGGTAAATTAGTTACTAGAGGTGAGTCATCAGGTATATGATGTGCTGCCAAAAAATTTACTAGAGCCGGCCCCTTTACAGCTCTTTGGGGAACATTTTCAATGGCGAATTGTTGGAGAATTACAACCCACTTTGCAATTTTCCATGAAATTATATATTTCAAGGGGTCTACTCTTGATATCAACTTGACTTCGTGTTCCAGGACATAGTGCTTTAGTTTTTGCAAGGCGAACACCAAGGCAAGACATGTCTTTTTGATAGGAGAATAATTAACTTCTGCCCCAACCAGAGTACGACTCAAGTAATACAAGGCATTTTCTTTCCCATGCTCATTGTGTTGTGCCAACAATGCCCCTAATAAACCATCTAGGGCTGTTATGTACAACAAAAGTGGTTTCCCTTTTATTCGGCTCATGAGTACTGGAGGCTTCAAAAGATACTCCTTAATACTATTAAAAACATTTTGGCATTGATGATCCCATTCAAATGGAACACCCTTTTTCATCAATCTTAAGAATGCTAAGCATCGACCAGCCAAGTTAGAAATAAATCTTCTGATATAGGCCAATCTCCCTTGTAGCCCCTTCAATTCCCTTAAATTTCGCGGGAGAGGCATTTCAGCAATGGCTTTAATCTTAGTAGGGTCAATTTCAATCCCTTCATTTCGAACCACAAACCCTAGAAATTCTCCTGAGGAAACTCCAAATGCACATTTTAGTGTGTTCATCTTGAGTTTGTATCTCCTCAAATGTTCGAAGATTCTCCTCAAATCTTCCACATGGTTTTCCTTCTCCTTTGTCTTGACGACAAGATCATCAACATAGCATTCAATGGTGTCATGCAGCATATCACCGAACATTACAGTCATCGCCCTTTGATACGTGGCCCCAGCATTTTTCAGGCCAAACAGCGTTACCTTATAGCAAAAGACTCCTCTCAGAGTCCTGAATGCAGTCATTTCTTCATCTTCAGGTGCCATTCGGATTTGATTGTATCTTGAGTATCCATCCATAAAAAACAAGGTTTCATACCCAGTAGTTGCATCTACAAAAAGTTCAGTGATGGGCAAGGGAAAGTCATCTTTAGGACAAGCCTCATTGAGATCACGAAAATCAATGCAAACCCTGATTTGACCATTCTTTTTCTTGACCGGCACTATGTTTGCTAGCCAGGTTGGATATTTGACTTCCTTGATGAATCCTGTATTGATAAGCTTGTCGACTTCAGCTTCAATTTAGGCTGTAAGCTCTGGCCGAGTTTGTCTCTAAGGTTGTTTAACTGGCCGTTTCTCAGGGTCAATTGCAAGCTTATGGACTGCAATATCTGGATTAAGACCAGGCGTCTCACTGTAGTTCTATGCGAATATGTCACGATACTCCTTTAAGAAGGAAATATATTGCCGAGCTTCTTCTTCCTTTAAATTTGCACTAATGAAGGCTGGTTTGTTTTCTCCTTCATCACCCAGATTTACTTCACGAAGGTTATCCACGGTGGTTTGGCCTCCTGCTTCAAATTCTGTTGGTGCAGGTTGAGCTTCATCTTAGTCAACATCTTCCAACACATCTTGAGTGATAGTCATGTTTACTGGAAATTTTTCCTCATCCCCCTGATAGCCTAACGCTTCTGTCCTGGCGGTGATAATACCGCCTTGCTGGATAGCCTGCCTCTGCGAAGGTGTTAATGCAAAGTCAAAGGGTGTCATTGTTCCTGGTATTTTTTCAGGATCTAAACCAACTTTTACCAACATCTGTGTAATTTCTGCACTGAAAGTAGGTTTCTCAAAACTCGAGATGTTTTCTTCTGGCACTTGTTCAACTTTCACTTTCTGTTCAACATCTCCAAGTGAGTGGAATATGATGGATTTCGACCCTTTTCCTTTAGAAGGGACCACAACCTTATTATATTTCTCCACAAAAGTGCATTATGTCCTCCTTAATGGCAACGTGAACTCATCCTTGAGATCCAAAATTGGATTTATTACGGCTAGAGCCTTTGCCCCCAGTTTCCTTTCGGACTTTGGCACATATCAAAAGGTTCTTTTTGTTAAAACTGGAGTAGACTCTAGAGCGTCTTTGACATTCGGAGTATCTTCAGACTTTTTCACATCTTTTCCCTTTCTTTGTGAAGTCTTTGTATAGAAGCTATCATCAGCATAATAGGCCTCTACTTCTCCAAATGGATCATTGTCAGCCACAGTTGTCCCCTCTTTTTTGGGTGAAGGCAATGGGTACTTGATACATTGGTGATAAGTTGATGGCACTGCATGATGATTATGCATCCATGGTCTCCCAAGCAAAGCATTGTAGGAGGTGTCTACATCAATGACCAAGAACTCAGTGCTTTCTTCAATATCCCCAAACTTGGTTCACAATTCAATCTTCCCCATTGGGCGTTGGTCATTCTGATTAAATCCTTGAATGACCAAACGACTTGGGTGAAGTTGTGAAATTCGAACCCCTAATAAGTTTAAGGCCCTCCGAGGCAGGAGGTTTGCCACAGATCCTCTATCAACCAGAATTTGAGAAATTTTCACATAATGGAAAAGCCCAGTGATAAACAAAGGCCGATTATGGTCTGTCATTTCAGCACACATGTCTTTGTCACCAAAGGTTACCATAGCCATGCATCTAGTTGTCTTCTCTTGATTTCTACCCTCGATTTCTTTGTGGAAATCCTTTGGCTTGGACAGGGCATATATTAAAGACTTTCGAAGCTCTGGAGACATTTTCAATGCATCATATATGCTCAACAATGCTGGAATTTTCTTTAGATGAGCTAGTACATCATATTTCACTTGCTCTTCCTCCAACAAAACCTGTGGAACTTCTGACGTTTGAGGGTCTTGAGGATTTCGTAATTTCCTCCGGTAGGTCAAGTAAGTCTGGCATACTTTAGCAACCGCCTTTTCGTTGACCTCAACTTCTTTTGTTCCCTCAGTTGTTTGGACCATGTTAATTGGTCCAGCTGCAGGGTGATCATCATTATCAATCACTTCTCCATCTTCCTGGAGCTGCATTCTTCTCCCATTTCTTAGGTACCAGGAGTCACGCCTATAAAAGCATTGGGATTCTAGAAAACCGCTCTTCATGGCCTCCCAACTAGGCACCACCACCCCTTCGATGGAGCAATACCAGTCAGAGGCGATCCCCTCTAAAGAAAGGAGGAGTTGTTTTAGGCAAAGTGCTTGATTTTAAGTTGTTTCCCCACACTGTTTCAAAAAACACCTAATATGTTTTTGAGGATCTCCATACCCCTCATATAGGACAAAATTCGGAAGTTCGTATCTTTCAGGAAGTGGTGTTTGCTCTACCCATAAAGGGAACAAATCTCTTGGATGATAAGTGCCCATCTCTCGAAGATCAAGGGCAGTTTCAATTTTCTCCTCAATTGTGCCTTCTATGAAATCATATGTTTGAGAAGATATACCTTTGTCATCCAAATGTTCTGATATCTCAATTTCTATTGGCCATGGTTTATAAAATGTCCTATAGAATCGATCAGCCATGGTGTCCCAATCTGGCTTTTTACTGTGTTTCCACATTGTGCGAGGAAACGAACCAAATGACGCCTTCGACAACCTGTCCCATTATATAAAAGAAAACGAGGTACTGCATATCCTCGTGGGAACTAAACCCACTCGACCTAATTAGGGAAAGGGTGTCCAAAAAATTGATTTCTTTCAATAATCAAATTTTGATGGGCTTCAAAACCCTCATCTTTCAAAGAGACTGTTACTTTTGCCGGATGTTCCGCTTCCCTTCTACCTTCAATTTTTGCTTTCTCATCACCTGGATTGCGAATGATATGTATTTCTCGCTCTTTAAAATTTACATCCACAATGATGACATTACAAGGAAAGTCAAAGTGGTCACTTGATACACTTTCTCCATCGTATGTCTTAGCTGGGGATGTGTATGGTGAACCATCAGGAGAAAAGTCAAGTTCCCAATCTTCATTAGGATCCTCAACTTGAGATGACTTTGCTTGTTTACTTAAATGCTTCCATACTTCATCATCCGACTTACACCTGCCATTCACCTCATCATTCTTGAAGTGTAGTCGTTTTTTTGCCTTTTTCATAAGCTCAGAGTCGGACCTACACCCGGTGTCTCCTAGTTCTGTTCCCCTTACATATTCTGGAGTGCTTTGATAGTACATTGGTGGTACTGGCGAATATTCTGGAGAAAAGGCTTCTGGTGTGTACTCCGGAGAAGCTAGTGTATATTCTGGAGAAGTTGGTGTATACTCTGGTGAGTCAAGTATGCAGATAGGAGATGTAATGCAATCTCTTTCCCTAACTTTTGAACCAACTTCACCCTCATCTTCCTCGTCATCACTCAAAACAATGATGGTTAGGCAAGGGGCCAAAGTAAGCTTTTTCTCCCTTCTTTTATCAAAGTATGTCTGCAACTCCACAGATTGAAATTTTGAAGGTGGAAATTCCTCCAATGTGACTGGGACAAGGAGACATTGCTCTAATTGCTCATCAAGGACCAATTTCTCCCCTTTTTCCTTCTTTGGGTTCTTCTTTCCTTTTCTCTTACTTACTTTGGCTTTTTTCTGTTTCCTGAAAACTTTTGGTTTTTGCTTTTTGGAAACTTTTGGCCCTTGTGTTGTTGAAGCAACCACATTTCTAGCTTTCACTGTGGCATTTTGTTTTTTCTTCATGTTTTTTGACTGATAAACAACCCATTCACCTTCATTATCATAGTCGATAGTGATTGGGTTAGCAGATGCTTTCTCTTGAGGAGGGAGCTCGATAATCTTAGAGTCCAGAAGTTCCTGAATTTTATGTTTCAGAACAAAGCACTCTTTTATCCGATGGCTAATCAAACGATGGTAGGGGCAATACTTTGGATCGTTGGTATTTCCTACCTCATGTGGTCTCTTCACCTCAGAGAGAGCAATCAACTTTTGCTCCAACAGATCTTCAAATAGGTCTTTGACCAAATCATCCGTAAAGGAATATTTCTTCTCCAACCTCTCTTTCATAGTCACCTTTTTAAATTCCTTGGGCTTTTTAGCCTCTACTACAATGGGACCCTTATTTCTGGTTTCGATTGTAGCTGCAGTCGGGGACTCAACCCTTTCAACGGCCCTAGGCCTCCTTCGTTTAGTTAGATGCAGCTCCATATCATGATCTTTAGTGCATAGATCATTGAATCCTTCAAAAGTTTGAGCCATAAGAGCCGTAGAGACCTCATGTCGAAAGTTGTTAAGGCACATCCAAATTAACTCTAATTGCGTAAACTTTTGAGGACAAGCAAATGTCAAAGCTCCCCATCTTGCAATGAAATCTGTAATAAACTCATTGTCACTTTGCTTGGTCTCAATCAGTTCTGGTACTCCAACTTGCCTTTGTGTGTTGTAGAACTGTTTAAGGAACTCCTTCACCATGGAATCCCAATTTAGGATTGATCCCTCAGGAAGGTTAGCATACCAAGTAAATGCAGAACTTTCAAGTGATTGGACAAATAACTGCAGGCACAGGGCCTCATTCTGGGCTATTGGCCCGCACCTTGAAAGAAAATGAGCCACATGTTGTCTTGGATCTCTTGTTCTATCAAACATTTTGAAATCTAGTTGGGAAAAACTAGAAGGGAATGGAACAGCATCTACCCATGCTGGATAAGGTTTTGTAATTATTCGAAAGTTCTCATCATTTTTTTCCTTGACTTTCTTTACTTGTCTCCTCACCATATCATCAATCATGGCCATGAGCATTGGACTCATACCACCACTCATTAGATCAGAGTAACAAGGACCATTGCCCCCTGGGGCTAGTGTGCTTTGTATGCCTACAGATGTCCCCAAAACAGGTTGTGTCATTTGTTTGGGTGCACTTCCTGGTCCTGTCATTTGGGCCTGCAACTGTTGCATTTGCTCCAACATAGCAGCCATTTCCCGTTCTCTTCTCTCAAGTTGTTCTTGTAGGGCCACCACTTTTTCCTTGAGACCTTGGTCTTGTTGGACCTGTGAATTTGCACCTTCTTTCTCAACCTCAGTCATCATAACTGCGACTTTGTTGATATCTCTCAATTCATTGTTTCCAATATTTGTTGAAACAAACGAGATAGAATCATCTTGTTCGTACAAAGGATTATCAACCCCCACAACATTACTCATATTTGAAGCATTTGACTACGATGCTTTGTTTTGAGCCTCACGGGTTATGGACCTTGTTACAGGCCCTTTTCTTATTCCCTCCATAGATAGTTCAATCAAAGTAGAAATATTTCCCAAGGGTTGCTTACCCTCCTCCACCTTTGACTTTCCAACAAAGACAGGACTTTCAATTTGTTTTTGGCGTTCATCTTTCGAGAGAGCCCTTTCAATAGCTCCTATAACATTTGTCGCCACTGTTCTTAGTTCTAGTTTCTTTAAGGCCTTACTTCTTCTTCGCCTTTGTCTTTTCGAAACTAGACCATTTGATGATATATCAAGTCGAGCCCGTAGGGGCATAGAAGGAACCATTTGCGTTTTGAAAATTCAACGCAAATTCCTCATGAATTTTCAAAACAGTCCCTACATTTTTAAAGCGGACCAATTGATGTTGATTCAAATCCCGTCGGGCCAACGAGTGTTCCTTATTCGAACCTTGTCGAGCCAACGGGTGTTCCTTATTCGAACCCTATCGAGCCAACGAGTGTTCCTTTGGCTCCTGAGAGTTGACTGAAATTTGTTTTGACCAATTTTGTGCTCTGAATAAAACTATTAGTTTGTAGGCCATGTAGACACCCCATTTTTGACCGACCTTAAGACTCAGACGTCACCGATTGAGTGCTTGGTGATGTTGCATATTGTGCTCGTTCTGAGGTTGCGGAGTCCTAGCTGCGAGCCTTGCCTCCGGACTTCCGAACTCTTTTGTGCTTTGCCTCGGTTTGCGAACCAGGCCCTATTTTCTCTGTTTTCTCTTCCCGAAGGGAGGGAGAGGTCTCCTAGACCATCTCTCAGTGGCCGTAGGCTACGTTTCATGGTCGAAGGCCATTTTCCCCGCTTGGAGCCCGGTTCCCGATTTTTCAGAGCTGTCGGCCGTGTGCCTCGGTTCGGGACCGCTTAACCACCTCCGTTTGCTCCGATTTTTGGTACACACCTTATTTCCTCCCTTTTTAGGGACACTGTGGGCCGAGAGACCAACTTCGTGGTCGAACGCCACTTCCGGTGCCTAACAGCCTGTTTTCGGGGCCCCGAACTGCGTGTTTTGGCCCCCGAACCTTTGTTTTGCATCCGTCTTGGTCTGTTTTTGGCGGGGACCTTAGTTTCATTGTCAAAAAGCTTGTAGGAGGGTGGGAGGCCAGCAATTTTGCTGAAAAGCCAACTTTTTTTGGGTCAAAAGTAGTTCAGCATGAATCTGGGAAGGAGAAAAATCTGCGCGGCTTCACCGAAACGGGCGTAACTCTTTGCACAAGAGGAATTAAGATATGAGGCCACCACCATTGGAAATCTTACTTCCGGGGCTTCATTTTTCACTCAAGAATCTCCTAAGTCCAAGTCCGGGGGGAGGAGATATGGTTGGTTGAAGTCTGGTTGGACCGAATCTGCGCGGCTTCACGGAAACTGGCATAACTTTTTCCACAGGAGGAATTTTGATGCAAGGTTTGCGGCATTGGCAAGCTAACTTCTGGGGCTTCATCCTAGGAGGTGGCCGGCCACTTTTACCCCTTTGACCTGGTCGGCCGGCCCTTTTTCTGGCCGGCCGGCCACTTTTTTTGGTGAATGGTTTTTTTTGCCCTTTTAAACTGGCCGGCCATTTTTGCCCCTGTGAGTGTGTTCCAACCATGTATTTTGTTTTGCACTTCACCAATGACCGAGGGTTTGGCACTTTTGGGGGGAAACTTGAATTCATTTCCCCCCCATTTTTCCCCCCCTTTTCCTACCCTTTTGTCTATATATCCAGCAGCCCCAGCCCCTTGCAAAGGGTTAGAAAAATTTCCCTCAAGCCTCTTGTATTGAAGCTCTCCATTTCTCTCTCTCAAGCATCAAAACCTCCCAAACCCTACACCATTTCTACACCACCACCTAGCACCCCACCACTACTCCATTCCAGCAGCTTGGAGGGCCTTCTCAGAGCTTAGGAGGCATCATTTCTCAAGCCAAAAGGTTGCTAAGGATTGGTCTTCAAGGGTGAGTAACATTTCCCCTATTTTGGTCCTAATTTTGCATCCTATCTAAGCCATTCTTACTTGCATATTTGGGCTCCAACCCTAACTGTAATGTAGCTTATTTTGAGCCATTCTTCAACATTGTTGAAGGGATCATCACTGTTTGAGGCCTCCTTTTGGCACTTGCTTCATTACCCCTCTTGTATCCCTCTTTCTTGCATAGCATTTTTGGCCTATATGTAAACTGTTTTGGGCTCTGTTGTAAACTATAAAGTGGCTTATTTTGAGTCCCTCTTCAACATTTAAGAAGGACTCCTCACTGTTTTAGGCCTCTATCTGTCACTTGTCTCTTTACCCCTCTCTTGGCCTCATTTTTGCATGCTTTGTTAGCCCTTTGTGCTTCTGTTTTTAGGCTCTGGCCCGAACTGTAAATGGCCTTATTTTGACCCCCTCTTCATGTTTCATTAAGGGTCTTTTACTGTTTGAGGCACCCTTTTTGTACTTTGTGTTTGTACTCTCTTTTGGCCTTATTTTGCATAGTATTTTAAGCATGTTTGTGCACTGTTTTGGGTTTGATCATCAACTGTAAAATGCCATATTTTGGGCCCCTTTTCAACATTGTTGAAGGGCCCTCTTGTTTTTTGAAGCCAGAAGCTGCCACTTGCTTAATTACCCCTCATTTTGCCCATTTTTGTATGATATCTTAGGCCTATTTATGCTTACTGTTTGGCCTTGCTTAAAACTGGAAATATGCTTGTTTTAGGGCTGCCTTACTTCTGTGTTCACACTTCATGTTCAAATAATGCATGCATTGCATAGTTATAGGTCATTCGGTATGCCTAATTTCATGTTTCGGGATTCATTCCATGCGTCGAGTGTCATTTTGTCATCTTTTGGGGCTGTTTTGCATCATTTATTGCCTCTGAAAATTGCATGTCAGTATGCCATAATCCATGTTTTGCCATGTCTTGCTAGAGTGGCATTTTGGTGCCTTAGGGTCGGTCCTCGGTTTGCGTGCACGTGTGCACGCATTTCGAGTGTCTCATTTTCATCTCATGGCCTCCTATGTGAGTGTGGCTGAGGTCCACTTGTGTTGGTGTAAGTCCATTATGCATTGTGTATGCCATTTTGTTTCATAGCATTGTGTATGCTAAGTTGTATGTTAGCGCATTGTGTATGCCATGTTACCTCGTGCATCGTGTATGTCATCCCATAGCATTATGCATGTTAGGTTGTATCTTAGTTGCATTCATGCATGTCATGCATATTGCATCGTGTTTGGGGTAGAGGTTAGCCCGAGCACGGGAAACGAGGTACGTTTCGTACTCCGAGTGACGGAACGTGTCTCAATTCCCCAGTCACCGACACTCCGGATTATCCATGATGGAGTTAGGTCTTATTGTGTCCTCATATGCATTCATTTCATATTGAGTTGTGCAATTCGACTCATTGGCCATCATGCATCGAGATGCGTGATTGGTGGCACGAGGATCGAGGCATGCATACATTTGTGCAAATACATTGCCATGCCCCTTTCTTGCTTTCTGTTGCAGCAAATCAGAAATCAGCAACTTTCAAAAGCCTTGCACAGCATTCCGACATCAATTGCAAACAGGGGCTAATTGGGGCATCGCGATGGATTTCCGTGCCAAGCAACCCGAACATGCATCATTCATCATCCGGATCAGAGTTGAGGCAGTCCCTAGCTTGCATGCTAGTTTACCGCTTTCCTAGATTAATTTGTTAATTAATTAGGATTTTGTATTTATTCGGACTGTACTATTCATTTGGGACTGTATATTATTTATTCGGACCCTCCGAGCGAGGGCACAATATTGTAATAAGTGTGCGTGTGTGTGATGTATGTCTTCCAACCCCACGTCTTTCTTCCCTTTTATTTACCTGCTTATGATGGTTAGATTAGGGCATATTTCAATTAGCATACAGTATGATAGCATGGTTGCATTCATTCATCTGTCTTGCATGCACCGGGCTCGGCGCATCATACTAACTGCATTGTATTTCAATTCCAAAGTTGAATACTTGTTAGCTGTAGCATTCCATATGCCATGTTTAGAATAGCCGAGCCAGCTATCTTAGTTGCATTTTGCATGTGTTGCATTAGGCATTTCTATATACTTAGGATCATGCATGGATTTCTAATCAGTTTCTGTTTTGGCTTGGAGTACTAGGTAAGTTTTATGCTTTAGCATCCTTGCATGCGTGTGAGTGACTGCCATGATAGCATGCTTACCATGAGGCTAAATGCTTATGTGATATAACTGCCTGAATGCCTGTGGGTGAAGGTTGGGTTACTTAGATTGGAACAAATCATTGACTGTGAGTTTTAAGCCCACTAGATAGTGGCAAAATCATGTTTTCTTAAGCCCACCTGAGGGTGGCAAATCCACGTCTTAGCCTACTTGCGAGTAGCACCATCAAACCATTTTCAAAAACAAACATGAAATGTTTTGTTCCAATTCAGGCGATCCAGTCTATACTTGTATGCTGTGCGCATCACATAGTAAAACTAGGCTAATAACCGGAATAAGAACGCATAATGTTTTCAAAACTAGATATCATGGTTAGTAGAGGCCGATCTTTGATCGGGCGAGCGGGGGTGCTCACGAAGTGACCTTCCCCAATCGTACCCAAGTTCCCGAGCCGAGGCAACTTTGGTGATGACGGACACGTGGCCTTAGGCAACGAGTCAAGGTTTCCTAAATTTCCCAAAATAAAATATTTAGGTGGCGACTCTGTATCTGGCAAAGCAGTCCATGTTTGGCACTTCTTTCAAAAATCTGTTTTCTCAAAACGATTTGCCGGATTTGGACTCTTTGGTTCAAGATTAAGAACCATGACAACAAATCGAGTCCGAGCTGTAGCGAGGTCCCCCGCGGGCTTGTCTACAGGCCGCAACTGTTTTTTCGACAACAGGGGCCTTTTTTTCCATCAACAGGAGTTTGGGTCATTACCCTCCTCCCAATGGCCCTAATGATGGCCATGTTTTCAGCAGAGGCTTTCTTCTGGGCAGACTCCACCATTTTAATGGAGTCTTCTACCCTTTTGAGTAGTTGGGCCACAACATTTTTTGTTGCCCCCATTGAAACTGCAACAAAAGTCGTAGTTGCAAACTGATTAGCCTCCTTTGCCTGAATTCGAAAGCTCTTCGCTCGGGCTGTGGCCCTCACGGCTGCATACTACTTCGACGTTTTCACATAATCTTCAGTAATCTTTCTCAAACTTTCAGCTTTCTGAAGAAGTGTGACTTTCTTTGTCACACCAGTTACCTTTGGGACAGCCAAGAGCTTTCGCTCTGGAGCCCCTTGGGTGATAGGGAAAAGAAGTGCATCTTTCCAGGATTTCACTGGTTTTACCTTTGGGATAGCCAAGAGCATTTGCTCCAGAGCCCCTTGGGCAATGGGTGCTATCTCCACCCTTGGTGATTTCAGAACCACTGGATTGTAGGTTTGTCTCTTGACAGTTGCTTCAGCATTCCTATAACAAAAGAATACGTCAGTAAGTTTCAACTATATATATATATTTTTTGTTCTTCAAAAGATGGGAGGAGAAATAAGTTCCACTGGGCGTGCCAGAATTTGTAGACACAAATTTTAAAACATGAAGTGTTTCAACACATTTCAAAATTTTATGTTACAAATGTCCACTGTTTAGTTTTTGGACTAAACAGTATTGATTATTTGAATATCAGGTTCTTATTTCCGATCTGTATTTCAAATCGTTAATTACACATTTTATACAAATGAAACCTTCGATTAATGAAGAACAAAATAAACAACAAAAGACAATTTAAGAAAAATAAATATTTTATTGAAATTGTTATGGGCTTTGAACTCTCGAATATAAAATACAATTCTTGAGTTTGGAACCCTTTACCTATTCATCGCCATTAGTGTAGGCTCTTGAGTTCTCTAGGCTTCTCTTCTTCTTTCTTGTAACGACTTCTTTAGCTCTCAATTTCTTTCTCTCTCTAATCTTTTCACTTTTGATTTTCTGATCCCCCGTCTTGTGTGATGGTCCTCATATTTATAGAGGGTCATCAGGTGATAGGAATGCCTCATCTTCAATTTGAATTTCAAATTGAATGATAGCGCCATTTGAATTTTGAATAATAGCGCTATCTGATTAATCGTATATCTGAGTAACCGGATTGATCTTTGGGGTTTTATCCTCTGTGGTGTCCTTGCTGTAGGCTTTACAGGTGTCATCTTTTGTAGGCTCCACGTATCACTTGAGCATCTTGAATAACATCGTTGAGATACAACGTCGTTTTATTTATGCACTTCAACGGATCATATTGATCTTTTTAGGAAGTGATTACCTACAACTTTCCTATCATAGGCTCTATACGTGTCATAAATTTAGTTGAAATTTATGTGCCAACAGTCACACTCGTGCCTCTCAATCATGCCTACCTGTAAAGCATAGACATCTCTTCGGAGGCAACGAATGGGTGTCAAACACTCTGCCTAACGTGTCCCCCTTTTTTTTTTTTGAATTTTTGCAGCCAACAATCTTTCAAACAGTCTTTGACACGTTATGGACACGTTGAAGACAAAGAGACACCCTAACACAGGAGACAGAGAGAGAAACCCTAACCCATTGAAAATAGAGAGAGAAAGAGAAATAGAAGTAAAAATAGAAAGGGTGAAGAACTTGTTAAAGCCCTAGATTGAGGCTAGATCAATGTATGTTTTTCCAATCTGTGTGTGTTCGACTCTCTCTTTCCCTCTGTTCATTGTCGAACCTGTTCATCTTCTTCGACTCTCTCTTCCTCTGTTTGGTGCTCTCTCTCTCTCTCTTGTTTGACACTCTCTCCTTTTTTTGTTCAACTCTCTCTCTCCCCTCTTCGTGTGTTACTATCTATCTCCCTCTTTTATTCTTTGTTTCTTCTTTTTTTTTTTACCCCTTTTGTTTTTAGTAATAAAAAAAAATTCCCGCTTTTACTTTTTTCTATATTTTTTAATATTCTTGTTTGCTAAAAATTAACATATAGAATAAATTATTTTTATTTGTAAAAAAAAAAAATAATAATTTGGGAATGATATTTGATATTAAAGTAAATAAATAAATAAAAATAATATATATTTTTAAATTTTACATATAATAAATATAAAAAAAATTATAGGGGGACTTACCAACTGATCCCATGGAAGTAAGTTAATACGAGCCAAGTCCTGTCCTATTTTCGTTTCCAATTTTACCCTTCAATATCACACCACATGCGTAAAGCAAAGAAGCTGCTCATGAGCTCTCCCTTGTGAGCTCTCCCCTGTATGTTGTCTTCGTTTTGTTCCTTATATATTGTTCCTTTTGTTCTCTCATACTCACATACATACACAATTACTCACTGATTCACAAAAACATATCCACACACTTACTAATTCACAAAAACAAATTCGCAATAATTTAGCAGTGATATACTTACACTGATAAATTTGATACTCACATACATACACACTCACTTACTAATTCACAAAAACAAATTTACAAAAATTCATGAGAAAGTTTTTTGTGAAAGGCAAATGCACTTGGAGGAGCTATGTGAATTAATCAAAACAAGGATTGCATTGTGGGCCAAATTTTATGCTCAGGATTGCTGTTACTCAGTGCAGCAGATTATCTGCAACATTCAGGAGATTCGGCTTGTTTCTAGCTATCACTGGTGTTAAGCTGGGGATGACAAATGGTTAGTCTATGGTGGAGGTGAAGGGTGAATTTATGGTGTTTTTTCTAATATTTTGCTCTGATTGTTGATTTGTCTGTTGGGTTGCTTTGATGTCATTAGATGCTGGAAGTCTTGGTGATTCTTTGGATCAGGAGATGTATGCTAAGGGCTGCTGATGGACTGGGTTTTGTGTTGGATTGTAGTGCACTTATTAATGCTCAGGTGAGAGGTTGTATGACATAGGTCTGTTGCTTTATGCTGTATATCAGAATCCCAGAGACGGTGCCTTCTCAGTTTGTTAAGAGAGCCTTAACAGAATTGTTGATTTACTGATGTCCTGAAGCAAGTGTGTTGTGGCAGCAGCAGTATTGTGCATTGTGCTTTGTTGCTGTGTAGCATTGTGGCAGCAACAACATGTTGCAACAGTAGTGTGGGTCTGCACCTCTCTCTTCTTTTTTTTTCTTCTTCTTTTCTCTTCCTTTGGCTTGTGTTGGTTCCTCTCCAACCTTTGTAGTTGTGCTAGCTCATGATTGAGCTTTATGCACTTCCCTCATTTATTGATGTAATCTCATATGAATGCATGTTATCATTATCAATAAAGTTTTTCTTTTGCTGATCAAAAAAAAAAAAAAATTACAAAAATTCAACAGTGATAAATTTATCACTAGTTTAAACAAATTTATCACTGGTTTAAACAAATTTATCATTGGAATCTTTCCCAATATAAAGAGAGAGAGAGAGAGAGAGAGAGAGAGAGAGAGAGAGAGAGAGAGAGAAAGAGAGAAGACCCGGCGGCAAAGAGCCTAGATCCTAGATCTAGAGGTGGAGGCGATGATGACTATAGAGATGGAGGCGACTATCACGACCCCGAGCTTAACCTATGGGTTTAGTATCGTAACCGGCCAGTAATCCGTGGTTACCGAAGGCCTGCTTAACAGTAATGACGGTAATACAGAGTAAGGGGCTGGCGAAAGCCAAACAATAAATAAAAGATGTCCAATGAGCTGTGACAATCTGTATGGAAAAAGACTTTTATGAACAAGCCACATTCAAAACCAAAACGTATTATACATCATATACACAAACATTCAGGTTAGGGACCAAATCCTTTCACCATAACTGTACAGTCAAGTCTTAAACATTTATTACAGAATAGAGACAATGGGTGAAATTGAGACACCCTAAAACAACCATAGCTTGAACAGACTCGAGACCTCGAGGTGAGGCACAATGGTTGGCTTGACAAAAAGAGAGCTTAACCCAAAACATGATCAAATGCAAGTTTTAGCTCAAGAACATGGTGAATTCATGGACCTCTACTAAAATATGCACATGCATGTAAGGATTTCATGCAAAACAACTTCAAATTTCAAGAACATGTACATGCATGCATGAATTTACTCACAACTCAACACTTTAGACCACTTCTTGGATCTAAACACTAAATTACCATGAACCATGCAAGAAATAACTTAAATTCACAATTGAGAAGATGAATTCTCTACCTTAGGTCTTGAATTCCAAGTATTGAAGCTCAAATGCACAATCTCTCTTCAATTTCTCTAATTTCAAGCAAAAACTTGTTGAATCAACCTTGTTCTCCTACTCTCCCTCTCTCATACGGTTTGGTCTAAGAAAATGGCTGAAAAATGATGTATGAAAGTGCCAAACAATGTTGTAAAAGATGGCCACTCAATGGCAATTTGGTAATAAGTGCAAACTAATGTAATTTAACCTTATTTAATCTAATTTAATCGTTCCAAATCAAATTTAAATTAAAACTACCATAAAATCACATAAATTCTAATTAGCATAAAATACCAATCAATTTCTGAATCGGTCACCGATAAGGCTTTCAATTCGCAGTTCAAAACTTAAAACACGAATAGATCATTCGGTAATCAAACAGATAGAAATGCATTTAAAACAACACACTTATGCAATCAATTCAGGATTTCATTCTAATCAATTGCTTATCATGCTCAGTTACAGTTTAACACTAATCAGAGGTGAGGGTTGTCATAGTCTTCCCTCCTTAAAAAGAGTTTGGTCCTCCAAACTCGGATTACCTTCATTTTGGAAGAATACTGGATTCAGTGGGGACAGTTCAGGATATCTTTTCATCATATCGTCTTCCCTTTCCCAAGTGGCATAAACGCCACCGTGGTTTTGCCATTCAACTTTTACTAGCGGGATTTCTTTGTTTCTCAACTTCTTGATCTGTCGGTTTACAATCTGAATAGGCCATTCTTCATAAGTGTAGTTATCACTTAGCACTGCACAGGTAGGTTTAATAACATGGAAAGGATCCCAAAGATAATCCCTCAACATTGAAATATGGAAAACATTATGCATATGCTCCATCTCAGGAGGAAGCGCCACTTGGTACGCCACTAGATTAATCTTTTCAATGATTTCATACGGCCCAACATATCTCGATGCTAGCTTACCCTTGACCCCAAAATGGGTCTGGCCTTTCATTGGTGTCACTTTAACGAAAACATGATCACCCACTTCATATTCTCTATCTCGCCTTCGGACATCCGCATAACTTTTCTGTCGGTTTTGTGCGGTTTTCAATCTTTGCTGAATCAATTTCACCTTTTCTGTGGTTTCATGTACAATTTCGGGCCCAAGCAAAGGCGCATCTCTAACTTCTGCCCAGCAAATAGGAAATCGGCATTTTCTGCCATATAAAGCCTCGAAAGGCGCCATACCAATGCTC
The DNA here is from genome assembly GCA_036172215.1 of Camellia granthamiana. Taxonomy (NCBI): domain Eukaryota; kingdom Viridiplantae; phylum Streptophyta; class Magnoliopsida; order Ericales; family Theaceae; genus Camellia; species Camellia granthamiana. The sequence continues at coordinate 93,706,964 of CM069913.1, forward strand.
TAGTGAAAATTGTTGTTGTAGGCAAATTCAGCTAAAGGTAAATGGCTTTCCCAGTTTCCCTGGAAATCAAGAACATACATACGCAGTAAATCTTCCAGAGTCTGGATGGTTCTTTCTGATTGGCCATCTGTCTGAGGATGGTATGCACTACTCAGTCTCAATTCAGTACCCAACGCTGTTTGCAGACTTTGCCAGAATCTTGATGTAAACTTCGAGTCCCTATCAGAAACAATGGACACAGGCACTCCATGCAATCTAACAATCTCATCAATATAAATTATAGCCAATTTGACCTCATTATAAATTGTTTTGACAGGTAAGAAGTGAGCAGATTTAGTCAATCTATCAACAATGACCCAAATTGAGTCCACACCTTTACTGGAGCGAGGTAATCCGACAATGAAGTCCATAGTGATATGTTCCCATTTCCACTCCGGTATTGGTAAGGGTTGCAGCAAGCCTGTGGGTCGTTGATGTTCAGCTTTAACCTGTTGACAATGTAAACACTTTGACACAAACTCGGCAATTTCTTTCTTCATTCCCGGCCACCAGAAATTGAGTTTCAAGTCTTGGTACATTTTTGTATTTCCTAGATGGATGGAAAGTTTTGAATTGTGGCCTTCCTGCAAAATTCACCTTTTCAGTTCGGAGTCATTTGGTTCACACAACCTTCCCTGGAATTTCAACACATTGTTCTCAAATTTAAAGTCTGGCCTCGGTTTGGATTCTCGTTCATCAATGATTTTCTTCAGAAGGTCATCCTGTTGTTGTTTCTCCTTAATCTCCTCAATAAGTGCCGGTTGAGCAGAAATAGCAACCAATGTCCCACCTTGTTCACGCAAAACAATCTCAACTTCAAATTTGTCAAGATCACACAATAGTTCTTTCTGTTTGATGAGTAGACAGGCTAAATTCCCAATTGATTTTCGACTAAGTGCATCAACAACGGTGTTAGCTTTCCCCGGATGGTATAAAATTTGCAAGTCATAGTCTTTTATTAGTTCCAACCATCTCCGCTGTCTCATGTTCAACTCCTTCTATGTAAAGAAATATTTCAAGCCCTTGTGATCGGTGTACACTTCACATGTTGCCCCATATAGGTAATGACGCCAAAATTTCAATGCAAATACCACTGCAACAAGTTCTAAATCATGAGTCGGGTAATTCTTTTCATGTGGCCTCAGTTGTCAGGAAGCATACGTAATAACTCTACCATTCTGCATTAGTACACATCCCAAACCTTTATAAAAAGCATCACTAAAAATGGTAAATCCATCCGTACCTGAGGGTAGGGTAAGAATCGGTGCAGTCACAAGTCGAGTCTTTAATTCCTGGAAAGCTGATTCTCTCTGATCGGTCCAATCGAATGGTATTCCCTTTTGAGTCAATTGAGTCAATGGCAAAGCAATTTTGGAGAAGTCTTTCACAAACCTTCTGTAGTACCCGGCTAGGCCTAAGAAACTACAAACTTCAGTAACATTTGTCGGTCTAGGCCAATTCACCACTACTTCAATTTTTTGTGGGTCAACTAAAATGCCATCCTTACTAATCACATGTCCCAAAAACATAACATTATCAAGCCAAAATTCACACTTTATCAGTTCTGCATACAATTTCTGTTCTCTTAGGGTCTGTAAGGCAATTCTCAAATGATATTCATGTTCCTCTTTACTCTTGGAATAAATCAGAATGTCATCTATAAAAACAACTACAAATTCATCGAGGAATGGTTTAAAAATTCTGTTCATAAGGTCCATAAATGCAGCAGGCGCATTAGTAACTCCGAAAGGCATAACAAGAAATTCATAATGTCTGTACCTCGTTCGAAAGGTAGTCTTTTCAATGTCCTCTGTTTTGACTTTCAACTGGTGGTATCCAGATCTAAGGTCAATTTTAGAGAAAACCTAGGCACCCTGTAATTGGTCAAATAAATCATCAATACGAGGCAGTGGGTATTTGTTTTTCACTATTACCTTATTCAGTTCACGGTAGTCGATGCAAAGCATCAGTGAGCCGTCTTTCTTTTTCACAAATAAAACTGGTGCGCCCCACGGTGAAGTACTGGGCCTGATAAACTTCTTATCTAATAGTTCCTGCAGCTGAACTTTCAGTTCTTTCAATTTAGTAGGTGCCATTCTGTAAGGAGCTTTGGAAACTGGCTGTGTACCCGGTAACACTTCAATGGTGAACTCAATCTCCCTATCAATCAAATCCCCTAGCAAATCATCTGGAAAAACATATGGGAATTCTCTGACTATAGGAATACTGTCCACATTAGCTTTAGTATTAGTAGGTATACTCAATATACACATAGATACCCTTTACACCCCTTTTTAATCAGTTTGAATGCTTTCATAAATGAAATCAGATATGGGGGAGGTACTACTCCAACTCCGTTAAACACAAATTCAGGTAAACCAGGTGGACGGAAAACAACTTGTTTCGTTACACAGTCTATGGTAGCATGATATTTTGTTAACCAGTCCATTCCCAAAATCACATCAAAATGATCAATGTTCAAAGGCAGTAAATCAATATACAAATGTACATCCCCAACAACAATCTCACATGCAGAATACACATAAGCACAAGTCATGGATCCCCCAACGGGTGAAGATACAGCTAACAGATAGTTCATGGGTTCCAGTGGTCTATTTAATTTCCGTGAAAAAGCATGCGAAACAAACGAATGTGTAGACCCCGAATCAATCAGAATGTATGCATTTTGAGCACAAATTGAGAATGTACCTGACACAACTGTCTCGGTATTCTGCACATCTCCCGGTACGAGTGCAAATACCCGGCCTTACCTTAAAGGCTCTTTTCCAGTAGCTTTGGGGTTGGGTTTCGGTGGAGCAGTTGATGCTGCGGCGCTAGCTGCAGCTTTATTGTTGCCTTGAGACGTGGAAGGGCAATCTTTGACCATGTGGCCCACCTTGCCACACCTATAACAAGCACTAGAAATTTTATAGCAAACTCCCTTATGCCTTTTTCCACATTCGAAGCAGGGTGGTATGGAACCACTTCCCTAACTAGAACTGTTTGTTGGCCCTGTATTCTGCTTTTTATTCAATGAACTATTCCGGCCTTTCTTAAACTTAAAGCCCCGTCTCTTACCGCGCCACTCAGTTGCTGGCGTTTCAGTCTGTTTTAATGCCTTGATGTTCGACTCAGCTATTATTGCTCAGTCAAGAACATCCACATATTTAAGCAGTTTCAAGACATTGATTCGATCAAGTATTTCGACATTGAGCCCGCCTTCAAACTTCCTGGCCTTTTTATAATCGGTGTCCACCATGTGTGGTGTATATCAGGCAAGTTCGGTGAATTTAGACTCATATTCTGCTACTGACATGGTACCTTGTTTCAACTGTTCAAACTCAGTTACCTTGCGGTCTCGGACACACTGGGGAAAGTATTTCTCAAAGAAAGCTTCCTTAAACTGAGCCCAAGTCATAGCATTATTGGTGTCACGGACGAGCATCCACCATCGTCTGGCCTCTTCTTGTAAAGTGAAGGTAGCCAGTAACACCTTGTGTGCCTCTGAACACGGAAACACTTCAAATAATTTTTCAGTTTCTAGAACCCATGCTTCGGCCTTTAATGGTTCAAGGCCTCCCTGAAATGATGGTGGTTTCATTTTGCTGAACTTCTGTGTCAAAGCAATTATATCATCATTAACATTTGGTTCCGGCTGTACTGGAGGAGGTGAGGGCTGTTGGTTCTATTGTTGCCTTAAGGCCTCAGTCAACAATTCAACTGTTCTTTATAACCTTGTCATTCTAGCCTCAGATGATTCAGATTCATTGGCATTCCTTACATTGTCCATTTCACTATATGCAATACAATAATCATAAACATAGGAAATTGCTTACTTTAGCACACTAGTACATTAGCACATATATTCATGTCATGGCCACACACACTTTTCAAGCTTATGCAATGCTCTAATTACTTTTCTAGAACATCCTATAGCTCATTTGGACACACGTGTGCGGTATAACTCATGCGTTGATATCGCTCTGATACCACTCTGTCACGACCCAAACCCGCCCCTATGGGTTTAGTATCGTAACTGACCAGTAATCCGTGGTTATCAAAGGCCTACTTAACAGTAATGACGGTAATACAGAGTAAGGGGCTGGCGGAAGCCAAATAGTAAATAAAAGATGTCCAATGAGCTGTGACAATATGTATGGAAAAAGACTTTTATGAACAAGCCACATTCAAAACCAAAACGTATATACATCATATACACAAACATTCAGGTTAGGGACCAAATCCCTTCACCATAACTATACAGTCAAGTCTTAAACATTTATTACAGAACAGAGACAATGGGTGAAACTGAGACACCCCAAAACAACTATAGTTTGAACAGACTCAGGACCTCGAGGTGAGACACAATGGTTGGCTTGACAAAACGAGAGCTTAACCAGACGCTCCTAGCATCGATCCGGTGCCTGAACACCTACATATAAATATAAACAGTGAGCTAAAACCCAGTGAATAACAGCTGTGTAAAGATGTTAAGAATGAATGTCCTTTCAGTAATTAAACAGTCATATCAGTCACTTAGAAACCATAGCAGTCATATGTGGCACATCCAATAGCAAAACAGTACAATAGGTCTTAACAGACCGAATAGTCAGTTGATGGCCATCAGAACAGTGTACAGTATTGGTTCCAAGTATTGGAACCGACAGAGATCTCGGTGACAGTAGCAGTACAATAACAGTACAGTAACAATAACAGTAACAATAAGTTCCTATGGATGCCACGAGTACAGTTCATAAAATAGGTCAAGCTTTCATTCAACAAACAGATTTTCTTCAGTAAACAGTACAGTTGATTGTTCAGAAATAATCATAATTGAACATATCTTTACAATATTGTTACTCACAGAATACTGGGCTACAGATAGGTTAATGAGCGTCCTTGAGTGCCAACCCTGCACAGTAATAAAATGAACACACACTAAGTTACACACTCGGGATTAGTGACTTAGTCCCTAACTTGACTTGGTGTGGTTCTACATCAATATCCTCATTAAGATGCCTTAAATATGGCCTAGAAATGCCTAGGATAAAATGAGGATGCAAAGATGTACTTTAAAACACTTTTCAAAATTTGTTGAAAACAGGGGTCTCGCTCGAGCATGGCTTTCTTTGCTCTAGCGAGCTTACCAAAACAGAGGGGTCGCTTGAGCGTAAACTCCTTCGCTTGAGCGGTATGTAAAAATGCAAAAGTACTGGTTTTTGAAAATCCCCGCTCGATGCTCACTCGAGCGTGAGGCACAGCTCTTCGCTCGAGCGTAGGTCTCGTCACTCAAGCGTGTGTCTACGTGCACCAAAATCCTGAGAGCTTGCAATCTACGCTCGAGCCAGCACTCCGTTGCTCGAGCGGAGCTCTGAACAAAAGATGGTCGCTCGAGCGTAGAAGCCAAAATCTGGGTTTTCCAGATTTGCCTTCAAAGCTCAAACTAAGCATTCAACACATCAAAACTCAATCTTTTGGGCCAATTTTCTGGAAAACACTTGGAAACCAACAAAATAACATGTTTTGAAGATCAATTTGTAAAACTAAGCCCAATGGTAAATCAATTGAACACAATTTCAATTAAAACTTGAAGAGCAAAACAAGAACATACTATGAATACAACATGCATGAGTTCCCATGAACTCTAATGCCCTAAAACATGATCAAATGCAAGTTTTAGCTCAAGAACATGGTGAATTCATGGACCTCTACTAAAATATGCACATGCATGTAAGGATTTCATGCAAAACAACTTCAAATTTCAAGAACATGTACATGCATGCATGAATTTACTCACAACTCAACACTTTAGACCACTTCTTGGATCTAAACACTAAATTACCATGAACCATGCAAGAAATAACTTAAATTCACAATTGAGAGGATGAATTCTTTACCTTAGGTCTTGAATTCTAAGTATAGAAGCTCAAATACACAATCTCTCTTCAATTTCTCTAATTTCAAGCAAAAACTTATTGAATCAACCTTGTACTTATTACCAAATTGCCATTGAGTGGCCATTTTCTACAACATTGTTTGGCACTTTCATACATCATTTTTCAGCCATTTTCTTAGACCAAATTTAAATTAAATTAAACCTACCATAAAATCACATAAATTCTAATTAGCATAAAATACCAATCAATTTCTGAATCGGTCGCTGATAAGGCTTTCAATTTGCAGTTCAAAACTTAAAACACGTACAGATCATTCAGTAATCAAACAGATAGAAATGCATTTAAAACAGCACACTTATGCAATCAATTCAGGATTTCATTCTAATCAATTGCTTATCATGCTCAGTCACAGTTTAACACTAATCAGAGCTGAGGGTTGTCACAGCGACAGTAGTCAGCAACGATAGTAGAGGTGGAGGCAAAGACGTCGGTGACGATAAAAGCAAAGACGTCGGTGGAGGTGAAAGCAATGGTGAAAGTAGAAGAAGATGCCAACAGTGGGGGCGGCGGTGGTCAGCAGGTTCTCTTTCATATATGTAAGCTTTCTTTCTTCCTCTACTGAAAGAGAGAGACACGTCTAATTTGTTAAAACATTTTATTGATTCTCTACATTTAAACAAATGTAGAGAGAGAGAGAGGGAGGGGGGGAGAGAGAGAGAGAGAGAGCATTGGAGTCAGGTGGTGTTCTTGGTTCTATTATTGATCCAAGTAGAAGCACAAGATGGGTTCATCAAAACCAGTGGATTTTTTTTTTTTTTCTTCAGATCTGAGTATAAAAACATGAGGGCAAAAATGGAATAAATAAAAATGTTCAGGACCTATAGGTAAAAGAGTCTCCATTAAGGACATGTTGGGTAATAACCTTTGAAAATAGGACTGGCCCGTAAAAATCTCAAAATTATATATATTGAACATGTCCCCAACATGTGACTCCCATTTTTTAAAAATTTGTGTATTCACGTGTACGTGTCATGTCCCGTGTCTGTGTCCGTCCTTCATACATGCCTACCAATAGAAAATACCCAAACATGGAAAAAGCCACTGAAACACAATTAAAGAACCACCCAGCTATCCTCGGCATTCTACTTCCTATAAACAAAATGATCTACCGTAGAGGCTATAACCAAAGAACCATTGCAAAAGCTTCCCGTTCTTCATGACCAAACAAAGGCTTGTAATTAGACAAAACCAAAAAATCTCCATAGAAATCTATTGATTTAGAGAGAACATTATTTTAGCCTTCTTGTCAATGCTTGCTAAAGTCAGCCTGATTCCCATTTCTCCTAAAGAAATTAAATAGATCCTACTGCTATTTATTAAAAGTTCAAAACTTTTATCAAAAATGAAATGCAGACAATTACACTTAACTTCTTCTGCACACTACTTATATATTATCAATAGGAACAACATGTGATATGGTCATTATATGCTTATTTTATATCCTTAATTTATACTGTGTTAGACCTATTTTACATGTTATTATTTATTTTTGTCTTTTTTTGTTTATTTTTATGTTTTTAGTATTCTAGAAATTTAATGGAAAATGCTAATAAATGAAAAAAATTGAAATCTACATGAGAAGAGATTTTAATATATAAATGGGTGCAACATTTCACAACAAGTTGTTTGGCTTAGTTGGTTGTCAAGTGGGTCACATGGTCTATTGTGGTCAAGGTTCAAACCTTGTTGGAACTTAGAAGTATATTTTCTTTTTATCAAACTTGAGACACCTCAAGTTCTCAAGTGTACCAATGCCGCGAAGCACAAGATCACAACCCAACCCAGGAACTTCTCCAGCATTTAGAACTCAACATGAGTCACCTCTCAGCTAGGAGAGATCTTTGGATGGAATTCAAACTTCAATAATTTATTTTTATCTTTTAGAGGTTAATCTTTTTAGAACTCTACAACTTCTTTATGTAGGTATTTTATTTTTTCCTATAAACAGAGAGGTAGACAACTCCAAGAAGAGGGGAGATTATTAGGTATTATTTTATTTTTAGTTCTTTTTCTCTTCATATGTTTGGAGAGTGTTTCAAATATTGAAGAAGGAGAAGAAGAGTTTCGATTATTAATGCAATGAATTCAAATAAGTATTTTTCAATTATTGCTTTTAATTTTAATATGAACATGTTAGGCTAATTTATTTGCTGGGGTTAGGATGAGAGAGGCTACTAAGGAGGTCAAGAAAGTAGTGAGAGAGGCTAAGTTAAAAGCTTATGATGACCTATACACTAGACTAGATAGTAAGGAGGGAGAGAAGAGGGTATACAAACTTGCTAAGATACGGGAGAGGAAAATAAGAAATTTTAATCAAGTTAAGTGCATAAAGAGTGAGGATTCTAAGATATTAGTGAAGGATGAAGAGGTTAAGGAAAGATGGAAGAATTATTTTGAGAAACTATTAAATGAGGAACATGGAGGTACGGCAATAGGGGAAGAAATAGCCAGTAATACGATAAACCAATACTATAGGTTCTATCGCAGGATTAGAAATTTTAAAGTGGAGATTGCACTTAAGAAGATGAAATCAAATAAGACTTTAGGACCCGATGATATCCCTATGGAAGCTTGGAAGTGTTTGGGTAAAAAGGGAGTTACTTGGTTGATTAAGTTATTTAACAAAATTTTGTTGACTAGGAACATACCAGATGGATGGAGGAAGAGTATTTTAGTGCCAATCTATAAGAATAAAGGTGATGTCCAAAATTGCAACAACTATAGAGGAATCAACCTAATGTGTCATATAATGAGAGTGTGGGAGAGGGTGATGGAACGCCGATTGCGAGATATAACAGAGGTGTCAGAGAATCAATTTGGGTTTATGTCTAGCAGATCAACAATGGAAGCGATCTATCTTTTGAGGAGAGCAATAAAAAAGTATAAAGAAAAGAAAAGAGACATTCATATGGTATTTATCGACCTTGAGAAAGCATATGATAGAGTGCACCGGGATATAATATGGTGGGTGTTAGAGAAGAAAGGGATAACAAAAGGTTACATTGATGTGATTAGGGACATGTATGAAGGGGTGGTGACCACTATTAGATCGCCAACTGGAGAGACAAATGAATTTCCTATCATTGTAGGGTTACACCAAGGATCTACCTTAAGTCCTTATCTTTTTGCTTTAATTATGGATGAGTTGACGAGAAATATTCAGGATGACATGCCATGGTGTATGCTTTTTGCAGACGAACTTGTGTTGATGCATCAACTATGTTCTCTAGATACTTGTAAAGGCTTTAAAGTTTCACCATTGTTCCAATGTAAACTAAAAGACCATCACGTAGTCAAATCAAGCATTTTGACTCATAGAAATTTAGAAACATTATTCAACTCAACCCAACAAGCTTTTGTCCTAATTACTTGGGGTAGGCTACATAGATCCATTTCCTTCAATTGCTTCTCGTCACAGTCATATCCTTAGTTAAGTTCAAGATAGCCATGTCCTTTCATATCACCTCAACCTAAGTTCTCCTAAACTTTTCTCTATTTCTTTTATCACCCGCCACGTGGATCAAATCACTTTTTACAGACACATTAATCACTTCTAACTTCTTTTTTAATGGATTCATTTCTTATTTTATCTTTGATTAGAACATTGCTCATTCATCTCAGCATTTTCTTTTTTTCTTTTTACTTATTTTTTTTTTTTATAAATGTAAGTGTACTAAAAAGGAGTGTTAGAAAGGGCGTAATTTTGTTCACACAAATTATTCCCTCTACACATTCTCATTCTAGCTATACTCATTTTTTAACATGTTTTCTCTTTAATAGTCCAACATTCAAATACCATATATTGTAGTAAGGTCTTATAGCAACCCAACAAAATTTCCCCTTCTATTTAATAGGAATCTTGTAATCACACAACACCCTGATGCACTCCACCTCATGCACTCCTTCCTAAATCTATAGATCACATCCTCCTCATTTCTCCATCTTTTTAAACAATTATCCAAGATCTCGAAAATGTTACCTCATACTCGTCAAGTTCTACTTTACTCCATCCCCATTATAGTTTTGCTAAAATTGCACTCTATATATTTTTAATCTTACTTAACCTATGCTCTTAGATTCTAAAATATTTCTCCATAACTCTAGCTTAAAGTTCACTTATTCTCTTGTTTTGTCAACCAAGATTGTATCACAAACAAATAACATACACCAAAAGATATCTTCTTGAATGTTACTAGTTCATCTTGTAACAGAATATTTTGTATTAACAATTTTTGTGGACAAAATTTGGTTGTAATGGATTGTCTTCGATGTGTGCACGTATTTCGATCATTTGTCTTACCCTAAGAAGCACTGACACATCTAAGAAGGTAATGTGTTGTGTCGACACCGACAAGACATGACACTCATCGGACACTTCCCAACACTTAGGCACACAAGAAACACGTTACAAGTTTGAATAAAATAATTTGGAATAAAATGACGAAAACAAAAACAATATAAATTTATACCAATTTTTCTCTTTTAGACTTTAAAATTTATTATCTTTTAGATATGCATGACATATAATTATTTATCCTTATATATGACATAATAAATATATAAAATTATATATTTTGCATGTGTCCTCTACGTTTCATGTCCTATACTTTTTGAAAATTTGCATATCATATCTATTTTGCATCACATGTCCATGTTCATGTCCATACTTCTTAAGCCTTACCCAACCAGTTTGGCACACCGAGTTCAAAGCTTTGCTCCATTACCCGCTCAAGTGAAGCTTGCATTTATGTTTTGTTGCATAAAGTTTCTCAAAAATAGTGTTTGAAAAAGATACAAAAACCTTTTATTGAAAAACATGGTCAATATGGAGTCAGCTACGCAAAGCAATCAGTCTCTTTGGGATGCAATTGATCACTCTTTCAGCATAAGAAAGTGCTCAAAACACGATCGATCGCCATTTAATCTCTCTTTTAACAGAAGCAAGAGATCAACACGCGATCGATCCCTAAGCAATCACTTGGCAAAAAATTTGGTACAGTAGACAGCGATTGATCCATTTATGATGTGATCAATCGCTCCTTAAGTGCGATCAATCGCCTGTATAGTTTTTCACAAATTCTTTGTTAAGTTGGTTTTAAAAGTTGTTTTATATAAATACATCCCCTCATCCTATTTTTCAGTATTATAACTATTGTTTTTCATAGCCAAATTCTGAAAACTCAACAACAATTCTTAGCAATAAATCTGATGTTCGTGAGAGAATATTCTTGAGTTAGTTTTCTAAAAACCCTTTAAAAACCTTGCATGTCTTTGCATTGTTCATTTTACAGCCAAGGCCGATAGGGTAATCGGAGCCATTCAAGAAAAAAGATCGATACCTGGAGTTTTGTGTGTCCCTCCATATATCTATACACAAAATGAAAAAACTTGCATAAAGAAAATATAGGAAGTCTAGTCCCTTGTTTTCAACTCCATTACAGAACCAGAAAAGTTCTAAACAAAAACTCACACATAAATATGTAAAATAAATAATTCTATTCCCGGTCAAAATAACTCCACTTGTATAGATAATTCTTATTCCCACCTCACACATAAGTTCTAACCAAAATAAAAACACTTGCATATGTATTTTGTTCATTAAATAGATTTGATTAAACAATTGTTCCTACATTCTGTATTCTGTTCATTAAACATTTCATCAAACAACCAGTGGGTACGCGAAATCCTATTGTATAATCACTTAAAAGATTCTAATTCTAGGATTTGAGGAGCTAGTTAATCTTTTCTAATTTAAACTATTTTGGGCCATTTTTTGAATTAATTTTCAAGTAGTTCTTCACTGTTTTTGGGTATATTTCAGGTCCAAAATTTATGAAATTATTTAAATATGAAATTATTTTGAGTTTTGTGTTTTTAACATTCACATTGTAATTTGAAGTAAAATCACAAGTTGACAACAAATCTGAAGTTCAAAATTTGAAGTTAAATTACAAGTTGTTGACAATGATATATTCACAGTTTCTTAGTAACAAATTTCTATGTTCTCATTGACATCAAGTCATTAACTTTTCAATTACCAGGTTGGAAACAAAACACACACACACACACACATCCCCCACAAAAAAAAAAAAAAAAAAAAAAAACAGAGTGTTAACTCCTATTAATCCCAAAAAAAACAAATATATTGCATTTGACAAAAAACTTTACTTGAACAACCAACAATTCACACAAATAACCCAGAAAACTCAAAATCATAGTTCTTATACCAACAAATTAACAAATGAAAAACCCAGAAATCATCACCATCATCATCAAACAATAAAATAGAAGAAAGAAGATTAGCCTAATTTGAAAAAACCCCAAATCAATGAGAGAGGAATTAGAACTGCTATCTGCAAAACCAGATTTTAAAGATAGTTTTATCAATTGCTTTCAATTGCTAGTTTTATCAATTAGCTTAAAAATAGTTTTATCAATCGCGTACCCACTCCATCAAAAAGGAATTTGTGATTAGGTTGAGAACACAGAACACAGGTTGAAAAGAGAAGAAGAGAAAAGAAGAATACCTTCCAATCGAGGCTTCGATCGTTGCTCATCGCCACTGTTGCCGATCGCCGCTCGTCCCTCGCCGCCACTGTCGTCGATCTCCGATCGTGGCTCACCGCCGTTCAAGTGAGAGAGACAAAGAGGTATTTGTGTGTGTGTGTGTGTGTGTGTGTGTGTGAGAGAGAGAGAGAGAGAGAGAGAGAGAGAGAGAGAGAGAGAACCTAGGGCAACAAAAATGACTTTAAATGAAAAAATTGGGGACGAGACAGAGGGGAGAAGGAGGAAAATAGGTGGGTCGGTCGAGTCGGGTCCGAGAATGAAATTGGTGGATTGTCCGCCACCTGACCTGAAACCACGAAATTGAAAATTTAAGATCCGTATCCATCCATCACGTGTCACACATTCACCCAAAACACGTCGGGTCAGGTCGTGTTTGTCGAGTCGGCACATCCGCTGTCCAGCCGTAGTAGCCACTCTGATAATGGAATTATTGTGCTATCATTTTGGAGAAAATTTTATTTAATATGCATGTTGCGTAATTAAATAGGATGGACATAGTTTGGATTGGTTCGATTTAAAAGTAAATCAAGATTAAATCATTATTTATGATTTCAAAAAATTAAATCATTATTTATGATTTCAAAAAATTTGGAACTAAATCAAACCAGGAGAATCTCGAAACTAAACCATAACCAAACTAATAAACCACAGTTCTATTTGATTTAGAACCGCGATTTTAAAAACTATTGTCATCATTTAATAATTGTTTAAGTAATTGTTCACAACTAAGGCCTAGTTTGGGATCTTCCAAAAAAAGATAAAAAGACAAAAAGTTACTAAAAAAATTAAAAAGTTATCACTATTCACCAAAACAAAATTATTAAAAAATTATTTTTATACAAAAAAAGTACAACTCACTCTGCCGTGAGTTTCCTTTTGCTGACTTGGTGAGAATAAATTACACAGGCAGAGGCAAGCTTAAGGACGGCGTTGTTCGGGCCGTGGGGGTTTTGATAATTTGAATCGTTTAATGTGTAGAACTCGTCGAGTACTATATGGCTATTAAAAATCACATTGATCGGATATCTCTGACTACATGATCAAATCTATTTTGCACAAAAAAAATGGATGGTGTTATAGTAAACGGTTGAAAAAAAATTAATCCGATCAGACAGCTATCGATATCCGATCAATGTATTTTTCATAAGCATATAGTACTCGACGAGTTCTACACATTGAACGGTTCCGATTAGCAAAAAGGGACCCGTGGTGGGCCCCCATGGGCTGAACAACACCATCCATTCAATGCCTGAAAATAAGGGAATCATCTTTTTAGGCTACAGGTTGCACGCTATCCCTTACCTCATCCCACTGTACAACCTATTTTATTCCAATCTTCCCCTATATACTAATTTATACAATTTTTTAATACACATTTTTTTCGTAAAAAGTCAAAAAGTTATCCCAAACAACCATATTTTTTCCCTTAACTTTTTAGTCCAAAAAGTCAAAAAGTGCACTTATTTAGGACACTCCAAACAACCCCTAATTCTACCATTGTACAATAACCAACTTGCAAACGGTTTAGTTCAGTTTTAAATCAGATTCATAACTATAAATCATTGATTGGATCATTAAGTATGATTTGCCTATTTTAAGAACCAACACCAAACCATACATTGAGAAAACCAAACGAAACTATGCGGTTTGGTCTATGTCACGTCCCAATTTTCAAAAATTAACTAGGCCTAAACTAATTAACCTAAGCATAAAGTTTTTAAGTGAAAAGTCCATTTATTACTTAAGTCATTCTCAAAATCACTTTCTTAGCCAATTCTCATTTAATTATGAAATTTTGGTTTACCTCGTAAAATGTGCCTGTTATCCGTTTCTTAAATTTAAGCAGAATTTAAGTGACAAAAGAAATGTTTTGGGTTAATTGACTCACCACAAAAGCTATGATTCCTCTCTACTGAGTAGTGTTCGGGGTTCTAACCCGCAAATAGTTGAATCTATTATCTCTGTAAGTCTACTAGACCACAATATTGGCTATAAGCCTATAATCCGGGCCAAACTCGTAAAATCAATAATACCAAGACGCACCCGAAAATCAACTACGTACAAATAAAACTCCAAAATTAATTTTTTAACACTTAGTCATAAACTCACTTTTACACCTCAAATATTTTCCAACACTTAGCCATTTTCTCAACAATTCCTCATGACCTTTGAATTTGGGTTTAACTGTGATTGGTTTGGTGTTGTACATGGATCTTTTATCTAGTTATTAAGAATATCACATCTTGAATAGAGTTCTGGTAAAATTGAAAGTATATTCATAATCATTCAAATTTTTTATTTTTTTTTTATCTTCATGATCACAAGAGAGAAGACCTAGATTTTAATATTGCATCATCTATACACAACTATGAACATACTTAACATTATTTTATTATTCACATGAATGGATATAGAGAGAAGTATATCGAACTAAAAATTAGTTTGAGACCAAATCAAACTGTAGCAATAAATTTTACTCTCGCAGAAGAAATTGATCCAAATCAAAAGTCGACCTGACAGAGAAGAGTGTGCAAAAGATGATAGGGTTTCGGCTTGAATTTTGATTGAATGTCTACCACAGAACTTGAAACTTGAACTCAAAATCTGCAAACCTAACAATGCACAGAGAGATCATAAATGATCCAAAATCAGAGAGAGTGTGATAAAGTTGAAGACTGAGAGACCGATAGAGAGATTGTGTGTGTGTTTGTGTGAGACAGAGAGAGAGAGAGAGAGAACAAGATTGAGAGAGAGATTCATAACGCTCGAGTTCTTCAGATGACCATGAGGCCAGTCCCGGTCTCAGTCTCGGTCTCGATCCCTCACTCCCTCCTTTTCATGCATTTGATATTAAATTTTAAATCTTATTTTAAACAAGAATAATTAAAGTGATTTTTTTTTACAAATGATCCATTTTAAGGTCAAAATCGTCATACAATTTATTTTATGTTAGTTAATTTGTATATTGTTTGAAATATAGTAGTCATCTTTTTTAATGAATAATGTTAGAACTTTTTAAATTATAAAGTTATATTTAGTTTGATTTTTAGTATCTATATTTTTTTAAAAAAAATTCTAAAAAACTAAAAATTAAATTGGTGAAAAAAATTAAAAATACATTGATTTTATATAATTTTATCCTTTGAGAGTAAATAATTTTTTTTGATATTTATTTTCTTTAAATTAATTTATATTTTTTTAAAAGTCAAATATAACAACAATTTTGATGTCATTATTAAACTAACCCATTAAATCAAAAAAATCTACAATTCAAAACATTTCATATATTAAACATATCGATTACACATTAAAAACCTAATAACCATTCATTTCATGATTATCATTCAAAAATATATGTCAACAACAAATACAACCATCTATTATATGATAACCGTACAAAAATATCAACAAAAACAACCACCCATTACGTGATCATCATCTAAACACATACTAAAAATTAATTTGGTAAAAAAATAAAAATGTAAAAGATTTATCATTTTTATATAATTTTAAAAATAATTTTTTGATATTTATTTTGTCAAACTAGTTTATATTTTATTAAATTGATGATTTTATCCTTGAAATGGAGCTATAGTACTTTCAATTGTCTTTATTTAAAACGAAATTCAAAATTCAATATCAAATGTATCACAATTAAAAGGTCAATAACCAAAGTGACACAGGTTCTAAACTACCGGGACCGTTAGTGTAATTCGCCCATATAACTATATTCGTTTATATTTTGTGTCGGTATTTCATTGCCAACCAACTATAATTTTTGTAATATAATATTAATAGTTTTTACAATTAAATTTTATTTCAATTAAATTAAAATTATTATTCATATTAAATGTGGGGTAAAATTGAAATAACATCTACTATGATGAAGTAATGAATATTTTGAAAATAATTTATAAAAAATAAGACACAATTGTCTAGGTTAAAATTTGATAGGACTCAATAGTAATCTCAGGAATAAAATAAGATTTATTGATTATTTTCCCTTTAATTTTTTGTATATTGAATTTTTCTTCATTATAAAACAACAAAATTATATTTTATTTTTTTGAGCCTTTGTAATGATTTCTTGTTATTTTAATAATTATATTCAACAAATTTTGTGTGGATACTAGAAAAAAATTTTAAAAAAATTGTAAACATTTTACTATTTCATTAACAATTTATTTTTTTGGCAGGACTCAACTTGAAATTTCGCTTAGAGCCCACCTTATTTCTCGTCTATTTTACTTAATGAAAATAAGTAAATGATTTATATTGAAAATAAATTAAAAAATTAGAATTTAAATTAATAAAGTTAAAAAAATTAGAATTTATTTGAGAGAAAATTAGTGAAACATTCAATTTTTTTTTATTAGCTAAGGTCCCTCAATATTTTCACAAAGAAAATTCGACACAGAGAAATTTTGCCCGACTTATAAAAATTTTGACCAACTTAGAAAATTTTTGAAATTTCTCTGATACAATCACAGAGAAATTTCGAAATTTCTCTATGAAATCAAATAAATTTTTCTGTGAAAATTGAAATTTCTTTGAGTTAAGGCAAAATTTATTTGAGTCGGACAAAATTTCTTTGAGTCAAATTTTTTCTGTAAAAATGTTGAGAGACATCAACTAGTATGGAAATATTGTATGTCGTTTATCTTATAAAATCTTAATATTATGGACCTTAAAAATAATTCCCCTTTATTTTGTTATAAGAGTCCAACTTTGAATTTGTTTATAATTTTTTCAAAAAATTATGATTTTATAGTTTAATTTTTATATAATTTATCATTAATGTGAGGTTACTTTTTTAAACTTACAATGTAATGAAATTTTTCCAAAAAGAAACAAGGGGATAAATCTTTTTTTTTTTCTTGCTCTTTGATCAAATAATAAAAAAAGGTTATCATATTTTTGCACCATGTTCTCTACTTTTATACGAACTATAATTTTTTTAGTTCGTATAATTCAACTCATTTAGAGGTGATAAATTAGGATTTGGGATAGATGCTATCCCTTCTAAACACAATATCGTGTTGTGAGTCTTCCAGGATGTGTTTCAAATTTATTTTAATAATTCAAACCATTCATGGTGTATGGTTTGTTGAGAAGGTCATCTATGAAAAAAATCAAGTTAATTAGACATTTGTTACCCACAACATGACCACGTATATGTTTAAAAAAAATAAACGATTAACATGATTTTAATAATTTTTTAAGGTTATTATTCAGTTTGATCATGGAGTTATACTTATCCGATTAAATTTATTTTTTATATGAAGGATATACTTAACGAATTCTATAATATAAACGGCTTAAATCAACAAAATATGATCCGAATAAACTACACAGAGCATGATAGCATGGGTGCTGTCACAACACCCACCCCAAATCCAATAAATTAGGTGGATGTAGTAATTTTTTTTTATTCACAAATGTATTTCATTTTATATTAGAGGAAATTAGGGAGACATCACTTTACAAATTTATGTAAGAGTTTAAGGATACTAACAATTTTCATTCAAGTTAAGAGTTTAAGGACACTAACTGATGATACAGCGTGTTCCAGATGGAATGGGTCGGATTGATCCACGCTTCCCAAACCGGTGTCCAATGTACCAAGCCCACAGAGAGACCTGCACAAGAGTTCAACGGGGAACGGGGAGTTCCCTAGCGAACCCTCCGACGAGCAAGTTAGAAAAAGAGATGGAATGTAGAGATAGATTAGTGATTGAAATCTTAACCTTTTCCTTGTCTTCGATGCCTGCTTATATCCTCTGCTAATCATTTCATTGTTCCTTCCGACCTATCACATTGGCCGAAATTTTATGCTCTAGCTTACCTTGCTCATGGTGAAGCCGTTCTATCCCGACAGGGAGGGGTTATCGCAATAAATGCTGTAAGGAACTCCATTAATGGCTGATGTGAAGTGCAATAACTTTGCAGGATCTTTGTCTGCTTATGTGGCTTGTCCTTCTCTTGCCACGTGTTTAGATGTCATTGGTTCTTAATGCCACGTTGAGCTCCAGCAACGTTGAGCTTTGGTATTTGAATTATGTATTGGGCTCTAAGTGGTGGGCTATATCCTTTATAGGCTTACCCATGTCAGTAGTCCCCCATTCCCAAGTGCAGCTTTAGTCTAACGAAGGGAATAATGAAGAAAACGAGGGTTGTGAGAAACCGACGAGGCGAAGACCGACTAAGAGGTGGGCCGACGGCGAGGGGTGAACGAGCGGGGGAACCGACCGTGAGGAGGGCCGACCGTGAAGGGTGACCGAGTGGAGGGACAGACCGTGAGGAGGGCTGACCGCGAAGGGTGACCGAGTGGAGGGAGAAGTGGAGGTGCGCGGGGCTCGAGGAGTGACAGGGCACGTGGTGATTTGAAGTGGAAAAGACATGTAGGGGAAGGGGGCAGTGGATCGTAGTCATACACGTGGCGGAATCCCGTAATGGGGAGGTTAGGCGTTGGGCAAGAAACGAAGGGATAGGTTAACATAGGGCGTTGAAAAGGCGATTTTGGCAAATTTTTGAAAATTTTCAAACTGGCAACATTTAATCGTGACCCTTAGAATACAGGCAAGCCTTGGGCTTTTGGTGTTATCCGCTTTACCTATCTTTTTTCAAAAAACCAAAATGTTCCAAAAGTAAACTCCTTCGTTTCCAGTGATACATCTCTGCAACATTTTGTGAACTACCTTGTACCAGCGTTTGAAGCCATACACAGGCATACTAGAGAGATGGCTCGAGAGGATGTGCCTATCATTAGACTAAATGTGTTGGGGGACGACAATGCGGTGGACCTGGCGGAGCAATACAGGACCGAGAAGCGAGCAGAGAGTGAGGGGGAGCCGGCAGGGCAACCTCGCTCATCCACGTTGATAGCGGCTGCGAAGTCGATCAGTCAGGTAGAGCCAGATCACTGGCACACGAAGGCCGACAAATCGACCTTTACTATGGAGGAGTTGGAGGACATGCGTGAGAAGTATCAGATTCCCGCGGAAATAGAGTTAAAACTGCCGACATCAAATGAGAGGCCATCTGATGCTCGACCGGGGGAGTTTGCCCTCTACGAAGAGGCGTTAAAGGGGGGGTTGAGGTTGCTGCTTCCCCGGATAGTAGTGGACGTGTTGAATCGGCTAAAGGTGGCTCTGGGCCAACTGATGCCCAATGCGTGGAAGATTGTATTGGCATGTGCAAGTGCGTGGCCGTGGGCGAACGAGGGGGCTGCAATGACAGTGGACGAGTTTTTTGCATGTTACAAAGCTTCGGGCCAGCAAGAGACTTGGGTCACTTTACAAGCGGCGGCAGGGAAGGGTCTGGTAGCAGGGTTGCCGTCGTCAATGAAGGGGTGGAGGCCGCAGTGGTTCTATATGTTAGCCAACGGGGGAGTGGGAGTGCACACAGTATAGAGGGTGCCAACCAAGTCAGTGGAGCCAAGGTTGGAGGCAGAGGCAGAGGAGAGGGTGAAGAAGGTGAAGGCATGGAGGGAGAAGGAGGTGCCAAGTGGGACGACCTTGTTCAACCCTCAGCCTTATTTGCCTCGGGGCTAGGACTGCAACTGACCGGTGGGGACCTCGCGCCAGCAGAATTGGAGGCGAGGAGGAAGGCGCAGGAGGCAGAGGATAAGACGATTTTTGCCAAGGCTGATAAGTACAAAAAGTCACAGTCAGGCCGTCCACCGAAACCGATCACTAGGGAAAGAATCCGACCGCACCTCAAGCCGCTGAGGGAAAAGGACTTAGGCAGTTTTAAGCCACGACCGCCCCCAGTGGATCCATTGAAGGAAAGAGGCAACAAGGAGGTGGAGGCTATGTTGAAGAGAAGGAAGAAGAAGAGGGTGGACAAGGGTGAGGAGGGGCCAGCATTGAAAAAGATGAAGGAGGGGATGACAGAGGAGACCCTCGAAATGGAGCTGGAGGGGACGACAAAGGGGATGGAGAGTACCCTGGGCCCCGAAACACAAGTAGAAGGTGGGGCGACTAGCCCTGAGCAGGGGGCAGAACAACAACCCAAGGGGGTTCCTGAGCCCCAAGGAGAAGGAGAGAGGGCCAGGTTGAAAACCGCTATTTACCACGCTCCAACAGTGTTCGGGCGACTGGAGGGAGAAGGAAGCGAAGCCAGGACTGCTGCCGATCGGCTTTTGGGGGTAATAGAGGACGCGGTCGTGCGTTCGATGGCAAGTTTCACAGAGGCCGAACTGCTAAAGGGGCTATATTCGGCCCAGATGGAGGCGACGGCCTTAGCAGGAGCTTTACTGAACAAAGTAGCGCGCGCAAAAGGCGAAGTTAAGTCACTGGAGGCAAAGCTGGAGGAGGTGAAGGCCCAGCTTGAAAGTTTAAGGAGGGAGACCGGAGATGGAGGAAAGCCGCGTAGAGCGCGTGTGTTAGGGGGCTGGAGTATGCCCCAAACGCCAAGAAGATGGAGGTGTTGGCGATGGTGCAGGGCTATTCAGCAGACCGTGCAAATGCAGAGCTGCTCCCGACCAAGTTAGAGCTAGAGACGGAATGCCGCAAGGTGGTGTCACTCGAGTTCCAATTGGCTGGCGAGCAGAAAAAGCTGGAAGAGGCCCTGAAAGCCTGCACCGTCGCCAACAAAAGGTGGGATGAGGCCATGGTCTGTAATGAAGATCTACGCGTTTAGTCGATCAAAGAAAAGGAAGAAGCAGATCAGAAGATTGCTGAGTTGGAGAGGACACTGGAGAACGAGCGGGCCAAGTCAGTGGCTGAGAAGGCAGGGTTGGAGAAGACCTTAGAAAAGAAGAGGGCCAAGTTGGCATCTGAGAGGGCGGCGTACCCTGACCTATATGTTGCAGCAGTAGAGCAGTTCAAGGGGTCCGCCGACTTTCAGATGGCCATTGATGCCGCTATCGCCAGCAGCTTAGCGAGAAAGGGGGATAGGGGGCTGGCCCGTCGGGAGCGACCGCTGGAAGTAGGAGTGAAGAGGAAGTGATCCAGAGCTTCTAGCGGTCGGACTTCTACAAGCATGAGATGGCTAAGTTCTGGGACAGCGGCTGGAAGACTTTTAATTGTAAAGCAGAAGAGCTGTTCCCAGACTTGGACTTCAACAATATGAGAATAGATGAAGACGATGTAGCCCAGACCCCCCTAGACGAGGGGGTTGACGAAGAAGACCTTGCCTCGAGCGAGGATGAATGATTGATGTAAATGAAATTTGTAAATAAAAGTTTTGTTGTTGTTGTTGTTGTTGTTTTTTTTTTTTTTTTGGTCGTGTAATTTCTGTAGTGAATTTATGTGTAAGTTTGTAAATAAAATAATGAGTTGTGCTTTTTCATGCTGTTGTTTTTATTTCTTGTAAAGCTGAAAAGAATGAGAATGGGCATTTAAATAAGGCTTGTGTATAAATCGTAGTAAAAGTTGAGAAGTAGGGAGCCAATCTAACTTGTGAGAAAACTATGACGCAAAGAATGTTAACAATAAAAGCGTTGAAATGTAAAGGTATTAAAGTGTAAAAGCATGGACCTGGATTTTAATTAAGTATAGCAACTATGCTATAATCATGAAGTTGCAAGAATGGCCTTGGCCGAACTCTTCATTCGTGCTCAGTTTGGCTTAAGCTATATGTAACTTAGTCTGGCTGAGCCCTTCGTGCTCAGTCTGGTTGAGACTTCAAGTGACTCAGTCTGGCTGAGCCCTTCATGCTCAGTCTGGCTGAGGCTTTAAGTAACTCAGTCGGGCTGAGCCCTTCATGCTCAGTCTGGCTGAGGCTTTAAGTAACTCAGCCTAGCTGAGCCCTTCGTGCTCAGTCTGGCTAAGGCTTTAAGTAATTCAGTCTAGCTGAGGCTGCAAGTAGGGTGCTATTGAAATACCACGTAGATAATTGAGAGACAGGATCGTTGTCATTTAAAGCGTAGCCCATTGATCACAAATTTACACCATGTGAGAAAAGGACAAAAACATCCAAGTGTGTAGATTGTCAAAAAGAACATACAACAATTGATCAATACAAAAATAGGGCTTTTATTGAAAATAGCGCTTCAAGTGCTCGGCGTTCTATGGATGGGGGAGATCTCGACCTTCCATGTCCTGAAGTCGATAAGTGCCCGGACGAGGTCTGGCCTTAACAACGTAAGGTCCCTCCCACTTGGCTGCCAGCTTGCCCTCAGCTAGATTTTTGGTGGCAAGAGTTGTTTCGCGTAAAACAAGGTCCCCCACGGCGAACTCCCTTGGTCGGACTTTGCGGTTGTAGTGTGTTCTCCTTTTCTGTTGATATGAGGCCCGCTTGACAGCAGTGGTCTCTTGGAGCTCTTCAATCAGGTTTAGGTCTGCCCGACGCAGTTCTTCAGTTAGTTCTGGATTCGGGTGCAGAACCCTTAGGGTAGGCAGGCCGATTTCTACTGGGATGACCACCTCAGCACCGTATGTTAAGCGAAAGGGGGTCTCCAGTGGGGGTTCGGGCGGTAGTGCGGTAGGCCCAGAGTACGTTTGGTAATTCCTCAGCCCAGAGTTCCTTAGCAGCTTCCAACTTAGTTTTGACTATCTTCAGAAGAGAACAGTTTGTAACCTCAACTTGGCCATTGGCTTGGGGATGACCTGGGGAAGAGAAACATGGCTGGATTTGAAGTTCTGCACAAAATTTCCTGAACTTGGCATTGTCGAATTGTTTGCCGTTGTCAGAGACGATGGCTTGAGGGATGCCAAATCGGCACACGATCGACTGCTAGATGAATCTGGTTGTGTTCCACTCGGTAATTGTGGCGAGGGGTTCCACCTCCACCCATTTAGTGAAGTAATCAATGGCGACGATTGCGGATTTGGTTTGGCCTCGGCCGGTGGGCAATGGGCCAACTAAGTCGATCCCCCATTTGGCGAATGGGTAAGGACTGCAAAGTGTGATCAGTTCTGTAGGAGGAGCATAAGGGATGTTGGCAAAGCGTTGGCACTTATCACATTTAAGCACGAATTCGGTGGCATCTTGATTGAGGGTAGGCCAGAAGTAACCGGTGCGAAGTATTTTGTGGGCTAGTGACCAGGCACCCGAATGATTACCATATACACCCTCGTGGACTTCCCTCATCACGTAGGTCGCTTGAGTAGGATTGAGACATCTCAGGTATGGTCGTGAAAAGCCACGTTTGTACAAGAGGCCGCTGATAAGAATGTAGTTGGACGACCAGGCCCTGACTTTGGCAGTCTGGTGTTTGTTGACAGGCAATTCCCCATTTGTCAAAAATAGCAGGATATCTACCGCCCATGGAATAGGTTCATTTTGGAGGAAGTGGACTTGCTGCTGTTGTGGGGAAATGGCTGGGTGGGCCAGGTATTCCAAGCGGACGCCATGGCTGAGGTCTGACTGGTCGGCAGAAGCTAATTAAGCCATTTCATCTGCCTTGGAGTTTTCTGTCCGAGGGATGTGCTTGATGCGGAAAGTGTTGAAGAGGCGAGCAAGGAGGAGTGCAATATCCCTGTAAGCTCACATTGTGTCTTTCTTGGCATCGAATTCCCCCGTAATTTGTCCGATAATGAGCTGGGAATCACTGAACACCTAGATATGGCTGGCTAGGCAGAGACCTGCTATCAATGCCTCATATTCAGCCTCATTATTGCTTGCATCGAATAAGAAACGGAGAACACACTTGAAATAACCACCCTCGGGGGCAGTGAGGATGAGACCAGCCCCACTGCCTTCTTTGCGGGATGATCTGCCGACCTTGAGGGTCCAAGAGTGGGGGTCTTCTGCCTCAGTGTGGGATTGCTGGGACAGGAGGGCCGTGGTTAGAGTGGGAATAGTGAATTCCTGGATAAAATCGACAATAGCCTGCCCTTTGATCGCCGTTCGAGGTCGGTAAGAGATGTCAAATTGGCTGAGCTCGGCTGACCATTGCATAAGTCTGCCAGACAGCTCTGGTTGTTGCATTATCTTCTTCAAAGGTTGGTCAGTGAGGACCACTATGGAGTGGGCTTGGAAGTAAGGACGGAGTCGTCTTGAGACAGTGACCAAGGCCAATGACATTTTTTCTAGCAATGGGTAGTTCTGTTTTGCGCCCCTGAGAGCCCGGTTAATGTAATAAACTGGGCGCTGTACTGAACCGTCCTCCCTGATGAGGGCTGCATTGACTGCGGTGCTCGATACGGCTAAGTAGAAAAAAAGGGGCTCACCCATGAGCGCCTGGGAAAGTAAGGGGGGGTTGGCCATGCACTGCTTCAATTGTTGGAAAGCCTCTTCGGATTTGGTCGTCCATTCGAAGGCCTGCCAAAGAAATTTGAAAAGGGGGAGGCTGTAGACGCGCCCCGCGTGAGGGCCTCACCCCACAGTTCGGGCTCAATTTGTCACGGTTCTTAATTTGAACCAAAGAGTCCAAATCCGGCAAATCGTTTTGAGAAAACAGATTTTTAGAAAAGAAGTGCCAAACATGGACTGCTTTGCCAGATACAGAGTCGCCACCTAAATATTTTATTTTGGGGAATTTAGGAAACCCTGACTCGTTTGCCTAAGGCCACGTGTCCGTCATCACCAAAGTTGCCTCGGCTCGGGAACTTGGGTACGATTGGGGAAGGTCAGCTATGAGCACCCCCGCTCGCCCGATCAAAGATCGGCCTCTACTAATCATGATATCTTGTTTTGAAAACATTAAGTGCTCTTATTCCGGTTATTAGCCTAGATTTACTACGTGATGCGCAAAGCAAACAAGTATAGACTAAGTCGCCTAAATTGGAACAAAACATTTCATGTTTGTTTGTTTGAAAATGGTTTGATGGTGCTACCCGCAAGTAGGCTAAGACATGAATTTTGCCACCCTCAAGTGGGCTTAAAACTCGCATTCAATGTATTGTTCCAATTTAAATAACTCAACCTTCACCCACAAGCATTCAGGCAGTTATATCACATAAACAGCTAGCCTCATAGTAGTCATGCTATTATGTTAACATTCACACTCATGCGAGATGCTAAAACATAAAAGCTTACCTAGTACTCCAAACCAAAACAGAAACTAGTTAGTAATCATGTGCGTGATCCTAGTCCATGTTAAGTGGCTAATGCAACGCATACTGGATGTCACTAGAATAGGCTCGGCTAATCCTAGGATGGCATGTGGAATGCAACAAGTAGCACGTATTCAAGTTAGATTTGAAATACTATGCAGTTAGCATGATGCGTCGAGCCCGGTGCATGCGATACTGATGAATGATGCACGCATGCATAGCATAAGGTATGCTAATTTAAATATGTCCTAATACTAACCATCAAAGCGGGTAAGTGAAAAAGAGAAAGAAGTGGGGGGTTGGAAGACATGCACACACGCACCCACACTTATTACAAATTTGCCCTCACTCGGAGGGACCGAAAGTATAATAGAATTAATTAACCCACAAGCTAATTAATTATTACAGACAATTAACTAGTTAAGCAAATTAACTAAGTTAATAAAGCAGTAAACAGCCTCGGGAAGAGGGCCTAATGCAATGTGTGCTCAGCTCCGCTCGAAAGTTCACTGCCATGCACAAGTTGCCTCTGTTTTCCCTGCTCTGCTCCCCTGATCATTGCACAAATCCCAAGATGCACTGCTTGGACACTGTGGAACACCACCGGCCAAGACAAATGGTCACTGGGCACTAGAAATGATCATCGGCCATTGGAAATGATCACCGGCCATAAATTGTTGGTCGGTCAGCACTAAAGATGGTCGGCCAGCCAACTCTTCCTGCAGAATCCTGTTTTGACAGCAGCAGAGGGCAAAACAAGGCATGGCAATGCATTTCAAGCAAATGTATGCACCAGCACATCCCTTATCATGTTTGTGACTCAAAGGGACATGGTTCTCGATTCTCGGACCACCAATCGCGCATTTCAATGCGTGATGGCCCAAGAAACCAAGTTATGCACTTTGATTTCAAATGAAAATGCACACCAAAACACCCAATAAATCCAACCTCTATCATGCTCAATCAAGAGGCAAGGAATGCATGCTCAATGCAATGAGACCTAGGAATGTGAACTAGGCATGCAATATGAGCATGCAAGCAAGTAATGAGGCTAGGCACACAACCTAGGGAATCAATCATGCAAGGCATGGGATGACAAGCATACAAAGTGTAATGTGGGCATGCAAGTAGGCAAGGCATGTGACACCATGTTAGGCAACTTAACCAAGATAAATGCACGCCAAATGCAAAGCCACTTAAGCATGCAACAACACCTGATAAGTCAAGTATGCAATCAACACACAAAGGGTGGACTTAAACCAATTTAGGCAGCCTCCAACTAGGCCCAAAACAGTGGCCAATGCTAAGGGAATGGGGGCCAAATGCACATACAAGCATGCATGCAAACATGATCCATCACTTAGGTATCAAAAGGCAAGTTTTAAGTACACTTAAAAGAGGTGATCATGGACATATGGTAAGCATACCAAACTCTGAAATTGCATAAAATAGAGGTACCAAACCAACTAATTAAAGCAAGCAAAACATGCTCATGACATCACACATTCAAGGCTATCAAGCCAAAATGCAAGGTGACTATACTAAGCATGTCATGGTCGACCAAAACAACCCAAAATAGAACTTAAGCATGCTAAAACAAGCACAAAAGCTTCACAAAGCTTGGCCAAAATCATGCTAGAATAAAGGTCAAAACCTATAGCATGTTAAGGCTAAAACATGGCTTTACAAGATAAGTATGCAAGGCATGCAAGGTGTGTCTAAACCAAGTAAAAACAGAGCTATATTATGACATAATAAGCACAAATAACAACTAGGACATGGTCAACATGAACCTAAATTAGATGCTCACACATGAGGCAAAAATGGCCCTTTTCAAGGACAACAAGGAGAGGGGGTGGTCCTCTCCTTCTTAGGACCTCAAGGCATCGTCCTCACTACTGAAATCCCTCAAGATTTCAGTGGTGAGGAGGCCCAAACAAGGTGGTCCCGGAGCTCAACCAAAATAGCACAAAAGGAGGCCTAACAAGGCTTAAGAGGGGTTAAACAACCCCAAACAACAAAACACCCTTAACCAACTATTTAAAGCACTCAAAATCAAAAATTTTACTAGTTATACACAAAGCCTAAAAATAGATGCAAGATTGGTAAAAAGGCTATGCAAAAATGGGGAATAAAGGGGTAAAGTTGTTACCCTTGTAGACCCTCTTAAAAAATGGAAGACCAGCAGCCTCCTTAGGTTCAAACCAGCTCCAAAACTCTGAAAATGGTCCCTTAGCACCTCAGTAGCCAAGGTAAGGTGTAGCACTAGGTGTTTGAATGCAAAACTAAGAACAAACACACACTAAGGCTAAGAGAGGGAAATATAGAGATAGGATAGATACAAACCCTAACCTTAAAACTCAAAGCTTTCTCTGTATTTTTTGTCTAACCCTAATGGAGGGAGAAGAGGCTCCCTCTTATAGACAATCCCTCTTGCAAAGCTTTCCAAACAAGCTAGTCAAGAGGGAGATCCCGTGTATGGAGGGGAGCAAAGGTGTATGCTAGCTAGCACAACTGGCATAAAAATATCTGCAAAAGCAGATGAACAGTGGTCGGCCAACAAAAAATGCAATTTGACCAAAATATATGGTCGGCCGGCCACAAAGAGTGCCGGCCGGCTAAACATTTGGCCGATGGAAACAAACCAGTGGCCGGTGGCCTCAAGCCATGGCCGGTGATGTGTGGGGATGGCCAACAAGTCATTCTCTGCCCCTCAAAGGCAAAACACAAGTGTTTGGTGCAAAGCCAAACACAAAATAGTCGAGTTGAGAGATCCTGAGGCAAGGCGCATAGTCGAGACCTCCGGGAACTCAGGACAAACACAAACATGGATGATTACCGAGTGTTCAAACGGTGACGTCCAAGTCTTGAGGACGGTCAAAAATGGGGTGTCTACAGAGGCACTTGTCTGTTGCGCTGGAAATGAAGCGGTTGAGGGCGGGGGCTCTGCCAGTAAGCCTCTAAACCTCCTTAACCGTTCTGGGTGACTGCATTTCTATCAAGGACTTAATCTTTTCGGGGTTAGCCTCAATGTCCCGCTGACTGACCATGAAACCCAAGAACTTCCCAGATTCTACGCCGAAGGCACATTTCTCCGGATTGAGCTTCATTTGATACTTTTGTAAGGTGCTGAAGGTCTCTTGCAGGTCAACCAGATGATCAGAGGAAAGTTTGCTCTTGACTAGCATGTCATCGACGTATACGTCCATGTTTCGGCCTATCTGATGATGAAAAACGGCATTGACCAACCGTTGAGAAGTTGCTCCGGCATTTTTCAACCCAAACGGCATGACACGATAATGGTAGGTTCCCCGGTCAGTGATGAAAGAGGTGTGTTCCTGGTCAGACGGGTGCATCAGAATTTGGTTGTACCTAGAGAAGGCGTTCATGAAGCTAAGCATTTGATGACCGGTCGTGGCGTCAACAAGCAGATCTATGCGAGGAAGGGGATAACTATCCTTGGGGCAAGCTCGATTGAGATCGGAGTAGTCGACGCAGAGTCGCCATTTATCGTTGTTTTTACAGACCAAGACCACATTCGACAGCCACCTGGGGTAGTCCACGTTCTTGACAAACTGTGCCTCCAGTAGCTTGTCTACCTCAGAGGCAATAAGAGCGTTGCTTTCCGGATGGAAGATGCGTTGTTTCTGGCGGAAGGATCGAAAGTGGGGTTCGATACTCAAACGATGAGTGATGAAGGAAGGATCGATACCCAGCATGTCAGAATGGGTCCAGGCAAACACATCATTGTGTTCAGTCATGAGGGTTGTAAGATCGGCCTTGGCTTGAGGGGATAGTTGGCTACCAATCTTGGTTGTTTTTGTCGGGTTGGTGGGATCGATGAGGACCTCGACAAGCTCTTCCACTAGTTCCCCTTTGACCAGCTCGCCTTCGTCTCTGACGTCGAGTCCTTCAATGATCATAGCCTCCTTGAGCTTGACCTCTTTAAGTGAAGCGACGTAACATTCTCTGGCCACGGTCTGCTCTCCCCTCACCGTGCCGACCCTAAGGTCGGTGGGGAATTTGATGGCAAGATGGAAAGTGGATGTGACAGCTTGGAAAGCATTTAGGACGGTGCGGCCGAGGATAATGTTGTAAGCAGAGGAACAGTCGACAACGAGGAAAGTAAGCAACTTTGTGGTCTGTCGCGGGTATTCTCCGATTGTGATGGGAAGATCGATGGAGCCTATGGAGGTCACCCGATCTCCAGTAAAATTGACCAATGGGGTTTGGAGAGGGGACAGACTTTCTTCTCCGACCTTGAGCTGGCAAAAGGCATTTAGGAAGATGATGTCCAAAGAACTGTTGTCGTCGACGAGAACCTGTCTGACTTTGTAATTGGATAGGAGGGCAGAGATAACGAGGGGGACGTCATGGGGGTAACGGATGCCTGTGCAGTCAGCCTCCGTAAAAGTGATGGGCTCCATCTACTGCTTGGGCTATTTGGGAGGGCGGTCCAATGTGGCAACTTCTTTGTCTGAGCCCTACCTTATTCTTCCGAGTTTTGCCCGCTAAGCCGAGTGGGATGGTCCTCTACAAGCAAGCCCCCCAGCAATAACTCTAATCTCTCCAACAGGGGGGCCAGGGTTGCCTTGTGGCCGGGGTTGCTGCAGGGGCCTATCGTGACCTTGGTTAGGTTGTGCGAGCTGTCGAGGAGGGGTGCGCCGATGGTTGTTTCTGGTGGGTTCAGTCATTTGCCTTTGCTGAGGGCGAGCTGTCGTGAACCAACTGAGATGCCCCTGGCGTATCAAGCCCTCGACCTGGTCTTTAAGATTAACACACTCCTCGGTATTATGGCCGTGGTCTTGATGAAAGCGGCAGTATTTGGACTAGTCTCGCCGGTTAGAAGGAGACCGTGACGGTTGGGGCCATTTTAGGGGATAATCTCGTTGAATCTGGTTCAAGACTTGTTCTATGGGGGAGTTGAGGGGTGTGTGTCGTTCGAACCGGCCGGGCGGTCGGGTTGGCGTCGACCGGTCGGCTCGGGCTGGTCGGTCGGTATACTGAGGTGTTTGGTGAGTGTACTGGGTGTTTCTGGTTTCTGAGTCCTTTCTTTTCTCTCTAAGGGTCGGGTTTTTGGCTGTAGGATCTTGTCAGGCGGCTAGGGAATCTTCGGCATTCATGTATTTTTGGGCTTTGGAAAGTAGGGTTGCCATAGAGGTCGGGGGGTTTTTGAAGAGGGAAAAAAGGAAATCGGATGATCGTAGACCGGCCATGAAAAGCCGAGATAAGGATCTAGGCTCAAGAAAGTTGGCAGGTTTGACTAACACTATTCTTCTTTAGCCGAGATAAGGATCTAGGCTCAAGTAAGTTGGCAGGTTTGACCAACACTATTCTTCTTCAGCCGAGATAAGGATCTAGGCTCAAGTAAGTTGGTAGGTTTGATCAACACCTTTTAGTCGAGATAAGGATCGAGGCAAAAATCTCGATTGCAAAGGTTTTGCAGTATCCCAAAGTTGTTTTTCAGCCGAGATAAGTATCTCGGCCAAAAAAGGTGGGCAGGATAAGGGAAGGCCGAGCTAACTAGGCCAGCTAGGCTTGTAAGAAAGATGATACACTAAATCAGAGAAGTACTGTGACCGAACAAAAAGATGGCAAAAAAGAAAACTAAAGATACTTTCATTCATTAGAATTTAAGTACAAGAAGAGGAGCTTGTAGCCCAGTTACATTTTCATTGAGGAAAAAAAATAAAAAGAAAAAGAAATCAGGCAAATAGGTCATCCAACTCGGCATCCAAATCAACTCGGACTTCTCTAATTTCACCTTCTCGCGTTTGATCGGTCTCGGTCGCTTCATCAAGATTTAGCACGGCTTGGTTGGGTACTTCCGATCGAGCTGGCAATGAAGGTTGGCGACCGAGGTCAATGTTGGTAGGGGACGTCGGCTGGATCTGGGACCTCTTCCTCTTCCTCCGCTTCCACCTGAAGGAATTTTTTCTGGACGGCATGTACGTAGTCCGTCATATAGACCGGAATAAAGTGTGCAGGAGGATTTAGGAACACCTCGAAGTTGTGCGATTCACCGAGCTTTTCGGCTGCAGCCTTCTAGCCGCACTTGAAGAATATGTCTTTTGCAGCTTCGCATTACTGGACATAGGTTTCTTCACCCTCTTTGAAACACGGTCCTCCACATCCTCCATTTTTTTCTGCAGCTCCTTTATTTCGGCTTCTTTCTTCTTCTTCAGCTTGGCGAGTTCACGCAAATACCTATCTTTTTTCTCGGCTAAGGCTTTTTGCTTATCAACCTCAGTCGCGCTAACCTGCTCGGTGAGTTTTTCATTTGCGATGCTCAGCTCGGCCAGAGAAGCCTTCAGGACTTTTAGCTCGGCTTCTTTTGTCTTGACCTCGGCGACGGCCGCTTTGTCCGTTTTTAGCAATTCGATCACACGCTGGTGAGTAGTGTGATTTTTCTAGATGGCCCGCACAGTGTCTAAAAAGATAAGTTTAAACCGCACTAAGAGATTGCGAAAAGTAGTAGTTTTGTTGAGAAGTCCAAAGCTTACCAGAACCATCGACTTTGTGGCAGATCGAATCGCCTTCAGCTTGGTCAGGTTCTTGTACCTTTCCATATCAATTGGAAGGCACAAACTTTTAGATAAACCAAATGCCAGCAGGTGATCTTTTTTGGCGGTAATGGAGTCGACCGTGGTCACTACACGGCCTTTGAAAGTTACAGTCGGCGCCCACGCCGAAGAAGAACTAGCATGGTTGGGGGCACCTCCTCCTTGTCGTAGTTAGCTTACGGGTGGCTTGGTCTCTGGTGACTCAACGTCTTCTTCGTCTAACAGCCGCTGCGGTTGAGAGACCGAGGTGTGCGGCCTCTTGCTGGGTCGAGATGAAGTAGCCCGGGAAGAGGGCAAGGCAACAATGGTTTCCATGGTTTGACTGGTTGTAGTTTGCTCGGTCTAGACCTCGGCATTCGAGTTGGATGCATGTTCATTGATCAAAGTCCAGACAACTCTCCTCTTGGCCATCTCTTGCTCTTCGGTAAGTGGGATAAGGTTGATCTGGGGCAAGTTGGGGTCCGATTCGGGTGATGATTCAAGAAGGAAGTCAGTAACCTTTGTTTTTCTTTTTCCACTATACCGGTATGTCGGCTCGAAGTTTAGGAGCTCGGTCCAATCTCTGTGTCGGTATCGAAGTGCGGCTCGAAGTGCAGCCTGATTGGCGTAGGCGTAGTTGGATTTAAGCTGGTTCAAATCTGCACAGAGGACGATCACAAGGGTTACCACGGTGGTTGTTGAAATAACAAAGGAAATTAAACCGGTTTGTTCTTACCAGCTGTTCCTTTATTCCAGTGTATGTTATAACCCGGTATTTGGGCTTCTTGGTCTTCAAAATTGCCCGACACCCAAAGAAAGTCATCGTCGTTCAAGTCTTTGTCTGGTATTCTCTTGACAATTTTCTCTCGACCTCTCCTGACTCTAAGGTAATAAACCCAGCCGTCATCATTCTGGTCGAGCGAGTATTGATGGAACAACTCGGCCAAACCGAGGTTGAAACTTAGGTGGCGATTTAGCTCGGCAATCCTGTTGATAATCCTATAGGTGTTGGTTGATAATTGAGTGGGGCATAGCCTAGTCTATCTAAGGAATTCACAGATCAAGGGTTGGACGGGGAATCGAAGTCCCCCCTCTACAATGGACACCACGGTGAAGGGAACAAACCTGATTTGCCCCATGGTGTGGTGTCCAGCTCGGCTAAGGAAAGGTGGGCGTCATCTGGAATGTGGTAGTCTTTTCGAAATTCGGCCATGGCTCCAGGGGAGTCCACCAAAAATTGGTATTTACCCATTAAACTTAAAAAATTGCTAAGTTAAAATTGTATACGGCGGCCTAGCTCGGCGTTAATGTGACCTTGGTTGGCTCGGTTGAGCAAAAATCGTCCGAGGGCGAAGTGCAAGGGTGTGCCTGGCCAACCTAGTCAAAGTCTGTAAAGTGGAAATAAAAAGTGTTATGCCTAGCTAATGGACCAGGCTAAGTAAATAGTCAATGCAAAATAAGCCTAGCTCGGCTACAGGTGGGTCACAAGCTATTCCTAGTTCAGCCCAAGAATAGGACCGGCTCAAGGATTATAGCTCGGTTATTGGTCAAAGCATTTTTAGTTCGGTCAGGTGCAAGCCTAAAGGTCACAAAGAGGTTCCTATTTCGGTCACAAAACAATTTTGGATCTAAAATCATGTTCTAGACTGGTTTAAAATCCAGCCAATATGTTTTTGGGTTTGAGCATGTGGTTTTGGGTTTATGATATTCGTTCAAACTCTAGTAAATCTGACGAGCATATATGGTGTTGCAGTGTTGGTCTTTAGAGGTAAATAAACAAAGAACATCAACAAAAATGAGAAAGAGGCGTGAGGGACTTACGAATTTAGAGCGTGAAGACGAAATCCAATCAAACAAGAGCACCAACAAAGACACGAGCGGAGCAGGTGATGTAGTTACTTAAGTTAGGACTGTAGCACAAGAGTTACAGGTGTGGAACTCAGAAAGCAAGGGAGGGAAGATGAACAGTAGTGGCCTTTCGAAAAAGTGAGGCTTTATAGTCTAAAGCAAAATGGGCGGGACTGTTCAAATTTTAGACAGTACGAGACAGTTGCAATAGAGGTACTTGACCAATGAGGGCATGCCACGTGTCCAAAGGAATAAATGATGTTTCAGACGTGCTAGAGTAGTGGAGCGACGTGCAGAGCAACTGACAAGACGTTTCCAGACCGAACAAATCATAAAACTGGGCAGTATTGAGCTCGGTTGAATTTTAAACATTTAGCTCTGCTTTGAAACAATAATCCCAATCATGCTACGCAAATGGAATTAAGAGGCAATTAAGAGGGTGATTTGTAAACAAATTGGGCCGAGCTAGGATGATTCTTCTTTGGAGGATGGGCCGCGTTATGAGGCTAAGAAGACATTTCGTATTTCAAATTTGGGCCGAACTACGAGCCGAAGTAGTTACTTATGTAGCATGGTCCTAGATCATCTACGTCAAGTCGATCAGAGATGGGCTACCAACGGCGTGACCTGGCTATCCTAGACTGAGGTATCAGTGGAAAGAGGGTCGAGCTAAAGGATAGCTCTACAGGGCGTCATCTCAAAGTCAAGACTGATAGTGTTGCCTAAAGTAGCACCGAGCTATGTGAGCACGGTTAAGTCTTGTGCCAACCGAGGTAATAGTCGCAGCTATCTCACTTGGTTAGCAGTGAGTAAAGAGTTATCAGGATGGGCATTATCCTTGGGAGTGTGATTCCTAGGAGGACTCTTATAAGAAGAGTTGAAGTCCTATTAGGATGGTGCCAAGCGGAATCTACAAAAGCTCATGACAGGACCTATGTACAGGTATCATAATTCTCACTCTAGAATACACAGAGCTTTTGTGTTTATTATTTATTTGCTGACTTAGGCATTGGAGAAGTTTCCGGCACACACCCGCTGGCTAGCTCACGTTTGTGTTTTCAGGTAGCAAAGCGACGACGTTTGGAGGAGTGCAAACTTGATCAACAGAATTATACAAGAAGATTATTTCTATGCTCGTACATAATCCTAACCCTAGAAGCTTTCCATAACGAAAACCCACTACAATTCTAATTGCAGGCATCCTTAGATTAGGTTTCCTTAAGTTTCCTTACAGTAGTTTGGTATATCAAAGCCACCCACCACATCGAGTATTGAATCAGACCCAACTTATACGAGTATGGAATTAGATAGGCTGTGACTTTACGATTCGAGTAGCGGAGGCAGTGACCTTTAGGATGGATTAAGATACCTATTTAAGGTGTCGAATATTGATTAGGGTGGGCATAGTGTCGTGTTGGTCACATTTGTGTCATGTCATTTTGGGTTCATGTTAGAACTACCTCAACACTAACCCAACCAGTTTATTTTTTGGTGTTATTGCGTCGTGTCATTTACTTACAATTTGTGTTCGGTTTGTGTTGTATTAACGTGTCATGTTGAAGATTTTCACCCTCAATGAAAAACACCTAGTGTATGGAAAATTAATTTTCTCCCCATAAATTAAATTTAATGAAACTAATCACTACCGAATGAAATTATTCACAAAGATGTTTGATTTCAACTCAATGTCATTTTCCCATTTACAAAAACTATATGTTATTATATTTTTTTACTAAATTGACTCTAAAATATATTACAAAAAGTACACAGTCATAAATGAAAAATAAGAAAAACTATATTAGCCTTAAAATCCTATTTTATGTACTTTTTTACTCAATTGGATGGAGTTACATGAGGATTCAAAAATGTCATATACCTCTCAGTAGAAATAACATTAAAATGTGCAAGTAATTCTTCATTAAATGGATTATCCATGTCAACTTCATGTTATGCAAGTTCGACACTAACTTGACACTTAATATTCATGTTACCAGGTTGTGTCATATTCATGTTTGTGTCAAAAATGATCTACCCTAACCCGCTAACTTCGTGTACTGTTCATGTTGAAAATTCCCACCCTTAAATACTAATATGTGAATGAAGCCGCCAAAAGAAAAATGGCAATAGCTGGGTCAGTATTGATAGAGTGGGCTGCCATGGACATCGGCTGCAGAGCGTGGTGGTATGTTATGATCCCACATTGGTTAACAGCAAGCTTGGGCATGTGAACATAAAACTCTTGGGAACCCTCCCCTTGCAAGTCGATTTTCAAGGGTGAATTCTACCCTTCTACCCAAGTGGTTTGTATCACACAGGCATGGTAAATTTCTTTGGCCCCATTTGATGCAATGGTGCATTCAGCTTGAAAGAGCTTTTGCTGTCCTTAAAGTGCTTCATGGTGATTTGGTTGTATCTTTGAAGAACTTTGAGTTTTATAGGTACATCACCAAAAAGCATTATACGTTAAAGTAGTAATTAAAGTGCTTTGGCGAAAAAACAAGAAGTGATAGCTCAAGATGCAGCGACAAAATAATACTAAACTAGTTTACATTGAGCTTTTCTCTGCTAAGACTCTTAATTGAAAACATATCATTAGAAAGCATGCACCACCAAACTAGGCCTTAACCAGATAACTTCTCCATGAATGAAGAACAACTATGGACATGTAAATGATAAGATAAGAAGGGAATTATTTATATCTAAAATCAAATAGCTTGCAAATCTTATACTACAAGGAAAGCAAGACAAAAAGTAGATATTAACTGCCAAAAGGCTTAAGCAGTGACCATGAGGACCATAATACATGAAAAATGTGTTACCTTTCACAAAAGATGGATGAATAAGTAAACAAGGCAGAAACAAAATTTCTAATGTTCCACGTATCTTTAATGAACAAATCTATGTTTCTATTACCTCCCTTGTGTTGTGTAAACATCTCACCGTGGAAAATAGTGTCATTCATGGTGAGGGTAGTAACAAAACAAGTAACTGAATCAAAGTGGTTCATTCACTCTAAATAAATAAGAAAGAAAAAAGATGAATTACCTCGATTTCTGCTCCTCTAAGTAAAGGCCAGTTTTTATTATTTTAGGTAATTGCACTACTTTTGAATGGGTGAGCAATTCCTTACTTATTACTCCCTTCACATATCCTTTCAAACGGTTCTGAAGCAGCTCTGGCCTGATAATGTATTTTAGCTGCTTACTTGTACTAAGTCGAATCATGGAACAGTTTTGCCTCAGAACTTTCCTCCTAGTATCTATTCTCCGCCTACGAGCAGATGTCCCTGAACCAGTGACCTGCATCTTCTTGTGGGTATTTTCTCTTTTTCCATCAGTTATTACTGTGTCAATTGAAAGATTCCATTGCTTTTCCAGCATTGACTTCTGTAACAAGAGAAGAGCCTCCACTGAAAATTCTGAATGAGATCTGTCCTCCTCCAAGTGGTTCAATCTTTGAAGCCACACCTCAGCAATTGAAGGTTCAGAAGCAGTATTCACATGTTCTTTTTGAGCTTTTAAGGACCGTGTGTGTTGGTTGGACAAAAAACTAGTGCTATTATTGGAGGACTTATTTGCTGTGATAACATTCTTTGTTGAAGCAGCCTGATGGTATGTTGATCCATAATCGTAACCACATGACAGCTTTTCTGTGAGATCAGAATAATAGAGGAACTCAATAGCCACTTTCCTGCACTGAGTCCAATAACAGCAGCAGAGGCCATCATATGGCTTCTTCTTGGTTAGCTGCAATACCATCACACGTATTTAGCAAATTTGCTGAATCAAAACCATCTCACAATACTTCAATTGCAAGGGAGACACCAAGCCACAAGGAAATGGCTGTGTAGATCACTTTCTTAGGTTTCTGAAAAGGACCAAAAATTAAAGAAATGAATGTACGAGTCGATTTTTATGGATTAGGTTTTTTCAAGGAAGAAACTTGTCGACAAGTTTGTTTTAAAATGGTATGCAGACAATATCCAATTTGGTTTTACAAAGTAGCAACACTAATTTTAAACAAATTCCAAGAAAAGTGAGCTTTAAGTTAGTAAATAATAACAAAATTTAAAGCAAACAAAACAACCTTCAAGAATATCAGCACTAGAGTATGGGACAAATTTGAAAGATATCAATATCAGCAATCAAGTGGGAGAAGAGCGGGGGAAAATAAATGGTAGATGAGAGGCAAATATTTTATTTTCTTTGTTTGTTTATTTATCAATAAGTAAGAAGTAAAAGATTTAACATGAATATAAACATAGAAAGAAAAGACAAAAACCAATGGAAAGAATAACCACAATGACATTTCACTTTGTATACTATATGACCTTAAGTTATGATGTGAAGCTTCAAACTTTTAAATCTACTGCTTCAAGTCATTACCACTTCTCGGTTACAATTCAATTTGGCAAATAAATGTGCTGAAGATTTGGATAAAGCTACGTGAATCATTACTATTGCGATATTAAACAGGAATATGATGAGTGCACAACACGAGTTGAGTAAAGTTTTTATGACCGGCCTGTTTTCATTCCAAATGCTCTACATAGTTATCAATCCTGGCCTACATTGACTGGCATGATCCAAAACCTACAGTTCAAGCAAGAAATGTACAAACAAGTTTGCGTTTAGTTCTGGTGCATTCTCCTTCCTACACCAACATGTTCCATCTGTTTTGGGTTGTGTATGTTGCAACAAACATAGTAAATCAACATTTGTATTGCAAATCAAAATTCTAATTTTGTGAATCAAGAATAGAATTAGGAATCATAAGAATCAGTAAAAACTATATAAAAAAAAAATAATGTTAAATAATCATACATATGAAAGAATATAAAATAACTTGATTTTGGCACATGTTATACAATAATTCTTACACAAGGACATAATTACGTTGTTTAGTAGAAAAAGTAAAGTAAATTACTTTAATATTGAAAAGCTTTTGAATTTGAATAAGCAAGATGCCTATATTACCACAGTGAAAAAAAAAATCTAATGATTGTTTCTCTGTAGGGATTTTCTTTTCCTCTGCATCAAATGGCTGCTAATTTTAGTAATGAACGTGAAACTAAAATGAAGGTGTTAAGATTTTGTGTATTGGCAATTTTCATGGACAAAACATGTGTTACATATTCAAGAATGAATATCTTTAAAGACAATGCAAAGTGTGTTTGAAATTTAATCTCATGTATAGCTGCATAAGCATACTACATTAGTATAGGATACAAGCATTTTATGTCACAATTTAACCTAGGATGACCTGTACTTAGTCCTATGCACTTCGTACTTGAAAACAATTTGAAATAGCGCTATTTGGGCACGACCAGCATGCCCGGCTCAAGGCTGTACAAGCAAGGTGCCGCTAGAGTTAGTTGAATTCTGTAATAAGGCAATAAGGTTGAATATAGAGAGAAAACAGAAAAGAGAAAAGAAAAAACCCAAAGGTTTAATGTGGTTTAGTCAATATTGGCCTACATCCACATACACAAAGCCCTATGGGCTACATCTTTCATTCACTCAACTTCATACTCTTCTTTATATGATGCACCATATGTATAGAGTGGGAGATATAATCAAATCCCTTCAATTAAGGAATTAAAATAAATCAGAGATACAAAAAATCATAATAAGTACAAATCATGGGATCTCCATATATTATAATATCTTCCATATCTTCTGATATTTTTGACAATATAATCTTATCTCCAACAGAATCAAGGACTCTAAGCCCACTTGAATGGAGCCTTCTTTTAATTTTCATAGAAAAATTCCAAAATCTTGCGCTCTAAGCCCTCCAATGTGTACTCAAGTGGACAAGTGGATTTCTAAATCACTACACGACATTAGTTGTTAAAAAAAAGGAAAAAAACGTCTTTGTTTTTGTCTAATACAAACAGAGATACCAAGAAACAATCCTAGGAAACCTAGTTTTTAGTTTATTTAGAGAAGAAGACTTCTTTTTCTTATGCATACAAATTGATTTGTGAAAAACTTCTGTTTTTTTTTTTATTTTATATTATAAAAATCACATGCACTTTAGCTATTTGATTACTCTTAGTGCAGCGGTTATTCTTGTCAATTCACCCATTGCAATCAAAGTTTAGTCTATTAACCCATCTAGCCATCAATGTGTCCGCCTTTTCCTTTTGAAAAGGTATCAATGGATTGCTCCCTAGAAAATTATCTCTTGGACTTTGTTGGTCCATAATGCCGCTCCCAGTGACTGCTCTAAAAACAAGCCCACAGGTTACGATGTCGGATGCAATAAAACATAAGCGAAGCCCTCCCTAACATCAATTGGCTTTAGGAGAGAGAAGGTGGAACTTGATTCGACAGACTTGAAGCTTATAATGCCTTCAACATCAGTATATATATATATTTTTATTTTTTAAATTAATGAAGATGCCAATTCTAACAAATTACCAGAATCGAGTATGTGTGTGATTATAATTGGCATACCATTACTTGAATACAATTCGATGATAAGTTTGAGAGCAACATCGTCTTAAATACCACTAAGGGACCATCCTAGTTGGTAAGGGAGTTTGCTTCTCTCCTCATTGACCAGGGTTACTCAAGTGGTGAAAGTCCGACGGTTTAGGTGGATCGGTTAGCTTCCTCCATTTGGCTTGTAAGGGTAGATCCTAAGATCCTGCCTTGGGGTGTTTTGGGCATTAAAAAAGAAAATCATCTTAAATTATACTAATACCAAAATAATAATAATAATAATCTAACCCAGAAAGAACTCAATTGTAGATAGACCAAATCGTGAGCACATTATTTTTAAAAAAAAAATCAAAATACTCGATGAGAAGCAGTTATTAGTTGAATTGAGAAACGAAAGCAAATGGAATCACAGAGCATACAAAGAAGAAAACTCTATTTAACTAAACCGAACCAGAGAACCGAAATGTAATGTATATATGAATATAGAGAGAGACAAGCATAAATAAATATGAATTTGGAAAAATAGCATATATATATATGTAGAGAGAGAGAGAGAGAGAGAGAGAGAGAGAGAGAGAGAGAGAGAGGGGAGGGGAGGGTTATTTACACACCACATTTAGGTTAGGTTTGGCATCTCCTAAAAAAGCCAAAAAGCCAAAAAGTCACTATCCTATTTAAGTTACATCATCTTATTTAAGTTACATTACCTCTCTATCACATCATTTCAAAACCAACCCAAATTTCATAAAAACTCAAAAAGTGCACTTATTTAGAACATCCCAAACAAGGCACACCATTAATTGGTTATTTTTTATTACAATAATGACCTTAGATAAAATGACCAAAATAACCACAAAACAATATCAATACACCCCCCACACACCACCACTCTCTGCCGCCTGATTTTACCTTCAGCCACTGTCACCGAAACCCAGCCACCATCGCAACCCCCACAACCTCCCTACCTCACTGGCGACCCCTTTCCCCTATGCAAACCCTTCTCCCTCTCCCCATCAACGAACAACCCAGTCTCCCACTTTAGCCATGGCTCGTTTTCTCCATTGTAGAGAGAGAGAGAGAATCCTAGGGTTTTCAAATCTAGATCTAGGGCTTGTAGGAGTTCGATCATGCAAACCAAATTCAAAACTTTGATCTAGGATTTCAAGCTCTGATTCAAAGCTTTGCCGCTGCAGTTGTCTTCGGCGAGAAGCTCCTCTCCGATGGATTGGGGAAGATCTCTGTAGAAGGAGGGTTGTGGTGGCGAGGGTAGGTTTGGTAGTTTTTAGAGAGAGAAGAGGAAGTAGAATATGAGATGGGATAGGATGAGAGGTTGTGGCGGCGATGGTGGGGAGGTGGTTGAGCTGGTGGTGGAGGGAAGAATGGGGTGAAAAAGGGTTTAGGAGTGTGGTTGGAAGTGGTAAGGCAGGGAAAGTGATGGATAGAGGAGTGAGGAAGAGAATCACAGGAGAAGGAGGGAGAGACGACGGCCTGCGGTGAGCGGCGGTGGCTAGGGTTAGGGTTGGTGGGGTGGTTGAAGAAGATGAGGATATTTTAGGTATATTTGAAAATGAATGGTGTGTATTGAGCAAAAATAATAAAATTAAAATTGTGTTTAGTATGCATTAAGTAAGGAATGCTACTATTAGCACTTGCCAAAATTCTTTGAACCCCCCATTTTATAATTTTTTTATTATTACAATTATACCCTAAAGTAAAATTACATTAAAAGATATTATTAAATGGAACACCCATCTATCAAATAAGAACTAATTTTCTATAATATTGGACACCCACCCACACCCCCACCTCCACCCCTACCTCCAACTCCAACTATACGTGTTCCATGTCTATAAACCCTAAACCTATTACTTTTCATAACCAACCAACATAAACCCTAAATC
This sequence comes from Camellia granthamiana, assembly GCA_036172215.1. NCBI lineage: Eukaryota > Viridiplantae > Streptophyta > Magnoliopsida > Ericales > Theaceae > Camellia > Camellia granthamiana. The sequence continues at coordinate 93,749,211 of CM069913.1, forward strand.
TATTATTTTTCATGATCATCTTAAATCCTGAATGTGTCATCTTCATCACCATCATCAACCCTATTGAACTTGAAAGTTTTGCTTCAAGTATAACATATACTTCATCACTTATTTCATTGTGTAGAGCAATGGAGGACGAGGACAACAATTCTAGAGAGACCGACATTCCATTGGTAAGTTTATCTGTCTTATATTAACATTCTCGGTCGTTTTCAGTTGTTCTTGTTTTGTTTGAGCTGTTCGGTACTGGTTTGCCGACTATTAGGATTATGCTCGGTAATACAGTACTAAACATAATCCTTTCATTCAATACATAGGTTCTGAACATTAATACATATAGTCAGTACTGTTAAACCGAATATCATCTTTATTTTCGGCACTGTTGAACTGAACAAAACCATTAGTTTCGAGACTATTGAAATGAGCATCATTTTTTCAATTTTGAAATTACATTCACACGTGTTTTCAGGGTGATGCTTCGACTAGAGGTAGTAAGGTTGATTCAGAACTTGTAATGGATTATAGTAATGAATTTATTACTTATGAGGTGAGTCTTTGATTGTTTTACAAATAATCTACCTTTTTTATATGCAATAATTGGTTAGTTTAATTTATTTATTTCAGATATTCAAGAGTCGAGATGAGTTAATTCGATGGGCACGTCAAGTCGGAAGAAGAAATGGATTCGTTATTGTTGTGCAGAAATCAGATGGGGGTGGTATTTGTGGTAGGAAGCCAAGACTTAGCTTAGCTTGCGAGATGAGTGGATCTTATAGGGACACTTGAAAAAACAGCAGGCCTAAGACAAAAAAAGCAAGACTGACTGGTACAAAAAAATGTGAATGTCATTTTTATTGAAGGGCAAAAAATTAGCCACAAATGATGACTGGATCTTGATAGTTATTTGTGGTGTGCATAATCATCCTGTTGCAGAATATCTTGAGGGTCATTCTTATGCTGGAAGGTTGTCACATGAGGAAACGTCTTTGTTGGTAGACATGTCGTAGAGTATGGTACGACTGAGTGAGATATTTGTTACATTGAAACAACATGATGATGCAAATGCTTCCACAATGAAGACAATTTACAATGCACATCATAGGTATAAAGTTGCTGAAAAAGCTGGGAGATCTCAAATGCAACAACTATTAGGTCAGTTAGCGATGAACAAGTACATTGAGTGGCATAGAAGTTGTGCAGATACTGAGACAGTGACGGATTTATTCTTTGCACATCTTACTAGTTTGAATTTGTTACGTGCATTTCCAAAAGTATTGTTGATAGATTGTACTTATAAGACCAATTGATATCGGTTGCCCGTTCTGGAGATTGTAGGTGTGACATCGACTGACATGACCTTTTCAGTTGCATTTGCATACCTCCAGTATGAGGAGGAGGATAACTACACATGGGCACTTGGTATTTTGCGTAGTGTCATGGATGAAAATACTCTTCATTCTATTATTGTCACAAATAAAGAATTGGCCCTTATGAATGCCATATGTATGGTGTTTCCTGCAACTACAAATTTGTTGTGTAGATGGCATATTGGAAAAAATGTGCTTGCTAATTGCAAAAAAGATGTTTGAGACAGAAGATAAATGAGAAATGTTTATAATGAGTTGGAATATGTTGGTTATGTCATCGTCTGAAGAAGTATACATGCAACGACTGTCTTTGTTATATAGTGAGTTCAATACTTATCAAGATGCACTTCATTATGTTACCTCATCTTGGTTGGATACATACAAGTCGAAATTTGTGGCAGCTTGGACTGACACATTTATGCACTTTGGAAATTCTACAACAAATAGGTAAATACGAACATTTAAATTTATTAGTTTTTTGGTTTTTTATAACATTATTTTTATAACAGTTTATTTTCATATATAGGGTTGAGAGTTCACATGCAAAACTTAAAAGACATCTTGGATCAGGTCAAGGAAATTTTGAATCGAATTGGACAAGGATACACAATTTACTTGAGTTGCAACATAGTGAAATAAAATCATCATTTCAAAAAAGTAAGATAATTGTGCAACATGATTTCAAACCTGTGCAGTTTAAGGAGCTTCATGGTAATGTCTCAATTATTGCATTAGAGATCATATTGGCAGAGTCTAAATGAGCATCTTCTGTTGGTATTGATATTACTGCATGTGGATGTGTCGTTCGATGTACTCATGGTTTGCCATGTGCACATGAGATAGGAAATTACATGAGGGAAAATCGGTCAATTCCCCTCACTTCAATTTATTCATATTGGACTAAGCTTGATATGTTGAGTACCCTGCACACTGTAAGTGAAGAGTGGACTTGTACACCTGAGTTAGAATTGTTTCCTAAATGATTCGAGGAGGTGGATCCAGATGTGAAGAGGTTTTTGTTACAGAAATTGAGGGAGTTAGCCAAACCTGATTGTACATTTTTTATTGAGCCGAAAGTGAAGTCTAATCCATGGGGTCAGCCAAAATTGAAGATTGAGACCTCCACTCGTTGTGAGCCATCTGCATTTGAAATAGTTGCTTCAGCACAAGATAGTTATTCACCCAGAGTCATTGCCAAGGTGAGTGTAACAGCAAAAAAGGTGAAAACAAAGAGGACAGAAACAGTACATGGTTTACTAGTTAGGTATATAATTGTGTCATGTTGTCTACTTTATTGTCTAACATTGGCATTGGCATGTGATAGGTTCACCGGCTTCGATCATTGAATCCAAATTGCTTTTTAGAGGCATTTCCTTCTGAATTGAGACGATATATGCAATACAGTAAGGATGTTGCAGCAGATGGCAATTGTGGGTTCCGAGCTATTGCTGGTTTGACGGGTTTTGGAGAAAAAGGATGGTTACAAGTGAGAAAAGATTTACTTAAAGAGTTGCATGCACATAGTGACCACTATAGGAAATTATTTGGATCACAACAGAGAATCGATGACCTTACCAACACCTTGGCATATTTTGAACCAAACCCTAGGTTGGACCGGTGGATGACGATGCCTGACATGGGTCATCTTATATCGTTTTTCTACCAAGTCGTTTTGGTCCACTTGTCTATGCAACAATGTTTGACATTCCTTCCTCTTAGGTCAATATCGACGTCTATTGCCTCTCGCAAGGAGATATGTATTGGCTTTGTCAACAACAACCATTTTGTTCAAGTATTAGTTTCTAATATTTTTGTACATCCTTGTACATTATAACGACAAATTTCTTAATAATGACAACATTTTTGTACATTCTAATTTTTTATTTTTTATTTTTTGTAATTCATTTTGGAGTCTGGTCATCCTATTCCACCCATAGCAACTAACTGGCAGAGATACCATGATCCTTGTGCAGTAGGCTGGGAGGTTACATATAGTTCCAGAGTACAACATTTCAAATCACTCATCAATCTAGATGTAGCCACAGTCGAAACAATAGACCTGGATAAGGACTAGTGTCATACAAGTGAGTTAGGAAATAGAATTAGAATAGATTTAAGTTATGTAATTTTCTTTGTTAAACTAGCTTATAAGGGAAAAGAGTGAATTGGAATGGATTTAAGTTTATGTATTTTGAATGGATTTAATTCACGTTATTTTCTTTGTTCTAATGAATTGGAATGGTAAATAGTGAATTGAAATGAACGTTATTTTCTGTGTTGTACTGAATTGAAGTTGATGAAAAAAGTGAATTGGAATGGATTCAAGTTACACAGTGGTGAACAAATTTTGTTCGGACATACAGTGCTGATTGGATCACTATTGTTCGACAAAACAGTTCTGAACAAAAATATATTTGTTCAGCTATACAGTGCTGAACGAATTGTTTTTTATTCGGTTCTGCATTGCTGAAATGAGTAGGCCAGCAATTGTGATTGGGCCAGCAAGCATTTATGTTCGGCACTACAGTACTAAAAAAACCATATATGTTCGGCATTACAGTGCTAAACAAAGACTACATGTTCGGCATTACAGTGCTGAGTGAGTCATTTTGATTCGATTTTACAGTGCTGAACGAGGAGAATTTGTTCGGCTAGTCAGTGATGAACATAAAATTCATGTTTATTCATTAGTCCAAATTTGTTTATTCAACGATGACCATAAAGCAATAAACAAACCAATATTTCAAACAAACAAACTATCAAACCAATTCCAAACCATCAAACCAATTCAAACCATAAAATAATTCATTGAGTGCCCAAAAAGGTATAGTAACGTCATATACAAGCCTAGCTCATACTTGTGTCATATACAAACCACCATCAAAATGTATGCCAAAAATTTTTCTCAAACAAACTAACATATACGTGTTATCTGACCTTTGTTATACTTGTGTCTAACACCATCAAAAAGTCTAACAAATGTTTGAGACTAAGATTTCAAAATACACATTTCAAACATTTTAACCCAACAAATACTAAAGTCTAAGACGTTGCTTTATGATTCCTGCGATGAGTGTACACCAAGTTCTCTGATGGTGTATGTTCTTCAGTGGACTGTTAGCCCTCCAAGACTTATGTTATCTTCTTCATAGCATTGCGTAACATATCTCTGGTTGGAGCTGCCTCATTGTATCCAATTTCGAGCATTGAACGTGAAATGCTCAAGGCACTGTCAATGCGCTGCAAACAATAAAATAAAACTTAACGATTGCCTTAAACAAAATATATATAAAAATGAAAATGGTAAAAGTTGACATACGAATTGAAGTTGACGATAATTAGCTGATGTCTCAGAGCGTGGATTATACTTAGAACGATGTGTCGGGTTTTGAACTTGTACGTGTGAAATGGAAGTAAACTAGTCCAAGTAACCTGGCACACAACCCCATGGATGCAAGACTAGAACACTACACGCCGTTTCAGACAACAAGTGATTTTCCCAACTCTCCCAAATTGTATCCAAGTATTTATACGCAATGCTGTACTATTTTGCAGTGGATCCTCTAGAGGCTCGAACTTGAGTAAGTGGAGGTGAGGGAATAATTTGCACCCTACCAAACAGTCTTAGTACCCTATCTGGATGGTATGGTTCAACAATGTGCATACATTTTAAGCATCCATTATAGTAAGCAACATCAGAAAAAGGATGCTAAATATGCTTATCATGGTATGGATCCCAAATAACCTACAATAGTAAAAATTTTATATGTAAGTTATGAATTAGATTGAATAATAGCAAGTAATATGTACATACATTGACATAAGATTGAGACTTACGTCATAGGCCTCTAATCTGTCGAGGTCCTCTCGCAACCTTTGTAAAATAGACGTTGACGAACCAGATTAGGTGCGAGAAATCCAATGAAAGACACGAGGCTGATCTTCTTTATAGTCCAAATTGGGGTGGGGTCTAGCACCAACAAAATGCTTGTAAATCCAAGCTTCCAGCAATGTCATGTATCCTGCCATCTGTATTACAGCATACCTTGTGGCAGTGCCCAATTGCAGGTATAAAAAAGCCAATGCGGCTGCACCCCAAGCATAAGAAGCAACCGATTCCAAATCCATAAGAAAAGACAAATACACTACCGGAACACGTGTGCCTGTCTTGTCTGCAAATAAGGTACAACCTAACAAATATAACAAACATGCCCTAGCTGTACACTCAATGATATTATCATTGTCCGCATCAGACACTGACCCAAACCGCTGTCTCAACCATTCTACCTTGATAGACTGGCCCCGTGCTACCTTCAACGCTATATTTGCCTCATCTATTGTTACTTCCAAAGCCTCAACTAGCAGATTTGCAGCGTCAATATTTGATAAATTCTTGCAAGAGACTGATTTACCAATCACTGGAATCCCTAAAATTACACTAACATCATCTAAGGTTGGTGACATCTCACCAAATGGTAGATGAAACGTGTTTGTCTCTGGCTGCCACCTTTCTACAAAGGCCGAAACTATAACTTTGTTTACAAATTTATATAAGCAACTCACTAAAGAAATCAACCCCGAATCCATAATTAAACCATGAAATTTGGACTGTTCATTCTCTTCCAAGTTAAATGACCATTCACTAACTTTAAAACCATGATTTAAGCATTTACATATTCCACGTTCCTGCAACATAGAATAACAAAAAGAAAAAAAAAAGAATTAGTAAAGTTGAAACAAAATTTAAAACATTAAATTAATGTAAGACTATGACTTACATCATTATGCCAAATTTTGGCTGTTACGTGACAATGAAAACTCTTCAAAATTGAAGGGTCATATGGCCCTCTAGGAAAAGGTCCAGTAAGATCTTCATTAACTTTTTCAGTTGTATCTGCTGGTTGGTCTTCATAGTCACCCATGTCTGTTGGTTCATAACCCATATCTATTGGTTCATCACCCAAATCATCACCCATGTCACTCATATTCAATTGATTGCCTTCATCATTTTCAACCTCAACCGTTTTTGCTAGAGCAACACCTATGTCATTCATGTTATGTTCATTAACTCCACTACCTTGATCCTTAGTCTTACGAGTGCGTCGAGGTCTCTTAGCCACTTTTTGAGAAAGTACAACATTATGTCTCCTAGACGCTGTTGGGCAAGTACAATTAGATGTTAGTCAATGACAATGTAAGCAAATATATCCAATGTCAATTACCCTTAATAATATAGTTAGTCCTTCCTATGTATCGAAAATGCATGTCATCTAGGGACATTATATATATAACTTATAAGCCATTGAAGCCTATTTTAAATAGGTGTATCGTGACCAATTCAAATAGGAAACAACAAACTAAGATAGTTTCTTACCAAACACAAAATGAATAAATGATAAAAAGAAACTACTAAAAATAAGATATTTGAGTTGGACCAAAATTTGAGAATTGTAATGCATTAGAAGCATGCCAAGAGCAAGGCCATCAAAAAAAAAATAAATCCTAAATAAAATTATAGACAAAAACAAAACTTTCCAAAAAAATGCAAAAAATTTGAGAGCCTAAACAATGGAATTTGGTATTAAAAACAAAAAATGCTTCGTACATAGCAAAAGCTGTGTGTTTTGCTTCTTAGGACATTTCAGATTGATTATAAGTACTTCAAGAAAATTCAACATTGGCCCAAAGCCTATAGTTGCAATATAATCACATGCATCTCCAAGTTGATATAATGTGCTAAAATTAGCACTGTTTTCAAACAGCCCACCTACCTCTTGTTAGATTTATGATGTGTATTGTGCTAATTAGAATTAGTTCATGTAGAAGACAACTAGTACAAGTGTTGTATGATTATGTGGCTATAAGTTGATGTATGAAAATACATGGAAAAGAAGCTAAAAATGTGAATTAAATAATCTGGCTGGTTGCTACCTTGTTTGCCTCCTCTTTCCCTTTTTTTTTTTTTTTTTTTTTTTGTGTGCAGAAAATTCAGATATAAGTTTTATACTATATGTACAGTACAAACATAAAAGGGACAAAACCAATGACAATGGCAATACCTTACAGCAACAGAAAAGGGACAATTTTATACTATATGTGCAGTACAGACATAAAAACTTCACACTTAAAAAAGCAACTGGTCCCAACACTCCAAGACAAAGGATCAGCCAAACAAATTTTGTTTTCTTTATGCACAAACAAAACACAATCAAAATACCCAACACTCCAAGACAAAGAATCAGCCAAACATATTTTCTAAAAGACAAAGGGTTCTAATATTTTATTTTTTTAAAATTTTATTTCTAGTTGGTATGTAGACTTCTATTACATTATAATATTCAAGCCATCCATTAGATTATAATATTCAGACCTTTATTCTCAAAAAAAATTGAATTTTATGTGGAATCAGGCCATCCATTACATTATAATATTCTCCCACAATTAGAGTTTTGTGTGGTTGTGGTTTTGGTTGGTAAAGGGTTTTTTGTTTGTGTGGTTATGATTAATTGAAGAGAAAAGAGAAGTAAATTATACCTTTGATGGTAGATGAAAAAGTTTACAGCACTTGTAAGAAAAAAGAAGTAAATCGTACCTTTATGTGGTTATGATTCAAAAGTGTTGAATTTCCGAAAAATTGCAGCAACATTTGATTCGAAAGTGTTGAAGCACTTGTAAGGAAAAAAAAAAAGAAAAGAAAAAGAGGGTAAAGTAATGTCCCAAGCACTTCAGCAGCAAAATGGGTTCAATCGGTGTGGAGAAGATGAATACAGTAGACCGACGATCAAGGAAGAAGAGGTATGAAAAATTAGGTAGGTGTATGTTTGATTGTGAAAATATTATGAATATAGATAGATTTGATAATAAGGGGGGTGTCGAAAAAAATATTATTAAAATTTAGGGTTTAGGGTTAGGATCCAAAGATATAGGTGATCCAAAAAATTTTAATAAGAGGTTGTTTGGAGTGTCCTAAATAAGTGTACTTTTTGAACTAAAAAGTTGAGGAAAAAAATATGGATGTTTTGGTTAATTTTTTGTCTTTTTACGAAAAAATGTGTAATACAAAATTGTATAAATAAAGTGTATAGTGGAAGAAAATTAATAAATTGTACGGCTCTCCTGCAGCTGCGCAGCATGTCTTCATAGAAATAATTGTCTCATTCAGGGCAAATAACTTTTGGACAGTGATGGTCAGTCCATGGAGGCCATCATGGGTCCCATTTTAATAATCTGAACCGTTGAATATATACAACTCGTCGAGTATTATATGGCTATAAAAAATCACATTGATCGGATATTGATAATATATGATCGGATTAGTTTTGTTCAACAGTTAACTATCACACCATCTGTTTTGTTTATACAAAATTGATTTGATCATATAGTTAACGATATCCGATCAACGTGATTTTTTACAGGCGTATATTACTCGACGAGTTCTACATATTGAACAATTCAGATTATTAAAATGGGACCTATGGTGGCCCCTACAGACCGACCATCACTATCAAAAAGTCATTTGCCCTGAAGGAGGCAAATTTTTTTTTGCCCCAAGAGAAGTGTATGATGGCCTGCTTAATAGGTGTGACGTTGTGAGTTGATTTATATTATAAAAATATATATAATATTTTTTAATATTTTTTATTTATAAATAATAATACCTTTTTTTTTTTGTGTGTAATTTTTTAATTTTTTGGATTATATTTGACTTGTCAAACTTGGCTAACAGCGCTCTTAATTAAGCGGTGTGCCTTGAGACCTGCTGTATAAATAGAACCCCACAACTCTCAGCAATTTCTGTATCCGTCTCTGTCTGTGGCTCCAAACATTAAAAACGCACGCTGGCGGAGACGTTTAACAGCAAAAAACACAGCCACGGCGAGTGCGGACAACGAAATTTTCTCGGAAAGAAAATTAGAAGGAAATTTTCCGGGAAAATTTGTAAGTTCATTCCATTCACTTGCCAATTCTATTTCAGATCTGTTGTTGATTCTCAAGCCAAATCTCGAACTCGTCTCTAGCGATACAATCTATATGTGTTCGTTAGAGATGTTCCGATTACAGCAAGAGAAGATCAGAAAACGACGACAAGTTTGATTTCTATTTTCAATCGATTGAAACGATTCTAGGGTTTTTTATTCTATGGCCGACGCGCTCTCTGTGATTCCTCCCGCCGTTCTCCGAAACCTCTCCGACAAACTCTACGAGAAGCGGAAGAATGCTGCTCTTGAAGTACTCTTTTTGCACTCACTAGAATTTTCTATCTCTTTTGTGTCTCAATTTTTGAGTTGATCATCGTTCTAAGGTTTTTGGTGGTTTGATTTTGGGTGAATGAATGTTTGATGATTGTGCAGATTGAAGGAATCGTGAAGCAGCTAGCGGCGGCGGGAGAGCATGATAAGATTACGGCCGTGATAAATTTGTTGGCCAATGAGTTCACGTACTCGGCACAGGTGAATCGCCGGAAAGTAAGTAGCCAGGTTTGAAAACTAGGGTTTTACTATATATATAGTGGTGTTCTATGGTTTTGGGGAAACACTGTGGTAGCCACCCCTGAAAGGGTGTGTAGCATATGCAAGATACTTTCTGAGTCCTATCTTAAAAAAGTATGTCATAACCAAAGAACTTACGAGTTATAACTAAAATAATGTCACAATGAATAACTTTTAACACAAAAATGGCATATCTAAGGGTGTATATGGTACATGCCTTTCAAGGGTGTGTATATTTGAATTTCCATGGTTTTGGTATTTATTTTGAATCTTGATTTCTATTTATTTTAAGGGAGGATTGATTGGACTGGCTACAGCCACTGTTGCTTTGACTGGTGAAGCTGCTCAGCATCTTGAGGTATGGGAGGTTTGGAAAATATACAAAGTTGTTTATGTACATGTTGTTTTTTTCAGTAGAACAGCTTATACCCTCCAATTTGTTAATGCTTAAGTTTTAGAATTTTAGTATATGTCTTGAATAATAGGCCAAGTGAAAAATCCCTTTTGATTCTTTCAACTTGAATTTATTTATCGGGGATTGATCTTATTTTGTTTTGGTGAGGCCTATTCATAGCATTTCTGCGGCTGAGAAAGTAACCAGGAACTTTTTAGAACTTTTCCTATTAATTATGTTGACAAATTAGGATCCCCATTTACTTGAAGCCTCAACACTTTACTGAAAAAATGGAAAGGTACAACAATACAAAATATAGATACATTTGACACTAGGAACTTTCATAAATAAAATGCTTTCAGCAATCTTAGGTGCTAAGCATCAAGTTTAAAGGCTATGTTGTCTTCTTTCAGTTCACATGAAGTTTAATCTATTCTAGGTTGAATGCTTGTCATACCAAGTTGCATTAATTGCCTCTTGTTGGAGAAGTTGTCTGTTTGAATTTTGCAACTGAAGGTTTGATAAAGATTGTCATATTATCATGATAATCTTCACATCATTAAATTTAAAGTGATCTCCCTTATGTCCTTGATCTTGTAGAGTAGTGTTACCTAAAGTTTTTAGAGATGAATGCATAACTTGAGGTGTTTTACCACTCATGAGGTGAGGCGTAAGTTTGAAGGCATCGAGGTGTAGGAGTTTCAAATTTTAAATGATAATATTTAGTAAATAAATTAAATATTTTAAAATAGTAAAAATTAAATATGAAGCTGTAAATACTTTTTTCCTTACCGCGTTGAATATTTCAATGCAAAGAATGAAGCTTGCCTTCTTTGAAAGTGAAATTGATATTCTTAACTTCAGTAATTGAGCCTCTCACTTGAACATTAACTTTGTGTTTTTTCTTGATTGGTCATTTACTTAATTTTTTCTATAGAACATAGTTGCAAGAAGGATTCTTTCTTATCTTTTGTTTTTTATATTTAAACCATCTTCTAGACTAAGTTTAATAAGAGCCTAAGGCAGCCTCTTCATATGCATACGACTCATATGCTTATGCACAAGGCGCACCTACAGCGCATGCCTTAGACTGTCATGCGCAAGCTTTTAGGGAGTATAGCTTAAAATCAAAGCCTTGATGCGTTTTTACCTTAGCCTCAGGGTGAGGCGAGTCTCAGTGAAGTTTTTTTAAATTTTGGTGTTACCAATGCCGATATATGATCATGAGGTAGACGAAGGTAACAATTATGTCGTATATGTGAGTATGGGGCCCTTTTTTGTTATTCTAAATTCTTGGACGGGCTCAAAAGTTGCTAGGAAAGATTTTGACATCAAATTGAAGTAATCCACTAGCAATTCAAAATTAGAAAATAAATAATATTTTATTTGCAAGGAGAAAGAGATAGAATTGAATAAGGGTGAAGAAATAAGAGTATGGGGCCCTTTTTTGTTATTCTAAAACTTTAAAACCATTCATCTAGGATTACCTGACTTTGTTGTTGATTTATAGAAGCTCCACTAACGCGACTTGAGCCAGTCAACCTTGGTGATCTTCTGCTTCTTCATTTTAAAATTTCATCCTCGAAATTGATTTATGGTACTGTTCTTTTTGTTTCCGTTGCGCACTCTAATATAATTATTTCCTACAATTCTTTTTGGGTCTTGACCATGATCTTCGCCTCACATTTCAAACTTCCTTCTTTAATTTTTCTTTCTTAGTCTTTGGTTGGATCTTTGCTTTCAATTTCAAATCTTTCACAATGTCTGATTCCTTTGTCCTAATTACAATTTTACGAGCTAGTATACTTTTGTAAAATCAAAATTTACTATTTTGACAATCTTTCTTATACCAAATGATTGTTGAAACTAATTCATACTTTCATCATCAACCTTCCCTCCTTTTAGTTGTTGATGTCATTCTTAAATAATCCACATTATCGTTTCTAATTGAGCAAATCGATATTCAAATTCTTATATGTACATAACTCTTTTCAATTATCAAATGACAATAAAACTGTTATTAAATTAGTCTTGAGGCTAAACTTCTGTTTTGTCTTTAGTCAATTGAGATTTCCACATTTCAAAAAGGGTGTGATACGAGTGTAATTCTACCGAAGTGGTGTATAACTCTTATCTTACACAAACATTGTCCACAAAAGTACATGAGATAATCAGACTTAATATACTTGACAAAACATAAACAAAAGCAAAAGCCTCAATTATCATTCTGCGTCTGATAATCGTTCATATACGAAAAATACCATGTCTTCCTTTTTGAGAGGTCAAAATGTTGACAATGTGGTCTTAATAAATTAAATTGTTCTCATTCTAACATTAAATAGGCTTAGTTTCATTGGTTTAAATCTTAGTCATATAGTACCAATTCTAGCAATTTCGGGTCACGTTTCAAATGACCAAGTAAATGGATCCTGAATTTATCAAAAATCGAATAAGACAAATACAAATAAAGACATATATATTCAATTTCTAACTTAAGACTTCTTGCATGTACTTAACATGTTCCCATTGATCTCTTCATTAAGTACTAACCATTGATCTCTTTATTAAGTACTAACCATGGATCTCTTTATTAAGTACTAACCTTTAAAGTGATTGAATAAGTTGAGATATCCTTAAGTCTTTGGACAATTCTTCACTTGATGCTCTATTTCTCCACATCTAAAACATGCTCCAGTAAGCCAATGACACGACCCCCTATGAGGCTTGAAACACGTTGAACATATTGGGGCAGACCTACTCTTTCTACGACCTTACTTAGAATTACTTGCCTCTCTTACCACAAAATTCTTAGACATACTCTGTGGTTCCTTCCTTGTCATCATGCCTAACTTCCTCTTTTGATCTTGCAATTTATCATAGCATTGCTGCATAGCTTCCACTACGCGCGCGCCCCCCCCCCCCCCCCCAAGCACTTCTTCTATTTTGTCTAATCGTTCTGCCAAAGATTCAACTTCTTTTTCATTTTTACTTTTCACCATCCTTCCTAAAGACACAATACAAGGGTTAATGATATTTAGGCTAATATAGACTAACCTAGAATATAACATAAAACACATGACATATACAATTAAACATAACATATAATCATACAAGGACATTGGTAGGGTAACCTATTGAGGAAATATCATTTTGCCCCCAAACTGTCACACATTTTTCAATTTTACCCCCAGACGTCGATTAATATCAATTTTACACCCGAACTTTCGAAATTTTGATCAATTTGGCCCCTGCCGTCACATTGTCTACAATTGGATGAAATGTGCTAACGTGGCACCAAAATTCATTTCGAATTTTATTTTACCTCCCCCCCAAACTATACCTTAAAAATCATGTTAACCCACAAATATAAAAAAATTAAATTTAAATATTTAATAAATATTTTTTTATCTCAATAATGAAAAAATTAAATTTTAAATAATATATCATTTGTAAGGCAAATAATAAAAAATATAAAGATTCTCATGTAGAATTATCTTGAGACTATGAAGCATGAATAATTCAACGAACATATTATACCCATACCGGGTACTTACCGACGTATGGTATTTCAGCATACATACTAGGTACACAAAACATGTATTCAAATTTATCCTTCTTAATTTTTGGTGTACCTAGACATATCTAGTATATACCCAAGTCATGCCATATTTTAGTCGAAACAATATTTTCTTCTACTACAAAGATAAAATTCTTTTTACTGGACTTCTTTTTCAATTTTAGTTTTTTTGCTTAGCATGGTTTTAAAATTAAGTTATGGTTTGTAAGTTATTTAATATAATGATATTTAATTTTGATTTATCTTGTACTTGTACTTTTGACATTAAAATGTCAATTGTATGTTGGATTTAACAAATTAAACCATTTAATCAATTTTTATATTATTCCAAATTAGAAACAAATATTTTCTTTACAAATGTATTAAGTTATACCAGTACCTTACTTCTTTTTTTTTTTCTTTTTTATTATTATTATTATTATTATTATAAATTTTACCATGTCAATGTACCCATATCGTACCAATACCATTACTCATACCTGTACCTGTGCTTCATAGGTTTGAAATTATCTCGAGTCAATTCTGGATAAACTTATTTCAAAAAATCTTATTTTATTCCTAAGATTACTATTGAGTCCTGTCAAATTAAAGGGAAAATAATCAATGAATCGTATTTTATTCCTAAGATTACTATTGAGTCTTATCAAAGGGAATAAAATAAGATTTATTGATTATTTTTCCTTTAAAATTTATTGATTATTTTCTCTTCATAGGTCTGAAATTATCTTGAGTCAATCCAAGCGTGTTGTTGTTAGTATCTCACCAAGCGATCCAAGTGTCTCAACTTTAAAGTGAATCACCTTGCACCTTCATGCTTTTACTTTGGTGTGTATTTTTCTATAGATTTTAAAAATTTTGATGGCTAATTTTTGTATCAAATACGTCTGATATATACACAATACATGATAGAGTTTGCATGCAGGTAGGATCCATAGGGATCTCTATCTTTCAGTTGTGGGGATAAATTAAAATATGTATATTTTATTTTGAATTTGCAGGATACAATTTATCCAATTTTTTATTTAATTATCTTTTAAATAGATAATATAGAACTTCCACTAATTGCAATAGTGTCCATCAACACGTTACAATTAAACTCCTAAAAGTAGAGAATTACAAGTGAGACTTTTTTTCACAATTGGTCACAAACTTCCTTCCACCAAACTATATTCCACATGAGCTACTAGGTATGGACAAATTTATCACTATCAAAAAACCCTAGCTCATGTAGGCAAATTCCAAATTTTTCCTTCTTCTAATTGGACCCCAAAAGTATTTTTCAAAAATAGTACTTTTGTAATTATACATGTATAAAAATATTTTTATGAGAAAATTACCAGCCGGTTTTCTTTTGGTCCAACGTTAATAGGAAGAAATACTTGAATATACTGTCACACTTTGAGAATTGTGGATTCCATGTTAAGCACCTATATAAAACCAATTACCACTCACATTACCTAACATGTCGGTGTATAGCCTTTGATTTGGTGTCATCAATTAACAATATCAAAGTTAAATGAATAGTTAATTAATTTATACAAGCGTCTCAGGTCAAAGGAAAATAAGTGCATTGTAATAAAACTACCTTTTAAACTGACAGTGATCATTCTATAGGTGTTCTCAAAACATGTACTTATTGCATAGCACCTACCTATTTGCCTAAGGTCACTACCGCAACTGATGAAATAAATCATTCTATCATAGAGCAACAAATCAAGTGTAGGCCATAGTAATGCGACACCCAATCAACACCCATAGCCTATAACATTAATTGGTCAACAAGACACCAAAAAATCGTTACTCCCAACTTTAGGTTCATTAACCATTAGTATGTTTTTCTGCTATGTTATCCAAGGGACTTTATGTTTACATTATATGTAACATTAAATATAACATCACCCAGAATAGTAATATACAAAATTATATATATTTTTGTAACTTACTAAATATTTTAAATTCAGTAGTTTTTATAAAAAGATCTATAGCACCATCATCTTCACTTTGTGTCATAATATAAATCATGACACTCTGCAAATTTAAAATACACATAAAAGATGCATTTTGGAGGTGAATGTTTACTTGTATCACATCACTACATCAAATAACATATCGAAATATTAATACAAAAATAAAATAAAAACTTTATGAAAAAAATATAAGTCAAATTTTAACACAAGTAGTTTTAGAGACCTTATGATAGCTATGAGCTTGAGAAATCCTTATCCTAATATACCGGTCTTTTGCACTCCATTTTTGAGGTTGAGGAAAACCTCTTCTTTTTTTTTTTCACAGAGACATCACAGAATGTCATTTTATTCACTCGTTTTCTCAAAAATATTTCCAGAGGTTGTCCAACCTTTTCTACAGCCACAAAAAATTGAAAATCATTTTGCACTCTGAACACTGGTACTATTGGAGAAGCAATGTTAGGGTGCGGCCAAATATTGGGATTCATAAGCATCTCATAGAAACTTATCTGCATCAACTAGTGTTTCAAAAGCTCTTACGCTAATACACTCGTGTCCACCTTGACTTTGAATGAAATCATTTAACGTTGGATACATTGTTGTTCTTCCTTATCTAACGTTAAATGATTTCATTCAAATTCAAGGTAGACATGAGTGTGTTCGTGTAAGGGCTTTTGAAAGACTAGATGATGCTGATAATTTGTATGAGATGCTTATGAACCTCAATATTTGGCCGCACACTAATATTGTTTCTCCAGTAGTACCAGTGTTTATAGTGCAAAATGATTTTCAATTTTTTGTGGCTGTAAAAAAGGTTGGACAGCCTCTGGAAATATTCTTGAGAATACAAGTGAATAAAATGACATTTTCTGATTTCTTAAAATAATGCTGTGAAAAAAAAAGAGAGATTTTCCTCAACTCAAAAATGGAGTGCAAAAGACCGGTATAGCAGGATAAAGATTTCTCAGGCTTATAGAGCTATCATAAGGTCTTTAAATCTACTTGTGTTAAAATTTGGTTTATATTTGTTTCATAATGTTTCTATTTTGTTTTGTATTAATATTTAGATATGTTATTTGGTGCAGAGATGTAA
This sequence comes from Camellia granthamiana, assembly GCA_036172215.1. NCBI lineage: Eukaryota > Viridiplantae > Streptophyta > Magnoliopsida > Ericales > Theaceae > Camellia > Camellia granthamiana. The sequence continues at coordinate 93,766,098 of CM069913.1, forward strand.
TATAAGTAAACATTCACCGCCAAAATGCACCTTTTATGTGTTTTAAATTTGCAGTGTCATGATTTATATTATGACACAAAGTGAAGATGATTGTGCTATAGATCCTTTAATAAAAATTACTAAATTTAAAATACTTGGTAAGTTACGAAAATATATATAAAATTTCTTTTACATATTTTTATCAATATGTATATATATAAACATTAATATTTTTCTTGTAATAGATAATGCTCCAAATGGCGAGGAGTGGCTAGCATTACTGAATTTGATAAGGGATATCAATGATAATGCTGAACTACAAAATTTCGAAGGTTTGGAAGTGGGGAAATTAACATCAAACTTTCAAAATTGGGACGTGAGATGTTAATTTCTCCATTTCTAAGCCTTCGAAATTTTGTAGTTGAGCATTATCATTGATATCTCCTATCAAATTCAGTAGTGCTAGCCACTCCTCGCCATTTGTAGCATGATCTATTACAAGAAAGATATTAATATTTATATATATATACATATTGATAAAAATATGTAAAAGAAGTTTTATATATATTTTCATAACTTACCAAGTATTTTAAATTTAGTAATTTTTATAAAAGTATCTATAGCACCATCGTCTTCACTTTGTGTCATAATTTGACACTCTGCAAATTTAAAATATACATAAAAGGTGCATTTTGGAGGTGAATGTTTACTTGTATTACATCATTGTACCAAATAACATATCTAAATATTAATACAAAAATAAAATAATAACTTTATGAAAAAAATATAAGTCAAATTTTAACACAAGTAGATTTAGAGACCTTATGATAGCTATGAGCTTGAAAAATCCTTATCCTAATATACCGGTCTTTTGCACTCCATTTTTGAGGTTGAGGAAAACCTCTTCTTTTTTTTTTCACAGAGACATCACAGAATGTCATTTTATTCACTCGTTTTCTCAAGAATATTTCCAGAGATTGTCCAACCTTTTCTACAGTCACAAAAAATTGAAAATCATTTTGCACTCTGGACACTGGTACTATTGGAGAAGCAATGTTAGGGTGCGGCCAAATATTGGGATTCCTAAGCATCTCATAGAAACTTATCTGCATCAACTAGTGTTTCAAAAGCTCTTACGCTAATACACTCGTGTCCACCTTGACTTTGAATGAAATCATTTAACGTTGGATACATTGTTGTTCTTCCTTATCTAACGTTAAATGATTTCATTCAAATTCAAGATAGACATGAGTGTGTTCGTGTAAGGGCTTTTGAAAGACTTGATGATGCTGATAATTTGTATGAGATGCTTATGAACCTCAATATTTGGCCGCACACTAATATTGTTTCTCCAGTAGTACCAGTGTTTATAGTGCAAAATGATTTTTAATTTTTTGTGGCTGTAAAAAAGGTTGGACAGCCTCTGGAAATATTCTTGAGAATACAAGTGAATAAAATGACATTTTGTGATTTCTTAAAATAATGCTGTGAAAAAAAAAAGAGAGATTTTCCTCAACTCAAAAATGGAGTGCAAAAGACCGGTATAGCAGGATAAAGATTTCTCAGGCTTATAGAGCTATCATAAGGTCTTTAAATCTACTTGTGTTAAAATTTGGTTTATATTTGTTTCATAATGTTTCTATTTTGTTTTGTATTAATATTTAGATATGTTATTTGGTGCAGAGATGTAATATAAGTAAACATTCACCGCCAAAATGCACCTTTTATGTGTTTTAAATTTGCAGTGTCATGATTTATATTATGACACAAAGTGAAGATGATTGTGCTATAGATCCTTTTATAAAAATTACTAAATTTAAAATACTTGGTAAGTTACGAAAATATATATAAAATTTCTTTTACATATTTTTATCAATATGTATATATATAAACATTAATATTTTTCTTGTAATAGATAATGCTCCAAATGACGAGGAGTGGCTAGCATTACTGAATTTGATAAGGGATATCAATGATAATGCTAAACTACAAAATTTCGAAGGCTTGGAAGTGGGGAAATTAACATCAAACTTTCAAAATTGGGACGTGAGATGTTAATTTCTCCATTTCTAAGCCTTCGAAATTTTGTAGTTGAGCATTATCATTGATATCTCCTATCAAATTCAGTAGTGCTAGCCACTCCTCGCCATTTGTAGCATGATCTATTACAAGAAAGATATTAATATTTATATATATATACATATTGATAAAAATATGTAAAAGAAGTTTTATATATATTTTCATAACTTACCAAGTATTTTAAATTCAGTAATTTTTATAAAAGTATCTATAGCACCATCGTCTTCACTTTGTGTCATAATTTGACACTCTGCAAATTTAAAATATACATAAAAGGTGCATTTTGGAGGTGAATGTTTACTTGTATTACATCATTGTACCAAATAACACATCTAAATATTAATACAAAAATAAAATAATAACTTTATGAAAAAAATATAAGTCAAATTTTAACACAAGTAGATTTAGAGACCTTATGATAGCTATGAGCTTGAGAAATCCTTATCCTAATATACCGGTCTTTTGCACTCCATTTTTGAGGTTGAGGAAAACCTGTTCTTTTTTTTTTTCACAGAGACATCACAGAATGTCATTTTATTCACTCGTTTTCTCAAGAATATTTCCAGAGATTGTCCAACCTTTTCTACAGCCACAAAAAATTGAAAATCATTTTGCACTCTGAACACTGGTACTATTGGAGAAGCAATGTTAGGGTGCGGCCAAATATTGGGATTCATAAGCATCTCATAGAAACTTATCTGCATCAACTAGTGTTTCAAAAGCTCTTACGCTAATACACTCGTGTCCACCTTGACTTTGAATGAAATCATTTAACGTTGGATACATTGTTGTTCTTCCTTATCTAACGTTAAATGATTTCATTCAAATTCAAGGTAGACATGAGTGTGTTCGTGTAAGGGCTTTTGAAAGACTAGATGATGCTGATAATTTGTATGAGATGCTTATGAACCTCAATATTTGGCCGCACACTAATATTGTTTCTCCAGTAGTACCAGTGTTTATAGTGCAAAATGATTTTCAATTTTTTGTGGCTGTAAAAAAGGTTGGACAGCCTCTGGAAATATTCTTGAGAATACAAGTGAATAAAATGACATTTTCTGATTTCTTAAAATAATGCTGTGAAAAAAAAAGAGAGATTTTTCTCAACTCAAAAATGGAGTGCAAAAGACCGGTATAGCAGGATAAAGATTTCTCAGGCTTATAGAGCTATCATAAGGTCTTTAAATCTACTTGTGTTAAAATTTGGTTTATATTTGTTTCATAATGTTTCTATTTTGTTTTGTATTAATATTTAGATATGTTATTTGGTGCAGAGATGTAATATAAGTAAACATTCACCGCCAAAATGCACCTTTTATGTGTTTTAAATTTGCAGTGTCATGATTTATATTATGACACAAAGTGAAGATGATTGTGTTATAGATCCTTTAATAAAAATTACTAAATTTAAAATACTTGGTAAGTTACGAAAATATATATAAAATTTCTTTTACATATTTTTATCAATATGTATATATATAAACATTAATATTTTTCTTGTAATAGATAATGCTCCAAATGGCGAGCAGTGGCTAGCATTACTGAATTTGATAAGGGATATCAATGATAATGCTAAACTACAAAATTTCGAAGGCTTGGAAGTGGGGAAGTTAACATCAAACTTTCAAAATTGGGACGTGAGATGTTAATTTCTCCATTTCTAAGCCTTCGAAATTTTGTAGTTGAGCATTATCATTGATATCTCCTATCAAATTCAGTAGTGCTAGCCACTCCTCGCCATTTGTAGCATGATCTATTACAGGAAAGATATTAATATTTATATATATATATACATATTGATAAAAATATGTAAAAGAAGTTTTATATATATTTTCATAACTTACCAAGTATTTTAAATTCAGTAATTTTTATAAAAGTATCTATAGCACCATCGTCTTCACTTTGCATAATTGGACACTCTGCAAATTTAAAATATACATAAAAGGTGCATTTTGGAGGTGAATGTTTACTTGTATTACATCATTGTACCAAATAACATATCTAAATATTAATACAAAAATAAAATAATAACTTTATGAAAAAAATATAAGTCAAATTTTAACACAAGTAGTTTTAGAGATCTTATGATAGCTATAAGCTTGAGAAATCCTTATCCTAATATACCGGTCTTTTGCACTCCATTTTTGAGATTGAGGAAAGCCTCTTCTTTTTTTCACAGCATTGTATTTTAAGACATCACAGAATGTCGTTTTATTCACTTGTTTTCTCAAGAATATTTCCAGAGGTTGTCCACATTTTTCTGCAGCCACAAAAAATTGGAAATCATTTTGTACTCTGAACACTGGTACTATTGGAGAAGCAATGTTAGGGTGCGGCCAAATATTGGGATTCATAAGCATCTCATAGAAATTATCAGCATCATCTAGTCTTTCAAAAGCCCTTACGCTAATACACTCGTGTCCACCTTGACTTTGAATGAAATCATTTAACGTTGGATACATTGTTGTTGTTCCCCTATATTTGGCCGCATCCTAATATTGCTTCTCCAATAGTACCAGTGTTTAGAGTGCAAAATGATTTTCAATTTTTTGTGGCTGTAGAAAAGGTTGGACAGCGTCGAGAAATATTATTGAGAAACGAGTGAATAAAATGACATTCTGTGATTTCTTAAAATAATGTTGTGAAAAAAAGAAGTGGTTTTCCTCAACTTCAAAAATGGAGTGCAAAAGACTGGTATAGCAAGATAAAAATTTCTCAAACTTATAGAGAGCTATCATAAGGTCTTTAAATCTACTTGTGTTAAAATTTTGCTTATATTTTTTTTCATAAAGTTTCTATTTTATTTTTGTATTAATATTTAGATATGTTATTTGGTGCAGGGATGTAATGCAAGTAAACATTCACCTCCAAAATGCACCTTTTATGTGTATTTTAAATTTACAGAGTGTCATGATTTATATTATGACACAAAGTGAAGATGATGGTGCTATGGATCCTTTTATAAAATTTACCGAATTTAAAATAGTTGGTAAGTTACAAAAATATATATAAATTTTTTTTTACATATTTTTATCTATATATATATATATATAAACATCAATATTTTTTTTGTAATAGATCATGCTCCTAGTGGCGAGGAGTGACTAGCACTACTGAATTTGATAAGGAATGTCAATGAAAATGCTCAACTACAAAATTTCAAAGGCTTGGAAATGGGGAAATTAACATCAAACCTTCAAAATTGGGACGTGAGATGTTAATTTTTCCATTTTTAAGCCTTCTAAATTTTGTAGTTGACCATTATCATTGATATCCCCTATCAAATTCAGTAGTGCTAGCCACTCCTCGCCATTTGTAGCATGATCCATTACAAGAAAGATATTAATGTTTATATATATACATATTGATAAAAATATGTAAAAGAAGTTTTATATATATTTTCGTAACTTACCAAGTATTTTAAATTCAGTAATTTTTATAAAAGTATCTATAGCACCATCGTCTTCACTCTGTGTCATAATATAAATTATGACACTCTGCAAATTTAAAATATACATAAAAGGTGCATTTTGGAGGTGAATGTTTACTTGTATTACATCATTGTACCAAATAACATATCTAAATATTAATACAAAAATAAAATAGTAACTTTATGAAAAAAATATAAGTCAAATTTTAACATAAGTAGTTTTAGAGATCTTATGATAGCTATAAGCTTGAGAAATCCTTATCCTAATATATCGGTCTTTCGCACTCCATTTTTGAGGTTGAGGAAAACCTCTTCTTTTTTTCACTGCATTGTATTTTAAGACATCACAGAATGTCGTTTTATTCACCTGTTTTCTCAAGAATATTTTTCGGAGGTTGTCCTACTTTTTCTACAGCTACAAAAAAATTGGAAATCATTTTGCATTCTAAACACTGGTACTATTGGAGAAGCAATGTTAGGTTGCGGCCAAATATTGAGATTCATATGCATCTCATAGAAATTATCAGCATTATCTAGTCTTCCAAAAGCCCTTACACTAACACACTCATATCCACCTTGACTTTGAATGAATCCCAATATTTTGGAAGACTAGATAATGCTGATAATTTCTATGAGATGCATATGAATCCCAATATTTGGCCGCAACCTAACATTGCTTCTCCAATAGTACCAGTGTTTAGAATGCAAAATGATTTCCAATTTTTTTGTAGCTGTAGAAAAAGTAGGACAACCTCCGAAAAATATTCTTGAGAAAACAGGTGAATAAAACGACATTCTGTGATGTCCTAAAATTCAATGCTGTGAAAAAGAAGAGGTTTTCCTCAACCTCAAAAATGGAGTGCAAAAGACCGGTATAAGGTCTCTAAATCTACTTGTGTTAAAATTTGGCATATATTTTTTTTCATTAAGTTTCTATTTTATTTTTGTACTAATATTTAGATATGTTATTTGGTGCAAGGATGTAATACAAGTAAACATTCGCCTCCAAAACGCATCTTTTATGTGTATTTTAAATTTGTAGAGTGTCGTGATTTATATTATGACACAAAGTGAAGATGATGGTGTTATAGATCCTTTTATAAAAATTACTGAATTTAAAATACTTGGTAAGTTATGAAAATATATATAAAACTTCTTTTACATATTTTTATCAGTATGTATATATATAAACAATAATATTTTTTTTGTAATAGATCATGCTTCAAATGGCGAGTGGCTATCACTACTGAATTTGATAAGGGATATCAATGGTAAAGCTCAACTACAAAATTTCAAAGGCTTGGAAATGGGGAAATTAACATCAAACCTTCAAAATTGGGACGTGAGATGTTGATTTCCCCATTTCCAAGCCTTCGAAATTTTGTAGTTGAGCATTATAATTGATATTCCTTATCAAATTTAGTAGTGCTAGCTACTCCTCGCCATTTGTTGCATGATCTATTACAAGAAAAATATTAATGTTTATATATATACACATTGATAAAAATATGTAAAAGAAGTTTTATATATATTTTCATAACTTATCAAGTATTTTAAATTCAGTAATTTTTCTAAAAGGATCTATAGCACCATCATCTTCACTTTGTGTTATAATATAAATCATGACACTCTGCAAATTTAAAATACACATAAAAGGTGCATTTTGGAGGTGAATGTTTACATGTATTACATCATTGCACCAAATAAAATATCTAAATATTAATACAAAAATAAAATTGAAATTTTATGAAAAAAATATATGTCAAATTTTATCAGAAGTAGATTTAGAGACCTTATGATAGCTATAAGCTTGAGAAATCCGTATCCTAATATATCGGTCTTTTGCACTCCATTTTTGAGGTTGAGGAAAGCCTCTTCTTTTTTTCACAACGTTGTATTTTAAGACATCACAGAATGTCGTTTTATTCACTTGTTTTCTTAAGAATATTTCCAGAGGTTGTCCACATTTTTCTATAGCCACAAAAAATTGGAAATCATTTTGCACTCTGAACACTGGTACTATTGGAGAAGCAATGTTAGGGTGCGGCCAAATATTGGGATTCATATGCATCTCATAGAAATTATTAGCATTATCTAGTTTTTCAAAAGCCCTTACACTAACACACTCATGCCTACCTTGACTTTGAATGAAATTATTTAACTGATTAAATTGCTTGGCATTTTATTTTGGATTTGTGTATTATTATTCTGGGTAATGTTATTTTTAATGTTACATAGAATATAAACATAAGGTCCTTTGGATAACATTACAGAAAAACATACTAATGGTTAATGAACCAAAAGTTGGGAGTTACGATTTTTCGGTGCCTTGTTGACCCAATTAATGTTATAAGCTATGGGTGTTGATTGGGCGTCGTATTATTATGGTCTACACCTGATTTGCTTCTATATGATAGAATGATTACTTCATCATTTGAGGTAGTGACCTTAGGCAAATAGGTAGGGTGCTATGCAATAAGTACATGTTTTGAGAACACTTATAGAATGATCACTGTCAGTTTAAAAGATAGTTTTATTACGATGCACTTATTTTCCTTTGACCTGAGGTTTGTATAAATTAATTAACTATTCATTTAAGTTTGATATTGTTAATCGATGACACCGAATCAAAGGCTATACACCGACATGTTAGGTAATATGAGTGGTAATTAATTTATATAGGTGCTTAGCATAAAATCCACCATTCTCAAAGTGAGAAAGTATATTCAAGTAATTCTTCCTATTTAACTTTGGACCAAAAGAAAACTAGCTTGTAATTTTTTCATAAAAATATTTTTATACATGTATAATTGCGAAAGTACTATTTTTGAAAAATGCTTTTGGGGTCCAATTAGAAGAAGGGAAAATTTAGGCTCTACTTGGAAGAGCTTTGGAATTGCAATTCCAACTCTTGGTTTGCACGTGGTGTTTGGTTGTAGTCGGGTAGGAAATTTTGGCTGACCCGGTTGACCAGAACAGTGTACGGTTTTTTTTTTTTGCACCTGTTATTTTTATATTTTAAATAAAAGAAATTTCAGATTTTTTTTAAAAAAAAAATTTATGAGCTTTGAATAGGATTTTGGATTGTGTGTTTGGTTTTGAGTTGTAAGTTTTTGAATTAATTATCATATGTCACATCATTCATTTTAAACTCAATTCAAAACTCTTTCCAAAACTCAACCAAACAAATTTTCCACACTCAAATCATAATTCCAAATTTTCCACACTTAAATCATAATTCCAAAACTTACAAACTCAAATTACAACTATATTCTCAAATCATATTTAGAAACTCTATCAAACGCTACCCTTAGAATTCCCCTACATGAGCTAGGGTTTTTTGGTAGTGATGAATTTGTCCATACCTAGTATAGCTCATGTGGAATATAGTTTGGTGGAAGGAAGTTTGTGACCAATTGTGAGAAAGGGCCTCACTTGTAATTCTCTACTTTTTGGGGTTTAATTGTAACGTGTTGATGGACACTATTGCAATTAGTGGAAGTTCTATGAGATTATTTCATTTTTACCCCTATACTTTGTCACGATTTTCAATAACCCCCCAGACTATTATTTTCACGCGTACCCCCATACTATTTAAATTACTATTAATTTTGCCCTTGTCGTCAGATTTGAATCAGAAAATGTTAAAAAAATTACATTTTAGCCTCAAATTTCAAAATAAAGATGCAAACCTGCCATTTCCTACCAGCAAACCACCACCACCAACCACCACTTCAAGTCCTTCTATCTCCTTCGTCATAACTCCGTTTCATCTCATTTTTACGTCAGTAGATTCAACTCACGGTTTAGTTTTCGTATCACATCTCACACGTTTCGTTCTTCCTCTTTTTGCATGCTATTGGAGCTCCGAAAGTTGATAAAAAAAAATAAAAAAAAAGACTTTTCTTCTCATTTTTGACTTTTCTTCGAGCCGTCTTTCGGACTTCATATCTTTCTCGATTCTTGACGATTCTACTTCATTCTTTCGCCATTCTCTTCACCTCACTTCCTACTTCGCCCTACACTACCTCGCTTTCTTACTTCTTCGTGTAATGGGCGATTTTGGTATGCCGAAAGTTGTTTGAAAACTAATTTCAAAAATTCCGAAACATTCATCCTTTGTTTCTTTCTCCTCCATCTTCCTCATTCTTCTTTTTCTTCTTCACTTATAACATGATGTAGAGCATGGTTCTAGGGGGTAACCGACCACCCGAACCACCAACTTCACCAACACCACCACCCTGAACAAAACACACCAAACGTGACTTTCAATGTACAACCCACTGAAGACTTGTCATCACAAAGATTTGTCGCAAATGAGGACCTAGTTTTTGTTGTGATTATATTGTATGAAATTGGTATTATTGATTTAAAAGTGATGTTGTAATTGAAAGTCATGTATTTGTATTCAAGCTTTGAGAAAATTATTTTCTCTCTCATCTATATATAGTTATATATGTTTTTTTTTTTTTTTTTTTTACTATATATATATTTTTCTAATTTTAAATGGTGATTGGCTTGTTCATATATTTATTGACAATAGAGATAGTGATAAATTTTCAGTTGAAATTAGAAAAAATATGACATGTTCCATAGATTTAACCCACACGGGTAGCTCAGTGATTAATAGCGTTGAATGTGGTTTTCTAATAATAGATAATTTCTTGAGGTCTCTTGGTCCAGTTTCATGAGGTGCAACACATTCACACTTAATCAGTGGTTGTATAAGATTTGGAGAACGTTTGGTATGTTGAAAATTGGAATGGAATGCCAATGCCTATTTTAGTTTTGCATTATCTTCTCATCACCACCCGAACCACCTTCACTACCACCATGAGCATCACCATCACCACCACCACCACCTTTCAAACACCAAACCCACCTCTTTTACAAGCAGATTCCATTACTACTACCTTCAAACTCCATGACCACCATCATCGCGAGCACCGTCGCCATCGCTAGACTGCCACCACCACCATCACCAGCTCCATTACCACCTAGAACCAAGTTTCACATCATTTTATAAGTGAAGAAGAAGAAGAATGAGGAAGATGGAGAAGAAAGAAACAAAAGATGAATGTTTTGAAATTTTCGAAATTAGTTTTCGAACAACTTTCGGCATACCGAAACCGCCCATTACACGAAGAAGTGAGAAAGCGAGGTAATGTAGGGCGAAGTAGGAAGTGAGGTGAGGAGAATGACGAAAGAATGAAGTAGAATCGTTAAGAATTAAGAAAGATATGAAGTCCGAAAGATGGCTCGAAGAAAAGTCGAAAATGAGAAGAAAAGTCTTATTTTTTTTATCAACTTTCGGAGCTCCGATAGCAAGCAAAAAGAGGAAGAACGAGACGTGTGATACTTGATATGAAAACTAGACCGTGAGTTGAATCCAACGACGTAAAAATGAGGCGAAAAGGAGTTCTGAGGGAGGAGATAGAAGGGCTTAAAGTGGTGGTTGGTGGTGGTGGTTTGCTGGTAAGAAATGGTGAGTTTGCATCTTTATTTTGAAATTTGGGGCTAAAATGTAATTTTTTTTTAACGTTTTTCATTTCAAATCTGACGGCAGGGGCAAAATTGATAGTAATTTAAATAGTATGGGGGTACGTGTGAAAATAAGAGTAGTCTGGGGGATCATTTAAAATCGTGTAAAAGCATAGAGGTAAAAATGAAATAATCTCAAGTTCTATATTATCTATTTAAAAGATAATTAAATGAAAAATTAGATAAGTTGTATCTTGCAAATTCAAATATTTTATTTTATCCCCACAACTGAAAGATAGAGATCCCTATGGACCCAACCTACATGCAAACGCTATCATGAATTGTGTATATATCGGATGTATTTGATAGAAAAATTAGCCATCAGAATTTTTGAAGTCTGTAGAAAAATACAAAAGTAAAAGCAAGAGGGGGCAATGTGAATCACTTTAAAGGCAAGACGCTTGGATCGCTTGGTGAGGTACTAACAACAACACGCTTGGATTGAAGTATTTTCGATTGTGTAATAGGTGGTGTTTCTTTGAAAGATTATTTTTTCAAATAAAATTTTTTTCCAAACTTTCATTGGTATCAGAGCCACACTACTTTGATTACATGAGTCTATATTTTTGTTTTTCATTTTGATGAAAATATTAAATATTCGATATTGTCTTGGGTGATTGCCGATTATATAATTTGTGAATATATAATTTATTTTTTTCCTTGTATTAATCGTTCATTAAAAATATAAATGAATAAAAATGAAATGGGGCCAAAATAGTAAGCAAGAAGAAGAAAAAAAAGGACTGAAAAAAAAAATCGGTTTGTTGTAGACATGATTACAGGTTCAAATCAGAACTTTATGATGGGCCGAAAAAAAAGGGGCGGCTGGTTTCTGTAAGGCACTGCAGCGATTATTTTTTGTTTTTTTGTTTTTGTTAGTTTATTGATAGCATAAAAATTAGTTTGCTAATTTATGGGAATAAATTAGTTATAAATGTTATTGGTGTCCCATTTTAATGATTAAGTGTTAAATAGGATTATTTTAAGAAAATAAAATCTATGGCCCTCCATTGCTGGTAAATAAAAATTCTAATTAATTGAGATTTAATTGATACCAAAAGAGTTGGTTGGGTTTTAATTAATTAGTTTGTTTTATTTATTTTGTGGAAACTATAAGTATGACTAGTGGGAGTGTCGGTTAAAATGAAGGCATAATCTTACATGTTCATGCTATGTATCTAAACAATGGTTTGCACTTAGACAAATATTATATGATAATCAAAATGTGTCGTATGAGTTGATTTGGCGGCTAAAAGAAAAATTGTGAGTAATAAATAAATTTAATTTTTCTAAAAGAAAGAAAAATGATAACATGAGATGATATTATGATGGGCAGTAGCTATCCACCCATTCATGGTATGTTCATTTATTTCAAAAGAAAATTTTGTACATGTAGGATTGGTTTCCCAATGCTCGCTATGAATGTTTTAAATATAAGTGTTATATTTGTGGCTTTATAAATTGTTTATGATTGTTTGAATGATAATTCTAGTGAGCATTACCATAGTAGATTAAAAACCCTGTATCCTACGGATTTATATACAATGCAATACTTATATTCTTCGGACACATGTTTACCAAACTATGTGGATTGGAAAAGAAATTTAACAATTGTCCTCATTGCTGAAAAATTGAACCATGTTCTAACCACTGATCCACCTGCGCTTCCTGGAGCGGATGCCACTGATTGTGATGACCCAAACCTTTTTTTTTTTTTTTTAAATAGTTGGTGCAGAATTTAAAATTTTAGTTTTGAGTGTTCGGACCATGATTTGAGAAAATAGAAAATAGTAAAAAAAAAATAAAAAATAAAAAGAAAAGATGTTACAGTCAGGGAATTTTTGGGGGAAGGAGAAAGCAAAGAGAAGGTGGAATAAGCATGATGTTTTCGGTGGTGGGAGATTTTATGATTTTACTTCCCTCTATCTTATCTCGTCATGATGTATCTATAGTGTGTATAGTATAGTTTCTTGTATACTCTTTACACCTTTTGAACCCCAGAGTATACAGGAAAATATACTATACACACTATAGATACATCATGAGGAGATAAGATAGAGGGAAGTTACAGTAAAATGACTCCACTTTTTCATACCTTGCGCTATAACAAATATGGGCTCAGCCTTGCTTGCAATGGAGCTTGGTTTTATGGGACCAAATTATTCGATATCAACCGCTTGTGCTACCTCCAATTATTGCTTCTATGCTGCTGCCAATCACATTCATCGAGGTGAATTGCATTGATTTTGTTGTCTATCTGAGTTCATTTGTGGAAATACATGAATAGTGTATTTAATGTTTTCTTTAAGAAATATAGTTGAACATATAATTACAAAGCAATGTACAACTACTACATTTCTAAACCTTGTGGAAGTTGATTATTGTCCTACCGTGTATAAAATTAATTGTTTTGTGTTTCCAAAAATAGATCTTCTGCTTTTGAATTTGTGGTATCAACATATTCCATCTCGTTTATCTTTATGATATCAAGTTTTCATATTTATGCTTCATAGTATGACAATAATTTATGATCACAATTCAGATTGCACACAGCCTTGATTCTACTGAGAGGTTTGCGCTCTGTAAGCTTCCAGGATCATTGGACTAAGGATGACTCTTTAAATGTAACTATATGACGCGGAGGGTTCTTTAAGTTGAAGTTTAATAAGCAAGGTGCTTAAGCACATGCCTTTGCATACAGGTTTATGAAAGCATTGTGGTTTTTGATCGTTTGTGGAGCCATTCATGTCACATACTTTGGAACAAAGTAGTTGAGTTTGTGAGCTCCCCTATTAATTTTAAGTAATATGTCCCTAATGCTGTAGCAAGCTTTGTTTGTTGGTTTTGACTATATATTGGCACATTAAAAATAATTTGAGATAACTGTTAAAGTTTGTGAGCCTGATCAGTATTCTTGTTTTTACATTTAGAAAGTATTGTTAGTTCAACAAAGGAACTCTATTCAGTGGCTATCTAGGAGACAGCCCAGCAGCTTAGGTCACATTCACCTTCCATCTTTTTGTGCGTTAGTGTATTTGGGCATTATAGCTAGAACCTCTCTAGTATATATAATTTAAATAGGATGTCATAATTAAATAATGCTTGGAGAATGAGTTTGGAAAGAAAATGATATTTTCTTGGGCATTAATGGTATTATTTTGCTTAATGTATCTGTTGGAATAAAACCGACACGGTTAGAAATGGACCTGGAGAGGTTATCGGACGTGATTGTAATATGAAAACTAGTGCAGTTCATATTTAATGAGATGTGGAATAGATTGTATTTATCGGAATTTAATTGTTTAAATATCTGTTTAGAAATATCTATTTTGGGCTATCGGTGGAGGATAGCCATGATTGTTGTAGAAATGCACGAGACTTGGGTAAATTGAACGACATTCCTCATTTGTTGCTGGATAGGGGGTGTAGAACCGCACGGTTAGGTGTCGAGCCTTACAGTTTACTGGTAAAAATGACAGTGGTAGTGCATTAGGGCCTATTTGCAGACACTCACCTAGAGATTCATAGGGCCCATATTCATGTAACAGATATGGTTTAAAATGGAAATGATTTTATATTTGTTGTTCTATTTCAGCATTGCATGCTTTATAAAAAGAGAGATAAACTGTTTTATCATGAGCATGGCATGATCATACTCCTCTTTAGTTTTGTCATTGTTCATATGTTGTGTAGTATATCTCTACTGGGCTATGGCTCACCTTATAAGGGAAACCATTTCAGGTACAAGTGCTATGCCCCGCCAAGGCATTGACTTAGGAGGACTCGAAGCTGAGGTTTCATTTTTGTTTTATTGTTATTTGTTGAATGTAAGCCCAAGATTGTATTTGTGTTGAGTTGAAAGTCCATTTTGTGTAACCAATAATGTTCTTGGATAAATTTGTAAGTCTGTAGGGCACTTATTATCTGTTTGGCTTCCATTTCATACTTGTTGTAAAATGCATGTTTGGGATTAGAACTGGGGCATTGAGATGTAAACATGTATTTGGCATTTGGGATTTAATAGAAATGGGTGTATGGATTAGTTAGCTATATATATATGTTTATCTATCAGGTGGGTTTTGTTGCATAAATAGATATATCATGCTCAATTTTCGGGGCGTTACACTAATGAACAACGTGAGGCTGCTAGTAAGTGGCATGAGGCAGATGATGTTGCAAAATGCTACATATTGGCCTCAATGACCAATGTGTTGCAAAAGCAGCATGAGGGTTGAAAGAAATGTTTGGAGAACAGAGTAGAAGTGCATGCCAAATTGCCATGAAAGGTTTGATGTCCACCAAAATGGTGGAAGGTACTCGAGTACGGGAACATGTCCTGAAAATGATATCTTTCATTTAGATATTGGAAATTTTTGGTGCAGATATTGAAGGTGAAACTAAAATTGATCCGATCCTTTCATCTTTACCAGATTCTTATAATCAATTTATTTTGAGTTACAACATGAATAAGATGATCGTTGCACCATTAGAGCTGCTAAATATGTTGCAAGCAACAAAGGATCTTATTAAAGAGCCAACCCATTGTAATGATGGGTGAGAAGGAAGGTCCAAGAAAATTCAAGCCTAAAGGCAAGAATAATTTTAATAAGAAATCTATTGGCTCTAAGTTCTCTGGGAAACAAGGTAGTTTTATAAAGGGCATTGATAAAAAGAAAAGCAAAGGAAATTGTTTCTATTGCAGAAAGCTTGGCCATTGGAAGAGAAATTGCCTGTCATTATTTGGCAACGTTGAAAAAGGACAAATCTTCGGAAGGTATGTTAAATTTGTTTATTATTGAAACCAATTTATTGATTGGTCCTCCTAATGCTTGGTGTGTAGACTCTAGTGCGACCTCCCATATTTGCAATGTGTTGCAGGGGTCAAGGAGACCAGAAGGCTTAAGGAAGGGGAGATGCTAATAAAGTTGGAAACAAGTGTAAGAGTTGCTATAGTTTCTATAGGAACTTCTTATTTAGAATTATCATTTAATAGGACTCTAGTTTTAAAAGATTGTCTATTTGTGCCAAATGTCCGTAGAAATTTAATTTCTGTTTCAAAGTTAATTTCGTTGGGATATTGTCTCTTCTTTTCTTTGAAAGTTGTTATTAAGCACAATAATAAATTTGTGGTTTCTGGCATTTTAATAGATGGTATTTACTTTATTAGTCCTATTGATAATTCTATTAATTTGTGTTGAGAATGATATATCCACCGTTATGTTACCCCTTAAAAGAAAAAGGGATGCAATTCAGACTTACATGTGGCACTTGAAACTTGGTCATTTCAATTTAGAATGTCTAAATAGATTAGTCAAGGATGGACCTTTAGATTTTTTGAAAATTGAGTCTTATCCAATTTGTGAGCCTTGCTTGCAAGGAAAAATGACTAAAATTTCATTTCTAAGAAAAGGAATTAAAGCCACAAAAGCTTTGGGATTAATACACACAGATGTTTGTGGTCCAATAGAGGTGGTTTTTACTATTTCATTACATTCACCGATGAATATTCTCGGTATGGTTATTTGCACCTAATGAAACATAAGTCTAAAATCTTTTAAAAGTTTAGGGAATTTCGTAGTGAAGTAGAAAAGTAACTTGGAAAAAGCATCAAAGCTCTTTTGATCAGATCATGTGGGAGAATACCTTTTAGATGATTTTCGAAATTATTTAAAATAGAATGGTATCATATCTCAATTAATCCCCACAGGCACATCACAAAATAATGGGGAGGCAGAAAAAAGAAATAGAACCTTATTAGATATGGTTCGTTCAATGATGAGCATGTCAGAACTGCCAATTTCCTTTTGGGAATTTGCATTATAAACTGCTATTTATTTGTTAAATAGAGTTCCTACTAAATCAGTTCCTAAAACTCCATATAAATTATGGACTGGGAAAAAAGCCTAGCCTAAAGCATATTAGGATATGGGTTTGTCCAACACATGTGAAAAAGCAAAATGTTGATAAACTGGAATTGAGAACTGATAGATGCATTTTCCTTAGATATCCTAAGACCGCATTTGGTTACTATTTTTATAATCCTAAAGGACAAAAAATTATTGTTAGCAGAAAAGAGGATTATATTTTCAATGAAAATAGAACAAGAATTGTCCTTGAAGAAGTAATTGACATTTCAATTGATGGGGCAAGTAGTCAAAGTGAAGGACAAAATAAGTAAGCCCATTGAACCAATTGTTGCACAAGAACCTCAGCGTAGTAAAAGGATTATTAGATCTCCAGTTAAGTTATCGCTATTAAATGAGATTTATCAGATAGAAGCAGAATTGTTTGATGATGATCCATTTATATACGAAGAGACAATTAAAGACAAAGATGTTGGGCATTCGCAAAAAGACATGGAATCTAAAATGGATTCAATGTATTCTAATAAGGTTTGGACCTTAGTAGATAAACCTGAGAGCATTAAACCCATAGGTTGCAAATGGGTATATAAAAGAAGATTAGGACCCAATGGAAAGGTAGAGACCTACAAAGCAAGACTAGTGGCGAAAGGGTATAACCAAAGAGCTGGTATCGATTATGAGTAAACTTTTTCGCCAGTAGCCATGCTAAAGTCCGTAAAGATTCTTTTGTCAATTGTTGCACACCATGATTTTGAAATTTGGTAAATGGATGTTAAAACCACATTCTTGAATGGCTATATTGAAGAAGAAATTTATATGCACCAACCAGAAGGTTTTACATCTCATGGTGAAGAAAATAAAGTGTGCAAATTAACGAGGTCCATTTATGGCCTCAAGCAAGCATCTTGGAGTTGGAATATTTGTTTTGACGAGGCAATCAAATCGTTTGGTTTTTTGCAAAATATGGATGAACCTTGTGTTTACAAGAAGGTCAATGGGAGTGCCAAAGTATTTTTGGTTCTCTATGTTGATGACATACTACTTATTGGGAATGATGTAGGAGTAATGTCATCATTCAAAGTTTGGTTATCTAATCACTTTGCAACGAAAGACCTTGGTGAAGCTAGTTATATACTCGGGATCAAATTGTTTAGAGACCGAAAGAAAAGATTACTTGGTCTTTCACAAGTCAATTATATTGACGAAGTCTTGGCAAGATTTAGCATGCAAGATTCCAAGAAAGGGTTCCTACCCTTTAGGCATGGAATTCGTCTCTCTAAGGGAATGGCACCAAAAACACAGGAGGAGAGAGAGAAAATGAGAAATATTCCTTATGCTTCGGCAATGGTAAGTCTCATGTATGCAATGTTTTGTACTAGGCCTGACATTTGTTACATAGTGAGCATTGTGCATAGATACCAATCCAATCCAGGTCCAGAGCATTAGACAGCAGTGAAACACATTTTGAAATATTTGAAAAGGACTAAACACTATTTTCTAGTGCTTGGTAGTTTTAATTTGGTTGTTGAAAGTTACATTGATTCAGATTTTCAATCTGATATCGATGATAGAAAATCCACTTCTGGATTTGTATTCACTCTTGGAAAGGGAGCAATTAGTTGGAGAAGTTGCAAACAAGATACTACTACAGATTCTACAATTGAAGCAGAGTATATGGCTACAAGTGAAGCTGCAAAGGAAGCTATTTGGATTCGCAAGTTCCTTCAAGAACAGGGTGTTGTCCTAATAATTGAATCTCCTGTAATTGTTTATTGTAACAACACTTGCGCTATTGCACATGCTATTGAGCCTAGGGCTCATTGAAGGACAAAGCACATTGAGCGTAGATTTCACTTGATACGAGATATCAGCCATAGAGGAGATATGTCAATAGCAAAGATTGCATCAACTGAAAATGTTGCAAATCCTTTCATAAAAGCCTTAAATCGAAAGGTTTTTTAGAAGCACTTGGAGATGATGGGTATTAAATACATGTGCAATTGGTTTTGAGTGCAAGTGGGAAAATGTTAGCATTTGTGCCCTCAAAAACCAATTTATTGACTTTATTAACTGATTAAATAAATTGTTGGCATTTTATTTTTCATTTTTGAATATTATTATTTTGGGTAATGTTATATGTGATGTGAACATAAGGTCCCTTGGGTAACATTGTAGAAAAACACGCTAATGGTTAATGAACCAAAAGTTGGGAGTTATGATTTTTCGGTGCCTTGTTGACCTAATTAATGTTCTAGGCTATGGGTGTTGATTGGGCATTGCACTACTATGTCTTACACCTGATTTGCTGCTATATGATAGAATGATTTACTCCATCATTGAGGTAGTGACCTTAGGCAAATAGGTGGGTGCTATGCAATAAGTACATATACTAAACAGGATCGGTTTTGAGAACGCCTATGGAATGATCACTGTCAGTTTAAAATGTAGTTTTATTGCAATGCACTTATTTTCCTTTGATATGAGAGGCTTGTATAAATTAATTAACTATTCATTTAATTTTGATATTGTCAATCAGTGATGCCAAATCAAAGGCTATACACGGACATGTTGGGTTATGTGAGTGGTAATTGATTTATATAGGTGCTTAACATGGAATCCACCATTCTCAAAGTGAGAAAATATATTCAAGTAATTCTTCCTATTAATGTAGGACCAAAAGAAAACCGGCCTATAATTTTTCATAAAAATATTTTTATACATGTATAATTACAAAAGTACTATTTTTGAAAAATGCTTTTGGCATCCAATTAGAAGAAGGGAAAATTTAGAATTCGCCTACATGAGCTAGGGTTTTTTGATAGTGATAAATTTGTCCATACCTAATAGCTCATGTGGAATATAATTTGGTGGAAGGAAGTTTGTGACCAATTGTAAGAAAGGTCCTCACTTGTAATTCTCTACTTTTAGGGATTTAATTGTAACGTATTGATGGACATTATTGCAATTAGTGGAAGTTCTATATTATCTATTTAAAAGATAATTAAATGAAAAATTGGATAAGTTGTATCCTGCAAATTCAAAATAAAAGATACATATTATATTTTATCCCCAAAACTGAAAGATAGAGATCCTTATGGATCCCACCTACATGCAAACTCTATCATGTATTGTGTATATATCAGGTGTATTTGATACAAAAATTGGCTATTAGAATTTTTAAAGTCTGTAGAAAAATACACCAAAAAAAAAAGAAAGTAAGAGGGTACAATGTGAATCACTTTGGAGGCGAGACATTTGGATCGCTTGGTGAGAAACTAACAACAACACGCTTGGATTGAGGTATTTTAGATTGTGTAATTAGGTGGTGTTTCTTTGAAAGATTGTTTTTTCAAATAAAATTTTTCCGCAAACTTTCACATCATAGATTTCTAAGAATTGATTTCACGCTTTGAAGAAACAAGAACAAGGTTTTGAAAATCATGAGCTCATGAAGTTTGATTCTAATTTTGACAAATTAAAGGAGTTTTGATGTAAATGGTTTGAAATTGGGTTTGATATGAAGAAAATTAATTAAATATAAATTTGGGCAAGCTAATGAGTAAATTATGATTTGAGATTGACAACCAAGAATTGGTTTGATTTTGATAAATATTTGGACATGCAAATGCTTTTCTAAGAGTTTTATGGCTTTAATTTCATATTGTAAAGAAAAAGAGAAAAAGTTTTGCAAATATTGCATGCATGGGATTTTTAGCTTTAATCACGCAATTAAAGAGGTTTTAAGGCAAATGATTTGGAAATTGATCATGCATTTATATTTCTTCATGAAATTACATAATTTAAGAAGGGTTTTGCATGAGGTTTGGTAAGAATTTGAGTAAGTGAAGCTTTGATCCTTGATGAACTTTTGAATAGCACAAAAATTCCCAAAACCATACGTGCGGTTGTGAGCCCCGCACGTTCAGTACGAACCAAAACATGGTCACAGTTTCTAAAATAACCGCACATGTGGCTGGGACTCCCACACGTGCGGAACATAGTGAATGTGTGTTTTGATCTTCTTTTGACCTTCCGAACACCCCTACGCATATATTAAGACTAATCGGGAAATAAAATATACTTTGAAATCAACTCCAATTAAACTAATTGAATGAAGGAAACTAAAGTTAGTTAAGTGCTTTTGTTTTATCAAATTGTGTGTGTATTGTGTAGGTCGGTCATACGAGGAGACTTACCGAAACCAGACTCACTGTGAGTAATGTCTTTGTAAAGATATTTTTGTATAAATGGTATTGAAAATGTTATAACATGAGATGTTTTATGAAATTTGTATATTGTCTATGAAATGTTCTGATATGATAAATGCTCTGATACAAGTATTTTCTGAAATGATGGGATATGCTATGAAATTCCGAAATGCTTATGATATGATAAGTTTTACCGAAATTATGTTGTGCTAAGAATGAATGAGTTTTTCCTTTTGTTTATCTATTGTGGCATCCTCTAGTAAATTCTCGATGATGTTATATATTGGACCTGAGATTGTTCTGTCATATTTCTCATATGTTGGACCTGAGATCGTTCTGCCAGATATTGGACTAGAGGTCGTTCTGCCATGTATTGGACCAAAGGTTGTTCTGTTTATTTTTCTTAATGCTATTGGATGTACCACATAGTTTGCTTAACTTTGAGAAGTTTGATGAAACTTATGTATGTTATATCTCTGAACAATGTTTTGAATATGATAAGAATGTTTTCAAAAATTTGGAACTCATTCATTAACTCTTTTATATTGATGTTTCTCATTGGGCTTTAGCTCACTCTCTTCCTTTATATATATGTAGGTATTCAACAAAAGTTTCAAGTTTAGAGTTTTTCTTTTGTCAACCTTTGTGAAGCTTTTGGAAATGTCACCTGAGCCGAGGCCCTTGATTTCCTTCTTTCGAAAGTTTTTAAGACGTCGAGATTTGTAAATTTATAAATGTAAATGTTGTTGGATGTATATATATATATATATATGTTATGTGTATTTAATAATATATGTATGCATTGCTCAATGGACGAAATTATTTTTGTTGCTTCCACTTCAAGCCCCATTATACTTAAATATTTTGTGATTTGTTAAGAAGGCTGTAATAACCATGACACGCATTATGCTGTTAATTGTTAATTTTGAATGTTACTTAAGTGCTTAATGTGAATTTCGATGTTAATTATGTGTTTATTATGATTTTTGTCTTCAAATCTGTTAAATGTTGGAATATCCATTGTAAATTCTGTTAGGAACTGAAATTTAAGGCCTTAACGGTGATAGAAACCGAAATTGACTAGTCTAATAGACTACTTGGAATATTTAGAATCTTATGGCAGATTTAATTAGAATTTGATTCAGAACAAAATAATTAGAATTAAGCTAGATTAATTAGCTTAAACTAATCTAGACTATATAAATAAAATATGAGCTTATTGAATTCATTTTCTTCATCATCTTTTGAGCTAAACACTTGTAGAGAGAAAGTGAGAACATCACCTAGAGAGAGGGAGGAGTATTGAAAGGATTTGAAGGAGAATAGAAGAATTGACTCAAGAATTTGCTAAGGAGAGCTCAATTAAAGGCCCTAGGTAAGCTTTTGAACCTTAATTTAGTAAATTAAGTCATTAAAGATGTGAATTTAAGAGGATTATGTGATTAAATATAAGAATTGAGCTTAGGATGAGGAAATTGGTGCTAATTCACACATGTGTGCATAATTCATCACCCTAAGTTAGAATTTCATCAATTCTTTACATACGTGAGGCTATACTTGCCAAGTTTTGAGAATTCATCATGATTTTTCACTTACTATCTCAGTTGTTCATGTTTTGACTCAAATTCATTATATGCATGTTTTAAGTATGAAGTTGTAAGCTTGATTTTGAAGAATTAACAAGTTTTGAACTTTGATTTTGCAAATTGGCATTGTGTCTATGTTCTTGGGTGAGTTTCTAAGTGTTTTGAGCCCACTTTGACACCATCTAGTACTTTTGCAATCAGACCACACCGCTCGAGCAACCAAAGGTGCGCTCGAGCGAAGTGCCCTGTTTCCAGCATTTTTGAAAAACACTCCCGTTTGCAAGTTTTCATCCTCATGCTCTCATTGGCATCATTGGGCATTGTATAGGCATTCTTAATAAGAAACTGAGTTAGAAATACATTAAAAGAGGATTGGAATAATTAGAACATTGCTTGGAAACATGTGTTTCAATGTAACTCTGTTATGTGGTTGTGCAGGTTATACGTTATGTTCTGACCAACTTGTTTGAGGAGCCATCTGTGAGTAATAACTTTGTAAAGTTACGTTTGTTTAAAATTATTTTCAGAATTACAAGTTATGTTATGTTTCAAAACTGATAATTTATATAATGAATGAATGATTGTCCTATTCTGAAATGTATTCGTGGCATCCTTTAGTATTTGTTTATATTATCTGTTATCAGAGATCTCTGTTGGTTCCAACTCTTGGAACTATCTGTCTAACCTCAATGGTTATCGATTTTGATTATGCATAATCATCTGTCTAATTTGTTCTGGTCTTATATGATCATCTGCTCTATTTTGCTATTGGATGTACCACGTATGTTTGTTACAAGTATGAGTATGTTTCTGTTATGAACTAAAACTCTGATTCAGGAATTTATACTTCTGGACATTATTCATTAACCTTTTATGTTATTGTTATTCATTGGGCTATAGCTCACCTTATCTATATATGTATGTTGGTGATCGTGCGCAAGACCAAGCTTAGAGGCGTTTGTCTGAACTCTATTTTTATAATGCCAACCTTTGTGCCTCACATCGAGGTTTCGAAAATGTCAAGTGTCAAGGCTTCTTGTGTTTGTGGAGTTATCCCTCTTAATATATAATTAAGTTGTTTTGAAGGGAGATGACAATGTTTCTGTATATAGGGTTTTAACCTTTATCTCATGACAGTATTATATGTATAATATTATGATGTTACGTTTATGTATGTATATATTTTTGCAAGTTTCTTCTGTCTCATAAAAGTTTGCACAACTCATTGGACGTTATATTTTAATTTGAATGCTTCTGCAAGCCCCTATAATTATGTTTCTATCTAAATAGGCCTTTGGTAATTACGGATTACTGGCCAGTCACCTCACTAATCCCTTGGGGCGGGGATTGGGTCGTGACAAAGGCAATAGATAATCTATGATTACTGGCTGGTCACCACTGTAACCTCTAGAAGTGGGTTGACGTCGTGACAAAGTGGTATCAGAGCACGAATTACTTTCTTACGCACTTGTTCATTTTAGCATTAAGAATTTGTAGAATGAAATTTTAGGAATGCTTTCACGTTATGAATGTGTTTGTGCTTAAGTGTGTTATATGTAATCTAAGTTTAGTGTTGAGACTTAAGAGTTGAGAAGTATTGTGGGAATTTGATATTGCAAGGAATTAGAATCTTTGATGGGAGTTATGTTGGTCATATGTATATCAGATTTTGGGAATGTTGGAGAAAGTCGAAGTGCTATCGGAATTATTTGATAATCAAATGAAGTGTATGAGATTATGGTGATAGTGATATAATTGTTTGGTATGTAAGATGGTCTATTGTTTTAGCAAGGAATCTATTGTGTAAATGTTGAACCTTAGAGTCTCATACTTTTGTTGAATAACCTTGAAAGTTCGATTGGAAACACGTTCGGCCAGCATAATTACGAATCGGAAATTCTAAGTAAATTCCATGGGAATGAATAGGTTAGAGGAAATATCATTTTGCCCTCCAAACTTTCACAAATTTTTCAATTTGACCACCATACTTCGATTAATATTAATTTTACACCCAAACTTTTGAAATTTTGATCAATTTGGCCCTTGCCGTCACATTCCGTCTACAATTGAAATGAATGTGCTGATGTGGCACCAAAATTCATTTGGAATTTCATTTTACCCCCCAAACTATACCTTAAAAATCAATTTGCCCCCAAAATATAAAAAATAAATAAATATTTAATAACCAAGTTTTTTTTTTCTTTTCTTTTCTTTTTTATATCTCAATAATGAAAAAATTAAAATTTAAATAATATATACTTTGCAAAAAAATATATATATATAAAAATTCTCATTTAGAATTATCTTGAAACTATAAAGCATTGGTACTTCGACAAATATGTCGTACCCGTATCGGGTGCTTATCGAATTTTGAAATTTTTTTCCCACTCAATTTTGAAATTACTATTAGTAGATCAATTCTAATGAAAATAATTTGGGTAATAAACTAGTTACAATTGTGCGCGCACACACACAAAAAGTAGCTAAGAAACTTTCAGCTCAATAAGTTTCTCCAGGATCGACTCAAGATAATTTCAAACCTATGAAGCACTGGTACGGATATGAGTACTTGTATTGGTACGATACGGGTACATTGACACCGTAAAATTTAAAGAAAAAGTAAGGTACAAGTATAACTTAATACATTTGTGAAAAAATATTTGTTTCTAATTTGGAATAATATAAAAAATGATTAAATGGTTTAATTTGTTAAATCCAACACACAATTGACATTTAATGTCAAAAGTATAGGTATAAGACAAGGAGACGGGGTCACAGCTGTGCCCCTCCCTGCTGTGCCCCCTGCTGTGCTGTGAAACGGCACAGTTTCACCCCTTCTCTCTTTCTTTCTTTTTTTTTTTTTTTTTTCTTCTTCTTCATGTTCTCACAGTTTTTTTTTTTTTTTTTTTTTTTTTTCATGTTCTCACACAGTTTCATCTTCTTCTTTTTTTTTTCTTTTCTTTTTTTTTTCTTAAAATTTATTTATTTTTATTTTAGTGTTTAGAGTTTTCTTAAAATTTATTTTTTTATTTTATTTTAGAGTTTAGGGTTTAATTCTTAATTTTTATTTTACGGTTTAGGGTTTAGGATTTAGAGTTTAATTTTTAATTTTATTTTATTTTAGGATTTAGGGCTTAGGGTTTAATTCTTAATTTATTTTTTATTTTTTATTTTAGGGTTTAGGGTTTAATTCTTAAATTTTTTTTATTTATTTTACGGTTTAGGATTTAGGATTTAGGATTTAATTTTTAATTTTTTTAATTTTAGAGTTTAGGATTTAGGGTTTAATTCTTAATTTCTTTTTTTTTTATTTTAGGGTTTAGGGTTTAGGATTTAAATTTAATTTATAGTGAGAACATAAAAAAAAAGGGGTGAAATTAAACCCTAAATCCTAAACTCTAAACTCTATAAAAAAAAAAAAGAAAAGAAAAAAGAAGATGAAACTATGTGAGAACATGAAAAAAAAAAAAGAAAAAAAGAAAAAAAAAAGGGGGGGTGAAACTGTGCCGTTTCACGGCACAGCAGAGGGCACAGCCGGGAGGGGCACAGCTGTGACCCCGTCTCCATAAGACAAACCAAAATTAAATATCATTATATTAAATAACTTACAAATTATAGCTTAATTTTAAAACCATGCTAAGCACAAAACTAAAAATGAAAAAGAAGTCTAGTAAAAAGAATTTTATCTTTGTAATAGAAGAAAATATTGTTTTGAGTGAAGTATGGCACGGCTTGGGTATATACTAGATATGTCTAGGTACGCCAAAAATTAAGAAGAAAAATTTTGAGTACATGTTTTGTGTACCTAGTACGTATATGCTGAAATACCATACGTCGGTAAGTACTCGGTACAGGTGCAATATGTTTGTCAAATTATTCATGCTTCATAGTCTCAAAATAATTTTAAATGAGAATTTTTATATTTTTTATTATTTTCTTTACAAATGATATATTATTTAAAATTTAATTTTTTCATTATTGAGATAAAAAATTATTTATTAAATATTTAAATTCTTTTTTTTTTAAAAATATTTGTGGGGTAAAATAAATTCCAAATGAATTTTGGTGCCACGTTAGCACATTCCATCCAATTATAGACGAAATGTGACGACATGGGCCAAATTGATCAAAATTTCAAAAGTTCGGGTGTAAAATTGATACTAATCAAAGTTTGGTGGTCAAATTGAAAAACACGTGAAAGTTTGGGAGGGAAAATGATATTTCCTCAATAGGCTACCCTACAAATGCCCTTGTATGATTGTATGTGTTATGTTTAATCGTATATGTTATGTGTTTTATGTTATATTCTAAGTTATATTAGCCTAAATATCATTAACCATTTTATTGTGTCTTTAGGAAGGATGGTGAAAAGTAAAATTGAAAAAGAAGTTGAGTCCTTGGCAGAATGATTAGATAAAATAGAAGTGCTTGAGGGTGATGGAATAAAGAGTGACCACACCATAATTTGGTGTGACTCACTTCACTCAATCTTCTCTCTGTTGAAATTCTAAAGAACCTTCCCGCAAGAATAATGAAACTATCTGTTAGTTAGTTAATGGTTTGAATTCAAACATCAATAGACACAACTCTGATTGAACCTTGGTGACTGTTGATGTTATACCTATTCCCAAAGGTCACTTATTTAGGTTAGGAATATTACACAGATTTTTGTACTAGAAGTTTACCATTTTCTAACTTTCGGATAATCGACATTCTCACGTGATAAACACCCTCACGGGTATTTCGATCAATTGCCATTGTTAGTTTATCTTTCAGTGGTATTAGAGCGGGTTTACACATTATCGCAAATGCCAAAATATAGTCCGGAAGAAAGAAAAGTTTCCGAACTCTTTTTGTCGAAAATTCAGAAAATTATTGATTATCAATCTTCGGCATTGGTGAATTCCATTTGTTTATTTAATCATCACCAACGTGTTGTATTCCCATAAAACTATCCAAAGAAAATAACTGTTGGTGGTGCTATTGTTCCGAACCTTGCCGAAAGTGAAGCCGAATTGCACCGTTGGAAGAAATTTTGTAAAATATTTTTCGGTTCAAATTGGGTCTCCAAATTGGCACCGTCTTGTTCTTCACAGAATTTTGATCACAACAGTGAAATTCGTTGTGAAAAAAGGCAAAAATTTGATCCACAAAGTTCGATTTTCAGTGTGTGGTCGCCGACTCTCTTCACCAAAGAAGACAACCTATGCATCAATACCGTTGAAGATTCAATTCTGGAAATTCAAAATTTTGGACTGAATTCAAAAATTAAAAGAAAATGCCCAAAAATAAGAATCACTGCAACGAAATCAATTCCTTTGGGCTGCAAAATTAAAAAGAATTTTATTCAGCCCAAAAGCCCAGGCGCAGCCCATAGCCACAGGCATGCCCCAGCAGCCCAGTGGCCCAGAAACGTAGTCAGCAACCCAACGCTGCAGCCCAGCGGGTGTCCAGGTCCGCGCGTCGCCCCAGCGCCCCACGCACCGCGCCCGGACCCGCGTCCGTCTGCCTCGCCTAACCGGCGTGCTAACCCGCGCCCTAATCCGCACGTTGACCCACGCGTTGACCAGCGGTTCACGCCGGTTCAGTCTCAGCCGGTCCAAACTGGTCCAGCACAGTACTTAGACCGGCAACAGCCTGGTCCAATCGGTTTTTTGGCTCGTTCTCGCTCATTTCATGGTCGTTTTCAGTCATTCAAAAGCCAAAATTTCTAGAATTCTTCTAAGAATTTTTCCGTGGATCGTTGTACTAAATTTTCTGAAAAAACAAAATTCGAGGAGGCTATCCAAGGGTGTTACCAAGGAAAACATCCAAAGACACATTGTTTAAAAGGCACCATTGTGTTTACTAGGCCATTCAACAACTACTAGGCCATTGGGTTTACTAGGCCATTGGGTTTTCATCATTCTTCTTACCCAAGGCAACAGTACTGTTCTATTCCTTCACATCATTTTCATCACAGGGGCTGATTCAACAACTACAAGGCTTTTCCTCATTGTTGTTTTTTTTTTTTTTTTTAATTTTGTTTATTTTTATTTTTAGTTTAGTATTGTAATATTCACATTTGAATTTACATAGTAACACATTTTGTTTTTCATATGGCTATTAAAAATACCATGGATTCTTTGAGGATTGAAATGCTTAATGGAAATAATTTCCAAGCATGGAAACGCCACATTTCTTATCTTCTTACACATGAAAAAACATTGCATACTTTATCCACTTTTAAACTAGATCATGATTCTAATCGGTTTCAAAATAAATGGATAGAAGATGATGCAATGGCAAAGGCAACTATGTTACAAAATATGAAAGATAACATTATTCTGCTCTTTGAAGAACATGAAACTGCAAGACAACTAATGGAAGCACTAGAAAGTAAGTATGGAGTTCGATCGGATACTCAAATTCAATTGCTCTTGGACAAATATAATAACACTCGTATGAGTGATAATGATAGTGTTGGTGATCATATTAATCAAATGGAATTGATTGCTAAAGAATTATCCAACGCTGGTCATTCTTTGTCGGACAAGATGCAAGTAACAACCATACTTAATAGTCTTCCATTGTCTTGGGATCATGTTATCACATCTCTAACTCATAGCGGATGAGAGATTTCAATGGTAACATTGCCTGTACTCTTAGTTTTGGAAGAAGAAAGAATGAAGCTCAGGCGTAAAGAATGATTGTCTTCTAACTTGTTGATGGCACAATCTTCACCACAACCACAGAATAATACCCACACACCATTCAACAAGAAAAAGACTACTTTTTTTTAAGAAAAAATGGAAGAAGGGATTTCAGAAAGAATGGAAGAAACCGCAAGAATGGCAAAAGCAACAACATCACAAGCATCAGATAGGTCCATGTTACAAGTGTGGTCAAAAAGGTCATATCAAAGCCAATTGCCCTCAGAAGAAGCAGAAAAAGAATAATAATCTTGTTGCCATGACAATTTCTGAAGCAATGGTGCTTGAGCCTTCATCAAATTCATGGTGGATTGATTTTGCTGCAACTAGACATATTGTGCAAAATAAAGACATGTTCGTGGATTTTACTGAAAAGAAGGTTAACATAGAATCTACATGGGCAACAACTCCTATAGTGATGTTTTGGGCATCGGCAATTGTCAGTTCTCTATTGATGGAACTTCTATTGTGCTTCATGATGTGCTTTATGTACCCAACATTCGGCGAAATTTAATTTCAGTTCTGGTGTTAACTCAAAAAGGTTTTGAGATTAATTTTAGGTTTAACACAGTATTGATTAAGAAAGGAAGTGTATTAGTGAAAGGTGTAAGAGTGAATGACATGTACTCTCTTTCTATTGATAATAAAGTATGTATTTATGATTATTTGCATGTTTATACTAGTAATAGTTCTTATTTATGGCATTTAAGGTTAGGTCACATTAATAAAAATAAAATGTCTCGAATGTTTAAAAGTGGTTTATTGTCTAAAGTATGTTCCGATGATTTTGATATATGTGAACCATGTATCAAAGGTAAAATGACTAGCAAGCCATTTTTTAAACATTGGAAATCATCGGAATTACTTGAAATAATTCATTCGGACATTTGTGGCCCTTTAAGAACTAAAACTCATCGAGGCACGGAATACTTTATTACTTTCACTGATGATTATTCAAGATATGGACATATCTACCTTCTTAAACACAAATCAGAAGCACTTGACAAGTTTAAGGAATATAAATTAGAGGTAGAAAAGCAACTTGGTCGGTCCATTAAACACTTGAATAATGATAGAGGTGGCGAATATGAAGCTATGGCTTTTTTTTTGCAAGGACAATGGCATAAAACATTTGTTTACAATGCCATACACACCACAACAAAATGGGGTCGCAGAAAGATGAAATCGTACTCTCATGGAAATGACAAGGTCTATGATGGCTCATACTGATCTTCCTATTCATTTTTGGGAGGAAGCCTTGTCCACCGCTGCGTACATATTAAATAGAGTCGAAACAAAAGCCAAACTTCTAACTCCTTTCGAATGCTGTCGTGGAACTAAACCTAATGTTCAAAATCTCAAGGTTTGGGGATGTAAGGCACATGTACTTATTCCCAAACCTTTAAGGGATAAATTGGGAAGCAAAACTTGGGAATGCAAGTTTATTGGTTATGTCGAAAATAGGAGTGGTTATCGTGTTTACCATCCCGAACGTGGATTAATAGAAAGTAGAGATGCTATTTTTCTTGAATCCACTGATCTTGTTACTCCTATTGATCAACTTGACTTGCTCTCTAACGTATCTCAGGATTCTTTATCACACAGTCCACATATTCTTCCTGAACCATCTCATAGTGGGAGTAAACGCAAACTACATGACATTGTTTTACCTGCTTCGAATCCTGAGATAAGTGGGAGTAAGAGAGCAAGATGTCCATCTACGGTTTTGAAAGATCATTATGTTTTTCAAGTTGAAGAACTTAATAACTTAGTAGATGATCCTACTAGTTATAATGAAGTAATGAGTAGCAATGATGCTACACAATGGCTTGAGGCAATGAATGAAGAACTTGACTCGATCAAGAAAAATGATGTTTGGGAATTAACCGATCTTCCGAATGGAAGAAAAGCCATTGGTTGCAAATGGGTTCTTAGAAAGAAATTCAAAGTAGATGGAACTTTGGAGAAATACAAGGCCAAGTTAGTAGCCAAGGGATTCACTCAACAACCTGGAATAGACTTCGTAGATACATATTCTTCTGTTGCAAAATTTGCCTCAATAAGGATTCAAATGGCGGTAGTAGCCAGGATGGATTTGGAATTGCATCAATTGGATGTTAAAACAGCTTTTCTCAATGGAGAATTAAAAGAGGAAATTTATATGATGCAACCTGATGATTTCCAGAATCAAGCTAACGAGGATAAAGTCTACAAGTTGAAGAAATCTCTGTATGGACTTAAACAATCTTCAAGACAATGGTACTTGAAATACCACCAAGCCATTTTAGAAATGGGCTATGTTGTAAGTCCATTAGATCACTGTGTTTATATCTAGAAAAATGATGACAAGTTAGCAATATTGTCTTTATATGTGGATGACATATTGTTAGCAGGAAATTGTCCATATATGATCATAAAAACCAAAAATTTCTTGGCATCTAGATTTGAAATGAAAGACATGGGTCTTGCAACCTATGTTCTAGGAATTAGAATTTCAAGAGATAGAAATTCAAAATTATTATATCTAGATCAAGAGAAATATCTAGACAAGGTGCTTAAAAGATTTAATATGGATAACTGTAATTCTTTAAGTACGCCTGTTTGCAAGGGACAAAGTCTGTAAAAGTATGAGTCCTCAAACTAAGTCTGATGTTGAGGAAATGAGAAATGTCCCGTATGCCCAGGCAGTAGGCAGCCTAATGTATGCCATGACAAGTACAAGACCTGACATCTGTCATGCAGTCGGATTGGTAAGTCGGTTTCAATCCAATCCAGCTAAGGAACATTGGCAAGCAGTTAAAAGAATATTCAGATATTTAAAAGACTCTAAAACTTTGAAATTATGTTTTGGTTTGTGTGATCTAGACATAAAAGGATACACTAACGTTGATTTTGCAGGAGATGTAGATGATAGAAAATCTATTAGTGGTCATGTGTTCTTATTTGGTGGAACAGCAGTTTCTTGGTTAAGTAAGAAATAGAGTTGTGTTGCAAAGTATACTATGGAAGCTGAATACATAGCTTGCAACACAGCCGTTAGTAATGCGGTTTGGATAAAACGATTTGTTGACAGTTTACAATTAGGTATACCTGTCAAACCGGTCAGTATGTTTTGTGACAATCAGTCTGCCATCTCATTAATAAAAAGTGGAGCAAATAGCTCTAAGGAAAAACATATTGATGTTAGTTACCACTATATTCAGGACATAGTGGAGAGAGGTGAAATAAAAGTCAACTATATACCCTCAAAAGAGATGGTGGCTGACCCTATGACCAAAGGGTTGTCTTTAGAAAAATTTAGAAAACATATAGCTAATATGGGATTAAAAAATACATAGCTAGGTGATTTAGCTACTTATATAAGAGCATAGTCGGATGACTCTGGGGACGCCTAGATAACCGATGTTTTGCGACTCTATCTTGCATGGAAACATGTGTTTGGTCAGGTAACAAGATAGAGGAATTGACAAGGTACGGATATCATAGTTAGCATGAGATGTAAAGTCCATAATATGCAACGTGCAAACTAGATGATATTGTTTGCTTGATCAGCAAAAAGTCATTGATAAGGTGTGTTATGGAAACCTTCAGGAATGGGACTTAAAGGAAGTACTTAACAATAATTTCAGTACAAGTCGACACATGAAAATGTGTATGGCTGAAGTCATCAATGGTGATTGGGTATGGACTAGGAACCCATTACTGAAAATTGATGCCGTTCACGTGTTATATAGTGAATTGAAGACATCTGGAATGTGTTGTCAGAGGGAGAACACATTCGTACGGGTGCGGTCAGATTGGTGGCAAAAACGTGCGCACATATGGCCAAGTCACGATCAGACGTCGATCTATGAGGTAATTTCATAGATGAAAGTTGGCATGAGGCAAATTTTGGTACCTAGGTTAAAAATGCTCAACTCAGGTTTATCATCTTATTATGATGTGTTCAAGTGGGAGATGATGGAATAAAGAGTGACCACACCATAATTTGGTGTGACTCACTTCACTCAATCTTCTCTCTCTTGAAATTCTAAAGAACCTTCCCGCAAAAATAATGAAACTATCTGTTAGTTAGTTAATGGTTTGAATTCAAACATCAATAGACACAACTCTGATTGAACCTTGGTGACTGTTGATGTTATACCTATTCCCAAAGGTCACTTATTTGTATATAAATAAGTGATAGCAGATTTGGAATATTACACAAATTTTTGTACTAAAAGTTTACCATTTTCTAACTTTCGGATAATCGACATTCTCGCGTGATAAACACCCTCACGGGTATTTTGATCAATTGCCATTGTTAGTTTATCTTTCAAAGGGTATAATGGAAGCTATGTAGCAATGCTATGATAAATTGCAAGATGAAAAGACGAAGTTAGGCGTGATGACAAGGAAGGAACCAAAGAGTTAAGAGAGGCAAGTAATTCTAAGCAAGGTTGTAGATGGAGTAGGTTTGCCCCAATATGTTCAACGTGTTTCAAGTCTCATAGGGGGTTGTGACATTAGCTTACTGGAGCATGTTTTAGATGTGGAGAAATAGGGCATCAAGTGAAGAATTGTGCAAAGACTTAAGGATATCTCAAGTTATTCAATCACTTTAAAGGTTAGTACTTAATAAAGAGATCAATGGTTAGTACTTAATGAAGAGATCAATGGGAACATGTTAAGTACATGCAAGAAGTCTTAAGTTAGAAATTGAATATATATATGTCTTTATTTGTATTTGTCTTATTCGATTTTTGCTAAATTCAGGATCCATTTACTTGGCCATCTGAAATGTGACCCCGAAATTGCTAGAATTGGTACTATATGACTAAGATTTAAACCAATGAAACTAAGCCTATTTAATGTTAGAATGAGAACAACTTAATTTATTAAGACCATATTGTCAACATTGGAAGAAAAATACTTTGACCTCTCAGAAAAGGAAGACATGGTAATTTTCGTATATGAACAATTATTAGACGCGGAATGATAATTGAGGCTTTTGCTTTTGTTTCTGTTTTGTCAAGTTTATTAAGTCCGATTACGTCATGTACTTTTGTGGACATGTTTGTGTAAGATAAGAGTTGTACACCACTTTGGTAGAATTACACTTGTATCACACACTTTTTGAAATGTGGAAATCTTAATTGACTAAATACAAAACAGGAGTTTACCCTCAAGACTAATTTAATAATAGTTTTTTTGTCATTTGATAATTGAAAAGAGTCATGTATGTATAAGAATTTTAATATCAATTTGCTGAATTAGAAACGACAATATGGATTATTTTAGAATGACATCAACAACTAAAATGATGAAAGTACGAATTAGTTTCAACAATCATTTGGTATAAGAAAGATTGTCAAAATAGAAAATTTTGATTTAACAAAAGTATACTAGTTCGTAAAATTGTAATTAGGACAAAGGAATCAGACATTGTGAAATATTTGAAATTGAAAGCAAAGATCCAACCAAAGACTAAGAAAGAAAAATTAAAAAGAAGGAAGTTTGAGATGTAAGGCGAAGATCAAGCTCAAGACCCAAAAAGAGTAGCAGGATATAATTATATTAGAGTGTGTAATGGAAACAAAAAGAACAGTACCATAAATCAATTTCGAGGATGAAATTTTGAAATGAGGGAAGATTATAACGCTCCGAATAATGCCAATTACAATAATTAATATTGATCACCTTTAAATGCCTAGAATCAAAATAAGCCTATTTGACTGTATGGAATAATTAAATTGATACTTGGAAAAGAATATAATTAATGAGTTGGAAACAAAATAATCATTAACATGAATAAAAATATTTAATTGAATTTGATTACCTTATATTATTTAAGGAATATAATGTGACTTAATGAAAGGAAATTAAATGGAAATGAAATCCAATTGATTGGGAATATATATATATATATGTCAAAAATTATGAGACTTGCGAAATTAGATCAATTTTAAGAACAATCTTTGAATAAATGTTATAATTAATGAGTTGGAAACAAAATAATCATTAACATGAATAAACATATTTAATTGAATTTGATTACCTTATATTATTTAAGGAATATAATGTGACTTAATGAAAGGAAATTAAATGGAAATGAAATCCAATTGATTGGGAATATATATATATATATGTCAAAAATTATGAGACTTGCGAAATTAGATCAATTTTAAGAACAATCTTTGAATAAATGTTAATGGATTAAAATTAAGTTAAGAAATAATTTAAAACTTAAAATTGAAATGTTTATATATCTTAGAAATATTAATTGAGAAGCTTAATAGCATTAATATGACGGGAAGAATTTTTAATTTAGAGAAGGAAATTAAGAATTAATTCTAATTGAATGGAGTTAGACATGATTAATTTATTATAATTCATATGTTACTTGTAAAATGTGTATAGTGATTTGTTTAGTGGGGCATTATGAATTGAATTAAAAATTGAAAATCGATATCATTTAAGAAATAAGTGACGAGCTTAATTGAATTGAATCAGTTTAATATGTAGAGTTTTATGAGAGTTTAATTAAGAGTGTTGGGCCTATTCATTTTAATTGTTTTGCTGGAGAAAACTAGAGAGAGAGTGAGTTCAATTCTTTAGAACACATTTGCTGAAAATCTTGAAGAAAAGCTAAGTAAGCTAGGAGAAGTGAAGAAATTGTCAAGAAATTGAAGCTTGAATCTTGTAGACAAGTCACCTAAAAGCTGAAATTAAGAAGTAATTGGGTTTAATTTCATGAAATTAAAAAGGAATTGGCAAAAAGATGAAAAAGTTGATCTAGGTTCATGGTTAAGGAAATAAATTTGGAAATTAATTATTTTGGATTTGATTTTCAATGTCTTGCATGAATTTGAGTTTCATTTTTACAAGTATGAACAAATTCTACAAGTTTTAATACTCTAATTATACATACATCATAGATTTCTAAGAATCGATTTCATGTTTTGAAGAAACAAGAACAAGGTTTTGAAAATCATGAGCTCATAAAGTTTGATTCTAATTTTGACAAATTAAAGAAGTTTTGATGTAAATGGTTTGAAATTGGGTTTGATATGAAGAAAATTAATTAAATCTAAATATGGACAAGTTAAGGAGTAAATTATGGTTTGAGATTGACAATCAAAAATTGGTTTGATTTTGACAAATATTTTGACATGCAAATGCTTTTCTAAGAGTTTTATGGCTTTAATTTCAGATTGTAAAGAAAAAGAGAAAAGTTTTGCAACTATCTCATGCATGAGATTTTTAGCTTCAATCATGCAGTTAAAGAGGTTTTAAGGAAAATGATTTGGAAATTGATCATGCCTTTATATTTCTTTATGAAATTACATAATTTAAGAAGGGTTTTGCATGAGGTTTGGTAAGAATTTGTGCATGTAAAGCTTTGATCCTTGATGAACTTTTGAACAGCACAGTCACACTTTCTGAAATAACCGCATGTGCGGCTGGGACTCCCACACGCGCAGAACATAGGGAGTGTCTGTTTTGATCTTCTTTTGACATTCCGAACACCCCTACGGATATATTAAGACTAATCAGGAAACAAAATATACTTAGAAATCGACTCTAATTAAACTGATTGAATGAAGGAATCTAAAGTTAATTAAGTGCTTTTTTTTAAAAATTTAATTATGTGCATTATGCAGGTTGGTCATATAAGAAGACTTACCGAAATCAAACTCACTGTGAGTAATGTTTTTGTAAAAATATTTTCGTATAAATGGTTTTGAAAATGCTATAACATGAGATGTTTTATATAATATGTATATTATTTATGAAATGTTCAAATATGATAAGTGTTCAGATACAAGTATTTTTTGACATGATAAGATATGCTATGAAATTCCGAAATGCTTATGATAATTTACAAAAATTATATATTTTGCTAAGAATGAATGAGCTTTCCTTTTTGTTTATCTATTGTGGCATCCTCTAATAAATTATATATGTTGGACCTAAGATCGTTCTGTCATATCTGTCATAAATTATCCATAGTTATACATACATATATTCTATATACAGTTCTAGAGAGAGAGAGAGAAGATGAGTGTGATCGAGATGATAACTTGAGTGGAAGCGATATGCAAGAAATACGAAAAGTACGACATCGACAAGCAGAAGGAGGTCAACGTCTCTGGCGACGATGCTTTCGGTCGTCTCTACTCTGTCTTCAACTCCGACCTCGATCAAGCCCTCCAGAAATTGGAATCTGTACCAGCGGAGAAAAACAGGGCAACGGCTGTGGCCATTAACGCCGAGATTCGACGAACCAAGGCTCGATTGATCCAGGAACTCCCCAAATTGCAACGACTTGCTCTTAAAAAGGTCAAAGGGCTTTCAAAAGAGGAACTTGAGGCTCGAACTGATTTAGTTTCTGCGCTGAAAGAGAGGATTGAAGCGATCCCCGATGGGTCCACAAATGGAGCTAAACAAACAGGTGGATGGGCAGCTTCAGCCTCAAGCACAGAAATTAAATTTGACACTACTTCAGATAGAAGATATGATAGCGAGTACTTTCAGCAAACTGAGGAATCAAACAATTTTAGGAACGAGTATGAAATGCGGAAAATGAAACAGGATGAAGGATTGGATGTTATAGCAGAAGGATTGGTTACATTGAAAAACATGGCTCATGACATAAATGAGATTCTTTCAATCTGTCTGGGAATATGGCATTGGTCAATTGAAAAGAGCAATGCTATGAGCACTGAAGAAACAGTACAATGTCCCAAAAGTGTACTGACCTCTCACAGTCAAGTGTGGATCATGCTATGCGTTGGGTCTGCTTGATAATCACTTATGTGTGGAAAACTCCATGCGGCACCACTGTCCTATATGTTATGAGTATGTCTTTGACTCACTGAAAGACACTACTGTTATGAAATGTGGGCACACAATGCACCGTGAATGTTACCTTGAGATGATGAAGCATGACAAAATAGCGATGGTGGCAAGAATGAAAGGAAACCTCAATGAGATTACTAATGCTTCTTAAGAAGGTGGGGGAAGAAGGTGGCATCAAACTCAACTCAATTTTGAACCCAAGGTTTTAGACCATAGTTTTTAAGATCAAAGTGCAGAGCTTGGTGAGAACAACGTTTTGACCGGTGGAGATCGAAATCCAACAAAGTTGGAAATTGGGATTTTTGCTTGTTTCCTCTTCTAGCTTGAGGTAGGGATTTTTCCTACATTTCTTTATGAAATTTTACTTGATTATATGGAGTTTAGAGTTGTATAAAATTTAATTAGAATTTTTGAAAAATTTGTGATTTATTTGCTTAAAAGGGAAATTTTGAGAAAAATAAAGAGTTGATGCCCAAATTGTGAAAGTGTAAACTTGGAGTATGTTTGTAAGGTTACAAAAGAGCTATGTTTTAAATTTGAACAAAAACGGACTTCGACTCAATTGGTTTTGAAATTTTTACCGGTTTGTGACCAAAAGAGCATTTTTAAAGAAAACAAAGGAATTACGTTTAATTTTGGGGGCTTTCGATCAAAATAGGATGTCATAGTTGAATAATGCTTGGAGAATGAGTTTGGAAAGAAAATGATATTTTCTTGGGCAATAACGATATTATTTTGCTTAATGTATCTGTTGGAATAAAACCGACACGGTTAGAAATGGACCTTGAGAGGTTACCGGACGTGATTGTGATATGAAAACTAGTATAGTTGTTCATATTTGATGAGATGTGGAATAGATTGTAATTATTGAAATTTTTGGAATTTAATTGTTTAAATATCTATTTAGAAATATCTGTTTGGGGCTATCAGTGGAGGATAGCCATGATTGTTGTAGAAATGCGTGAGACTTAGGTAAATTGAACCACATTTCTCATTTGTTGCATTAGACATTGTATTACATTCATTTCATTGGAAATGTATCTATTTTTGAGAAATGTTTGTAAAGGTATCTGTTTGCAAAAAAATGAATACTTGGTGAATCTGGATAAGATGTGTGGAACCGCGCGGTTAGGTATCGAGCCTTCTAGTTTGTTGGTAAAAATGACAGTGGTAGTGCATTAGGGCCTACTTGCAGACACTCACCTAGAGATTCACAGGGCCCGTATTCATGTAACAGATATGGTTTAAAATGGAAATGGTTTTATATTTGTTGTGCATCTCAGCATTGCATGCTTTATAAAAAGAGAGATAAATTGTTTTATCATGAGCATGGCATGAGCATACTCCTCTTTAGTCTTGTCATTGTTCATATGTTGTGTAGTATATCTCTACTGGGTTGTGGCTCACCCTATAAGGGAAAATCATTTCAGATACAGGTGCTATGCTTCTGCCAAGGCATTGACTTGGGAGGACTCGGAGCTGAAGCTTCATTTTTGTTTTATTGTTATTTGTTGAATGTAAGCCCAGGGCTGTATTTGTGTTGAGTTGAAACTCCATTTTGTATAACCAAGAATGTTCTTGGATAAATTTGTAAGCCTGTAGAGCACTTATTATCTATTTGGTTTCCATTTCATATTTATTGTAAAATGCATGTTTGAGATTGGAACTGGGGCGTTACACGTAGGGTCGTTCTGTCAAGTTTTGTTCTATTTATTTTGATTAATGCTATTGGATGTACTATATAATTTGCTTAACTTTGAGAAGTTTGATGAAACTTATGTATGCTATATCTTTGAACAGTATTTTGAATATGATAAGAATGTTTTCAAAAATTTGGAACTCATTCATTAACTCATTTACATTGATGTTACTCATTGGGTTTTAGCTCACCCCCTTCCTTTATATGTATGTAGGTATTTAGTAAGAGGTTCAAGTTTAGAGTTTTGCTTTGGGAAAATTATGCAAATAGTCCCTGTAGTTTACACGATGTGTTAATTTGGTCCATGTAGTTTCAATTTGCTCGATTTTGCCCCTTAATTTAACGGATTGTGTCATTTTAGTCCAATAAATAATGGTTATTAAGTTAATTTAACGGAAAGTCAAACAATGTGTCAATTTGGTCCCTATATTTTCCACAATGTGTCAATTTAGTCCCTGTCAAAATTGAGAAAATTGAAACTACAGGGACCAAATTGACACATCATGTAAAGTATAGAGACCAAATTGACACATTGTTTGACCTTTCGTTAAATTAACTTAACAACCATTATTTATTGGACTAAAATGACACAATCCGTTAAATTAAGGGACAAAATCGAGCAAATTGAAACTACAGGGATCAAATTGACACATCATGTAAACAACAGGAACTATTTGCATAATTTACCCTTTTGCTTTTGTCAACCTTTGTGAAGCTTTTGAAACTGTCATCCGAGCCGAGGCCCTTGGTTGCGTCATTTGAAAAGCTTTTGAGAAGTCAAGATTTGTAAATTTGTAAATGTAAATGTTGTTGGATATATATATATGTTATGTGTATTTAATAATATATGTATGTGTTTTTTATATCATTTATGCTGTAACACCCCGAAAATAAACCAATATAATTCAACTACATTGGTCAAACCTGCCAACTTTCTTGAGCCTAGATCGTTATCTCGGCTGAAGAAGAATAGTGTTGGTCAAACCTGCCAACTTATTTGAGCCTAGATCCTTATCTCGACTGAAGAAGAATAGTGTTGGTCAAACATGCAGCTTTCTTGAGCCTAGATCCTTATCTCGGCCGAAGAAGAAAAGTGTTAGTCAAACCTGCTAACTTTCTTGAGCCTAGATCCTTATCTCGATTGAAGAAGAATAGTGTTGGTCAAACTTACCAACTTACTTGAGCCTAAATTCTTATCTCAGTTGAAGAAGAATAGTGTTGGTCAAACCTACCAATTTTCTTGAGCCTAGATCCTTATCTCGGCTGAAGAAGAATAGTGTTGGTCAAACCTGCCAACTTTCTTGATTGCCCCCAGTCGGCAATAAATATGAACAACTTTTACAAACAGAGGAAAGAATTTTACCGAAAAAAAGTCTACTTGTTTTATTGAAAAAGAAAAAATTACAAGTGTTTTAAGAAAAAGCTAAAAATAAAATACTTTGAGATTGGCCGTGTTCCATGGCCTGAGAATAGCTTTGTTGTCCATATCTTTTAAGTGATATGCCCATTTTCCCGCTAAACTAATCACTTTGTATGGTCCTTCCCAGTTAGGTCCTAATTTGTCATCTCCAGGTACTAAAGTGTTGCTCGTTACTTTGCGTAGTATCCAATCTCCGATCTTGAATTGCCTTAGGTGCACTGTTTTGTTGTATTTCCTGAATAGCTCTTGTTGATATGAGGCAATGTGCACCAATGCCCTTTTTCTTCTTTCTTCTGCAAAGTCGAGTTCTAGGGCTATGGCCTCACCATTCAAGTTTGGATCAAAATTTTCACTTCTAATAGTGGGGAGGCCCACTTCTAGTGGGATTACAGCCTCCATGCCAAAAACCAATGAAAAAGGTGTTTCGTCAATTGACTGCCGAGGTGTGGTACGGTAGGCCCATAAAACATGGGGAAGCTCCTCAGCTTACTTGCCTTTTGCTCTTTCCAGCCTCTTATTCAGACCGTTTAAGACTATTTTGTTGGAAGCCTCAGCTTAGCCATTAGCTTGGGGGTATGCCGGTGTAGAGTTATAGAATTCTATCTTGTATTCTTCGCAAAAGCCCCTAAAGATTTTGCCATCAAACTGAATGCCGTTGTCGGATATTAATGCCTTGGGTATGCCAAACCGAATTAAGATGTTATGCCAAACGAACTTCATGCAGACCCCATATTGCAAAGCGCCATGGAGCTCTCTGGCTGGTTGATGTATTTGATGTGCGAACTTCTGACATTTCT
Organism: Camellia granthamiana; assembly: GCA_036172215.1. Taxonomy (NCBI): domain Eukaryota; kingdom Viridiplantae; phylum Streptophyta; class Magnoliopsida; order Ericales; family Theaceae; genus Camellia; species Camellia granthamiana. The sequence continues at coordinate 93,808,234 of CM069913.1, forward strand.
CACACTTTTTGACATATTTCTATGCATTTGCTTGCATGTGCGGCTACCAGTACCCTTGTGAAATTGCCTGGTAGGCCAGCGATCTTCCTCCTTGGTGGCTTCCACAAACACCTTCGTGTATTTCGAACAAAAATGCCTCGACCTTGCTGGGATGGACACACTTCAAGTAAGGTCCTATGAAGGATTTTTTTGTATAATGCTAGTGATGGGGAGAGCCAAAATCGCTGTGACTTTGCTCTAATTTTGTTGGCTTTTTTCTTTTCTTCAGGTAAGATGCCATTTTTTAAAAACACTATGATGGGATCCATCCAGGAAGGGCCTAGATCGGCGCAACATGCTTCGGCTGCTTCCAGCTCTTCGATACTTGGTTTGGGTAGGAAGTCAATTAACAATGGGTGTGGGATAGACGTATCTGCCATTGACACGAAACCGGCCAGCTCGTCTGCTTTACTATTTTCCTCTCAACCGATTTGATCTATCCGAACCACTTCAAAGTTCATGATCTCCCTTCTGACCAACTCTTGGTACTTGGCCATTCTATCATTCTTTGCTTCGTAATCGTCTGAAATTTGGTTGACTACCAATTGGGAGTCACTGTATACCATCAGCTCGGTTGCCTTCATGCGAAATGCCGACTTCAAACTCGCTAATAATGCTTCATACTCAGCTTCGTTGTTGGATGCTAGAAAGCCAAGGTTGATTGCTTGTTCAATGGTCAAGCCTTCTTGTGAGATGAGAACTATGCCGAGTCCTGCACCGTGTCTGTTGAAGGCTCCATCAATGAAGAGCTTCCACATCTCTCTTACAAATAACTTCCAGCAAATGGAGGGATCTGATGACGCCTTAGGATTAGGGGCTTCACCGCCGACACTATTTTCTTCAAAGTTGATGGTCGTCATTATAACCTGGTCCTCACTATTTAGGACTGGACTTTCAGCAGGGTGTTTGCTTGTCGTAATGCGGGTTGCTCCTTTTTCCCATTCTAAAAGGTTGAACAGTTTGTTATGTAGTGAGTGCCCTGCTGTGGTGGATGCGCTATCCCTGTGGCACTTTCCCCCCTTTCCCTGGTTAAGTCAATCGGGAAAACCTAATGGCTTCCTAGGGCAAATTCGGCCATGAAGTCTGCTAACACCTGTGCTTTTATGGCAGTTCTTAGCCGAAACTTAATATCGAACTGCCCTAACTCCATTGCCCACTTCAAAATTCGTTCAGAAAAATCCGCCCTTTCAAACAAGGCTTTTAATGGGAAAGTTGTCAAAATAATCACAATGTGGGTATGGAAGTAGTGCGACAATTTTCTGGAAGCCATCATTAATGCTAAGGCCAACTTCTCCAATGGTAGGTACCTTGTTTCGGCACCCGGCAATGTCTTGCTAACATAGAAGATAGGCAGGTGTTGTATTCCCTCAGCCCATACCAATACTGCGCTAACTGTATGCTGGGAAACTGCTAAGTATAAAAAGAGTTCCTCCCCTGGTACTGGGGTTACCAACAACGGTGGGGAGGCCATGTATTCTTTTAGGCTTTCGAGAGCGCGATCGCACTCGTCCTCCTACTCAAACTTGGCCTTTAGTGCCTGGAAGAACGGTCGACACCTATCTGACAACCGGCTTATGAATCAGTTTAGCGCAGCTGCAAGGCCAATGAGATGCTGCACCTCCTTGACTATGTTGGGCCTCTCAAGATATTGGATGGCTTTGATCTAAGATGGATCAGCTTCTATACCTCGGTTGGTTACTAGAAACCCTAGGAATTTTCCAGACCCCACGCCAAACGCGCACTTGGATGTGTTCAATTGCAGCTTGTGGGACTTCAAAATTTGAAACATCTCATCTAAGTCCTTGAGATGGTCCCCTTCATTCTTACTTTTGACCACCATATCATCTATGTAAGCTTCCATTGTTCTGCCTAACAATGGCTCAAACATTTTGGTGATCGTCTGTTGGAATGTTGCCCCTGTGTTTTTTAGGCCAAAGGACATGATCTTGTAACAATATAATCCCCTGGGAGTTGTAAATAATGTGACCTCCTGGTCCAGTTTATACATAGCGATCTAATGGAAACCGCGATACGCATCAAGAAAGCTAAGTCAGTTATGCCCTGCAGTTAGGTTCACCAATTGATTTATTCATGGTAGAGGAAAGCTGTCTTTCGGGCATGCTTTGTTGACTGTTTTGTAGTCCACACAAACGCGTCATTTGCCGTTCTTTTTTGGTACCACTACCGTGTTGGAAATCCACCTGGGATAGTGTACTTCTCTTATTGCCCTTGCTTCCAGTAGGTTTCCCACTTCTTCTGCCACTATCTCTGCATGGTGGAGTGCCGATTGGCGAGTTCACTATACAATTGGTCTGGCGGTTGGGTGGACATTGAGTTGATGGCAGATGAAATTAGTGTCAATGCCAGGCATGTCATACGGCATCCAGGCGAACACTTCGATATCAGAGGTCAAAAATTCCATGACCTCTATTCTCTCGGTGCTAGACAGAGACGAGCCGAGCAAAAAGAACTTCTTTGGGTTTTTCTCATCTATTCTTACCTCTACCAAGTCTTCCACTGTTTTCTGTTCGGTTGTTTTGCTGACGTCTGCAAACAGCTCGTTGCTTTCTGGCTCTTCTACCATTTGTACAAACCCTTTTGCAGCCCAGCTGCCATTTACTGTAATGAAGCACTGTTTGGACATGATTTGGTCTCCTAAGACTTCTTCAATCATTCCGGTTTCGTTGGGGAACCGTAACACCTGATGGTAGGTCGATGCCACCGCTCGTATAGCGTGCAACGATGCTCTTCCCAAGATTATGTTGTAAGTGGAAGGGACTTTCAATACCCAAAATTCCACTTGTTTTGTCATCGTTCCTGCCTTGACTGGCATAATTATCTTGTCAACCGGCCATTCTGGCATTGAGTTGAAACCGACTAGGGGAGATGTCGCGGGTGCCAAGTCTTTGTCCTTCAATTTTTGTTGCTTGAAAGTCTCATAGTACATTATCTCGCATGAACTCCCTTGGTCAATTAGGATCCGCTTGATGTCAAAATTCTTGACGCGCAAAGTAATCACCAGTGCATCATTGTGAGGGCTTTGTAACCTGGCTAAGTCTTTGTCAGAAAGGGTGATGACATTCGTTGCCTCCGTTTTTCCCTTTTTCACGGTAAGTTGTGCACTTAGTACCTCTCTCATGTGCTCAGCCTTTTGATCATCCCACTGAGTTCACATACTCATTCAGGTTTGATGATCTCATGTATTACATTGATTATGCCTTGGAGCGGACCATCGACCGGCATCCCATCCGGCCTGTTGCGGTCCTGGGGGGTTGGCTGCATTCCCCCCTCAATATATTGGTCCAGGTGGCCCACGGCCACTAACTCTTCCAAATGTTGCCTTAATGGCGTACAATTTTCAGTTCGGTGCCCCTTTTCATTATGGAAGGTGCAACGGTACCTATCATCGTAGTCCCTTTGCGCTTCTCCCAACTTGGCTGGCCGCTGAACGAAGGGTTCATCGCGTATCTCGCTAAGAATCCGGTAGATAGGTTTATCGAATACCGTGGTGATGGCAGTGCGGACTCTTAACTTCCTTGCTTGAGGGTCCTCTCTGTTAGCTCGTCTACCTCGCCCATTTTTGCTCGGTTGTTCTTCCTGTCCGACTGTATTAACTTTTGCCGCAGGTTTTTTGTCTAACATCGTTGTTGTGCCAGCTTTTGCTTTGGTGTGCACGATATCTTCTTCTACCCAGATATGCTGATGCACTCTTTTCATTAGGGCCTCTATTGTGAGGGGTGGTGTCATCGTCATTGAATCCTGCAATTTATTGCCAGCCAACAAACCTCGTTTGTACTGTGCGATAGATAGGTTTGTGGGGCAATCTCCAATCTGATTAAAAGTCTCCCAATACTGGTTATTGTAAGACGTCAATGTTTCCTTCTCACCCATGTCTATGGAGAGAAGCTGGTCAATCTCCACTGGCATCTTGGTGTTCGTTTTGAATATGGTCACAAATGCCTCTGCTAGTTGCGCCCATGAAGCTATACTACCTTTTGGCAACCTCTCAAACCATGTTAAACCCAGGTCACCAAGGCTGGAAGGAAACAAGATACACATTAGAGCCTCGTTTCGCCAATACACGGCCATAACCTGGCAGAAGTGGCTCGAGTGCATGTAGGGGTCTGACTTCCCCTCATAAGTAGTGAATTTGGGCTAGTGGAAGCCTGAGGGTAATGGTGTGTTCTCTATCGTCAGAACAAACGGCGAGCTCTGCAACCTCGCTAACGCTTTGTCTGCTGCTTCGTAGGCAAGGTGTGGTTCTGGCATCCCAACCTCGACACTCCCATGTGTTCTAGGCGCCAACCGTTGCAGCGCTGAGACTCTATGGAGGTTGCGAGCCTGAGTGTCCTCTCCTTCGAGCCGTTTCCTGTAACACTGTACGCAAGTCTGCCGACCTAGGCAACTCCGTGTGCCTAGATGTTGTTTAGTGTGAATGTGAGGGACGATAATTTCTTCCCTCCGTGTAAGACCTTTCAGTCCTCATTCTCTCAGACCTGGAGTAATGAGTCTTGGAAGTCCTTGACTATGTGTTGCCTATCCCGAGGCTTCTACTTTCAGCTTATGACAATGTGACTTGCCTGTCACGTTCTTCTAAGTGGTCAGAGTGCGTGTTGCCTTTGCGCCCTTCTTCTGTTGCCACCTATTTGCCTTTTATCTGGCACTTCATCGTCTCCATATCTGCCCATCATTCTCCATATCAATTCGTCTTGTTCCCTTACGCGATCCTCCAGAACCTGAGGATCCATCCTCCGCCTCTGCCTGTCAGGGCTCTGAGAGCGACGAGGGCTTGAGCCCTGTCTTTCTCGTGTGTCTCTCCGTGGGTTCCATCGCTGGCAATCTAATTCTGCCATAGGTGGGATAAAAGGTAAACCTTCGCGCCTCCGACCTCCTTCCAAGGTCTACCCATCAATAGCAGAATGTGGTAAGTCTTCGTTGTGCACCATAGATTTCAACTAAAGAGGAAACTCAATCAAAAGGTTTATTCTTTGTGTGATTTCCCACAGACGGCGCCAATTGTACGAGCACAGAAATAATCTTCTCGTGTAATCCTATTAATCAAGTTTGCACTCCTTCAAACGTCATCGCTTTGCCACATGAAAACACAAACGTGAGCTAGCCGGCGGGTGTGTGCCGGAAACCTCTCCGATGCCTAAGTCAGCAAATAAACAATAGACACAAAAACTATGTATATTCTAGAGTGAGAATTGTGATACTTATACATAGGTCTTGTCATGAGTTTTTGTACATTATGCCTGACACTATCCTGATAGGACTCCAACTCTCCTTATAAGAGTCCTCCTAGGAATCACACTCCTAAGGATAATGCCCATCCTGATAACTCCTTACTCACTGCTAACCAAGTGAGATAGTTACAACTATTACCTCGGCTGGCACAAGACTTAACTGTGCTCACACAGCTCAGTGCTACATTAGGCAACACTGTCAGTCTTGACTTTGATGACGCCCTGCATAGCTATCCTTTAGCTCGGCCTTCCTTCCACTAATACCTTGGTCCAAGATAGCCAGGTCATGCCGTTGGTAGCCCATCTCTAACCGGCTTGATGCAGATGATCTAGGACCGTGCTACATAAGTAACTACTTCGGCCCGTAGTTCGGCCTAAATCTGAAATACGAAATGTCTTCTTGGCCTCATAGCGCAACCCATCCGCCAAAGAAGACTCGTCATAGCTTGGCCTAATTTGTTCACAAATCACCCTCTTAGTTTATAAAAGAGAAGAAAGTTTCTAGGGTTTAGAGATGAAAAGATGTGAGATTTGGTTTGATTTTTGAAAAATGACGATTTGCTGGATTTTTACAATAGAGGTTATTTAAGGGCCTAAATAGGTAGGAGAGAGATTAGGGTTGATTTAGGTGTGATGGATAGGGTTTGGGGGCTAAAAAGTGCACTTTTTGAAGATTGTGAATAGTAATACGAGAACAGTACTTGGGTTATTGGCCCAAAGAAAGAGAAAAAAAAGAAGAAAGACAAGGAAAAGAAGAGAGAGAAAGGGGTTCTTCACCCTTTTAAGGGCTAGGTAAATTCATGCAAACTCAATCCCAAATTCTCATAAATCATATCTCTGACCAACTAAAATACTTTAGACCTGATAAGGACTTTATAAAAGACCCAATAACCAATGCTTTTAAAATCGGATCGGCGGTTCAACTGATTGACTGGTCTAGGTTCCAGCCCGAAAACACCCATAAACCCTTTCCAGTTCGAAACCAGCCTTTTTCCATTAAACCAGCAAAACCCACAGTTGAACTAGTTAACCGGAAGAACCGGCACCAGTTCAACGGAACTGGCCAGGCTTGACATGTCTTCTACAAGCATGGTCAGGCGCTGAAAAAAAAAACAACTTACAAGGTTTGAACTCTAGACCACAAGTATGAGGTTGTTGCTTCTTTCCGCTTAACCAGCAATCACCTTGTTAAATAATAGTGGAAATATTTTATTTATTGTATTCCATTCATTTTCTTCCATATATTACTATAATTAACATTTTTACAAACAATATCAATATAAAAATAAATGTTTAAACTTATAAAGGGTTCCTGGAATCAAAAACAGAACTACAACAAATGTGTACTTTATTCTCTTCAATTCTGATTGAAGACTTGGAAACTACTCTTTACCATTTCTCTCTTATCTAGTCCACTCTCATATCTTTTCTCTTCTTGTCACTTCTTTCTCTCTTTTTTTCCTTCTTCTCTTACTCAACTTTCCCTCTCTTGCTCTCATTGTCTTGTTCTCACCACCACTAAGCTTATTTGAAACTTTACAATTCTGAATCTAAATTGTTTCAAGGATTTCTTTGCTTTTCTTGCTTTTTATAGTTTTTTTTTCCCCCACTTTCTTCTTTATTTCCTCACAATATTTTTTCTTTTGTTACTTTGAAGAACCACTGTCATGCATGTTTGTAAAGTAAGTTTTGCTGCAAGAGGGAAAGATTTTGTGATCATTATGAAGAGTTCAGATTGCCTATTCTTTCCATTCACCAAAAACATTCTACTTCAATTTTAGCTCATCAATGGAAAAATGCTAGATTATATCTTCAAGTCCTTGAAGCTCTGACGTGATCCCTATTTCTAAGGGTTAAATTAAGAAAGCCCGGGGTCATAAAGAGTATAAAGGCTGGAAACACTTGCAAATTTCTGAAAACACATGTATACAATCTGTATGTGTCTTGATTTACCAAACCATTTCTTTTGCCATTCTAAAACAGAATATCTGGAATCTGTTTAACGTAACAGCGATCAAGTAGCTCTTTTGATATCGTATATATACTGACATCATGCACAAAACTTCAAGCTTTCAAAAAACTTCTACTTAATGAATCTCTTCCTATGATTTTACTTTTAAGCCCCCTAGTTTTCAATAAAAGAAAAGGTTTATTGGGTGTTTTTAACCCAGAATCTTGTCAATTTTGTTCTTTTATTGGGTATACAGTACATTCCTGTAGTCACATTAATAGATCTTCTGTCAGTTTGTAAACTTAGAAGGATCTGCTACTTCTCTTTCATGCAGGGTGTTTCAAGGGCATTAGTTGAAAATGCAAGAACCTTAAGATTGCCTACTTATTTGCATGAAAGATTAAGTTTAATCCGTAATGCAAAGACGAAACATGAAGAGGAAGGAATTGCTCCATCGATTGATGTAAGCCTAATTGATTGTTACTTGACTCTTGCGTGTCACATCATCATACCTACATAAATATATGAAAACATGCTAATCAAAAATCCTGATTTAGCTATGTCATGCTTTAATTTTGTGAACTCCTCTCGTTTAATTCACTTGTTTTCCACACTCCCACAGAGAATTGCGGCATGCCTAAACATGTCCCAAACAAAAGTCAGGAATGCAACAGAGATGCCAAGTACTTTAAGCTTTATACTGTCTCAATATCTTGTAGTTTTTGCAGTTATACCAGGGTTCATCCCTTGTGTGATTTCTCCTTGCTTAATGTAAAATATCTCTCTTTGTAGGCAATTAGTAAGGTCTTCTCTCTTGATAGGGAAGCATTCCCCTCTTTAAATGGCCTTCCAGGAGAAACACTTCATAGTTTAAGTGCATATGTACTATGTAGCAACTCAATTTTTGAATACTAACTTTTTATTGACACTACGTACCACCTAAGAGATAAAAGTTTGACTCCTCTTTCTATCTTTCCAGTACATTGCAGATAATCACCTCGAGAACAATCCATGGCATGGAGTAGATGAGTGGGCACTCAAGGTAGTAAGGCAACAAAAAGAATTTTTAAAACTTTAAATGCGAAATGTTCAATGGAAATATTATTCCGTGTTGAGCAAGAAAGTAGGTTGTCTACCTATCATCAATGAACAAATGACTGATAAAAGGCACCCATCCATGAATATCTCCGTATTATCCTGCTCAAAATCAACACATTGATATGATCAAAATTCACATAGAGTGAGAAGAAAGGGAATCTAAGTGATGTACATGCAAATGCATGCATATATGCTTATTTCTTTTAAAACGTAGAAAATTATTTTCTACATGTATTGAGATTCTAAAATATGCCAAATGGCTTTTTTTTGCTTTTCTTTGCAGCTAGTTTTTGTAAATACAGCACATCTTATAATGTTGTTTTCCAAACTAACACGAACAATTTATTTTGCTTGATGAGGTAAATAAGCTTATTAGTACAACACTAAGAGAACGGGAGAGAGATATTATCCGAAAGCATACCTTCATTCTAAAAATTTGAATTATTTATATACTATTTAGCATGTTTTCGTCATAAGAGAAATGGAAAATTACTCATAGTTGCCCTCTTTTTCTATTACTCTTCTTACTTCAAGCTTTGTGCAAAAAAGACCGGTATTTTCAGCCCACTTTCAAAAATTCTAAAAAAATGTTATCCTTCAATTAAAAATGGTTTTATTGAAAAAGAGTGAGTGGTTTAAGAAAAAATCTGATTTTCGTACCAATCAACGAATCTGAACAGTGCTGAAGTATTTCTTTAATAACTAAAAAATTAGAATAATGTTATATATACCAATTGATGTACTAAATAGTATACTAACAGATGATGAGGCATAATTTTAGAGGTTTTGGATATTTGTAATTTGTATAATAGGTGGGGTCAGTAATACTGACATAACACTAGTTGGCACACTAGTATGTACATTAATTGATTCTTGTAGCACCATCGAAAAATTTAGGGAAGGTATCCCATTGCTGAAAAACGACATAGAAACTAGATAAAATTCTCTACAAACCATAGGAAAGCCGAGTTCGGAAAAAGTCAAGAAATGTCTCTTAGGTTGTAATCTTTAAAGTGTATCTAATTTGGAAATTTATGTTTGCTAATGATTTCATACTTTAAAATTTCATGAATATGCTTCTTATCACTTGTTTGGGCCTTAGTATGATTTTTACATTTTTATGTCTATATTTCTTTGTCATGGTGCTTCGATGATGCTCAAACGTGTATGGAAATTATTATCTCAATAGCTTATTCTAACCTTCACTTAAAACATCTAACTCAAGGGGAAACTAAATGGGGCAGTATTGGGTTTTCGATCACTTGAATAATGATGATATGATAATATGTTAACTTCAAGTATGGATTGATGGGACGTGTTCCCTAATTGAAGGTTAAGTCTTGCACAAGTGATTTTTTTGGAACCCTTGAATGGACCGTTGTATTCGGATCCTAAGTATTTATGATGGATAAGGTTGGAGAAGGTTATGGGCTTGGCCCTTATTTTTACCGTATCTTTTGAGGTCCTCGGTTGGTGCTATGTGGTATGTAATTGTTGTAGGCATCCGGGATAAGGTCTACAAGGCAACAAAAGATGGGGTATACTGAATAATCCAAATCTAATTCTTGCGGTTAGGTTAGGAGGATGAAATCCCTATTTCTAGATTATTAACATCTAACTTTGTAACCCTTTGCTTATTTACTTGAATGTCATGCTTCATTACTTGTTTGTTATTATTGTGATTGTGTATTGGGTTGGGAAAAAGAGACGGGGGTATGTGTGTTTACTTGGCATTCCAAACTCATGGCATTTCATACCAGGTATTGAAGACTATTACCCAGTCGAAGATGAAGTTGGAGCATTTGAAGACGTATGATTATCTTAGAAGAATTAAGAATTAGTTTTGTTGAATCCAGTTTTGTAATCCTGTTTGGAATTGTAACGTTTAAATTATTGATATAATTAAAACTTATTTCTTGTAATTATTATCTTACTTATATATCTATACATATCTTTTGTAACCTATCTTTATTTTCCGTCAGCTTATGTAAACCTTATGTTAATACCTTATTAAGATTTGTCAAAAAGGTAGCTTTGTTATTTAAGAAGATTGGACTTTGAAGAGAGGCTATATTGACTCCTTCGATCTCTCTTGGGATCTTACTTAGTTATTAACCAAAGGACTCATTAATGACGTTTTCTATACTTCATCCATAAAGTTAATCTTGGAGTGCCACACTTGTAATATTAGAAAAACCATTTATTTATTTGTTAATGTCTTCCTTGATGTTCCCGATTTTTGGAGCGTCGTAGTCAGCCTCCTTTCCGACCACCTCAACCATGCCCCACACCTCCAGTGAAGCTTTCTCACCTCTACCACTTATCGTCGTAATACCCACCCTCTGTAGGCCACACCATCGCAATAACATTACACAGTCTATAGCACTTGAGAGACCAAGAGAGAGAAAAAGAGAGAGAGAGAGAGATATCTCAAGGGAAGAAGTAGGGATTGGGGTTGTCATGCAGGTGAGTGGAGGGAGGAGTAGGGGTGGCAATGATGTAGGGTGGAAAGAGGGGTTAACGAGTCACAAATGGTAGCTGGGAGAAACAAGTAGAAGTGAAGAGGGCTAGGGAAGTAGTGGTTAGGAGGGTATGTGATTCTGGCATCAACACTAGCGATGGAAGTGCTGATAGTAGGAGGTGGCGACTATGGTTGGTGGTTTGTTAGAGTTAAGAATAAGGGTTTTAAGAAAGAAGAATATGAGGGTATTTTAGGTATGTTGGGTTATGTATTGAGTAAAATATTACAAGTGTGGCACTCCAAGATTAACTTTATGGATGAAGTATAGGAAACGTCATTAATGAGTAATTTGATCAATAACTAAGTAAAATCCCAAGAGAGATCAAAGGAGTCAATATAGCCTCTTTTCAAAGTCCAATCTAAAATTAAATACATTTATTATCTCCTTACACCCCCCTTAGTCTTCAATCCCTACTCCTCTTTTCCTTTCTTATTTTTTCTTTTCTCTTACATATCTTTTTTCAAAAAGTGAGAATCATAGTATTTTGATCATTAAAGAAAGCAATAGATGAAAAAACGGTGGTGAAGAACCATCAAAAAAGTGAAATTGTGAGTTTTTTTAATTTATTTGGTAGGTTTTTGTTTCGTTTTTCTGGATTGGTATAGTTCGACATCATATTGCCGAACAAAAAATATAAGTCTAGTAACCAACTACCGAATAAAAGATACATTTCCGGTAATCCCAAACCAAATTTTTTTAATTTGTTCGGCTTCTCATTATCATATATTTTCAATTTCATTGTTTTATATTTTTTTTATTTTTTTGCCTTGAAGGATTATACTTATACTCATTGCAACAATGCAAGTACTACAATATTAGTGGACTCTAGTCATGAATTTATTACAAACGAGATTTGTTAAGTTTTTTTTTTATGAATACGATTTTTTCTTATTTTTAATTTGTATTGAGTTTTATTAATAATTTGACGTATAAATGTATTTATTATCTTTAAATTTTTAATAGTCGTGAAACATTAATTAAATGGGTTTCCGATGTTGGGTTTGTTATTGTTATAAAGACATCAGATGCGAGAGGTAATGGCAGAAAACTAAGACTTACACTTGCTTGTGAAAAAAGTGGTTACTATAGAGACAACAGAAAGATCAATGAGGAACGATTGAGGTTGACAGGTTCTAAAAAGTGTGGATGTCTATTGCTATTAAGGGGAAAAAATTACCTATAAATTACCAAAACGAATTATAATAACATGTTTGATTGATGGATGCAAATAATGATAGATTTTATGGATATTCATACACTTGATGTTTTTATGAATAATTTTATGGATACTTTTTATGTATGATTTTATGGATGCGTGTTTGATTTATGAATTTTTTTTATGGATGCTTCAAAGAAAAAATAAATCTTTCAATGTACAACGACGGGGCCTAAACAGCTCTATTCTAGTTTGGCAGCATGACACTATAGTAATCTCATTTGTATAACAATGTATCACTGAACATACACTTCACAAGTGGCCCAAATGAATTTCTTGTTATCATCTAATTGGACGGCAACATAATGTTGGGAAAAAAAATATTGTCCGGTAACATAGCACTAGAGTAATTCAAATTAATTAGCGTTGCATTACCAAACAGGCCCACTACAAATTAAAAAAACATTTTTTGGAAAAAAATGGCTCTGTAAATATATAGTAACAAAATGCTAGAGAGATTTATTTTTTCCAGCAGCAAAACAACGGAATAATGTAAATTATTTAACATTGTGTTACCAAAATTAGTGGTGTAAAGAGATAAAATAGTTAATTTAGGGTTAGTTTTGGTAATATATTGGAGGTGTAATGAGAATTACATTTTTTTTTAGTAGTGTAATGAGATGGAGGGTGTGAAGAGGTTAAATAATGGTGTAAGTAGAATCACCCAAAGAAAAATTAAAAAAGGAAAAAAAGGAGTAAGGATTGAAGATCAAGAGCTGTAAGGAGGTAACAAAATATATTTAATTTTAGTGTTTTGTCCTTAAAGGTAATTTCACACATGGATAAAATGGGGAAGGAAAAAAAAAAACTCATATGGAGGGTGTAAAGAGGTAAAGTAGTGGTGTAAGTAGAATCACCCTTTATAAAATATTGTGATAAGAAGTACCTATATTATTTTGAAGGACATTTTCTTTCCAATTTTGTCCTTTATGTTGAATTTTTTTAACTTATTTGTTCAAATTGTTCAAAAAATATATCTATTGAAAATTCCTATATGTTGAAATTAAATGTTCAAAAAATCTATATATTAAAATTATTTGTTGAAATTGCTAATCTTTTCCAGTTGAAATTTACATAGCATATTTCTCTTATCTGTTGAAAATTCCTATATGTTGAAATTATATGTTCAAAAAATCTGTATATTAAAATTATCTGTTGAAATCCTATCTCTTGAAATTGCTAATTTTTTCTAGTTGAAATTTACAGAGCATATTTCTCTTATCTGTTGTGTACGGGAAAGAAATAAACCTTCTCGTATAATCCTGTTGATCAAGTCTGCGCTCCTCCGTACGACGTTACTCGACTACCGGAAAATACAAGCGTAAGCTAGCCGGCGGGTGTGTGCCGGAAACCTCTCCGATGCTTAAGTCAGCAAACTAGACAAATAGTCAAAAGCTCTGCGTATTCGGGAATCAAAGTTGCGTTACCTCTCCATAGGTGATGTTTGTGAGCTTTTGTAGGTTCCGCGTGGCACAATCCTAGTAGGACTCTTACTCCTCCATGTAGAGTCCTCCTAGGATTCATACTTCTGAAAGATAATGCTTATCCTTCAACACCCCCCTCACTGCTTAAACCAAGTGAGATGATTTTACCATGGCCGGATTCCAATATGACCGAAGTAAGCATGACTATGCCAAGCCGTAGAATAGACCAAACTACACTTAGTTCGGTTCTTCCTTTTATGATACTTACTTCGGTTCCTCCTGCTCAAACCGTGCTGACCATAGTGTTGCCTAGACCATGCTAACCATTAGCTAGGTCCGATCGAGCTAGCTATGCCGTGACCAGACTACCCTCCTGAGTGCGCCAACCAGGCGACCGAACTAACCACAGCGCTCTCCTGGACCGAAATAACAATAGGTACTTAAGGACCGGACTAACTTCAAGGCCCCTTTTACTCTGCTTTTCTTACTCTGGCCTATTAATGGCCCATTGCCCAGCTCAGCCTAATTTAACTATATAAATTACCCTCTCAATTGCCCCTTAATTCCATCTGTGCAACATGATAGGGATTACCTGTTACCAGCCGAGCTAACAATCCTTAGCCTCACGACCGAGCTAAAACTTAGCCTTTCCAGCCAAGCTAAAACTCCTTTTAGCTCTTCCAGCCGAGCTAAAACTCCTTTTAGCTTTTCCAGCCGAGCTAAATTCACACCGGGCTGTACCTGTTCGGTCAAAACGTCCCTTCAATCACAGCATCTAAAACGCTTCTCCTTCCATGGACACGTGGCATGCTCTTATTGGCTGAAGGCAGCCGTTACGCCGTCTTTGTACTTCGTGCTTTTTGAACAGTCCCGTCCAAAATTTTGGGCTTTTCAACAAAACCAACCCTTTCGTTCTTTTGAATTATTCTCACACACTATTCATTTCCTCTTCTCCCTTTCGGTGTCTCTATTTCTTCAACTCCTGAGTTTGCTGAGCTCCTGATCTTCACCGTTGTTGCCTCTATCTTCTATTTTCTGCCGTAACCTGGTAAGTAATCCAACCTTCTAACTCCTTCTGATCGATGTCGCACCTTTTCAGCGATACATTACATGTTTTGGAAAACATACTATGTCTGTTTCCCTTTTCTGCTTAGCTTTGTGTTTTCTGCAAAAACCTAGCAATAGAACACTCGAATTCATGTAATAACCTGAGAAACACTAGTTACGATCGAGAATCATGATGCAACCGGACTAGAAAGTTGTTTGTAGTGATGTCGATTTAGGCAGACTATCCAACCGAACTAACACTTCATGCTACCCCATTAGTCTCAATAAGCCAAAGTACCCTTCCCTAACCGAGCTAATGAGCCGGACTAGGGTTGTGCAATAGTACACTTAAGGCCTTAACCCCGACCGAGCTACATTCTGGGGCTGAACCAGCCTTCGTAGTTTAGACCGAACTAAGAACGCTACCTGTAACGCCCTCAAAATTAAACCCACTAAATATAAAACAAGACATGCATTATTAAAAGAAAACATTATATTATTTCAATCATCAGAGTATTACAAAATAAAACATCATAATAAATGCCCTACGGGCTTACATCTTGCCAAGCCAATACTTGGACACAATTCCATGAGTTCTAACTCAAATCAAATAAAGCCCTAGGCTTGAATGTTTACATAGTTCAAATGAAACAAATAAAACAAATAAAGCAAATCTTCAAATCCAAATCCTCACAAGCTAAGTCTTTGGAGGTTGTGAACCACCTGAACCTGAAAATGAAGTTTCCCATATAGGGTGAGCCACAGCCCAGTAGAAAAATACTAAACCAAGCATAAGAATTAACTAAAACATTAGCATTCGATACATGGTTAACACAAGATAATCAATTTCCAATTTCATGACACGAATGTCTACATTGTCTATGACATAATGCCTATGACACCTTTCACTTTCCAATATTTATTCAACTTTCCAATTATATCACTATGGCTCAGAACCTGGCCAACTATAATAATGATCCAGATGTCACAAAAATAAATGAGACCAAAGCTCAAACCACAACACTTCCATACTTCCAACTGATGCACATTATAATAATGTATCATATCAGCAACAAATAGCAATATTGCTATTATCAATAAGCACACATATGAGTGATGCTACTGGAGTCCATCCCCTATCTCCTCCCAACAAATCCGGTTTAGAGGTACATCCCCTATCTTCCCCTAAACCGTGGAGTTCATCCCCTATCTTCTCCAAACAACATGCATATGCAATGAAACACGCAATTGCCATATACAACACATAATCAATACAAGTAATGTTCTGTATTAATTCAACAGTCAACATAAGTGACTTAATTCCAGTTATACCTAAGCCACATGCAAGGTCTACAACAATCACGACTATCCTCCACCGATAGCCCAAAACAGTTATTTCTAAACAAGCAATAAATATAACAATGAATGTAAAAACAACATTCTCATAGGTAAGTATTTAAACTACCCAACTATATCATTAATCTCATAATTTCCCCAACTTCATGAATTAAACCCAATTCCACCTTTTTCCCTTAAATTGATTATACAAGTTAATCTAAGCCAAAACCCTAAGGTTTCTCCCAAAATTACCAAACTACCCCCACATACCAAAATACCAACATTTAGGATTAAAGCGTATAATTGGAGTAGGAAATCCCTACCTCGAAGAAATAACTCAAAAAGGAGAAGACGAAGATGATAGCCCAAATTCCAAAGTGCTCCAAATTCAAGTTTGTTCAGATTAAATGAAAGCCCTCACTCTCCTCTATCTTTTTTGTGAAGGAACTAGGGTAGAAATCCACTCTAGATAGATCAATCCTAGGAGGGAAGGTGTTTAGAGAAGAAGAGAACTCGGAATTAGGGTTTGGGATCAAAAGAGAATGAAAAACTGCTTAAAAACCCGCTGCTGTGTTTATATACTGGACAGGCTCGCTCGAGCGAAGACATGGTCGCTCGAGCGACCAGACACAGGAAATTCTCGCTCGAGCGAAGAAAAGCTCGCTCGAGCCAAGAATGCAATGCTACAGGTCTGCAACCCAGAAGCATGCTCGAGCGACAGAATGCTCGCTCGAGCGAAGAACTCGAAAACATACATCTCGCTCGCTCGAGCGAAGAAAAGCTCGCTCGAGCGAAGAAACACTGCTCTCAGGTCCATACTAGACGCAATCGCTCGCTCGAGCGAAGGAAAGCTCGCTCGATCGAAGAACCAAAAACGAAGACCTCGCTCGAGCGAAGAGAATCTCGCTCGAGCGACCAAGCCAAAAACTGAACATGCAGACTTGGTTTCTAAACCCAACCAATCTGCAACCAACCTGCTAAACACATCCTATAACCCAAGAATAAGGAATTAAAGGACAACAACAACAAATATAACAGCGGAATCCACGTAACGTAAGTCCGGATACAATAACCAAATGGGAAAAAGACCGGGGTCGCTATAACCTCCCCCCCTTAAAAGAATTTCGTCCCCGAAATTAAGCATGAGTTTGTAAAAACAAGTTTTTCTTAATTCCCAATGATATATAAAACAATAATCAACAACTTGACCAATATTGGTCACTTCATCTCTTATCAAGAGGCATCTCACAATATGTATAAACCAACATATATTTCAACCTGCATCAATATTATGCATTATTCCTTTCAATGTTAACAAATTCCATATCATATTCAATCTCATGATATAAACAACACATTCAATATATAAATGTTATATTCCACTTCCATAAAAAGGCAAGTTCAAAATGCTAACATTAAATCCAAAACATTCTCAATGTTTTCCAACTTAAGACATATATAAAATTCTCAAGTTCAACAATATTACAAAAGTCTATATATAAGATTTCTAATCACTAAACATGTCCGGATATTTCTCACGGACTTCCAATTCACGTTCCCAAGTGGCCTCCTCCACTCCGTGATGCTTCCACAAAACTTTCACCAAAGGGATGGTTTTGCCTCGCAAAACTTGATCCCGCCTATCCAAGACTCGAATTGGCCTCTCCTCATACGAAACATCCTCATCAACAACTAAATCGGTCCAATCCAACACATGTGATGGATCCTGCTCATACTTCCGAAGCATACTCACATGAAACACGTCATGAACTCCGGATAACTGCGGTGGTAAAGCTAAGCGATATGCAGCCTCACCAATCCTCTCAAGGATCTCAAAAGGACCAATAAATCGAGGGGACAACTTCCCACTCTTCCCAAACCTCATTAAACCTCGCCTAGGTGATATCTTCAAAAAGACATGATCACCTACCTCAAACACCAAAGGTCTCCTCCTACGGTCGGCATAAGATTTCTGACGACTCTGAGCTGTAACAAGCCTCCTACGGATAAGCTCAACCTTCTCCGTCGTTTCCCTCACTAACTCCGGACCCAACAAAGGTGCATCACCCACCTCGGCCCAACATACTGGAGACCTACACGGTCGGCCATACAAGGCCTCAAATGGTGCCATACCGATACTAGACTGAAAACTGTTGTTGTAGGCAAACTCCACTAATGGTAAGTGCCTCTCCCACAACCCACTAAAGTCGAGAACACAACCCCGAAGCATATCCTCAAGGATCTGAATAGTACGCTCGGACTGCCCGTCAGTCTGAGGATGATAAGCTGTACTAAAGGTCAACTTAGTGCCTAAAGCACTCTGCAAACTCTGCCACAACCTGGCAGTGAAACGAGGATCCCTATCTGAGACGATCGTCACTGGGACCCCGTGCAACTTCACTATGTCCCGAATATATAAATCGGCAAGATGATCTACCGAATCTCTAACACGCATAGGAATGAAGTGCGCTGACTTCGTCAACCGGTCTACAACCACCCAAATAGCATCACTACCCCGCTGAGTCCTCGGAAGACCCACAACGAAATCCATAGTGACATGCTCCCACTTCCACTCGGCAATAGGCAAGGGTTGCAACAAACCCGCTGGCCTCTGATGCTCGGCCTTCACTTGCTGACAAGTAAGGCACTTAGATACGAAAGCTGCCACATCTCTCTTCATACCCCGCCACCAAAACTGGCGGCTCAAATCCCGATACATCTTAGTGCCTCCCGGATGCACCGCAAGGCGCGAATGATGAAATTCTCGAAGTACTTCTTCTCGGCAAGACTCCGGTACAAACAAACGGTCTCGGTATCTCACACTCAGGTCGGGATACACCGCTAAACCCTTCTCAACCTTCCCACTGGAAATCTTCTCTCGGAGAGATTCTACCTCAAGATCACCCCCTTGAGCCTCTAATACTCGAGTCACAAGTGTAGGCTGTGCAACAACAGAAAACAAGGCCGCAGCCTCAACAGATTCACCCAATAGCAAATCAAACTCCCCAAGTGCACCCAACATCTCCCACTCTCGGATGGCTATACTAGCTAAGTCACCAACAGATTTCCTACTAAGGGCATCGGCCACAACATTGGCCTTTCCCGGATGATAGTGCAACTCGAAGTCATAATCCTCAATAAACTCCATCCACCTCATCTGCCTCAAATTCAAGTCTTTCTGTGTAAACAGATATTTCAGACTCTTATGGTCCGAGAAGACCTCGAACTTCTCACCATAAAGATAATGCCTCCAAATCTTCAAGGCAAATATCACAGCTGCTAACTCTAAATCATGCGTAGGGTAATTCTTCTCGTGAATTTTCAACTGACGCGAGCCATAGGCAACCACTTTCCCCTCTTGCATCAACACACAACCCAGACCCTCTCGTGAGGCGTCACAGTAGACTGCATAGCCCAACCCTCTCTCCGGAATAATCAAGACTGGAGCGGTGGTCAGTCTAACTTTCAACTCCTGAAACGACTTTTCACAAGTTTCACTCCATACAAATTTGACTCCCTTCCGAGTCAATCTAGTCAACGGTGAAGCTAACCTGGAGAAATCCTTCACAAATCGGCGATAGTACCCAGCTAATCCCAGAAAACTGCGGATCTCAAACACACTCTTAGGCTGTGCCCAATCTTGCACTGCCTCAATCTTGGATGTATCAACAGACACCCCTTCCCCAGAAACTACATGGCCTAAGAACTTCACCTCTTCTAGCCAGAACTCACACTTCCCAAACTTAGCATAAAGCTTATGGGTTCTAAGTAACTCAAGCACCACTCTCAAGTGTTCCTCGTGCTCTTCCTCTGAAGGTGAATAGATAAGGATGTCGTCCACGAAGACGACTACAAAACGATCTAAGAATTCCCGGAAGATCCGGTTCATCAAATCCATAAACACTGCCGGTGCATTAGTGAGCCCAAATGGCATCACCAGAAACTCATAGTGGCCATACCGCGTACGGAATGCCGTCTTCGGAATATCCTCCTCCCTGACTCTCAACTGATGATAACCCGATCTCAAGTCTATCTTAGAGAAACAACGGGAACCCTTCAACTGATCAAACAGATCATCTATACGAGGCATAGGGTACTTATTCTTAACCGTTGCCCGATTCAATTTCCGGTAATCTATACAAAGTCTCAAAGCACCACCTTTCTTTTTAACAAAAAGGGCCGGTGCTCCCCACGGCGAAACACTAGGACGGATATAGCCTTTATCTAGCAATTCCTGGAGCTGAATCTTCAACTCAACTAACTCGGCTGGGGCAAAACGATAAGGTGCCATAGAAATTGGCGCCGTGCCGGGCACTAGGTCAATAGAGAACTCAATCTCTCGATGCGGTGGCAAACCAACAAGATCCTCGGGAAAGACATCCGGGTATTCACAAACCACCCTTGGCAATATAATCTGGGTCTCATCACACTCACTACCCTTAAAGCTAGCAAGTAGACCACTAAGCTCACTCCGCCCCCGCGGATCATACCCCGGTGGTAACACACTACCAACCCGGTCCCCCAGAAAATGAAAACGTTCTCCGCTAACGGTACAACAAGTGACCCTCTGACGGTAGCAATCAATAAATGCCCGGTATGACGATAACCAGTCCATACCCAAAATAACATCGAAGCCCTTCATGGGCATAACCACAAAAGAAAAAGGGATTCTATGATCATCGACCTCTATATCACAACCCCTAACACCTTGCTTCAAAATCAATTCACCCCCAAGAGGTGACACTACACAAATAGGGGATGCTAACTGTGCTAACTCCAACTCCAACATAGATGCGAATGCAGTAGACACAAACGAATGAGATGCACCCGTATCGATCAAAACACTAGCAACTGAATTGCAAAACAAGAAGGTACCTCTCACAACCGATGGAGCCGGTACCAGATCCTGCGCGGTAACAGCGTACACGCGCCCAGACGACCTCTGATCAACCTGCTCACCCCTCAGAGCAGAAGACTGCTGCACAGACTGGGACGAAGAAGCCCCCTGATTGGCCCTCGAGGCCTGAACTGACTGAGCAGGCAACTGACTCTGAGTCTGCCTCGAACCAGATGCACCAGACGTGCCACCCAACTGTGGGCAAAACCTCTTCATGTGCCCCGGTTGACCGCACTGAAAACAAGAGAGCGGCTGGCCTCTGCCCTGACTCTGGCTCTGAGATCGAGCCGAAGAAGATGCTGCCCTCTGAACTCCTCCCCTCTGAGGACAAACTGGAGACTTGTGGCCTAGCTGGCCACACTTGAAACAGGTAATGTCCCCCTGACTGCCTTTCCCAGAACTAGCACTCGGCACTGGAAAAGTAGATCTAGAAAAACTGCTTTGAGGCTGCTGAGGAGTGAAACCCCTCTGTCTTCTGCCCTCACTCTGGCCATCCTGACTCCTCTTGGAGCCTTTCTGCCTTTCCCCCTCTTCCTGCATCATAATCTCGGTATGGGCTGCTGCATCAACCAAACGCCCAAAATCCCGAATCATAGACCCGACAACTCTCAGCATGAGGCCACGCCTCAACTTCTTCTCAAACTCAATGCAACGGCGTTCCTCAGTCGCCACCAACTCAGGTGCAAACCTGGACAAACTAGTGAATGCCGCCTCAAACTCAGCCACTGATAAACTGTTCTGCTCAAGATGGCAGAACTGATCTCTCAACTTCTCCTGAACAGCTGGGGACAGGTACTTCTCCTGAAAAGCATCAACAAAAGCCTTCCAAGTACCTCCAATACGACCCTTGGTGAACTTCCACCACTGACCCGCATCCCCCTTCAGCTGGAAGGATGCCAAGGTCACCTTCAATACCTCGTCTTCGATGCCTAGCATCTCAAACGTTTTCGTTGTCTGTTCGAGCCATTCGTCTGCCTTAAGCGGCTCGCTAGGATCACCTATAAATTCGTCCGGGTGAGACCGGAAGAACTCCCTCTTCAGAAATGAAGGTCCTGTATCCGCCACAACAACCTGAGCCTGATTCTGAGCCCTAAGGATGCCCACTGATTCCCTAAAAGCTCCTGCTATCTCTTGAGCCAAAGCGCCCAAAACCTGCTGTCCTACTGGCTCGGCCACATTGGCCTGGCCAACACCCTCCTGAACCGCCGGAATCTCCTCCGGTATAGGCACTTCCTGCCTGACCTGCCTACCACGCCTACCGCGTCCTCGTCCTCGTCCTGACATCCTAATAAAGGAAACAAAGACGTTAGCACTCTAAATAATGTGCCAAAACTATAACACTCGTGTCCTAATACATTGGACAACAATAAATCACACCACGTAAGCACATAATCACATAAGCACCTACGAATTTCATTCCTGGATAATGATAGTCCCGAGGCGTCACTAAAGTTCCGGTTGGAAACAACATTGATCAAGTGCCTTTCCAACAAGACTTTCAGAAACTCAAGGGTCCAATCAACATCCTAGAAACTACATTCCATACCCACATAGTCACATAAACATGTTATCATATAAGCATGTAATCATTACACTAAGTCTCTATCAAACGAGACGAACCCATTGTGATACTAATCACTTCCCACGTACCCAAAGTATTCAAACCCGGTACGCTCTGATACCAAGTTGTAACGCCCTCAAAATTAAACCCACTAAATATAAAACAAGACATGCATTATTAAAAGAAAACATTATATTATTTCAATCATCAGAGTATTACAAAATAAAACATCATAATAAATGCCCTACGGGCTTACATCTTGCCAAGCCAATACTTGGACACAATTCCATGAGTTCTAACTCAAATCAAATAAAGCCCTAGGCTTGAATGTTTACATAGTTCAAATGAAACAAATAAAACAAATAAAGCAAATCTTCAAATCCAAATCCTCACAAGCTAAGTCTTTGGAGGTTGTGAACCACCTGAACCTGAAAATGAAGTTTCCCATATAGGGTGAGCCACAGCCCAGTAGAAAAATACTAAACCAAGCATAAGAATTAACTAAAACATTAGCATTCGATACATGGTTAACACAAGATAATCAATTTCCAATTTCATGACACGAATGTCTACATTGTCTATGACATAATGCCTATGACACCTTTCACTTTCCAATATTTATTCAACTTTCCAATTATATCACTATGGCTCAGAACCTGGCCAACTATAATAATGATCCAGATGTCACAAAAATAAATGAGACCAAAGCTCAAACCACAACACTTCCATACTTCCAACTGATGCACATTATAATAATGTATCATATCAGCAACAAATAGCAATATTGCTATTATCAATAAGCACACATATGAGTGATGCTACTGGAGTCCATCCCCTATCTCCTCCCAACAAATCCGGTTTAGAGGTACATCCCCTATCTTCCCCTAAACCGTGGAGTTCATCCCCTATCTTCTCCAAACAACATGCATATGCAATGAAACACGCAATTGCCATATACAACACATAATCAATACAAGTAATGTTCTGTATTAATTCAACAGTCAACATAAGTGACTTAATTCCAGTTATACCTAAGCCACATGCAAGGTCTACAACAATCACGACTATCCTCCACCGATAGCCCAAAACAGTTATTTCTAAACAAGCAATAAATATAACAATGAATGTAAAAACAACATTCTCATAGGTAAGTATTTAAACTACCCAACTATATCATTAATCTCATAATTTCCCCAACTTCATGAATTAAACCCAATTCCACCTTTTTCCCTTAAATTGATTATACAAGTTAATCTAAGCCAAAACCCTAAGGTTTCTCCCAAAATTACCAAACTACCCCCACATACCAAAATACCAACATTTAGGATTAAAGCGTATAATTGGAGTAGGAAATCCCTACCTCGAAGAAATAACTCAAAAAGGAGAAGACGAAGATGATAGCCCAAATTCCAAAGTGCTCCAAATTCAAGTTTGTTCAGATTAAATGAAAGCCCTCACTCTCCTCTATCTTTTTTGTGAAGGAACTAGGGTAGAAATCCACTCTAGATAGATCAATCCTAGGAGGGAAGGTGTTTAGAGAAGAAGAGAACTCGGAATTAGGGTTTGGGATCAAAAGAGAATGAAAAACTGCTTAAAAACCCGCTGCTGTGTTTATATACTGGACAGGCTCGCTCGAGCGAAGACATGGTCGCTCGAGCGACCAGACACAGGAAATTCTCGCTCGAGCGAAGAAAAGCTCGCTCGAGCCAAGAATGCAATGCTACAGGTCTGCAACCCAGAAGCATGCTCGAGCGACAGAATGCTCGCTCGAGCGAAGAACTCGAAAACATACATCTCGCTCGCTCGAGCGAAGAAAAGCTCGCTCGAGCGAAGAAACACTGCTCTCAGGTCCATACTAGACGCAATCGCTCGCTCGAGCGAAGGAAAGCTCGCTCGATCGAAGAACCAAAAACGAAGACCTCGCTCGAGCGAAGAGAATCTCGCTCGAGCGACCAAGCCAAAAACTGAACATGCAGACTTGGTTTCTAAACCCAACCAATCTGCAACCAACCTGCTAAACACATCCTATAACCCAAGAATAAGGAATTAAAGGACAACAACAACAAATATAACAGCGGAATCCACGTAACGTAAGTCCGGATACAATAACCAAATGGGAAAAAGACCGGGGTCGCTATAACCTCCCCCCCTTAAAAGAATTTCGTCCCCGAAATTAAGCATGAGTTTGTAAAAACAAGTTTTTCTTAATTCCCAATGATATATAAAACAATAATCAACAACTTGACCAATATTGGTCACTTCATCTCTTATCAAGAGGCATCTCACAATATGTATAAACCAACATATATTTCAACCTGCATCAATATTATGCATTATTCCTTTCAATGTTAACAAATTCCATATCATATTCAATCTCATGATATAAACAACACATTCAATATATAAATGTTATATTCCACTTCCATAAAAAGGCAAGTTCAAAATGCTAACATTAAATCCAAAACATTCTCAATGTTTTCCAACTTAAGACATATATAAAATTCTCAAGTTCAACAATATTACAAAAGTCTATATATAAGATTTCTAATCACTAAACATGTCCGGATATTTCTCACGGACTTCCAATTCACGTTCCCAAGTGGCCTCCTCCACTCCGTGATGCTTCCACAAAACTTTCACCAAAGGGATGGTTTTGCCTCGCAAAACTTGATCCCGCCTATCCAAGACTCGAATTGGCCTCTCCTCATACGAAACATCCTCATCAACAACTAAATCGGTCCAATCCAACACATGTGATGGATCCTGCTCATACTTCCGAAGCATACTCACATGAAACACGTCATGAACTCCGGATAACTGCGGTGGTAAAGCTAAGCGATATGCAGCCTCACCAATCCTCTCAAGGATCTCAAAAGGACCAATAAATCGAGGGGACAACTTCCCACTCTTCCCAAACCTCATTAAACCTCGCCTAGGTGATATCTTCAAAAAGACATGATCACCTACCTCAAACACCAAAGGTCTCCTCCTACGGTCGGCATAAGATTTCTGACGACTCTGAGCTGTAACAAGCCTCCTACGGATAAGCTCAACCTTCTCCGTCGTTTCCCTCACTAACTCCGGACCCAACAAAGGTGCATCACCCACCTCGGCCCAACATACTGGAGACCTACACGGTCGGCCATACAAGGCCTCAAATGGTGCCATACCGATACTAGACTGAAAACTGTTGTTGTAGGCAAACTCCACTAATGGTAAGTGCCTCTCCCACAACCCACTAAAGTCGAGAACACAACCCCGAAGCATATCCTCAAGGATCTGAATAGTACGCTCGGACTGCCCGTCAGTCTGAGGATGATAAGCTGTACTAAAGGTCAACTTAGTGCCTAAAGCACTCTGCAAACTCTGCCACAACCTGGCAGTGAAACGAGGATCCCTATCTGAGACGATCGTCACTGGGACCCCGTGCAACTTCACTATGTCCCGAATATATAAATCGGCAAGATGATCTACCGAATCTCTAACACGCATAGGAATGAAGTGCGCTGACTTCGTCAACCGGTCTACAACCACCCAAATAGCATCACTACCCCGCTGAGTCCTCGGAAGACCCACAACGAAATCCATAGTGACATGCTCCCACTTCCACTCGGCAATAGGCAAGGGTTGCAACAAACCCGCTGGCCTCTGATGCTCGGCCTTCACTTGCTGACAAGTAAGGCACTTAGATACGAAAGCTGCCACATCTCTCTTCATACCCCGCCACCAAAACTGGCGGCTCAAATCCCGATACATCTTAGTGCCTCCCGGATGCACCGCAAGGCGCGAATGATGAAATTCTCGAAGTACTTCTTCTCGGCAAGACTCCGGTACAAACAAACGGTCTCGGTATCTCACACTCAGGTCGGGATACACCGCTAAACCCTTCTCAACCTTCCCACTGGAAATCTTCTCTCGGAGAGATTCTACCTCAAGATCACCCCCCTGAGCCTCTAATACTCGAGTCACAAGTGTAGGCTGTGCAACAACAGAAAACAAGGCCGCAGCCTCAACAGATTCACCCAATAGCAAATCAAACTCCCCAAGTGCACCCAACATCTCCCACTCTCGGATGGCTATACTAGCTAAGTCACCAACAGATTTCCTACTAAGGGCATCGGCCACAACATTGGCCTTTCCCGGATGATAGTGCAACTCGAAGTCATAATCCTCAATAAACTCCATCCACCTCATCTGCCTCAAATTCAAGTCTTTCTGTGTAAACAGATATTTCAGACTCTTATGGTCCGAGAAGACCTCGAACTTCTCACCATAAAGATAATGCCTCCAAATCTTCAAGGCAAATATCACAGCTGCTAACTCTAAATCATGCGTAGGGTAATTCTTCTCGTGAATTTTCAACTGACGCGAGCCATAGGCAACCACTTTCCCCTCTTGCATCAACACACAACCCAGACCCTCTCGTGAGGCGTCACAGTAGACTGCATAGCCCAACCCTCTCTCCGGAATAATCAAGACTGGAGCGGTGGTCAGTCTAACTTTCAACTCCTGAAACGACTTTTCACAAGTTTCACTCCATACAAATTTGACTCCCTTCCGAGTCAATCTAGTCAACGGTGAAGCTAACCTGGAGAAATCCTTCACAAATCGGCGATAGTACCCAGCTAATCCCAGAAAACTGCGGATCTCAAACACACTCTTAGGCTGTGCCCAATCTTGCACTGCCTCAATCTTGGATGTATCAACAGACACCCCTTCCCCAGAAACTACATGGCCTAAGAACTTCACCTCTTCTAGCCAGAACTCACACTTCCCAAACTTAGCATAAAGCTTATGGGTTCTAAGTAACTCAAGCACCACTCTCAAGTGTTCCTCGTGCTCTTCCTCTGAAGGTGAATAGATAAGGATGTCGTCCACGAAGACGACTACAAAACGATCTAAGAATTCCCGGAAGATCCGGTTCATCAAATCCATAAACACTGCCGGTGCATTAGTGAGCCCAAATGGCATCACCAGAAACTCATAGTGGCCATACCGCGTACGGAATGCCGTCTTCGGAATATCCTCCTCCCTGACTCTCAACTGATGATAACCCGATCTCAAGTCTATCTTAGAGAAACAACGGGAACCCTTCAACTGATCAAACAGATCATCTATACGAGGCATAGGGTACTTATTCTTAACCGTTGCCCGATTCAATTTCCGGTAATCTATACAAAGTCTCAAAGCACCACCTTTCTTTTTAACAAAAAGGGCCGGTGCTCCCCACGGCGAAACACTAGGACGGATATAGCCTTTATCTAGCAATTCCTGGAGCTGAATCTTCAACTCAACTAACTCGGCTGGGGCAAAACGATAAGGTGCCATAGAAATTGGCGCCGTGCCGGGCACTAGGTCAATAGAGAACTCAATCTCTCGATGCGGTGGCAAACCAACAAGATCCTCGGGAAAGACATCCGGGTATTCACAAACCACCCTTGGCAATATAATCTGGGTCTCATCACACTCACTACCCTTAAAGCTAGCAAGTAGACCACTAAGCTCACTCCGCCCCCGCGGATCATACCCCGGTGGTAACACACTACCAACCCGGTCCCCCAGAAAATGAAAACGTTCTCCGCTAACGGTACAACAAGTGACCCTCTGACGGTAGCAATCAATAAATGCCCGGTATGACGATAACCAGTCCATACCCAAAATAACATCGAAGCCCTTCATGGGCATAACCACAAAAGAAAAAGGGATTCTATGATCATCGACCTCTATATCACAACCCCTAACACCTTGCTTCAAAATCAATTCACCCCCAAGAGGTGACACTACACAAATAGGGGATGCTAACTGTGCTAACTCCAACTCCAACATAGATGCGAATGCAGTAGACACAAACGAATGAGATGCACCCGTATCGATCAAAACACTAGCAACTGAATTGCAAAACAAGAAGGTACCTCTCACAACCGATGGAGCCGGTACCAGATCCTGCGCGGTAACAGCGTACACGCGCCCAGACGACCTCTGATCAACCTGCTCACCCCTCAGAGCAGAAGACTGCTGCACAGACTGGGACGAAGAAGCCCCCTGATTGGCCCTCGAGGCCTGAACTGACTGAGCAGGCAACTGACTCTGAGTCTGCCTCGAACCAGATGCACCAGACGTGCCACCCAACTGTGGGCAAAACCTCTTCATGTGCCCCGGTTGACCGCACTGAAAACAAGAGAGCGGCTGGCCTCTGCCCTGACTCTGGCTCTGAGATCGAGCCGAAGAAGATGCTGCCCTCTGAACTCCTCCCCTCTGAGGACAAACTGGAGACTTGTGGCCTAGCTGGCCACACTTGAAACAGGTAATGTCCCCCTGACTGCCTTTCCCAGAACTAGCACTCGGCACTGGAAAAGTAGATCTAGAAAAACTGCTTTGAGGCTGCTGAGGAGTGAAACCCCTCTGTCTTCTGCCCTCACTCTGGCCATCCTGACTCCTCTTGGAGCCTTTCTGCCTTTCCCCCTCTTCCTGCATCATAATCTCGGTATGGGCTGCTGCATCAACCAAACGCCCAAAATCCCGAATCATAGACCCGACAACTCTCAGCATGAGGCCACGCCTCAACTTCTTCTCAAACTCAATGCAACGGCGTTCCTCAGTCGCCACCAACTCAGGTGCAAACCTGGACAAACTAGTGAATGCCGCCTCAAACTCAGCCACTGATAAACTGTTCTGCTCAAGATGGCAGAACTGATCTCTCAACTTCTCCTGAACAGCTGGGGACAGGTACTTCTCCTGAAAAGCATCAACAAAAGCCTTCCAAGTACCTCCAATACGACCCTTGGTGAACTTCCACCACTGACCCGCATCCCCCTTCAGCTGGAAGGATGCCAAGGTCACCTTCAATACCTCGTCTTCGATGCCTAGCATCTCAAACGTTTTCGTTGTCTGTTCGAGCCATTCGTCTGCCTTAAGCGGCTCGCTAGGATCACCTATAAATTCGTCCGGGTGAGACCGGAAGAACTCCCTCTTCAGAAATGAAGGTCCTGTATCCGCCACAACAACCTGAGCCTGATTCTGAGCCCTAAGGATGCCCACTGATTCCCTAAAAGCTCCTGCTATCTCTTGAGCCAAAGCGCCCAAAACCTGCTGTCCTACTGGCTCGGCCACATTGGCCTGGCCAACACCCTCCTGAACCGCCGGAATCTCCTCCGGTATAGGCACTTCCTGCCTGACCTGCCTACCACGCCTACCGCGTCCTCGTCCTCGTCCTGACATCCTAATAAAGGAAACAAAGACGTTAGCACTCTAAATAATGTGCCAAAACTATAACACTCGTGTCCTAATACATTGGACAACAATAAATCACACCACGTAAGCACATAATCACATAAGCACCTACGAATTTCATTCCTGGATAATGATAGTCCCGAGGCGTCACTAAAGTTCCGGTTGGAAACAACATTGATCAAGTGCCTTTCCAACAAGACTTTCAGAAACTCAAGGGTCCAATCAACATCCTAGAAACTACATTCCATACCCACATAGTCACATAAACATGTTATCATATAAGCATGTAATCATTACACTAAGTCTCTATCAAACGAGACGAACCCATTGTGATACTAATCACTTCCCACGTACCCAAAGTATTCAAACCCGGTACGCTCTGATACCAAGTTGTAACGCCCTCAAAATTAAACCCACTAAATATAAAACAAGACATGCATTATTAAAAGAAAACATTATATTATTTCAATCATCAGAGTATTACAAAATAAAACATCATAATAAATGCCCTACGGGCTTACATCTTGCCAAGCCAATACTTGGACACAATTCCATGAGTTCTAACTCAAATCAAATAAAGCCCTAGGCTTGAATGTTTACATAGTTCAAATGAAACAAATAAAACAAATAAAGCAAATCTTCAAATCCAAATCCTCACAAGCTAAGTCTTTGGAGGTTGTGAACCACCTGAACCTGAAAATGAAGTTTCCCATATAGGGTGAGCCACAGCCCAGTAGAAAAATACTAAACCAAGCATAAGAATTAACTAAAACATTAGCATTCGATACATGGTTAACACAAGATAATCAATTTCCAATTTCATGACACGAATGTCTACATTGTCTATGACATAATGCCTATGACACCTTTCACTTTCCAATATTTATTCAACTTTCCAATTATATCACTATGGCTCAGAACCTGGCCAACTATAATAATGATCCAGATGTCACAAAAATAAATGAGACCAAAGCTCAAACCACAACACTTCCATACTTCCAACTGATGCACATTATAATAATGTATCATATCAGCAACAAATAGCAATATTGCTATTATCAATAAGCACACATATGAGTGATGCTACTGGAGTCCATCCCCTATCTCCTCCCAACAAATCCGGTTTAGAGGTACATCCCCTATCTTCCCCTAAACCGTGGAGTTCATCCCCTATCTTCTCCAAACAACATGCATATGCAATGAAACACGCAATTGCCATATACAACACATAATCAATACAAGTAATGTTCTGTATTAATTCAACAGTCAACATAAGTGACTTAATTCCAGTTATACCTAAGCCACATGCAAGGTCTACAACAATCACGACTATCCTCCACCGATAGCCCAAAACAGTTATTTCTAAACAAGCAATAAATATAACAATGAATGTAAAAACAACATTCTCATAGGTAAGTATTTAAACTACCCAACTATATCATTAATCTCATAATTTCCCCAACTTCATGAATTAAACCCAATTCCACCTTTTTCCCTTAAATTGATTATACAAGTTAATCTAAGCCAAAACCCTAAGGTTTCTCCCAAAATTACCAAACTACCCCCACATACCAAAATACCAACATTTAGGATTAAAGCGTATAATTGGAGTAGGAAATCCCTACCTCGAAGAAATAACTCAAAAAGGAGAAGACGAAGATGATAGCCCAAATTCCAAAGTGCTCCAAATTCAAGTTTGTTCAGATTAAATGAAAGCCCTCACTCTCCTCTATCTTTTTTGTGAAGGAACTAGGGTAGAAATCCACTCTAGATAGATCAATCCTAGGAGGGAAGGTGTTTAGAGAAGAAGAGAACTCGGAATTAGGGTTTGGGATCAAAAGAGAATGAAAAACTGCTTAAAAACCCGCTGCTGTGTTTATATACTGGACAGGCTCGCTCGAGCGAAGACATGGTCGCTCGAGCGACCAGACACAGGAAATTCTCGCTCGAGCGAAGAAAAGCTCGCTCGAGCCAAGAATGCAATGCTACAGGTCTGCAACCCAGAAGCATGCTCGAGCGACAGAATGCTCGCTCGAGCGAAGAACTCGAAAACATACATCTCGCTCGCTCGAGCGAAGAAAAGCTCGCTCGAGCGAAGAAACATTGCTCTCAGGTCCATACTAGACGCAATCGCTCGCTCGAGCGAAGGAAAGCTCGCTCGATCGAAGAACCAAAAACGAAGACCTCGCTCGAGCGAAGAGAATCTCGCTCGAGCGACCAAGCCAAAAACTGAACATGCAGACTTGGTTTCTAAACCCAACCAATCTGCAACCAACCTGCTAAACACATCCTATAACCCAAGAATAAGGAATTAAAGGACAACAACAACAAATATAACAGCGGAATCCACGTAACGTAAGTCCGGATACAATAACCAAATGGGAAAAAGACCGGGGTCGCTATACTACCCCTAGAGGCTCAACCGGTGCTAACAAAACCTTTGCACAAAACCGAGATCACAAACCCCTTGCACAAACCGAAATACCAAACCCTTGCTCAAACCGGGCTAAGACACGTAGCATTTCACATAGCCGAGGTAAGACTTGATATATTTTGCTTTTATTTCTCTTTAGCACAGTCCAACGGTCTGTGCTTAACACCTTTGTTTTTTCACTTTGCAGACTTTAGGTTGCCCAGGCACTCCTTTGAGCGCTCAACCGAGCTACTCAGCCCACTTCCGCAACCGAGCTAACACAGCATAATTTATTCATAACTTAAGACAAAAATGGGTAAATATAGGTTTTTAGTAGAAACACCTGGTGGCCTGGCCGAATTCCGTAGGGAATATAACATTCCGGACGACGTCCATCTAACTTTAGCCAAACAAGACATCGTACCTTGGGGAAACCCTGGTTTTGTTCCCTTCACCCTCCTTTCCATTGTAGAAATCGGCCTAAGATTCCCTGTACAGCCCTTACTTTGTGAATTCCTTAAGCAAACTAGGATATGCCCAACCCAACTTTCCACAAACTCATACCGCATAAGAAATGGTATAGCCGAGCTAAACTATCGTGCTGGTATTAACCTCGGCTTAGCCGAACTATTCCACCAATATTCTATAGGCTCAAAAGAAGATGGGTGGGTTTACTATTTAAGAATACGACGCCGGCGTGAGAAAATAATAAAGGACACACCGGACAAAGACTTAAACGATGATGATTTTTTCTGGGTATCTGGCAATTTTGAAGACCACCAAGCCCAGATCCCAGGCCGCAGTATAAATTGGAATAAGGAACCCCTGGTATAATTACTTCGGTTTCTTCGCATGCTTCTGCTTTATTTCGGTTTCCTATTCCTGGACCGTACTAACAATTTGTCTTCTCTATGCAGATTCAGCCCATCTTCAATCACTTTACAGTTACCCCAATCTGAACACCCTCCGCACCGTACTACGTTATCCAGAAAGAAATTGGGCCAAGCTGCTGAATTTTGAGCCGACGTACAGATACAGCAGCCGACGTAAAGCTAGAGTAACAGACTTCTTATTGGAAGACGCCCCTGAACCGGACCCCACCTTGCGCCAGATCAATCTAGTCCCTTTGACTGCCGAACAAGAAATGGCAAAAGGAACAGAGTGCAGGCCCTTTTAACCGAGACCAACCGAGCCGAGGTACCACCACCAAACCAAACCCAGGAAACCGTGGTGGCTTTTCCATCTCAACAACCCTCTTCATCGCGCCTAAGCAAGCGTGCCCGGACTACCCAAACCGAGCAACGCCTTGTTGATGAAGATGAAACAATTCTTCCACCAAGCCCTCAGCCGAAGTGATCCGACCAGGCTAGCACCTCCAAATGGGCTCCAAAAATGATGTTTCAAAACCGAGATATTCAGGATACCGACTCAGTGGTGGCAGACAAAGACCACATGCTAGCCTTCAATCTGGCTAAGAGTGTATGTCTGCCCCCTGACATGGAGCATCATAAGCACCTGACCGAGCTCAAGGCCATCTGGTTAGGGACGAAATCAATGATCCTGGTAAGTTGCCCCTCTTGTCTCTCAATTTTTTCGTACTTTCTGTTTGGTTTTGTCATTGGTTTCTTTCCATTCTTTTGCAAGCCATGCAAAAGAGCCAAATTGCGCATAAAAAAGTATTGGAGCTCAGGAAGACAGCAAGGCAGGCCATGGCAGAGGTTGAAGCAAAAACCACCGAACTGAAGGAGTCCCAACAAAAAATGGCCGAGCTAGAGGCCGAGGTAGCTCGTCTAACCGGACTAGTTACCTCGGCTAACGCTGACAAACAGAAGGCCCTGACCGTGATGAAGGATAAGTACCTTCGCGAGCTAGCCAAGCTCGAAGGAAAGAAAAATGCAGAAATCGCCGAACTAGAAAAGAAGGTGGACAATGCCAATGCTGAAGGCTTTAAGGAGGGGGAGGCCTTCTATATTCCACAATGTGAGGCCGCCAAAGATTTATTCTTCAAATGCGGTTGGAGGGTAGCCGTGGTGCAGCTCGGTTGTGGGCCTGAGACCGAGGTCTACGATCCTCCTCAGTACTTCATACCGAGCTCACTGTCGGAGTACGCTGCATCCGTTCAACAATAGTTTCTTCAAGGTTCAGATGATGATGAGGACACCGGGCCCAATAATACTCCAGTCGTCAATGAACAAGCCAACGATCAGTCAGCTCGGTTGGAGCCAACGGTTGAAGACCTGTCGACTGAAACCGTGCTTCCAATAGACACCATGCTCCAAACCGAGACCGCTCTACCGTCTGAAGCCAGTCTTCGGGTTGATGTTGATGTTGATGCTGATCTTGATGACCTTTTTAACTGATTTTGTTGTTTTTCATTTTTCATTTTTTGTTGGAAAAAATGTAACCGGGCTGGGGCCCCTCCGTTGTATCTTTGCTTTTATCAATGAAAAAGCTTCTTTTGCTCTAACTGTTATCTCGGTTTGCTACTCTTTTTGATATCTTTGCTCTATTTGTACTTGTTTTCTTACTGTAGTTTGAATGAAGTAGTGCATTCTCTTGCCGAGATAATTCGTCCAGGCCTTAGTCTTGTAATCAGACTGGTCATACCAGCCAACCACTCTTTAGTCGATATCCCTACTTCGGCTGAAGAGTACGAAGAGTTGTTTTAATCCAGCCAACCACTCTTCAGACTATTCCCTTACTTCGGCTAAAGAGTAATAAGAGTTGGTTTATGCTAGCCAACCACTCTTCAGCCTAAACCCTTACTTCGGCTGAAGAGTAATAAGAGTTGGCTTAATCCAGCCAACCACTCTTCAGCCTAAACCCTTACTTCGGCTGAAGAGTAATAAGAGTTGGTTTAATCCAACCAACCTAGAATAAAATCCTGCAGCCTAGATCCTTATCCTGGGCTTAGGAAGGGTGTTGGTTTAATCCAGCCAACCTAGAATAAAGTGTTTGGTTATTCCGACCAAACATCCTGCAGCCTGGATCCTTATCCTAGGCTTAGGAAGGGTGTTGGTTTAATCCAGCCAACCTCTAAGTTGGTTTTTCCAGCCAACCTAGAATAAAGTGTTTAGTTATTCCGACCAAACGTCCTGCAGCCTGGATCCTTATCCTGGGCTTAGGAAGGGTGTTGGTTTAATCCAGCCAACCTCTAAGTTGGTTTTTCCAGCCAACCTAGAATAAAGTGTTTGGTTATTCTGACCAAACGTCCTGCAGCCTGGATCCTTATCCTGGGCTTAGGAAGGGTCGCAGTTGGTTATTCCGGTCAACTGTGTTTTTAATACCCCTAACTTATGTAACTTACTAAAACAAACTTTTACAGAAGGAAATGCCTATACTGAAAAGAAACTACTTGTTTTATTGATAAAGGAAAAAATTACACATACTTTAAAGAAAAAAGGCTAAAAATAAAATAACTTTAGATTGGCAGTGTTCCATGGTCTGGGAATTGCCTTGCCATCCTCTTCTTCTAAGTGGTATGCCTCTTTGCCTGCTAATCCAACCACTTTGTAAGGTCCTTCCCAATTAGGCCCTAACTTGCCATCTCCCGGTACCAAGGTGTTTCCCATTACCTTGCGCAGTACCCAGTCTCCAATTTTGAATTGCCTCGGATGTACTGTTTTGTTATACTTTCTGGATAATTCTTGTTGGTATGAGGCAATGTGAACCAGTGCTCTTTCTCTTCGTTCCTCTGCAAGGTCGAGCTCCAATGTTATGGCTTCGCCATTCAAGTCTGGATCAAAATTCTCGCTTCGAATTGTGGGGAGGCCGACTTCTAATGGGATTACTGCCTTCATACCATAGGCTAAGGAAAATGGAGTTTCTCCTGTTGACCGCCGAGGTGTGGTGCGGTGAGCCCATAAAACATGAGGGAGCTCTTCTGCCCATTTGCCTTTGGCTTTCTCTAATCTTTTCTTCAATCCATCCATGACTACCTTGTTTGATGCTTCTGCCTGACCATTTGCTTGGGGATATGCTGGTGT
Source organism: Camellia granthamiana (assembly GCA_036172215.1). Classification (NCBI taxonomy): domain Eukaryota; kingdom Viridiplantae; phylum Streptophyta; class Magnoliopsida; order Ericales; family Theaceae; genus Camellia; species Camellia granthamiana. The sequence goes on from CM069913.1 coordinate 93,844,202, forward strand.
AGAATTGTAGAATTCTATCTTGTACTCTTCACAAAAGCCTCTAAAGATTCGGCCGTCGAACTGCGTACTATTGTCTGATATTAATGCCTTTGGTATGCCAAATCGAGTGATGATATTCTGCCAGACAAACTTCTTCACATCTTTTTCCTTGATTGATGCCAAGGCTTCTGCTTCCACCCACTTTGTGAAGTAGTCGGTTGCTGCAAGAAAGAACTTCCTGTTCCCTGGTGCTATTGGAAGTGGTCCTACTATGTCCAAGCCCCACATTGCGAAGGGCCATGGACTTGTTAATGGTAGGAGTTCTCTGGCAGGTTGGTGTATTTGGTGTGCGAACTTCTGACACTTCTCGCACTTTTTGACATACTTTTCTGAATCTGCTTGCATGTATGGCCACCAATATCCTTGTGAGATTGCTCTATATGCTAATGATCTTCCTCCTTGATGGCTTCCGCATACACCCTCGTGTATCTCGAATAAGAATGCTTCCACTTTGCTGGGGTGAACACACTTTAGATAGGGTCCTGAGAATGATTTTTTGTATAATGCCGATGATGGGGAGAGCCAAAATCGCTGCGACTTTGCTCTTATTCTGTTGGCCTCTTTCTTTTCTTCCGGTAAAGTGCCATCTTTCAGGAACAGTATAATGGGATCCATCCAAGAAGGGCCTAGCTCGGCGCAACATACCTCTTCTGCTTCGGGGTCTTCAATGCTTGGTCTAGGTAGGTAGTCGATCAGTAATGGATGAGGGATGGAAGTATCTGCCATTGAAGCAAAGCCTGCTAATTCATCTGCTTTGCTATTTTCTTCCCTGCCGATTTGTTCTATCCGCACTACTTCAAATTTCTTGATCTCTGTTCTGACCAACTCTTGGTACTTAGCCATCCTGTCGTCCTTTGCCTCGTAGTCGCCTGATATTTGGTTTACCACCAGCTGTGAGTCGTTGTAAACCATTAGCTCGTTGGCCTTCATGTAGAATGCCGATTTGAGGCCAGCAAAAAGCGCTTTATACTCCGCTTCATTGTTTGATGCTGGGAAGCCAAGGTTGACTGCTTGCTCTACTACTAGGCCGTCTGGAGAGATGAGGACTATGCCGAGTCCTGCTCCATGCCGGTTGGATGCTCCATCCACAAAGAGTTTCCACATCTCTCCAACGAACAACTTCCAGCAAGTGGAGGGATCAAATGATGCCTTGGGGTTAAGAACGTTGCTGGTGTCTTCTTCAGGGTCCATGCTTGCTGTCTGCCCCTTGCTATCTGATTGTACCAAGCCTTCATTTGTTGGTGAGTCTTGGCTTGGTGTGGTATGGTTTTCTTCTTCCTCCCTTAATTTACTCTGGTCTGCCTTGGGACCTGACTGGGTAACTTGCACCAAGGGTTGCATTGTTCCGACGTCAACTTCCATCCCTAGTTCGTTCGTTTTAGTCAGGTCGATTGGGCAGATATGATGACTTCCTGGGGTGAATTCTGCGACAAAGCCTGCCAAAGCTTGAGCCTTTATCGTGGTTCTAGGTTGGAATTTGATGTCATATTGTCCCAACTCTACTGCCCACTTCAAAATTCATCCAGAGAAGTTCGCCCTTTCAAACAAAGCTTTTAATGGGAAAGCTGTGAGGACGACTATGGTGTGGGCGTGAAAGTAGTGCGTCAACTTCCTCGAGGCCATCATTAAGGCCAAGGCCAGTTTTTCTAGTGGCAAGTACCTTGTTTCAGCGCCCAGCAATGTTTTGCTGACATAAAAGATGGGCAAATGTTGGATTCTTTCTACACGGACCAACACTGCACTAATTGCGTGCTGAGAGATTGCTAGGTACAGGAAGAGTTCTTCTCCAGGTATTGCGGTGGCAAGCAGTGGTGGAGAAGACATGTATTCTTTCAAGTTTTCTAGAGCGCGGTCGCATTCTTCATCCCACTCAAACTTGGCTTTTAGAGCCTGGAAGAATGGTCGTAGTCTGTCTGACGACCGACTTATGAACCGATTGAACGCAGCCGCCATGCCTGTGAGGTGCTGTACTTCCTTTACTGAGTTTGGCCTCTCTAGATCCTGAATTGCCTTGATCTGAGAGGGGTCTGCCTCTATACCCCGGTTGGTTACCAGGAAGCCCAGGAATTTGCCAGATCCTACTCCGAATGCACACTTGGATGCATTAAGGCGCAACTTGTGCTTCTTCAGGATCTCAAACATTTCACCTAGGTCCTTGAGATGGTCGTTCTCATCCTTACTCTTGACCACCATGTCATCGATGTAAGCCTCCATTGTTCTGCCTAACAATGACTCAAACATCTTCGTGACCATTCTCTGGAATGTTGCTCCTGCGTTCTTTAGGCCAAAGGGCATGACCTTGTAGCAATACAGTCCTCTTGGAGTTGTAAAGGACGTGACTTCCTGGTCTGGTTCATGCATGGCGATTTGATGGTAGCCTCTGTATGCATCCAAAAAGCTAAGTCGGTTGTGCCCTGCCGTTAGGTCTACCAATTGATCTATCCGTGGTAGAGGAAAGCTGTCTTTTGGGCATGCCTTGTTGACTGTTTTGTAGTCGACGCAGACACACCACTTGCCATTCTTTTTTGGCACTACTACTGTGTTGGAGATCCATCTTGGGTAGTGCACTTCCCTGATTGCCCCTGCCTCCAGCAGGTTTCCTACTTCTTCTGCCACTATCTTGGCGTGGTGGAGCGCCGATCTGCGAGTGCATTGCATGATTGGTCTGGCGGATGGGTGGACATTGAGTTGGTGACAGATGAAGTTTGGATCAATGCCTGGCATGTCGTATGGCGTCCAGGCGAACACTTCGATGTTAGAGGTCAAGAATTCCAAGACCTCTAATCTCTCAGTGCTGGACAACGACGAACCGAGCGAAAAGAACTTATCCGGGTTCTTTTCATCTATTCTTACCTCTACCAAGTCTTCCACCGCTTTTTGATTAGCTGCTTTGCCAATGTCTGCGAACAGTTCATTGCTCTCAGGTTCTTCCACCGAATGAACATATCCTTTGGCAGCGCGGCTGCCATTAACCGTAACAAAGCATTGCTTGGACATGATTTGGTCTCCAAAGACCTCTTCAATTACCCCGGTATCGTTGGGGAATTGCATTACTTGATGGTAGGATGACGCTACCGATCGCATGGCATGTAGCCATGTTCTTCCCAAGATTATGTTGTAAGTGGAAGGGACCTTCAACACCCAGAATTCCACTTGTTTTGTCACGCTTCCTGCTCTAACTGGAAGAATTATTTTGCCGACTGGCCACTCTGGCATTGAGTTGAATCCAATCAGGGGAGATACGGCAGGTGCCAAGTCTTTATCTTGTAACTTCAATTGTTTAAATGTTTCGTAGTACATTATTTCACATGAACTGCCCTGGTCAATCAAAATCCGCTTGACGTCAAAATCCTTGACTCGGAGGGTGACAACCAGGGCGTCATTATGAGGGCAATATATCCTCGCCAAGTCTCTATCTGAAAAAGACATGACGTTCGTGGCCTCTGTCTTCCCTTTTTTTATGGTAGGTTGTGCACTTAGTACCTCTCATAAGTGCTCAGCCTTCTTGATTGACCCTCTGAGCTCGCATACACGCTCAGGTTCGAAGACTCCATGTATTACATTGATTATGCCTTGAGGTGGGGCGTCGATTGGCATCCCGTTGGGGTTATTCTGGTCCTGGGGGGCTGGTTGCGTCCCTCCTTCAATGTATTTATCCAGGTGACCTGTGGCCACCAACTCCTCCAGGTGCTGTCTCAATGGCGTTCAATTCTCAGTGCGGTGCCTCTTTTCTTTATGGAAGGTGCACCGTGACCTTTCGTCGTAGTCCTTCTGAGCTTCTCCTAGCTTGGCAGGCCATCTGACGAAAGGTTCATCGCGTATCTCGCTTAGAATCCGATAGATCGGTTTCTTGAATACCGTGGTTATGGCAGTGCGGACTCTCAACCATCTTTTATCCTGGTCCTCTCCGTTGTCTCGCCTGCCTCGTCCGTTTCTGTTCGGACGGTCTACCGTATTGACTTTTGCTGAGGCCTTTTTCTCTAGTACTGCGGTTGTGCCAGATTTTGTTTTGGCCCGGGCGCCATCCTCTTCCACCCTGATGTGCTGATGCACTCTTTCCATCAGGGCCTCCATGGTGAGGGGTGGCGTCATGGTGATTGAGTCCCTTAGTCTGTTCTCGACTGGAAGGCCTCTTTTGTACTGTGCAATGGCGAGATTGGTGGGGTAGTCCCCAATCTGGTTGAAGGTTTCCCAATAGCGACTATTGTAGGATCTTAGGGTCTCCTTGTCGCCCATGTCGATGGAGAGTAGCTGGTCGATCTCCACCGGTGTTTTGGTGTTTGTTCTGAACCTTGTTACGAACGCCTCCACCAATTGCGCCCAGGAGGCTATGCTGCCTTCTAGAAGTTTTTCGAACCAAGTCAAGCCTAGGTCGCCAAGGCTAGATAGGAAGAGGATGCACATCAAAGCCTCGTTTCGCCGGTATACAGCCATGACCTGGCGAAAGTGGCTCAAGTGTGAGTAGGGGTCTGTCTTTCCCTCATATGTAGTGAATTTGGGTTGAAGGAAGCCTAATGGTAGGGGCGCGTTTTCGATTGCAAGAACAAACGGCGAGGTCTGCAGCCTTGCTAACGCTTTGTCCGTTGGTTCGTAGGCAGGGCGCGGAATTGGCATTCTAACCTCAACGCTTCCACGCGTCCGAGGAGCCAACCGCTGCAAGGCAGAGACTCTATGCAGATCGCGCGCCCTAACATCCTCCTTCCATCGTGCCCTTTCATCTAGCACGGTTCGTAAGTCAGACAATCTAGGCAACTCCATTTGCCTGGATGATGTCTGGTGCGTGCGCGAGGGCCAATAGGTGCTTCCTTCCGTATATGACCTCTCAGATCTCGTCTTCTCAGACCTGGAGTGACGAGTTCTGGAAGTCCTGGATTGCGTATTGCCTGTTCTGAGGCTTCTACTCTCTGCTTGAGATGGTGTGGTACGTCTACTACGATCTTCCGAGTGGCGAGGGGGCGTCTTGCCTTTGTGCCCCTCTCCCGTCGCCACTCCTTTTCCCTTTATCTGGCGCTTCATGGACTCCATGTTCGCCGCCATTCGTCGTATTAGTTTGTCCTGCTCCTTCACACGGTCCTCCAGAGTTTGAGGATCAATCCTCTGCCTTTGTCTCTCAGGACTTTGTGAACGAGAGTGATGGGGGCTGTTAGTTCGCCTTCTCCCCCTCGCATCCCTCCTGGGATTCTGTCACTGTGGCTCTAAATCCGCCATAGGAGGGATAGAAGGTAGACCTTCGTGCCTTGCACCCCCCTCTGGTGTTTGTCCGTCAATGGCGGATTGTAGCAAATCTTCGTTGTGCGCCATTGATTCTAAAGAGGAAAAGCTTGATCAAGAGGTTTTGTTCTTGTCTGTATTCCCACAGATGGCGCCAATTGTACAGGAAAGAAATAAACCTTATCGTATAATCTTGTTGATCAAGTTTGCGCTCCTCCGTACAACGTCACTCGACTACCTAAAAATACAAACGTGAGCTAGCCGGCGAGTGTGTGCCGGAAACCTCTCCGATGCTTGAGTCAGCAAACTAGACAAATAGTCAAAAGCTCTGCGTATTTGGGAATCAAAGTTGCGTTACCTCTCCATAGGTGATGTTTGTGAGCTTTTGTAGGTTCCACGTAGCACAATCCTAGTAGGACTCTTACTCCTCCATGTAGAGTCCTCCTAGGATTCATACTTCTGAAAGATAATGCTTATCCTTCAACACCCCCCTCACTGCTTAAACCAAGTGAGATGGTTTTACCATGGCCGGATTCCAATATGACCGAAGTAAGCATGACTATGCCAAGCCGTAGAATAGACCGAACTACACTTAGTTTGGTCCTTCCTTTTATGATACATACTTCGGTTCCTCCTGCTCAAACCGTGCTGACCATAGTGTTGCCTAGACCATGCTAACCATTAGCTAGGTCCGACCGAGCTAGCTATGCCGTGACCGGACTACCCTCCTGAGTGCGCCAACCAGGCGACCGAACTAACCACAGCACTCTCCTGGACCGAGATAACAATAGGTACTTAAGGACCGGACTAACTTCAAGGCCCCTTTTACTCTGCTTTTCTTACTCTGGCCTATTAACGGCCCATTGCCCAGCTCGGCCCAATTTAACTATATAAATTACCCTCTCATGTTGAAATTTACAGAGCATATATTCTCTTATCTGTTGAAGTTTTATTCCTCTCCAGATATACTTTCTCTCTCATCTCCTCAACCAACACTGTCCATTTTCTCTCTCTATAAACCCACATCTCTTTTCTCTCTCTACCAGAACCACTCTTTCTCTCTCTATCTGTCTAACACAAAACTAAAGAACAAAAGAATATGATGAATATGACAACAACAACAAAAAAGAAGAGGAATATGAACAAAAATTTGAAGAATAAATAGATTGTGCACAAGCATGTTCTTATGGACTAGATAGTTTTGCGCGTGAATCTTTAGGTAAAGAAAATTTAAATTTGGATTTATGGCATGAGCTCTCTTTGAAGTATGTTTTTTTGTCACTTTAGTCTTTCATCTTTTAATTTTGTCAATTTTATCTCAATTTTTTTAAAAATTTGATTCAATTAGATCAAATTCTAAACAAACCGTCTAAATATAGTTAACAGAATGGTAATAAAATACACACATAGTTCTTAAAGTATGTGTTTTATGTCACTTTGATCCCAAAATTTTTTAATTTTATCAATTTGGTCCTGAAACATTAATGAATCAAATGAAACATAATGTCATAATATTAATGAAATTGACAAAATTGATATTTTAAGGACCAAAATGATACAAAGTATATACTTTAGAAACCATAGTTGAAATTTATAATTATTCCATTAAAGATTTAAACAGTCTTTTTGAATTGAACTAATTTGACTCAAATTAAAAATTTTAATGATCAAAATGATAAAATTAAAACTTAAGAAGCTAAAATAAAAGAATTGCATATTTTAGAGACTATAAATGGGAGTTGGGGTGCCTGTTGTGCACCCAACACAACAGGCACTGTTATGCGGCTCTATGGGCTTATTTTGGGGTTCGTTTTGATAATCCGAACGGTTCACATTTTAGAATACATCGAGTAGAACATACTTGCCAAAAATCAAGTTAATTGGGTATCGTTAATCCTTTCATACACTCACATTTGTATCTTGAAAAATAAATGACATTGTAATTTAAAGTATTAAAATGAATACAAATGTGAATGAATGAAAGGGTTAACGATATTCAATTAACTTGATTTTTGGTAGGTATGTTCTACTCAATATACTCTAGAATATGAATAGTTCAGATTATCAAAACGAACCTTGAAATAAACCCATAAGGCCACACAATAGTGCCTGCTATGCAGCCAACACAGCAAGCACCCAACTCCCTATAAATGTCCTTTTATCCTATATTGTTATTTGGAGTGAGAAGCCACCAGAGTAGGGATGGCAATGAGGGTTAATGAGGTGGATATTAATTCCCCATCCCCATTCCCTTATAATAAATTTTCCCCATTCCCCATTCCCCATTCCCCATGGGTACCACCCTCCCCATTTCTTAATGGGTTTGGATTTTCCCCAACCCACTTTAATCCCCATTTTTATTTTATTTTTATTTTTTATATTTAATGTTAACAACAATTTTTTTTTTTTTTTTAAAGGTTCACAACAAAAGCTAAATATACCTTCAATCTTTTTTCTTTATTTTTTAATATATTTAATGTTAACAACTTTTCTTTTTTTCTTTTTATTTTTTTTAAGGTTTTAGCTAAATATACCTTCAATCTTTTTTCTTTCTTTTTTAATATATTTAATGTTAACAACTTTTCTTTTTTTCTTTTTATTTTTTTTTTAAGGTTTTAGCTAAATATACCTGCAATCTTTTTTCTTTATTTTTTAATATATTTAATGTTAACAACTTATTTTTTTATTTTTTTTTAAGGTTCACAACAAAAGCTAAATATACATTCAATCTTATTTTATTTTATTTGGTTCAACAACAAAATCAAATACACATTAATTAATTAATTAAAAAGTTTGTTTTATAATAATCAAATATATAATTTTGAGACAATCAAATAAGTTTTAGTAATTGAAAAAAAAAATGTGGAAGAACGTGGAAGATTAAAAAAAAAAAATTACAACCATCTCTCTCTCTCTCATTCTCACTGTCTCTCATACATGTTATAAGAACTTGTTTACAATGTTATAAGAGCCTCTTTGAAGAAATAAAATGTGAAAGAACCTGTTTGAAGAAAGTGTTATAAGACCCATATTAAATTACATCAGGGCATAAACAAGGAATTGTTTATTGATCTCTTAGCCACGGACATTTTAGACATTAAACCATCTTTCTCTTAGCAAATTTGAACCATTCATTTTAATTTATCCAAAATCTAATTATACCTTTTAACAAATCTGAACCACTCATTTTAAGATATCTATGCCTTACCACACCCAATCCATCCTCCATCTTCTTCCTTTAGTCCCCCACCAATTTTGTTGTTTGCTACTTTTAAAAAACAACAAATATTTTTTCAATTAAATTTTTACTAATTTCACAACATCATCACCACTATTCTCACCTTCACTATCACACTACCATCACCATAGCCACTACCATCATCATTGCCGCCATCACCCCACTACTATGTCACAATCTCTACTTTTACCTACGTTCCATCACCACCACCACCAAATATAAAAAAATATATTTTTAATTTTTTTTATAAAAAATATTTTTCATTAAAAAATATTTTCTATCTAAATAAATGAAGCATAACATTGGGAAACAAGCTAATTTCAATTAAATCTGTTCATAACTAAGAAAATATCTTTTATTTTTAAAAAAAATATTTAGTAAGACTTTGTATCCCCTTTTTGTTTTTCCAGCAAATAAATCTTTGTACCCATGCTTTCTAACCAATCACGAGTCATGCTTGTTTCGATTCTCTACAATTTCCTTATTTTCAAATACATTCATATATATATATATATATATATGTGTTGTATAAATTGTGTGATAACATAAAACAAATAGATTCATACTTTGTAATTGAAATTTCAGAACAAGCAAACCATTCTGAAAATTACAATACATAACAAAATAAAATAACATAGAAAAGCAAACCGAAACCTGCACTAAACAGTGTCCTTAATTTTTTAAAATAAATTTAAAAAATTCTAGATATGCATAAAATTTGACAAGAATAATGTGACAATGTTAATTAATGTGTATTTGATTTTATTGTTGAGCCAAATAAAATAAAATAAGATTGAATGTATATTAGCTTTGGTTGTGAATCTTAAAAAAAAAAAAAAATGGTTGTGAACCTTAAAAAAAAAAAAAAAAATTAAAAAAAAAAAATTGGATGTATATTTAGCTTTGGTTGTGGATCTTAAAAAAAAAAAAAAAAAAAAAAAAGTTGGTTGTGAACCTAAAAAAATAAATAAAAGAAAAAAGATTGAATGTATATTTAGTTTTGATTGTGAATCTTAAAAAAAAATATATATATATATATATATGGGAAAATTAGTGGGTACCCATCCCCAACCCATCCCCTGTGGATATTTAAAGAATATTAGTTACCCTACCCAATGGATAAAAAAAAAAAGGAGAAAACCCATGTATTTGGGTTGGATCTCCATGGATACCCACAAGGTAGGTTATCCATTGCCATCCCTACACCAGAGAAGAGGTTGGTAATGGAAAAAATGAGAATAACTCCCCTCAAGACTTTATCATCTCTATACCTCTAAAAATTTCACTTTGTAGGATTTCTATGGGATTGACGACTTGATCCAAACATTCATTTTGTAAGCTTCGAAGAGAAAAACATATATGTAAAAAAAAATGAGTTTGATTAGATATTAACTTACTGCATTTTGTTTTATAAAATGGACGATTTTAGTTCAAAATCAAATTTACCATTGATTTCATAAAATAAAATACGATTAGTTAATGTATTTATTGATATTCGATCAAACTAGTTTCTTGCATATATATTTTTCTCTTTGAAGTTTATAACAATTCAAATTACCATCGTGAGGGACTCACAAAGTGAAATCTTGAAAAGTATGAAAATAATGGAACCTTGAAGGAAGTTGCTCCTAGCAAAAATAGTCACCTCCAAAAAAGAATAATTAAAGTGAATCTTGAATCTATAATGTTCATAAGAGACATCAGCTATGAACTTTCTTTAATCATAACTCAATTCACTATAGACTCGTGCTATAGACAGCCTTGTTTTAACAACTCATAAAAATAGGGGTACTCAATCTAAAAGTCCAAATTTCAATTTTGTTTATCCAAAGGTCTAAGCGTTGAAACATTTTGTCCAAAAAAATAAGTTCAAGCAAAATGACCAGAATGCCCTTTCTTATATATTGGGTCCCAAACCCTCTCGCTCAGTCACTTTGAACTCTCTCTCTCTCTCCCTCCTTAGTCGGTCCCAAACCCTCACTAAGACCTTAGCATCACTCGCCACTGTCTCCTCCCTCCTCCAATCTTCCTCTCCGCTGATCTACCCCATCTTTCTCTCCTTCACCGCCGATCTCTCTTCCTACACACACACACATACTCTCTCTCTATCTCTTTCTCTTTAATCTCATGCTATCTGTCTCTCTGTAGAATCGATTTTCTTCGCGCGCCCCCCTTTCGGAGAGGCGCGAATTGGTTTCCTACAGTTTGGACTCCTGTCACGGTTCTGAATCTAATCTCACAAAGTGCAATGCGAGACTGATAAACACCAAAGAGTCCAAACCGGCAAATCATTTTGGAAAATCGATTTTGAATTAAATAATGCCAAAATTGGACTGTTTTGCTAGATTACAAAGTCGCCACCTAAATATTTTATTTTGGAGAAATTTAGGAAACCCTGGCTCGTGCCAAAGGCTACGTGTCCGTCATCACCAAAGTTGCCTCGGCTCGGGAACTTGGATACGAGAGGGGAAGGTCATGAAATGAGCACCCCCGCTCGCCCAATCAAAGGATCGGCCTCTACTAAGTATGATATGTTATTTTATAAACCTCATGTGTCCTTATCCAGTTATTAGCTAACTTTACTATGTGACGCACACATACAAGTATAGACTAAAATCGTGAGAATTGGAACAAATCAACTCATGTTTGTTTTCGAAAATGGTTTGAAAGTGCCATCCTCAAGTGGGTTAAAATGCGGATTTGCCACCAAGCATGATGGGCTTAAAACATGATTTTGCCACTTCGCAAAGTGGGCTTGAAACGTACATTTATCGAATTGTCCCAATTCAAACAACAAAGCCTTCACCCACAGGCATTCAAGCAATTTATCATTTAAGCACATAGCCTTATGGCAAGCATGCTATCATGGCAACACTCACACTCATGCAAGTATGTTAAAGTGTAAAGACTTACAGTGTACTCCAAGCCAAAACAAAAAGCTAGTTAGAAATATGCATGATCTTAACTATACAAGATGCCTAATGCAACACATGCAATATGCAACTAAATAGGCTCGGCTATCTAAGATGGCATATGAATGCAACAACTTGATAACATGCTTTGAAACACATATTCAAATAAGTATTTAAATACAATGCAATTTGAATGATGCGTCGAGCCTCGGTGCATGCAAGACAAATGCATGGATACAAACATGCGAGCATAAGGTATGCTAATTGAAGCATGCCCTAAACTAACCATCGAAAGCAGTTAAGTAAAAGGGAGAAAGACGTGGGGTTGGAAGATATACACACATGCGCACACTTATTACAACATTGCGCCCTCTCGAAGGAGGGTCCGAATGAATAAGCTAAGCTAATCTAAGCTAAGCTAATCTAACTAATCTAATTAAACTAATTAGACTAATTATTACAAAACAAAATAAAGAAATAGCTAAGCTAAGCTACTTAATTATTACAACACTTCACTAATTAGCAAACTAATTAATTAAATTACAAAACCATGCTAACTAAACATGTAAAGCACTAACTACACTGCCTCAGCTCTGTTTTAGGAAATTGAATATGCATGCATTCGGTTTTCGCCCCGAAAAGCCCACCGATTTACTCTTAAGAGGCTCTGTTTGCAGGGTTACTCCAAGAACTTTCTGCTCCACCTTACCAAACCAATGCTGAAGACTGCATCAGTGGCCTGCCAGCCAAAAAGAGGCACTGCCGGCCAAAGATGTAGCACTGCCGGCCATCAGTGGGCCACTGGTGTGCTAAATCACCACACTGCAACAGAGCACAAACAGAGGAAAATGGAGGGTTTTCCAAGGATATGTTTGTACTGTGCACTTCCTTATCATCTCAAAACATCAAAGGAGTGGCACTCTTGGATCCAAAACCACCAATCAAGCATTTTCAATGCATGATGGCCAAAGATCCAAGTTGTACACTTTCAATAAATGCACAAAAACAAGACTCAAAAGACTACCATCCTATCGTGCATAATCAAGGGTGATGGAGACAAAGGAGATTGGCTCATTTCATCACTTCAAGTATGAAATGAACCAATCTATCTTGTGTTCAATATAACGTCAGATTGAGCACAATGCAATGCAAACACAACAAACTTATCTTAGTCATGTTTTACTTGTTCAATTCTTGTTTACACATTTTAGCATTACCAAGCCATTCTTTAATCGGTTTGTCTAAGGTGAGTGTCCTCTAATGAGAGAGGGGTTAACCAAAGGATGGTTTAAGACATGAGAGAGATCATGCCTTTGGCTAGGAGGAACCCTCAAAAGAGGGTTAAAGCCATTGAGCACAAGCTCTATCTCAAGCTTAAGCACAATCATAAGGTTGACCAACTCTCAAAACAAATGGAAAAATGAAGAAATGAGGGAGATTGCAGACTTTTTTAGTGCTAAAATGGCATAAAAAAAATGCTAAACCATGTAAACAACTCATGTACAACATGTTAAGAGCTAAAAACACTAAAGCTAGTGAAGAACACTATACTAGAGGCATGCAATATCAAGCTCAACTGACCAAACCAACTTTGGACAGAGCTTAAACGTGTCAAAACAGTGGCCAAAATATGCTGAGATGGTAACACAAAAGGCAAGAAAAACATGCTCACATGTTAGGCCACAAACAAGGCTCAAAGCACAACTCTCAAAAGCCATAAAAGGGTGATAGAAGTGAGAGTGTGACAGAGCTATACATACTGAAATCACATGTTAAATGATGCTACAACATGCAAGCAACACATGCACAACATGTTAGAGGCCTTAAAACACTAAGTTAGTGAAGGCATTTGCACTACAACCATGCAAGACAAGGCTCACAAGGGATAAACACTTTAAAACAATCCTAAAACAGTTTAAATGAAGTTCTAAAACATGCTTGAAGTAGGCTAAAAATAGCTAGAATGAAAGGCCAACACATAGCACAAACTAGACTATTATGCACCATTGCACTACAAGCATACAAAGCAAGCCTCAAGTGGCCAAACCAGCTCAAAACAGAGCTAAAGTAGGTCAAAAAAGTAGCAAAAACATGCTGAGATCAAGTCACAAAATGGTAGAAAAACATGCTCATATGTTAGGCTATCTACACATGCAAACAAGACACAAGGAGGGGAGGCCAACTCCTCCTATTTTGGACCTCAAAACATGGTTCTGAAAAACTTCTGAATTTCAGTGGTTAAAAGGCCAAAAGAGTTGGTTTGAAAGGTGATGAAAGATGGCACAAAAAGCTTCACAAGCTAAAGAGTAAAAGGAATGAAACAACCTCCCAACTCACAAAGGCTCAAACCACCACTTTTAGGACTGAAAACACAGAAATTTTTACATGCCAAAACTAGCCTTGAAATGGTGGGAAAAGATGGCAAAGAAAGTATGAAAAACAAGCTTAAAGGGAGAGAGTTATACCTCTTGAAGCACAACACAATTTTAGGCAACAAAACCAAGCAAAATCACCTCCAAGAGCTCCAAGAAGACTTTCTAGAACCTCAGCTCAAGGATAGCCAACTTTGGTCAAGGATGTATAGGCAAAGGAGAAGTGTATCTACACTTGTATGCACTTATGCACAAAGGTTCATGAGAGAGAGAAATGTAGAGAAAGAAAATTATAGAGAGAGAGACTCCTCAAAATATTTCAGTCCTAAAATGTTTCTAACCTTCAAAACAATAGAGAAGGTTCTCTATATATAGAAGAATGCAAGCTCAGGTCGAAAATATCCCAAAAGGGATAGCTGGAACACAAATATCTACAAAAATCTGACTTTTTGCATCAATGGCCAGCACTGCTTCATTGATGGCCGGCACATGATAATTGTTGGCTGAAAATGGTCACTCTTGGATGGAAGGTGGCTGGCATAGGCCATTCATGGCCGGCACATGGCTAGAAAATCCCATTCATGACCAACAACCTCCACCTCTGGTTGGCCAGAAAAATCTGCTCTTTGGGCCCAACTTCAAATGGGAATATCTCCTTTATCTGGACTTCTTTTCAGGTCATTATTGAGCCTAAATTGAAGCCTTTGAAGTCTTCTTTCCAATGGTGGCAGCCGCACATCAAAATTCCAAGTGTGTAAAAAGTTATGCCTCTTTTAGTGAAAACTGCTCAATTTCGATCCTACCCGGATTCATGCCTAACTTCTCCCAAATTGGGTTTCTTCTCTCCACTCCAATTTTCTTCGAATCCAAACCCCTAAATACGGTGTTTTGAAAGATTTTTTCAAAGAGTTCACCTCTCTTCCATTCATTTCCACTTTGTCCTTGCTCGGTTTACCGAAAAGCGCAACATTTAACAAAATGCGAACGTCGGAACATCGTAGAATCATTTTCAAAAATATTTTGAAAAATAGGGTTTTAAGGTCTAAAATTTTTTGGTCAAAATCGTTTTGGTCCAAAAAGGGTTGTAAGGTTGGGATTTGAAGCTCCTCTTGCCAAAGAAATCGAAACTTTGCACTGCACAACTTTCATCACCAAGTAAACAATCAGTGGCGCCCAAGTCTTAAGGGGGGTCAAAAATGGGGTGTCTACACTCTTCCCCCAACCCAACACTACCATCCTCGCCATATTGATCTCATACTCTGTTGCCTCCTCCAAACCTTAATCAGTACATGCCGTCTCTCTCTTCTTCTCATTTCTCTCTCCTCTTTCCTCTCCATCTTAGCCGCCGACACCACCATTTCCTCTTTCTTTTCCCTCTCCATGCCTGTCAGATCCACCGGCACCCATCATCAGAGATGTTAAATGTAACGCCCCGACCCTTCACACGTCATCGAT
The DNA here is from genome assembly GCA_036172215.1 of Camellia granthamiana. Taxonomy (NCBI): domain Eukaryota; kingdom Viridiplantae; phylum Streptophyta; class Magnoliopsida; order Ericales; family Theaceae; genus Camellia; species Camellia granthamiana. Next base: position 93,859,429 of record CM069913.1, read on the forward strand.
ATTGTCTGCTTTGGGCCACGCCCGGATGGATTTATTCTTCCCGGTGGGTCACCCATCCCAGAACTACTCCAGGCTAAGCACGCTTAACTGTAGAGTTCTGTTAGGGATTTCACCACCTGGGAAAAGGCCTCGATGCTATATAGGGTCCAAGTTTTTACTTTTATAGCTCAGGAACTCCCCCTCCATTCCCGATGTGGAACACCGGGGCCTTACAATCACCCCTCCTTAGGGTTGCACGTCCTCATGCAGTAGCCTGCCAGCTCGCAAGCCCGCCCACATACACCAAGAGACGCCAGGGGCCCACACTCGGTACTCCGGAGAGTCGGCTCTGATACCATTTGTAACGCCCCGACCCATCACACGTCATCGATATTGTCCGCTTTGGGCCACGCCCGCACGGATTTATTCTTCCCAGTGGGTCACCCATCCCAGAACTACTCCAGGCTAAGCACGTTTAACTGTGGAGTTCTGTTAGGGATTTCACCACCCGGGAAAAGGCCTCGATGCTATATAAGGGTCCATGTTTTTACTTTTATAGCCCAGGAACTCCCCCTCCATTCCCGATGTGGGACGCCGGGGCCTTACATTAGATCTGGACCAAGTTCAAGTTATGCTAGATTTAGACAGAGACAAATCTTTCTCTAAGGTTTTCGTCTAGATCGATGAGTATCCAGATCTTTCTCTAGTTCGATCTTCTAAGGTTCTCATATTATTTTATTTTATTTTTCCAAAACATAGGCCATGTGTGCATTGGGACATTTATTGCAAAACTTAATTTATTTTTATCCTTTTTTTGTTTTGTTTTGTTTTGTTTTGTTTTTAATTACATAGGTGAACTTGATGTTTTTGGATTCATCCCCCAGAGTGGATTTCTCTTATTTACATAAATCTATCTAACGAGAATCGGAGAAAGATTTATCAAACTCTAGAAATCTGATAGTATTTTCGAACAGAGGCGATTTCGATTTGTTGCTGATGATGAGTTAGGATTTGAGTCTAAAATCGCAAAAATGGTGTTTGTATTGATTTTTTTTTCTTTGTTGTTTGTGTTAATTTGTGTGTGTGTGTGTGTGTAATGAAACAAAATGCAATAAATAGAGAGAGAGAAAATAAATATTTGAACAGATAAAATTTAGTTTGGCTTGGTATTTCAACAGATGGAAAACAAAATTGAATAAAGATTTTTTCAACAAATAGAAATAGAAAATAGAAGTGGAGAAATAAATAGATAAAGACATAAAATATAGTAGAGAAAGAAACATATATAAGGAAAAAAGAGAAAAGAGAACTGGATAAAGACACAGATAGTGAGAGAAACTCACAAAATTTGAATAAATATGGAAAAAAAATTGAACAGATAGATATAAATTTGAATATGAGATTCTTTTCTTGAATGCTGTGGAAAATGAGCCACACTCTTTTTCTGTGTATGTGTAAACCTAAATGAACAGATAATAAAATATTTTAAAATTTGAACAGATAAAAAAATTAAACAGATAAAAAATTGAACAGATAGTTTTAAACAGATAAGTATTGAATAGGTAATAAAATTTGGACATATATTTGAACAAATAAGGGTAAAAAATTTGAACAGATAGGAAAAATTTTGAACAGATAGTCAACAAATGTCAACAAATAAAAAAAAGTCAACAAATAAATTTGGGATAAAATTGAAAACAAAATGTCCTTCAAAACTAACAAAAAAATTTCTCACTAAATTATTTCACAAATAGTGGACCTTTTATCAATTAAAAAAAAAAAATCCATTGGACATACCTCACTAAATTAGATTTACCACCAATTTACTCTTAAAATAGTTTAAAATATTTTTAAAAAATTATTATAAATTTCTATTTTTTTATGTCATTTCGTAAAAAATTGAAAAACTAACTAAAATAGTCAATTTTCAAAACAACCCAAAGTATAGCTAATCTTTCTTCTTCTTTTTTTAAATGAAAAATTACATTTATAATATTAATATATGTTTGCAATTTTAAAATTGGAGTTAGGTGTTGGTTAGGCTCAAAAAATCAAGCTCTGGCTTAATTAGAGCAAGTCTAAGAAGATAAGCCAAAATAGTTTAAAATCTTACTTTTCTATTTTAGCTTGCTTCTTTTTAAACATGCACTCCACCAAGTTGCCACTCACTTGCACCAAGGATAACCATGTGTTGGGTTTGGAGCAGTTTTGTAGTAACCCACCCTTGCCCCGTATCATATCAAAGATGGGGCAAATCGAGGAGTGGCAAGACTAAGCGAAGGTGGAAGGAGGCCGAGTTAAGTTTTTAAGTTGAAAAACAAGAATATTAATAAAATTTATAAATAATATGATATATTACAAATAATAATTTATACTTAATGAAAATTATAAGATATAACATAAAATAAATCAATAAACATTAATAAAAAAATTAAATTATATAAATATATATATATATTTAATAAATATAACATGACAGAAAAAAGTAAAAGGGACTATGATTGTCTCCAATCTTCTATCGGATCAGATTGTCTAATCCAACCCAGTGGACTGTTTTTTGGGCCCATTTCGATAATTTGAACCACTTACATTTTAGGGTTCATGGAGTATATTATCTCTGCAAAAAAATCAAGTCGATTGGATAATGAAAAACATGTGTTCAGATAATTTTGAATAAACTATTTATTTTCTCACTGTTCATTTTTTTATACAAAATTGATTCAAACAATGATTGCCGTTATCTGATTGACTTGATTTTTTTTCAGTGCTATTGTACTCGACGAATCTTAAAATATGAACAGTTCGAATTATCGAAACAATTTAGGACTAGAAAGAAGTCAGTCCTAAAGTAAAACCCGTCTCCGCCCCGATCGGGTAGAAAAATTTTATAGAGGGCAAGATAGGGGATGCAGGCAGGGAAACAGTGGTGTGAGTAAGGTTGCAAACGAGTCGAACCGAATTTTAGTATATTTGAACTTGTTTATTAAGATTTTAACAAGTTTAATATTGAGCTCGAATTCAATAAAAATTTAACGAACTAAGTTCGAGCCTGTTCATAAGTATTAATGAACCAAAAAAATTATAAGTTTATACTTACATATAAGATTAAAGTTACAATTAAAATTTTAATTATATAATTATACATACAATATATATAAATATATTAAAAAAATTAATATTTTATCAAAATAATAATATCTATCACCACTATTATATAAATGTATTATTTATAATTAGTTATTATTTATATTTATATTTTTAAATATATAAATAACATATTTTTATATTATTTAATATATAAAAAAATAAATTTATTTTATTATTTAAATAAAAATTAAGTGAATTAATTAACTAGTCAAAATTTAATATGTTTTAACTTGTTTATTAAAATTTTAACAATGATTCGAGTTCAAACTCGAAGCATTCATAGTGGGCCAGTTAAATGGTGCGTTAGTGTCAGTTGCCAAAATTTTAGCCAGCTACAGTAACTTTTAGGTTCACAATGGAAGTATTAAGGAGTGTGTTAGTGGGGTGTGTTAATATCAGTTGTTAACTTATTTGTTAACTGTGGCTAGCGTTTTAGCCAACGAGAGAGAGATAGGAAGACGTGGGAAGTGTCTTGGGGTTGTCCGGCTGATCATCCCCCGAATGTTCGGCCAGTCGTCCCTCTAAACATCCAGACCCTTCAAAAAAAAAAAAAAAATTTGCCGTTGACTGGTTGACCGGTTGGATGTCCGGCGACCTTCTTTCCCTGCAACCTATTTATATATATATATATATATTCTTTAACACACCCCTTAACACATACTTTACCACATCCACTGCACCATCCCTCACTCTCTAAAATTAACAAACTCTTAGAGTAACTCCTAGGCCCCGTTTGTTTTGGGGTGTAGAGGGAGATGGGATTAGGATGGAGGTGGGACCCATTTGGTGTTGTGTTTGTTTGTAGATTTGGGGAATGGATTAAGATGGATGAGGGGATTAGGTTGGGCCTTGGAAGGGGGATTGAGATGGAGGAGGTGAATGTGGTATTAGAAAAATAGTCCTAGGACTATAAATTTTTTATTTATTATTTATTTTTTTACATATTGGGCATTTTTTTTTAGCATTAATAATTAATTTTTTGTTAAGTAAAAATCATTATTTTATTTGTTTTATTTTTTTTTAGAAATTTTTTATTTTTTATTTTTTTATTTTATTTATTTTTTACATGTTGGGGCTTTTTTATTGAACATTAATATTTAATGTTTTTATATTTGTTTTATTATTTTATATTTATTTTATAAATAATTTAACAATTTCTACGTAAACAACTATTATCAAAATAAACATAATTTTTCTTAATCCCCTAACTATCAATCTTCTCACTATGAATTCAATCCCTTCTGCCTCTGAAAACAAGAGCCCAAAAAAAGAGACATAGGCTATTTGGAAAATGGATTGGCTTTTTGGCTTTTGGGTTATTTTAGCTTGGGCTAAAAAGCTTGATTTGAGAAGAGTTTTTTGATTTTTTGGCTTTTTGACTTTTTTAATTTTTTTTGTGAGAGAAAAGTGTAATAATTATGAATTGAATATGATATTTTATTTATTACAACTAAAATAATTTATTTTACCTTTTGTGATTAAAATAGTTTCAAAAAAAAAAAAAAACCATCTTCCCAAAGGAGCCACAGTGATCCTGTCAGCTGTTTTAGCTAGTACTACGCTAATATTCTCAGTCTAATGTACTGGATAAAAGGCTTCCTATTTTCCCCAGTGCCTTCTCTGCTGGCTTCAATTGGAGAGTGATTGAAGGCTCTCCAAACTCGCCTCTCCCGGAAAATCGATCTGCTCTTTCGGCGCGAAATCGATCTGCTCCTTCAACGTTGTCTGCAACTCCCTCCATCTGACCTCTTCCTCAAGGTATGGATCCTTCTATCTCTCTGTCTTTCCCTTCTATGCGACTCATAAACCCTCTCTCTCTCTCTCTCTCTCTCTCTCTTCAACTCTTCCCCTCCCATATCTGCGAAACCCAAAATTGAAACCCCTATCTATGTTCATTCTCTGCATGTTATTTTCTTTGTTTTTCACATGTATGTATCTGAGATTGGTAGTCTTGTATGCTGCTGCTACAGTTGTTTAGATTCATGTATGTGGAAACATTGCTGATTTTAATTGGTTTATGTGAAATTTTGAGGTTGTGTTACCCTATTTCCTTCAATATAGATGATTTTTAGTTTATGAATTTTACTTTCAATGATCAGCAATCAGGACATAGAGATAAAATTAGTTTATGAATCAGGATCATTGGGCAGCGATTTCAATGTTTTTAGTTTATGAAATAGGTCAGAGATAATATTATTAGTTTTTAGTTTTTAGTTTATGTCATAAACTTTCAATGTTTATGTCCTGAATTTCATAAACTAATGTTGGCCATGTAACCTGCAAATCATTGGTCAGCGATTTCCTTGAATTAAATTTTTGTATCAGTTGTCTAGTTGAAGAGGCTGTCCTGATTGGTGAATTTTACTTTCAATGATCAATGTTAGTTTTTGATGCGTCCTTGATAAGGATAGCAAATATGGAGATCATTCTCTGCATGTTCTTTTCTTTGTTTTTCACATGGATGTATCTGAGATTGGTAGTCTTGTATGCTGCTGCTACAGTTGTTTAGATTCATGTATGTGAAAACATTGTTGATTTTAATTTGTTTAAATCTTTTCTTCTTTTTTTTTTTTTTTTTCCTTCTAAATTCAATTATCTTAAGACACCAATTTGATGGGTGTTGGGAAGGATCAAAATGGGTTTGCTTTCCTTTTCTTTTTTTTATCTAGTTCTTTGATTTGCAGGTTATGTTTATGTGTTTTAATTGGGTTTTGAGTAAAATGTTTGTGAACTTTTGAGGTAGTGTTACCCTATTTCCTTGAACATAGATGATGTTTAGTTTGGTGGGGAGTGTAATTGATAGTTAGACAATTGTTATCTCTAGTTGAATAGGCTGTCCTGATTGGTGAGTTTTACTTTCAATGATCAATGTTAGTTTTTGATGTGTCCTTGATAAGGATAGCAAATATGGAGATCATTAAAATGCAGGGAAACAATATGTGAGTATAGGGTCACAGCAGTAGCTAAACAAAAAGTAGATTATAGCAAGTCATGCAAAAGTGGGGAGGGGGGGGAAGAGTGTACTTTCCTCCAAATTAATTTGGGTATAGTTCCAACTGTTGAATGTAGAACTAGGAGGGGAGAGAGAGAGAGAGCAGTCTAAAAGATGAAATTGTGAGTGGAAAAAACTAACATGGGATGGCTATTAATGATATTCTACAAAATTAATTAGCATTCCCCTTAATTTAAAGCAAGAACTACAATTATGGGGAAAAGAAAGAACTACAATTATGGAATAACTAACAAGGCAAAACTAAAATAAAGGATGTGACTTCATTAATTTAATTACATTTATCAAGTGAAAGGGTGAACAAGTTAGAAGAACATCATTTGTTGAAAACAGACCAATGGTCAAATAACTGGTTCTTTGAAACCAGCCCACTTTTAGAACTAGCTTTTTGGAATTTTATTTTGGTAGGCCCATGCACGTGTGAATAAATTCCAATTTCAAGTTCTCCAATGTGCCTTATCCAAATGTTTGTGGCTTGAGCTTCCCTACGGTGCACATTACATTACGCAGTCCTGAAATTGCTAACCTATGCTAGTTTTAATTCCAACTCAAATTAAAAGCCTAGAAGGACAGCATTTTGGTGCAGCATTCTGATTTTTAATCCTATTTACGTGCGTTCATCTATAGAATGAGTTTTTGACGTATATTACAAAGAAGAGTGAGGAATCTGATTTATGATGTTGACAGATCTTTTAAGGAAGAGTGATGGAGGAACTGAATTGGTCATATGGTTAGATTCATTGTTTGGTTTGGTTATAGAGTAATACATCATGTTCTTTAAATTTTGATTACAGTTGACATTGTTGTGGTGGTGGTGGTGGGTGGTAGTGCCCAAAGAGCGAAAGCCAGAGATGGAGTAAGGGCCACATAAAGAAGCCTGGATCCACCTGAAAATTGGATTGGAATACTTTGAAGTCATTCTTTTTTCCCTTTTTGTTTTTGTTTTGCTGGTTTGAACTGTTTGTTGGGGATTATTACATCGATGTTTTCTCAATCTCGATTAATGCCTGTCAGGTGTGTGTGTGTTTGTGTGTGTGAAAGAAGATACAAGGTGCTTTTCCAGTGTGAACTTTGGCAGGAGGCATGTTATGTGCTTGTCATGTATAACAATAATTTTTTTTTCATTTTCTTGAAGAAATATCAAGTTTTCAATTTTGATTAGGTAGATGCTTTATGTGAAGGATTTTGTTATGCCCATTTTCAATCATTTAAAAAAAATAAGGGCAATTCAAAATGTGATTAGCATACAGGACCTGCACGTTTTTGGAAAGTTGAAACCCTTAAAGTTATTATGAAGGCATGTATAATATTGCATAACATGATTGTTGAGGATGAGCGAAATGAACAAAATATGGACTGTAATTATGATGCAATCGATGAAAGTCTCCTCCAGCAATGTCACACAAGCATACATCCGAACTTTATGAATTCATTCAAAATCATCATCGCATCAGAGATAGACAAACTCATTCTAAACTCCAAGCAGACCTAGTTGAGCATTTGTGGCATCTACATAGAGATTTGTAACAACTTGAATTAGAAATAGTTTATTTAGTTTAAAGTTTATTCCTAACTTTGCTATTTATGATTTTTTTTTCTTATTTTATTCATTGACCTTTGTAAGGTTTTTTATTAGTTAATTTGTGTTATTTTGGTTCTTAATTTGATAAATTACAATTATTGAAGAACTTCCTTTGTGTTGTTATTTTTTTTTAAAAATTCTTTATTGTTTTCTTTTATTCTTCCCCTCCTCTCCCCTTCAAGATGGTTCCACAAAATACATATGTTGGTATATATTCACATATTATAAATTTTATAAAAAAATTTAAATATTACTTAAAATTATTTTTTACAATATTTTAAAATTAATATTAAAAATATTATTTTGAAAAATATTATCGCAAATGTCACATTGGCAACCATATTAGCATTTGATGTGTATGTGGCATTTTATGAAAAAGACAGTAATATATAACATTTTTTTGTTTTGAAACTTGGTTAAATTAGTTTGAATGACTAGCTAAAATAAAGAGCATGGTTGGAACACACCATAGCTAAACTAATTAGGTAAAATAAAGAGTGTATTTTTTTTTATACTTTAGCTAGTGAAAAATAAAGAGTGTGATTGGAATTGCTTAACACACCTTAACATATATTTTTAGACCCTATTTTTGTTTTATTTTATTTTTGTCCTATAACACACTTTAACAAATAATTTTAGCCGTTGGGGATGCACTTACCGAATGATCTATTTACGAACAGTTCAGCAAGGTGTGAGGGTTTAGGAGAAGAGGCAGAGAGAGAGAGAGATGGAAGAGGCAAAGGCATTGGTTCAGCAGCAACTAATGATGCAGCAGCAACAACAGCAACAACAGCTCCTCATCTTTCAACTGCAGAAACAACAACAGCAGCAGCAGCAGCAGCAACAGCAACAGCAGCAAGCGGCTATCTCTCGTTTTCCTTCCAACATCGATGCTCATCTCAGACCTCCTGGCTATCAACAACACCGCCCCATCAACCCCCAACAACAACAACAAACCCCCAATCCTAACCCTAACCCTAACCCTAATTCCAATTCCATCCCTAATCAACAGCAAAATCAAAACCCTAACTCAAATCCACAACAGCAACAGCAGCAGCAACAACAGCAGCAGCAACAGCAACAGAAGGCAATTCGACCCCCGGTGAATCAGGTGGAGCTCCAGATGGCGTACCAGGATGCCTGGCGAGTCTGCCATCCTGACTTCAAGCGCCCTTTCTCTTCCCTTGAAGACGCTTGCGAGAGGTCTTTCTTCCCCTTCTCTTTCTTTCCTAAATTCTGTTCTAACCTAAATCTAAATCAATAGAGTCTCAATTTTATTCATTATTTTTTTGTTGGCTTTGTATATGCTTATCTACATTTTCACTGTCACTTTAATTGAATTGTTTCTTCTTTCCATGATTCAAATGTCTGTTGTAAAAATTATTGAAGAATGTTATGCATAATCGTAAGTTATATATGTAGGACAGTATCTGTAATTTTATATATATATATATATTTATATGTATATATTATTTAAATGCATTATTTGATAGAACAGAAATGAGGAAACCACCTTCTGAATATATGAAATATACTCATATGCATCTCACAATGCTTCGGGAACTCAAGTTTGATATCACTTTGTTACATGCACAACTCTCATAGACTGATTGCTTTGTTCCATGACTCTGACAGACTAGGAAACAGAGTCACTTACTCACTCAGTAGTATATCAATGACACCAACATTATTTAGTCTTGAGTGTTTAATTTAAAATTGGATTAATTTCTCTTGTTCCCCCCTAAACTATTGTCATTTTTCGTATTTCATCCTCAAACTAATGTTTTCTTGCTCGAGCTATCTCTGGGCTCAGTTCTGAATGCTTGAGCGTTCCAGGATTGAGTGCAGCCCAATGTGATTAGTATGTAACTTCGAAAGCAGGAGATTGAGTGTTGTCCAGGGGTATGAACCACTTGGTTCTTTTCTTGTCTCGGTGAAGAGGACTTAAAATCTCCTAGGTGTTGAAATGAAAAAGGAACAAGACAAGTGCTGTAAAAGGAAATTTGAATTGCATTCAAAGAAATTGAAGTACAATGGTAATTAACTAGCTAAAAACTGATTGAACGTTAAAATAAGCCAAACCAAACCAAACTAAGTCTTATGTCCCAATCAAGTGGGATCGGCTACATAAATCCTTTCTCGCCATTCAACTCTATCACAGGCTATATGCTCAGTTAAATTAAATAAATTCATGCTTTTTTTCATTACCACATTCCATGAAAATTCAGGTCTTCCCCTCTCCGTAGCATCTCCATTTATGGTGATCCTATCACTTTTCCTTATTGTTGCATTTATAGGTCTTCATTGTATATGACCAAACCATCTTATCATGTCTTCTCTCAATTTAACTTTAATAGGTGCTACTCTTATCATTTCACGGATGTAATCTTGTCTAAGTCTAATTCTATCTTTTCTAGTCTTATTACACATCCATCTAAGTATTGTCATCTCAACAGCACTCATTTTGTGCACATGTTTCTTAGTTGCGGAACATTCTGTCCCTCAAAACACCTCTAGTCTTATAGATGTTCTATACAAATTTTCCATCAATTTTGTTGGTATTTGTTGATTGTATAATATGCCAAATGCACTCCTCCACTTGAACCAACCTACTTATATTTTGTGAATCACATTGTCTCCGACCTCACCATCCTTATTAATAATCAAACCTAAGTAATGAAAATATTCACTAATTGTTATCTCCTCTCAGTTTTCAATCTTCACTTTTCCATTCTTTCCACCTATGCTATTGTTATTCATTTTGTTTCCACTAATTGAACATTAAAATAACAATTGGAAATTGAAAAACAACTTTGTTATCCCAGGTAGGCAACCCAAGAGGGGGGTGAATTGGGTTTCTAAATAAATTGTCAAATTAAAAATTAACTCAAATAATAAATAAATAAATATGCTCAACAATATAAAATAGAATAATGAAATAAAATGAGCAAAATGAAAGAGAAATCAAATACAACGAGTTATAGTGGTTCGGCATACTGGGCCTACGTCTCCTAAGTATCCTTCTCGGAAATTTCTTCACTCTGCTTCAAATTGTAATTACACCACTAGCTTCACGGGTGCTAATGAACCTTATAACAAGTGACAAATCCCGATCACTCCGACTAATTTAGAATTCGGTTCTTAGTCGCACCTAATCCAAGTGATTTTATCTCAAAAAAATTACTCACAAAAACTGCCTTTTACAATAATAAGAATGGTGTAAAAACCTTTTTATAATTTTTACTCAAATTCTCAACAAATTTTTTCACAGAAAATACATCCCAATGTAGCACAATATTTGATTGTATTTCAACATCACAGATTTTTTTTTCTTCACTTCATATTTTTTTCCAACTAAAACACTTTTACATATACCCAAAAATATATCCCGTTGGGAGAGGGACGCTCCTCTTCTTAGGAGACGCTGCAGCTTGGGCACGCTCAACACGCGGAGCACGGGCACCGATTCTCTTTCTCAAAAATGGCAGGCGAAAGTTTGAAATAATAGGCCAATGGCTGCTTTCGATGAATAGTGTTTTGTTGATTTTTCTTCCAACTTAATGAATTTCAAATGTTATGCAGTAACTGAATAGTAGCTTTTCTATTAAAAAATATGTGATGCACAGTAAAATCTATTTAAATAATATTTATAACAAATACATCATATACAACATATATTTTAACAGAAAATATTATGTCAAAGAATATAAAATATATATATTAAAAAATCACAATTTATCCCATAATATTTTAGACATCATTAAAATCAAATCATATGATTAACAAACTTGATAAAACTAAAAGCTAAATGACATTGGGTCTTAATTGATTTGGATTGGATGTGTGGTAGATTGCACGTCTTTCTCAGTTTCTGCAATTTGCCCCCTTATATAACCAGGCCTCTTTTTAGCCGTCAGAGACACTTCTCCCACTTTCTCAACTACCTCTAGCTAGTGTGAGATACTAGGTTAGCTCCTAGAGTGGCAACGGTCTGAACAACATGAATTGAGACCCAATTATCTCATGTTTTGTTGAATTTTCTAATAGCATAAATGATCTGGTGTTGCCATCTATTCCTTCCCCTATTCCTACCCATTGGTACCTCAAAAATGTAGCTCCAAATGCAATAGGTTAATGCCATGTGCCGTAATTACCAAACCTCATCCCATATGTTGATTTAGAATGAGAATAATGGTTGGCAACCAACCCATAAGTAATAAGGATATGGTTTGCTACAAATATGCTAAGGAGATATCATGAGAGAATATATCTCAAACCCAGTCCTAGAAAATAAGAAACCACTACCATTCCATTATCTGATAGGTACATTTGATAAAATCACCAAGCACCACCATTCCTATGGGTCATCGGTGCCACGTCATCCTCAAATATAGCTATTACTTTTGGAACAAACAACTTATTAAAAGCTTACTAAGATTACCATGGACATCCATTTATTTGGGTGACCAAAGCCATGTGGCATCATCTAGTAAGGCAGTCATTTTGGTACAAATTACTGTCAATTTCATGTATTTAATCCCTAGGGTTTCTAATTTAGGCTAATTTGTTCCAATTTGAGACGATGTCCACATTAGTAACCACTATAACATAATTTGATGAGTAAAAAGGTCATTTCAAAATTTGAATAACTTGAACTATATAACCAAACACTCTTTTTTCTTAGAGGACTGCTATTAGCACCTACCTAATTTATTTGGATCCCTCAAATTTTTTTTTTTTAATTACAATTATATCTTGAAGTAAAATTACATTAAAAGACATCCTTTAATGGAACACTCATGTACTAAATAAAAACCATTACAATGACACTCTACAATATTGTACACCCACCTCCACCCCCACCGCCATCCACACCCACACCCACACTTCCACCTCCACCTCAACATATTCCACCAACCTAAACCCTAAACCTGTTACTTTGAACCTATTCATCACCATCACAAATCTTGAATGTATGCTCTTCATCACCGTTATAAGCCCTCTTGAACCAATGACCTTGAATCAAAACGTATTCCTTTTCAAGTCCAACGTATTACTCTTTATCAGTTATTTTACCATTTGTTGATACTTATAGAGTAATGGAGGACGATGACAACAATTCTAATGGGGTTGGCGTTCCATTGGTAAGTTTCTATCTTGCATTAACTTTCTTGGACATTTTAAATTGTTATTTTGTTCGAATTGTTCGGTACTGGTTTGTCGACTATTAAGATTATGTTCAGTAACACAGTACTGAACACAAACATTTAGCTTAATATATAGGTTTCGAACAATAATGCAACTAGTCGGCATTGTTCAACTGAAAATGACCTTTAGTTTCGGCATTGTTCAATCGGAAATGTGATGGGAAGAAGAAAGACAATGGTGTTGATAAGATGGGTAGTCGGTATTTACTTGAGAGGAATTTCCAACTTGTCGATGTAATGATGGACCGTTATTCACTGATTTGGACATCATCGAGTCGATTCCTCCTTTCCGACTAGTCAACCGGAATTTCAATGATGGACCGTCAATGCAATGCTCTTTATCGAGGCAATGGTGTTTACTGATGCAACGGACCATTGTTCTTCAATAGCAAAGAGACCGTCGGCATTCTTTTCAACATGAGATGGACCGTCATCAACAAGAGAAGGAGAGGATGTGCAAAATTAGGTGCTTGTGCACTTGGGTGTGATAATATTATGAATAGGGGTAAATTTGGTATTAAGTGAGGCGTTCAAAGAAATCTTATTGAAATTTAGGATTTAGGGTGGGGGTTCAAAGAAATACGGGGTCTAAAGAATTTAGGTAGGTGCTAATAGCAACCCTCTTTTCTTATTTACTATTTTGAAATGAGGGGTGGAGAATAAGACAGATGTTTCGTTGTAGGATGTGTAAGTTGTCTAATATAGTGTAAGTAAGAAGATAGGTATTTGGTTGTGTGATCTAGGTTGTCCAAATTGTAAAATTGCCTTTTTACCCATTAGGTTAGGTTTCCACCAAAATTGATTCTTTGGAGTTGTCTCCAATTGGACCATATGAACTAAAATTAAAATCTTTGGGGGCTAATTAGATGAAATTGATAGTTTAGGGATGAATTATAAAAAAAATAACAATAGTGTAGATTGGATACAAGCCTGACATTCACTTACTATGCACAAAGTGGTTGCTCTTAGATTTCGAAATTTTGCTACTAAGGGCTAAATTTTTTGGGAGATTTGGAAGACTTGACCCATAGATGTAGCACAAGACGGATGAAATGAGAAAATGCTTCAGGAGTGTTTAAATGACTGTAAAATTCCTAATAAGTTGAAGAGTAAGTTCTATGGAATAAGGTTAGGTATTTTATGTAGTATTGACTATTGGACAATAAAGAAATAATGTATCCAAAAAATTTCCAAAAATTGAATAAATAAGAAATGAATGCATTGGTGGGAAATTATAAGTGGCATTTGAGGTTTGGATTCAATGGATGGATTAAAAATGTCAGTCTCCCATCATCTTTATACTGATGAAAGGATTATCTTTTGTAGGGTTGGGTCAAAACAACTTAGGTATTTCTCATGTGTTGCTTTGCTTTGAGGATGTGTCTAGACTAGAAGTGGATTTTAGGAAAGCTAGACTTATTCCAATGGGGGAGAAGGAAATTCTAGAGGCCTTGGCATCTATCTTGGTGTGCAGAGTGAGGATTTATATCTTCTCTTTACTTGGCTTTAGGGTACATTCATCCAAGGGAGGGTGTATTACATTAATTAAAATCACTTTATCAAGTCTCCTTGCGCACGTTTTGTCTTTGTTCACTATTGTAGCTTTAGTGGGAACGAGGTTGGAGAAAATAAATAGATGACATTGGAGAAGAAGTTAAATATCATTTGGTTGATTGGGATATGGTGGCATCACCAAGTTAGCTATCTCCAATGAAGCTCTTTTTGGAAAGTAGCAGTAATTTTATTGTGAAAGGGAGAAGTTATGGAGAAGGGTGATAGTTGCTAATATTGTTTGACATGGGGAGTGGCTCATTCGGAGATTTATTGAAGATCTTTGGAAGAACATTTACAATGGTTGGGAAGATTTTGGCTAGTTTACTAACTTGATTATGGGAAAAAAGCTATGAAGTATAGATACTCCTACAAGGGAGTCGTATTCAATACTGATACTGATACTCCTCAAAAACTAGTGGATACGTATTCGATACTTTTTAAACATATCTACAATTGTAATTACTAACGACTAACTTTCGCCAATCCAAAAAAAAATTGTAATTTTTTTTTTTTTTTTAAATTTTGTAAAGTATCAAATAATTTTCGGATACTTTGTCACATATCCAAACTATTGTGAAATTGGGATTGTAATAATCCTTGCATAGCATTATAGTATAATTATTAAGATAAACACATAATCACTTTTTCAATACTTTGCTCACTTCTTACAGAAGAAAAAAATTAGTCAGATTAAAATCGTGTCCTACTTTTTTAAAATTTATCAAATTGTTGGATCCTTCATCTGTCAAATGTGTCGCATATGCGTATCCATAAAGGAAGGATAAAGAAGAAAATAATATCATTTCAACAATTAAACGAGAAAGTGACTTGTGTACAACACTTTTGTATATGATAAATTGTGAAAGGGAAATTCTTTGCAACTTTTTGGGTGCTTTGGTGGGAGCGAAATCAAAGGTTGTTTGAAGATAAGTTCCGGGAGGTGGGTTGTTTATGGGCTCATGTTTGTCACTTATCTTCTTTTTGGGCGTCGGGGAACTCTTTATTTAAGGGAGTCCCACTCTTTTTGTTAGCTAAAGATTGGTTGGCGGTGTGTGCTTTGTAAGCTTTTGCTTGTTTTTAGTTGGTTAGGGGTTTTTTCTGTTTGTATTTTCATTATCTTGTGTTTAGAGGATGCCTCATCCTCTCTTTCTTTTTTAGATCTATCAATAAAGTTTTTGTTGTTGATCAAAAAAAAAAATGTGAAAGGGAAAAGCACAGGGGCAACATAAATAGTTTAGACATGATTTTGACTTGATATTTTTAAAAGAGCTTTCTTTGAGCTTATAAATAATATACTACTATCTTCTTCTTCTTCTTTTTTTCTTTTTCTTTTTCTTTTTTTTTTAACATGGATGCATCTTGACTATACCCATATCCTAACTTTTTAGATTTTTTCCTATTGCTGTAACCCTATACTTATCCATATCATGTTCATATCCACTATCCTTATCCATATCCATATCCATGCTTCATGGGGCAGTGAAGTGGTGAGACTTTGGACGGGAGGCACTATAGATGGCTTTCCCATCTCTTCTTGCATTTAGAGGGGAGCTAGTTGTTTTGGGATGCATTTCTTAGACATGCATTACAGGATTGGGAGTTTGAGAACTTGTAGGCTCTCCTCACTTTATGATATAGTTGTTGGGAGTAAGCAGTGGAGATGATACTAGTTGGAATATGTCCAAGGTGGTGTTTGATAAATTGAAAATTAAATACTGAAAGTTTTAGCACTGAATTTCTAGTCTTGAAACATTTAAGTACTGAATGTTTAGATTTGCAGAATGAAGATAAAATCTACCTTCCAATGAACATATTCAGGGTTCAGTCATAAGTTTCATTGACTTAGATTTGAGACCCATTGCAATGAATTTTCAGATTTTAAGTGATAGATCCTTATGCATTAACCAATGCACTTATTTGCAAAATCACATAATGTATTCATTTCGAAACACTAAATTGCATTATCAAACAGGACCCAAGCCTTGGAAATTTGAAGTTAAGTCATTCTATCATGCTTTTTAGGGTAATTCGGGTGTTTCTTTTTCTTGGAAAAGGAATTCGGAGCTCTAAAGCCCCTTCTAGAGTTGTTTTTTTTTTTTTGGTGGACAACCACTTGTGAAAAATTCTATCGATAATTCTGTCCATTGTAAATTTTGTGACTTGGTGTTGGTGTTGTATGTGCAAAGAGATGTGCATCATATTGTAGGAATGGCTACGGAGATGTGGTTCTTTGATTTTGTTATTCTCCCAACGAGGGTAATAAGTTTTGGCAAGAGTAGAAAGGAAGGCATGAAAATCGACTTTGTTGTTGTGTTTCTTGGGGTTATTAACTTGACTATGTTGGAATGTTGCACATTGACACTTTCGTATATGTGATTCTTGGGATTATTAACTCGGCAATTGCGGGTTTTTTGGACTTCATAGAAAGAGAATTTGACTATTAAGAGGAATTACCCATTTAATTAAGATTATACTAAAGAACACATGATACTGATTTTAAGTTTACTTAAATTTCTGAATTCCCAAGTAATCAACTTCTAGATTGGTCCAACTTTTTAGTTTAATCCCTGGCCATATGCAAACTCAAATCTCATATTTTCATTATCTTCTATAGAGTGGCATTCACAATTAATAGATATTAGTGCAAATGCTTCAAGGTTGGATTTGATACAACATGTGGCTTGTGAACTTTGAACTTTATTTGATGTAACAATAGTTATGAACTTGGTGAGCTTGAATGAGTTCAATAAAACCTTAGCTTAGAAACTTTCTCATAAGCATAAGTAGCACTTTTCTTTTCCCACAATCCCCCTTCATGCTTCTCCCTTTTCTCTTCTTAAAAACAATAAACATAAGATGAATATATTTTTTCTCCTCCATAACCCTCACTTCGCTCCCAAAACCCCAATCCAGACATTGCGTGAGACGAACAATGTATCATAGTACTCCCTTTGTCCCACAATGTTAGTCCGTTTAGGATTTTTAAATTTTTTCAAGGGGACATGCAATCAATGCTCCCACATTTAAATAAAAAGTATTGTTTTCCAACACTGCCCTTTTATTCTCACTTTTAAGTAAAATCATAACTATTTATAAGGGGGATAATTTTGGAAATTTTAGAAATTAGGTTGACTTTTGAAAGAGGATTATATTTTGGGACATCTCAAATTGGAAAGGACTAATAATTTGGGGCAAAGCGAGTTTAATGTTTTTGGTATCAGAAATGGATTTTTATCATTTAAAGCTTTGGGTATGAGGTCCACTAAGCTCTTTGCTGTAACAAGTACCCGTGCATTCAATTTTGTTATTGAATGTGGTGCTAACAGTGTATTCCCTGAGTGTTAACATTTTGACACATCAAGGCAGGCAAGCGTCAACCAACCACTATTGTGTTGTAATGGGATGTATTCTTAGCTACATCAAGGAAGAATATGGTTTCTCACAAGTAGAATCTCGAGTGGTGTGGGATATGTAACATCATGTATTGTTTGGCATGTGACAGAATGCTAATTATTTGATCTCAACCTCTTTTGTGCGGATAATTTTTGGAAATTTGAAAATGAAAGATCTTGCTTGGTACTATAATATTTTGCCAGGGAAGTTTGGGAGTTCAACTTAACTTTCAGACTTAATAATTTTCTGATTTTTGTCTCCATTTTATTTTGGGTGCAGATTACTACCTTATCATGTGGTGGCAGATTATGAAGCTGAGGAGGATGATAGGATCCTTGATTCTGACACAACAGGTCAGATGCTGTCTCGTTCTCAACAGTGGGACCATAACATTGCTGCCAAAGTTGCTGAGTTCACAGCCACGTTTGAGAAACAGGCACTTGCCTTCAATATAATTTCGCGCAAGCGAGCTCTTGGGGAATTCAGATCAGAGGAGAGGTTGATGATTGAGCAGGCTCTCCTACAAGAAGAAAGACGAGCCATGTTTGAACTGAGGGCAGAAATGGAGTCAAGGGAGAAAGTTGGTCGAGAAGCTCATGAAGCTAAGTTGCGGATGGCAGCCATGGCTCAGATGGAACAAGCTCGAGCTGAGTCACAGGCTCATGCCGAAATTATGGCGCGGGCTCCGATACGAGGAAGTGCACTTGGGTCTCAAGGCAGTGATGTTGCTGTAATTGGTGGTCATGAAGTGGGTGAGCAGGAGCTGGGAGTTAACGCTGATGAAATGATTAATGGATGGGGAAACAATACACAGAGAGAGGAGAAAGAACCATCTGAGGATTTCTTGAATGACGAAGAGACAGAGAATGGAGAAACAAGCATACAACATGAGTGGCGTGAAGTGGGAGAGTTCGATTTGAACACCAGATGAACTTTGTGCGTGTTTTTTGAAGTTGATCATGGGTAGCAAAATACCCAGTAATTTGAGTTGAGATGGGTAGACTAGACTATTTGGAACAAAAATTATTATTCATGTTCTGTAATCATATCTTAGTGGTGTGGGAAATTATATTGGCTGCATGGTTGTGCAGTTGAACATGCTTTTTTGTTGGTGTTGGCTTTAATGGTAAATTACAAATATGATGTAGTTTATCATTTCATTTAAAATGAGAGTAATGCTCCTGCAACTGAAGACTGTTTGGATCTTGGATTTATGAAAGAAAAGAAAAGGGAACAACAGTTTGTGAAAAAAAAATTTCTACTTTTTTCTTTTTTTCTGCTTGTAGCGGTTGGACAGAACTGGATGTTAAGAATTCTGTGAGGCTACATTGAATGTGGATTATTTGTTTTTGTTTTGTTGCTAAAATAAAAACTTCATTCATTCATAATGAAAGAACATATGTACATGACAGTTTAAGAATATTTAGATTAAACTGAGACAGACACAAGAGGGGACACAGGCAAAAGCTACAAAATTGGTAAGATTTTGTTAATCCCGCCATATAATCTTAGGTCAATCTAAACATAAGATCCAAATGGATTCCCAAGACTAACAATTTTAGAAATGCTAGTCCCTCAACTAACCTGATCTGCCCAAACATGGCCAAAGATATATGGAACCCTGAAACCGACAAGTCAAGGCAGACAAGAAACCGAATAATGTAAAAGAAACCAGGACTTCACAGCAATGGAGGGTCAGGAGCTAATAACAAAAAGTGAAAAAAAAAACAGGAACTGCCAACCAGAAATGGATGGATATGGCATCTGAGTTCACAAATACATAAAAAAAATTATGGGCAAAATAAGAATTAAAATAAAACAATCAGATGATATCAATAAAATTAACCTATTTTGCTAACAGTCAACTAACATAAGGGTGAATGAAATTCAAAAGTAAACTTGAAGGGAGGTTAGTGTCATTTTTGAAACTTAAGGTGATGTTTACCCTATTATAATAAATTGCTAGTCGCCTAACCTGATGGAACCTTAGAAGATATGATAAAGCAGTTCACATATGCATGCTGTATATATATAAAAAGGCGATGAAATCTGAAAGACCATTATTAGTAAGATTGAGTAGATTCATTCACCTCAGTGCATAACATACCATACCAACCAATCGAGCAGAAATCCCAATAGGTTAAAATTCATAAGATGAGGGGTTCATCTCCCAATCTGATTAATTTTATGATTCAATGTCTTCTTACAGTATAGTCAAGCAAACCAACATCGTAAACTTCAACCATTTCAAAAAAAATATCAACGCCATGCTTTCACCAGTGTACACTGAAATATTAAAGCTATTTTTTTTATCAGCTCAATTTCATTGCTGCAAAGGATGTTGCCACCTCCATTGCATCCTCTACATGTGCTATATCGGAGCCCTGAAATCACATACAAAAGAATTACATGCGTACCACCAACGTTGCAAAGATCACAGGCAAACTCAAATATACAGTGGATGAAGTAACTATCATATGTGAAACCAAATCATAGCTTCCATTCTTAATGTTGTGCGAGTGAGAGAGAGAGAGAGAGAGATCATTTACCATTCAAGCATGAAAAAACAGATCATAATAAACTTAAGTCCTTTTTAATCTTCAATATTTTTTCCCTCTAATAATTTTATATAGTTCAACTGATTAACACAATGCTTCATGTTGTTGATGACATAGTTGGGCTTGCCTTAAAATTAAATACAAAACATTTTTAGAAAGGAAATTTGCAATATTCATTTATTGTGGGGTTTCCCAAATGTTGCAAGCATATTGCTCCGAAAATGGAAACCTCAGAGACAATGTAGTGCTCAAATTTAAGATTTTAAAGCATGATAAATTTAGTTATATACTAATATACCATAAGAGTTGGATTGGTAACCAGTAGAAAATTGCTAACCTGACCTTGAGCAAGACCACCTTCTCCTCCTCCACCCTTCCCATTTAGTGGCTTTAAAGCTGCCACCAACCACTCCAACACCTTTAATTGCTTACATTTATCTCCTTTGTCAGGTACCCCAGCACACACCAAAGCCTTGTTTGCAGTTTCATCTGTGCTGAAAACCATGACCGCTATCCCTTTTCATTCACGGATTAGTCATGCAAACTTCATACAGACATAAGAGCATTGTGACAAAATAAAATAAATAAATAAAAGCATTAGGATATATTAGCTGGAAGGCTAGAAACAGCAAACAACCTTCTCGTCCATGACTTTGACGACCGCTTCATGCATTGCTGTAGTGTCCAAACCAACATTGACACGTGATATACAGAAAGCCTTTCCATCAGATGCAGCAACTTCTGCAGTCTCAATTGCAACCTTGACAGCTTTCTGTATATTCTATTCAGCAATCTTCTTTTTTGCTTTTATCACTTGATTCTAGTAAAATATAGCAATTTAGAATCAACTTCAAGCCAGAGATATATAAGCAGCAGGTTTGGTTATCAATGGAACTGAAATAGGGTAATTTCTTGCTCAGCATAGATGAAAACCTGAAGCACAGATACTTTGGCCTTTAGATAAGCTTTCTTGGCTGCTGGAATAGTTGCTGATTCCACGCGGCCATTTAAAGAAGTTACTTTTTGGGAAGAGGAAAGGAAAATCAGCAAACTGATATATCAGATAAAGCAGAATCATCTTCTTAATCAAAGCACCCCCAAAAAAAACATAACAGAAGACTCGGGTGATGCATATTTCAGGGAAGTTGAAGTATCTGAAACATTCTTAAAATGCTTGTGCTTGCTAGACAATACAATTCTCAAAATACTTGTGCTAGCCAATACATTGGAAGTATCTAACCAATGTGCTAGCAGCAAAAAGATTATAAAGATTCTGGTATTTATGAAAATTACATAATCCTGGCAAGGAGTGAATTCCCTTCATTTCGGGAGACATTCCCAAAAGTTAATTTAGCAAAGACCTCATTCAGCTACATTACATGAAATAATAAAAGAACAAACCACAATAACATCGCATAATAGCATATGTTTCATTCGTGAGCAATAATATCCTCTAGTTCAAATATAAAGTTGCCGATGACGAGTACGGGATAATTATAGACAAGAAACTGCACTAAAAAAATCATTTTTATTCGGATGACCTTATTCTTTCACAGAATGTGCCAGAAATTCTGTCAATTCAATCTTTAGGTTCTTTTGAAAAATGGCAGGAGATCATAAACAGAGTACACAAAAACACACATACGAGGCTGATAGAACTGCACATTTTGTTTAATTGACAGAAGGATAAAGTACATTGACCTCCCTTAAGTTTGGAGAAAATGCAAGCTTCATAGTTTTGGCATAATTACATCGACCTCCTTTTTATTAAGTTTGAATGGAATGTAACTAGTGCAAATGGTGTGAAAACAAAAGAATAACTAAGAAAAAATAGACTGTTCAGTATAAAACAGATGACATCATCATTTTTCCATCCATATAATATAACTAACAAATTATTGATAAAAGAGGGCCCAAGTGTTATGTGAATTAAAATCTTGAGGGAACCCAACCAAAACTGTGGAGCTTCTTGTATTTTCTCCAACCCTCGGGGGAGGCAAGTGTAATTTACCCTTAACAAAATTACTTAAAACTGAAAAATCAGTTTACTGTAATTCTCTTTCAAACTTTTCACTAGTAATCAGAAAATTTTCACTGAACAAACCCCTCCAATGCAGGAGCTCCTAATAAGAAAGTGCTCAGTTGCCCAGCAACGAGAGATGGGCCAGGGACAAAGGAGCACCCAGGTGCAGATTCGGTCATGAACCTAACTAACTGTGGCCGTTAAATGCAACAGGGCAACCGTTTTGGGACAATCATTTTTTATAAGTAGTGCCAATAATCACAATAGAAGCTAAACAGAACATGATGTTGCACGCCGAATAGCAGCAAAACTGAAGCCATACATGCTGTTCTTACATAGCAAATTTTTCAAACCAATGATGGGAAATGTATTTAAGGCATGCAAGCAGGATATGGCTCAGGATCATAACACCAATTGCTTAGAAACGTCCTTACAAGTAATCAACAGAAGAATGCTGATATGGTTGAGTAGAAAGGTAGGGTCCATAGGGGGCATGTTGATGCAATGCCTACATCAAGGAATGTATAAAGACTGGTCCCTAAGAAGTAGAAAGAATGAAATAAACAGAAAAACTATATTAGACCTGGCAAAAAGGAGATTAATGCAAGCAAAAAAGGGTAGAAAAGCTGGTAGAGGAAGGCAGGGTCACACATGAATAATGAATTAAGCAACACCCTTGCTTCAGGAAAAAGAAAATGTAACTCAAACTATCACACAAAAAGCCACGGTCAAACATGAATAATGAATTTGAAAAAGTGGTTCAGTTTATCATATATTAATTCACAGAAAGAGACATTGTATCTGAATCTGAATCTGGTAAAAATAATAAAAAGAAGTGACAACCTGTTCCAGCAAGCTTCGTTCTGTTTTTGATGCCTAGTTCCAAGGCCTTAGAAGCAGAGTCTGTTGTAACAGCAGTTACTCTACGAATTCCCTTGGCAATTCCCTCCTCAGACAACACAGCAAACACCTTAGCCTCCTGTGTATTTGATAAATGAGTCCCTAAAAAAATCAACACACTAAACCTCAATATTTAATAGGACTCCCAGAAGTGGCACCAGGAATTACAAGGAGATGCTACCTCCACAAAACTCTGTGGAAATTGATAACCACTCGTCATTTTCTGGATCAGCAAGGAGGTCCTCCACTTTTCGGCCAATTGACACAACCCTACCGGGATCAGGATAGACCTATATCAAAAACAGAAATAAGAAATTGAAGGCAGCCAGTAAACCAAATACATTCCACAGATTGATCATATGCCTGAACAAACTCCAATGATAGAAGAATGAAATAGCTTACTTCTCCAAATACAGCTCGTAAACCATTTATATGCTTCGCATCGGTCAGAGTGGCCTCCTTTGAAAATACATCCAGCTCAGCTTTGATTTGCTCATTCACAATGGACTCAATTTTTCTCAACTCATCAGGTTTCACAGGCTTGCCTGTTCAAATTTCAGTAGCATTCAAAAATGATTTTATATGCAAAATTAATTGAAACAAGCATAAACCTTACCATGAGAGAAATCAAATTGTAATTTCTCAGGAAGAACAATGGATCCCTTCTGGTCAACATGATTTCCAAGCACTTCCTGCAGTCATGTTACAGAACATTAAGATAACAAAAGCGAACCAGATAAGAAAGTATCAACATTAGAAGCTCAGAAGAGTATCATTTTGGAAATTACCCTGAGTGCAAAATTCAACATGTGTGTACAGGTATGGTTAGGAGCAATGAGCTTACGTCTATCATAGTCAACCTGCTCAAGTCATAAATTACTTCTTATAGTTACGAAGAAATACAAAGCAGATGTAGCTTGCACTCATGTACACATACAAGGACAGATGATAAAAGGGAAGTTACCTTACAAATCACTTTATCACCTACAGAGAACTTGCTTGTTTCCCCAGTAAACGAACCGATATGAACAACAAAGCCTCCATAAATTTGTACATTACAAACTTGAAATGATCCGAAGGGGCCTTCAAGTGATCCAGTATCAAATATCTATGACCCCAAAGAAGAATGCAAGATGTCAAATTTCTATTCTTAACAGGAAAAATATGTAAATCATATATGACAACAGTCTATCGAATATGCAAACTAAAAAAAAAAGAGTAGAACCAGAAAAAAAGGAAAACTGCACGCACGCAAGCTTAAATACTATGTAAACTAAAATACATTATACGGTTCAAGAATTGTGGATTTCTTCCATACTATCGCGTATCTATGAGATCTCCAATATCCAAAACTAAGAGAAACAAATTAATACAAATGTGTGGTTTCATGAGATCAACTATGCATAAAAAATTTATACAATTGAAGAACATAGTGTGATCTATTACATGCAACGTCACGTTTAACATTGCATCTGTGTTACTTGTGTTTAGCTTGTTATAGCTCTGGCTTAAAGAGCTAGAGGTGGAAGAGGGTTATTGGTAGAGTTTTTTTGGGACTGATTTTTAGTGATGGTGCTGCCAAGTTGGATCCATTTTGTTGGAAGGAATGATACTAATTAAGTTTCAAAAGTAAAAATCATAGAGATGAGATGCAAGTTAGTAAACAAAGTAATGCCTTGGAATGTGTGTTCCACTACCTAGCCTGCTGCAATAGATCCTCCCTGTGCGCAATGGGATATTGATAACTGTACTATTTTGGGATGGATGTTCAACTCCATGAAAAACTGTATTTATCACATGTTTCTCTATTGCGACATTGTTCCCAGTCTATGGCATGCTTTGTCACAGATGTATGCTCATGCACATAACGATGCTCACATTTTTGAGCTCTATCAGAATATTGCTTGTGCTTTCCAGTCTGCCTTGGGTCTTTCTGTGTTAGAATTCTTTGGATACCTTCAGGCCCGTTGGGAAGAATTGGCTCAATATGAGCCCTTGACTGAGTTACCAGCAGATGTTGCCTCTCTTGTGTCCAAAGACCTTGCTCACCAGCACACTTACCAGTTTCTGTTGGGTTTAAACCCTAAGTTTGAATCCCTTCGAATTCAGATTTTAAGCACATCACCCATGCCCTCTCTCTATGAGGCCTTTGCCACCATTGATAGTGATGAGCGTTGTAGGCGTCTGGTTCAGCCGAATCCTTCTCCTCTGTCTCCAGTTTCATCTGATCAGATAGCTCTTGCTGCAAAGTCAAGTTCTCAGGGTTCTACTAGTCCAGTTACTTGTCATCATTGTGGAGCTTCTGGTCATGTTAAGGCTCATGGCTTCAAACTTCATCCTGAGTTGAAGCCACGTTCTTCTCGCTATCGTGGTGCTGGCACCCTTTGGACTGCGGCTCTAGTTGATTCCACTACTCCTGCTCTTGGGTCTTCTCATCTCCCTAATTTATAGGAGTTACAGACTCAAATTGGTCAGCTTCAGTCTCAGCTTGGATCTTTTATTGCCAGTTCTCATGGCTTATCATCTTCCTGTGCTACCACCCTTGCAACAGGTACTTCTACTGCTTTCCATGTTCGGTCTGCTAGTCCCTCATGGGTTTTGGATTCTGGGGTTAATGATCATATGACGGGTGAGTTTTCCTTTCTTTCTTCGCCAAGCCCCACTACTATTGTCCAATCTGTGTGTCTTGCTGATGGTTCTTTATTCTTGGTTTGTCATAAAGGTGTAGTGTCTTTATCCCCTACGATTACTTTATCATCTGTTTTACATGTTTCAAATTTTGCATATAATCTCTTATCCATTAGTCGTCTTGCCAAACAATTTAATTGTGTTGTCATTTTCTTACCCTCTTCTTGCCTTTTACAGGACTTGAGTTCAAAGATGATTTTTGACAAGGGCTATGAGCATGATGGGTTGTACTACTTTGGGAATCCACTAGACGCCTTCCTTTTCTTCTTTAGCTAGTTTTCAGGCCTCTAGTTTGCCTGTTTCCATGTCTTGTGTTTTTAATATCAAATTTTAGAATTATGGTACGCTCGTATGAGTTATGTTAATTTTTAGTATTTATGTCAACTGTTTCCTTTATTTAATAAAGCTTGCAAAGATTTTAAGTTTCATTGTGTGGTTTGTGAGTTTTCTAAGCATACCCGTACTAGTTATATCCCTCATATGACTCATGCTCCTAGTGCTTTTGATCTTACACATTTTGATATTTGGGGCCCTTCCCCAGTCATCGCTTTTTGTGGTCATAGATATTATGTGACTTTTATTGATGATCACACTAGGTGCATTTGGGTTTATTTACTTCGTCGTAAGTCTGACGTTTTTCCCATTTTTGTCCAGTTTTTACAAATGATTAAAACTTAGTTTCATACAGTTGTTAGGACTATCCGTTTTGATAACGGTAGGGAATATATTTCTAATGCATTTTGTTCTCATCTTAATGAAACCGGTATTCTTCAACAACTTACTTGTTCTTGGACTCCTGAACAAAATAGTGTTGCTAAACGCAAAAATTGTCATATTATGTCTATTGTCCGGTGTCTCCTTTGGTGTATGGGTGTTCCCAAGTCTTATTGGCATATGTTTGCCCTTACTGTTGTTTACCTCATTAATAAGACTCCTAGTCGTGTGTTGCATGGTCTTACTCCGTTTCATATCCTTATGCCCACTACCACTCTGTTTCCACTCTTACCCCTCGGATCTTTGGGTGTACCTGTTTTGTTCAAAATCGGAGTCCCACTCACACAAAGTTAGATGACAAATCTATTCGTTGTGTCTTCTTAGGGTACTCTTCCATGTCCAAAGGGTATAGGTGTTATGACCCTATGTCTCGTCACTTTCACCACACTTTGGATGTTACTTTTTGTGAGGATCTTCCTTTTTTTGGTACTAACCCTCCTTTGCAAGTTTGTCCTCCCGTTACTTCCATTGTTCATCCAATGACCATTTTGGACGAGGTTGAGACTGAGGTTGTCCCCCTCACTCCTTCTCAACCTTCGCCCCTTCCCCCATTGCAAGTCGCCCACGCACTCAACCCTCTCTATCGCCTCTCCGATCTCTAGGTCAGGTAACTCTTCTCTTTTAGCTCCTCCTCCACCTCCTCATCGTAACCCACCTCGGGATCGACATCCTCCAAATCGTTTAAGTTATTTGAGTAGTACCAATCATCCTATTTCCCAGTATATTTCCTATGATAGGGTTTCCATCTCTTACAAAGCCCGCCTAATGGCCAAAGGTTTCATACAAATTCTTGGCAAGGATTTTGGTGCCACTTTTGCCCCTGTCGCCAAGCTTACTTCTGTGCGTCTCCTTATCTCCCTTGTAGTATCCCATTCTTGGCCTCTTCATCAGCTTAATGTCAAGAATGCATTTCTCCATGGGGATCTTCTTGAGATGATTTACATGGCTTCTTTACCCGGTTTTCAAGCTGAGGGGGAATATTTGGGGAAAGTGTGCTGGTTACGCAAATTCTTGTATGGTCTGAAATAGTCTCCACGTGTATGGTTTGGTCACTTCAGTTTTGTTATTATATCTATGGACTTTGTTCAGTGCTACTCAGATCACACTTGTTTCATTTGCTAGAATTCTGCAGGACAGTGTATAGTGTTGTTAGTGTATGTGGATGATATTATTCTCACATGTGATGACTCTGTCAGCATTAGTCAAGTAAAGAAGGACTTGGGCCAAACTTTTGATATTCCCTCCGTCCCAAAATATCAGTCCCTTATTCCATTTTTCATTGTCCTAAAATATTAATCCCTTTTCAAAAATCAAGGGATAAAATAATATGAATTTACTATTTTGGCCTTCTTTTAAATTCATTAATAACACAAAAAGTACAATTATGACAATTGATATTCCCCAAAAAATATACTATCAAAGGGTAATTTTGAAAAATTAATATTTTTAAAATGTAATAATTGTACTATCAAAAAAAGTTTGATTCCCTAAAAGAGACGAATATTTTGGAACGGAGGGAGTATTAAGGATCTGGGATGCTTCAAATATTTTCTAGGAATTGAAGTGGCTCACTCAATGGAGGGAATCTCCTTGTCTCGCAGAAAGTACACCCTTGACTTGCTTAAGGATACTGGTATGTTAGGGTGTAAACATGCTTCTACTCCTATAGATCCTAATGTCAAGCTCACATCAGAGTCTGATGAATTGCTGGATGACCCAAGCATGTATCAACGGCTTATTAGACGCCTCATTTATTTGACCAACACTAGACCTGCTTTGACATTTGCAGTTAGTGTTCTGAATCAGTTCATGCATGCACCTTGTAAAGAGCACCTTGACGCGATTCATCATATTTTGAGATATTTGAAGACTTTTCCTGGCTTGAGATTGTTCTTTACAGCTAGTCTCCAATCTGGGCTCTCCTGTTTCACCGATGCTGACTATGCAGGTTCTAGGACTGATCGGCGTTCCACTTTTGGCTTCTGTACTTTCTATGGTGATTATCTTATCTCATGGAAAAGTAAGAAAGATACAGTTATTTCTAGGTCTTCTGCAAAGGTTGAGTATTGGGCTATGACATATGGAACATGTGAGATTCTTTGGCTTCGCTCTATTCTGGCATAATTGGATTTTGAGGAGACTGTTCCTTCCTCTTTATTTTGTGATAACAAATCTGCCATTATGTTATCTTCTGATTCTGTGCTTCATGAGCATACCAAGCACATCGAGGTTGACATACATTTCATTCGAGAAAAGGTTCGGACTGGCATTGTGCATCCATTCTTTGTCTCTTCTTTTCAGCAGTTGGCAGATATGTTCACAAAATCTATGGGACCAACTTTGCTCCAGTCTTCCATTGACAAGCTGCGTTTGTTGAATATCTTCATGCCAGCTTGAGGGGGAGTGTTGAATATAGAAACTAGAATATTATGTTTAGAGTAGGAATTAGAATATTGTTTATGTTAATTGTAGGAATCCCTTTTCTTGTCTATATTGTTTCCTAAAGTTGTATCATGAATATGTTATATATATACATGGCCTCTACCTCATTCAAAGGTAAGCCAAATAATTATCTCCATCCTTTTGCGACTAGAGGGGAGAGTAGGCTGACTCCACCATCCACCATAAAGGGAGTATGGAAGCTAAAGTTGGCTCAACGATGTAAACTAGTTCTACCCTCCATGGAGTGGAGTGTATGGAAGCAAAAGTTGGCTTGATGTTGAAGGGGAGCATAAGTTTGGCCTGACCTGACTATGGAGGGGAGTGTAAGTTGGCTCCACCCTCCACAGAGGGGAGTGTAGATTGGCTCTACTTTGTAGGGGATGTAAGTTGGATTGACCCTAGAGGGGAGCACAAGTTGGCTTCACCCTCCACCACAAGGGGAGCATATGGAAGCAAAAGTTGGTTTGACCATGGAGGGGTGCGTAGATTGACCCAACCTCGGAGGAGTACGTATGCTGGCTTCAGTTTCACTGTCAAGAAGATCAGATAAAGTAAATCTGGATCGTTCCTCTATCTTTGCATCTCTTTATGTGATCATTGCCTTTTCATATGTAACACTTCCTTTGAAATCATGTTGTTATTGACCCATTTTTAACTATTGTAATTTGTGCATCAAAAATCCATTTTAAAATGTGTGCGTCTTTTAGTTTCCAAATGACTGATGTTTCTGATAATTATTCATTATTGTTACTGTGTGAGTGATTTTCCGACCACACTGCCAAACAGGTACCCAGCTGGAGAGCACCGGCAGAATAGATTAAGCCCGAACGACCTGCAACAGAAAAAAGAGTCTCCAGCGGTGGCTCATCCACCCGGGGGTACTCCGACGATCAAGTCAGTACTCCATATCTCTCAAAGATAACCAATAGTGCTTAACTCACTAGACAGAATATCAAAAGCATACCTTAGACCCATGGGGGTGCCTCCCTTTTATAGCCAACATAATCCTAGTCACAAATAGAAGCCTAGCTCTAATGGACTTAGGATTACTGCTAATCTTGGACTCCCAGTAGGATTGGGATAAACTCTCTAAGAGTCTTATCTTTACCCAAACTAAAGTCCTCTCTCATTCTAGGACTCTTGTCCCTTATCCACTTATCCCGGATTCTGGTATTTTCACAGATAACCTCGGCCTAGCCGAGATCATCTCGGCATCATGACCATGACACGTGGCACCTCGGCTGGCACTCCGGTGACACCTCGGCCACGTGTCGTCACTCAGAAAATATGTCCCCACAGTTACATATCCTTCGAAATTTTTGGACTAGCATGTGAAAGCTCTGTGTCTTTGTTGTACACCAGTGGTGTTTAGGTCTTCGCTTCATTTCATTTGGAATTGTGGTAAATGCTTTTAAGTTTAGGGTTTGTTTTCTCTCTCCATATTTTAGATCAGAAGATCACTGCTAAATGAAGATGAATATGGCTTTCAGAGGGCCAAGCGACCAATATACTATGATGAAGGTTTAGAGGTAATGACAGTGTTATTGGTTTTGCACTGAACTTGTAATTGAATTATGGATTACTTTGTTATAATAATTCTTTATTTTTTCTTTTGTCTTGTTCCTGAAATGCAGAAGACCAGGCAGACCTCAAATTCAAAAATTAGTCAACTCAATTCTGCCATTGACAATGTGTCTTCACGGTTGAGAGGTGGCAATAATATGCCTCCCGTACCAACTGAAAGTGACCCAGAAGAAGCTACCCTGTAAGACCTGCTGTTTTCTGTTGCATAATAAACCAAATACTTGAGGTTTAATTCAACTAGTTGGATCTGTACTTGGGCAATGCAAAATTTGTTGAAATTCACTTGGCAAAATTTATATGAGATTGATATCAATGTGTTTGCTTTCAAGTTTGGCTAATTTATTTGCGAATGTTCAGATTTTGTAAATTTAGTATTTACGTTTGCACATATGAAGCTGCCAAAGCATTGTATTTTTGGTGTAATACAAAATGGGAGATTGGTTACCCTTTTCCTTCTAGATTGTAGTTTGAGCAATTTTGAGCAATGTCTCTATTGATATCTTATTGTTGCTTGAACAGCACATTGGTTTTTGAGAGCTTGAACAGCACATTTTGTCTCAGTTCACACTACTATTTATTTGAATGTTCAGTAATGCTAGGTATCATGAAAAGTCTTTCATGAAAATGATCATAAAAGATTTGTGACCTTTGGATTACACTTAGAATAAAGCATCACACACTAATCAAGGTAATCTAAGGGTCACAAATCTTTCATGATCCCTAACATTTCTCTTGAATGTTTTGTCTCCGTTCACACTATCATTTGTTTGAAAGTTATTCAAACAGTAAAATAGTATGATCTAGTATGCGAATAGAGTCTCTCTTGTATCCTTCATGTTTAATAAAGCCATGGGTACTTGGACATGAATGCATTACCAATATAAAACCATGTTTTTGCAGTTATTTTCATGTTTTTTTATTAATGTGATTTTTAAATGTTCTCTATTTTATGTTTGGTAATGTTGTATTCCATGTTCAATTTTTTATGGTGTGTAATTTTTCCTAGAAAAAAAACCCCCCATTTTTTTTTATATTTTATATTTTATATGTTTTTGAAAAATAAACCTCCAAATTATAATTATTGTACAAATGCTTAATTTTACTTTCATTCCCTAAACAATTGAAATTTTTTAAATTCCATTCCTAAACTATGAATTTTAATTATTTAGTTTGTTAAGGTTTTAATTTCAGTTCATATGGAAATTGTCTGTCCAAATCACGAATGAGAAAACCTTAGTGAGCAAAGAAGTAATTTTACAAATTGGACAATCTAGATCATATAATCTGACTGCCACACTCATCTTCTTCTTTACTCTTCATTTCAAAATAGTGATAATTATTTGATTGTATGATTTAAATTATTTCAATTTTGAAAGTAACTTTTTTGGCCCATTAAATTAGGTTTTAATATTTATTGATTTATTACAACTTCTTTAATTAGACCACATTAATTAAAAATTATTTTTTTTAAACTTAAATAAGTGAAAATAATAATTAAAAAAAATAGTGATTGTTTAAAGAATAAAATTAAAATTTATCCAACAAAATGAAAAAGGTGCACTACAGAAACATTGAAAACGAGTATGGATTTGTTAAAGGTAAAGTTAACATATTGTAGGGAGGGATTAATCTATATTTATGTCAATAATCTAAATCGTTCATATATGACAAATTGAGAAGAACATGCATGCAGATTAAATTTCTAAGACAATAAAAATGATATAGGAAAATGCATGAGACCCCCAGTGGGGGTGCTGGGGGTCCCTTTTGATTGGTCCAAAATTTTATTTATTTATTTATTTTTCCTTCCATTGGCAGCCCCCCATGTGGAAGTGGGGGTGCTGGGGGTCCCCAGCATTGCCGAATGATATAATAACATAACAATTGTTGTTACGTCAATTTAATTTTTTTGTATAAATAGTTTTATTAGTATGTTGTACAAAATAAACGATTTAATTTATCAAAATTAGTCAAAATTAGTTTGATAATGAGTCAATTTTACTGTAAAATTGAGATTTTTAATTTTAACAAATCCAGACTGACGAATAAAAAAGTATGGTTTGGTGTGAACAAATAGAGAGTATGTTGTCACGTACCAACTCATTAGTAATGCGAGTTTTATACTAAGCACCTTGCAAGTGCATTAGTTTGTGAGCACCCAAACAGGTAGGGTAGATCCCTATCGCGCATCACTTGGGTTGGTCTTTGGGCATAATGCAAGGGGTACGCAGTACCACTCATGGAGCCGATTTTTCGAGAGGATAACAAGCACTCTGTCCGTGATAATTGGTATCAGAGCCAACCTAGGGGCACTGCAATAGGGACAGTACGTAGGACTTACACTAAGCACCTTCATTGTGGGGTCCGCACCAAGGGTAGTGTTCGCATGGGGCGAGTTTCCCATGGGTAGGGGAATGGACAAGCCTAGAGGCAGGCAGGGTAATGTCCCCTGACAAGGGAGTCAGGGATTGACAGCGGTAGCATGTCACGTACTGACTCATTATTAATGTGAGTTCTACACTAAGCACCTTGCAAGTGCATTATTTTGTGAGCGGCAAGGCAGACAGGGTAGATCCCTATCGCATC
Source organism: Camellia granthamiana (assembly GCA_036172215.1). Classification (NCBI taxonomy): domain Eukaryota; kingdom Viridiplantae; phylum Streptophyta; class Magnoliopsida; order Ericales; family Theaceae; genus Camellia; species Camellia granthamiana. Next base: position 93,892,856 of record CM069913.1, read on the forward strand.
ACTTGGGTTGGTCCTTGGGCATAATCAGTGATAAAACTAAGAAATTAAATTAGATGGGGCACTTATCAATTATAACATTAAAAAATTTTACAAAAATATTTCACTTAAATTTTTACGATTGACTTCAAAAAAGATAAAAAAATAAAAAGAAAAATAATATTATTTGTAACTAGTGTATCATGGACAATATAAAAAAATCATGGATATAAGTTTTAAAATAAATTATATAATGATAAAGTAATTTTTTATACAAAATTTGAGTAAAAATTCAATATAATAGTCATACCACACATCATTGACATACGATATCACTAACCAATAGTAAAGAAACATATGAAGGATGAAACTCACATGTTAAATGTAACTAACAATCTAATAAATCTCATATTTTCATTGAGATTAATTATGTTTATATGTCAATAATGATAGACATCACCATTATATTAAAATTTTCATAGATAATAATATGATTTATCATAATCTCTTTATTTTCAATCAAAACAACCATTATTATTCTTATAATTTAAAAATGTGATTGACATTTCACTCTAAATAATATTTTTATTTAAAATATTTTCTTTATGTTTGCCAAAAAAACAAAAAACAAAAAATCAAAACCCAAGGGGGAAAGTGACCCCTTAGACTCTCTATACCTCCACCACTGGCCATAATGCATAGGGGTACACAGTACCATTCGTGGAACCGACTTGGATAGATCCCTATCGCATCAATTGATCTTTAGACATAATACACTTGGATAGATCCCTATCGCATCAGTTGATCTTTAGACATAATACATGAATACACAGTACCATTCGTAAAATCAATTTCTCGAGAGGATGACAAGTGCACAGTTAAGCTACAAGGTTAATCTGTTAAGCTACAAGGTTAATCTATTAACCTGTTGTGTGTATCAATTTCCGACCACACTGCCAATCAAGCACTCAGTTGGAAAACACTGGCAGAATAGATTAAGCCTGAACAACCTGTCACAGAAAGAAGAGATTCCGGCGGTAGCTCGTCCACCCGGGAGTACTCCGACGATCAAGTCAGTTATCTCTCAAAGATAACAAAAGTGCTTAACTCACTATTCAGAGCATAAAAAGCATACCTTAGACCCATGGGGGTGCCTCCCTTTTATAGCCAACACAATCCTAGTCCCAATAGAAGCCTAGCTCTTATGGACTTAGGATTATTGCTAATATTGGACTCCTAGTAGGATTATGATAAACTCTCTAAGAGTCTTATCTTTACCCAAACTGAAATCCTTCCTCATTCTAGGACTCTTGTCCCTTATCCGTTTATCCCGGATTCCGGTTTCTTCGCAGATAACCTCGGCCTAGCCGAGATCATCTCGGCTCCATGACCAAGACACGTGGCACCTTGGCTGGCACTTCGGTGACACCTCAGCCACGTGTTGTCATTCAAAAATTATGTCCCCACAACTGCCCCCTAGGTTCTATTACCTCGGCATCCTGAAGTGATATCATTTCTTCCATTTAGCACGTCGGCTAAGCTTGCTTCATCATCTATTGCCGAAGTCATAACTCGTCGGCTCAATATAACCAAGACCTATAGTCTGCTTTCATCAATGCTTTAGAACCAACGACCAAGTTCGTTCAAGTTTCTCAGCCGAAACCGTCCTCCTAGCCGAGGTATTTGCTTCATTGAATCAAGAACTCCAAGAGTTCCAACACGCGTATGAGCTGGCACGCATAGTATTTCAACCGTTTTTACCACGCGTCTTTCCCCTACTGGACCGTACCTGATACGCGCCATCAAGTCGCATCACTTTTGCGTGCGCCATCTGACAAGCATGTCGTCTAAGGCACCATAATTGCCATTTTGCCGCCATCTTATGCTTTTGATCAAAATCAACTCTCTCTCCGTCTTTTCACTTCTGCATCTTTGTTTCTTGTTCAAACTTTCTCTCTCAAATCCTCCATTGTTGCTTTTGCGAAGCTTTCTGCAACTAGTTTCACTCTCTCCCTCCGATGAGGCTTTCGTTGCACTTCTTTGCTTACTACCACCGTCTGACACCGGCGTACTTCACACCGGCCTTTTTGTAATCTAAACAATCATTCTTCAATGTTAGGCAGAAGTGCCTTCTTTCCTTTTCTGAATGCTTTCTTTAATCTCTTCTTTCAACGTGGTTGTATGTGTCTTCTTTTTAATCTTGTATGATTCTATACTTAAAATAATTTGCATGTCTTCAAAATACACCTTAACTGTGCAATCTCCTCGGGGTGTAACACCTCGGTTGTACCCACTAATCGGTTTATCTCAGCCTCGGCTTAACACTTGAAAATATTTTTTATAATATTTTCACAAGTGTTATTTACAACTCGATACTTCACTCTTAGCAAAACTTCTGTCTTCAAATTTCTTCCAAGTCTTGGCAACATGGTAATCTCGGCAAGTATGTAGATATTTTTTTCAACATAACCTTGGTTTAACTTGTAAATTTTTCTTAAAATTTCAACAAGTGTTAAACCAATCTTCTTTTAACATAACCTCGGTTAACTTCAACTTGTAAACTTAAATTTCAACAAGTGTTAAACACATCATCGGTTTAACTTCAACTTGTAAATTTTTCTTAAAATTTCAACAAGCGTTAAACATGACTTCGGTTTAACTTCAACTTGTAAATTTCAATTTCAACAAGTGTTAAACACATCCTCGGTTTAACTTCAACTTGTAAACTTAAATTTCAACAAGTATTAAACATGACTTCGGTTTAACTTCAACTTGTAAATTTCAATTTCAATTTCAAGAAGTGTTAAACATGGCCTCGGTTTAACTTCAACTTGTAAACTTAAATTTCAACAAGTGTTAAACACATCCTCGGTTTAATTTCAACTTGTAAATTTCAATTTCAACAAGCGTTAAACATGACCTCGGTTTAACTTCAACTTGTAAACTTAAATTTCAACAAGTGTCTAAACCAATCTTAGATTGTGAAATTTCAACTCCCAAGCATCATTCTTCAGCCCTTTGCCCCCTAATGTGAACTTAAGTTTCACTTGGGTTCTCATTAGGCACGTGGCTTTGACCTCGTCGCCGATGTAGGATTCGAACAAAGACTGGCTGAGGTTATTAACCTTGGTCTCTCTACTAAGGCATTTAGCTCCAATCTGTGTCTGATTTTGCCGATATGACAAGTCCAGGTTAACCCAACTTAGTTCAACTTTATTATATGCAAGTAAAGTTTCTACTCTGTCATATAATAAGTCTAAGTTTATTCGTCATGTTTCAATCAGAAACATCGTCATAGGACTGGTCGGTCCTATCGCACAGATTTCAAAAATCAAACTAGCATTTTATTATTGCTTCAGCCGTTATGCCCCATTGCCGGTAACCTTTCTCAGGCTGAGGTCCCTAACTTTGAACTCTCTTGGGCTGACCTTTTTGTTGTAAGCCCTAGCAAGTTGTTGCTGGTATGCCCCCAGCCGAATTGCTGTTCTATCGCACGTTGCAAGTGGATTTCAAAGCTTTTTCATGCTTTTTTACATAGGCTTCAGCTTCCTTTTGCATGTAAGGCCAAAAGAATCCCTACGATATTGCTCTATGGGCAAGGGATCTGCCCCCTGCATGGCTTCCACATACTCCTTTGTGGATCTTATATACAAATTCTTTAACTTAAGCCAAGCTCTTCTCTTCTCGGACTTAATCATCTAGGCCGAGATCTTGTCTTCTGGGATCCAAGATTTGGAATCCGAGATCTGTTCACTTGGGCTGAGCTCTTGTCTTCTCGTATCCAGTGTTATCTCGGCTTCGCTTCGGCGAACCATTTCTCTTCTCTTGTTTGGATGCCTTTGTCCCCGGCATGTCCTCTTCGGCTCTGGCATACTTTTCTATTCTGGCCATCAGCTCCTCCATACTTTTCAGCAATGTCTTTGCCAGTGATTTTCGAAGCAGGCAATCATCCTTCAAGCTGTTTTTAAACGACACGACCGCCACCTCCTGGTTGCATCCTGGTATTCGGTTGAATACCTCATAATACCTTTTGACATAGGCCCTAAGGCTTTCATCCTCACCCATCTTCAGGGCCATTAGGGCGTCCACCCTCAATGGCTGTAGCTTGTTTGTCACGAACCTGGCCACAAACATTTCGGCCAGGCCTTCCCAGGTTTTCACAGTTCTTTTCGCCAACTTGCGAAACTAGTCCGATGCAATTTATCCGAAGGATGAGGGGAACACCTTGCAGAGCAACGGCTTGTTCCTGGTGTACAACGCTATCGAGTTTAGGTACAAGCCGACGTGAAAGTTGGGGTCCGACTTACCGTCGTAGATCTGGAATCTCGACATGCTAAACCTCTTCGGGGCTTCGAATTTGTCCAATTCTACCGAGAACGGCGTTCTCGGCTTGACCGGGGAGGTTACCTCGGCATCTTGTTGCTTCCTCTGTAGGTGATCCCCCAGATCCTCTTTGGTCCGTCCAGCAGCTCGGCTATCTCCTGACTTCAGCCTTTTCGGTGCACTACTCCCAGTTTCATTATGGGTCCTTTTAGACTTCCCTCCATTGGTTGCGTCGAAACACAACTCCTGCCCTTGAACATGCTGATGTTCTTTGGGGTCGGCTTCCTTGGTGTGATGCGTCCTCCTCGATTCTTCCCTTCTTGACTTTCCTCACCCGACCTCCCTTGAAGGCCGGTGATAGTGTTTTTCTGTCCCTCTTTTCGGACATCCTCTTTTGTCGCTGGAATCAGCATATCTTGTAGTGGGAACGGTGGCTACATGACGTTATTCTACATCGTGAAATTGACCACTGTTTGTAAGTCTGCTAATTTGTTCACCATGGCCTTTATCTCATCGTCTCTCCGTAGGCATCTTTCTTTCCATATCTGGAGGTCGTCCTCGTTGTAATACCTGCTCTGGTCCGTTTTCTTTGGTACGTCGCTCTCCTGGCTGACGTCATTTCCTTCGTGATTCTTATCGTGAGTCTCTTTGTTGTAGTTGTCTTCTTCGACGTCAAGGTCAATATGTTTTCCACTCCCAGTAGGGGTGTCGTCCCCAACCTTTTCTTTCTGTCCGTCGTTGGCCATCTATTCTCTTTTCTTTCCCACAGACGGCGCCAAATTGTGTGTGTCAATTTCCGACCACACTGCCAATCAAGCACTCAGCTGGAGAACACTGGCAGAATAGATTAAGCGTGAACAACCTGTCACAGAAAGAAGAGATTCCGGCGGTGGCTCGTCCACCCGGGGGTACTCCGACGATCAAGTCAATTATCTCTCAAAGATAGCAAAAGTGCTTAACTCACTATTCAGAGCATAAAAAGCATACCTTAGACCCATGGGGGTGCCTACCTTTTATAGCCAACACAATCCTAATCCCAATAGAAGCCTAACTCTTATGGACTTAGGATTACTGCTAATCTTGGACTCCCAGTAGGATTAGGATAAACCCTCTAAGAGTCTTATCTTTATTCAAACTGAAATCCTTCCTCGGACTCTTGTCCCTTATTCGCTTATCCCGGATCTTTACCCAAATTGAAGTCCTTCTTCATTCTAGGACTCTTGTACCTTATCCGCTTATTCCGGATTCCGGTTTCTTCGCAGATAACCTCGGTCTAGCCGAGATCATCTCGGCTCCATGACCAGGACACGTGGCACCTCGTCTGGCACTTCGGTAACACCTTGGCCACGTGTTGTCATTCAAAAATTATGTCCCCCTGCACCAAACAAGTTACCAATTTGTATTCACAGTTATAAGTTATAATCTATAATCATTTTCTTACAACTCTACCAAACGGGCCAATGTTGTAAAACGGAACATCCATAGGAAAAAGAAAAAATGATTTTTTTTTTTAATATTTTTTTTAAGGGGGTTGACGAATCTGGAATCAAACGCAATTGTGGTGGATTGTGGTGTTTGTGCGTGGTACGGAGACAGACTACAGCCACAGAGAGGGGAGAGAGAGAGAGAACTCATTGTCATCTTGTTCTTCTTCCTCCTCGTTTTTTTTAATATTTGTTAGCAGCCTTGGAAAATTCCAAAACCAAAATACATACAGACGTGCTTTCCTCCATATACAACCAAACCCTTGTCACACCCATTTGAAGATTTTTATCCTACTGAATACTGATCTTCTGTCTGCTTCTCTCTCTCTCTCTCTCTCTCTCTCTCTATCTGCACGTTTTCCTCATCAATCAAATGAAGTATTGTGCAAACAATCCCTTTTTGTTATTCTACTCCACATTGTAGCATTGTATATATATATATGTAAATATGGGTAGATATATGGAAGGCAATGAGGAGACTAGTTCCTGCACGGTACTCTCTCTCTCTCTCATTCCCAATTCCCTCTGCTTTTATGGGTATTTGTTTGTTTCCTAATTTTTTCATGTACTCGTGGATTAAAAGCACATCTCTGATTGTAGGGTTTACGTTCGGTCTCCTTGTTAATCAATTTTGTGGGTATCAAATGTTCACTTTTGTTTCTCTATGATTTTGATTGATTGGTTGGTTTTTAGACTTAATCATGAATATATCCAAATGTGGTGGTTCTTTGTTTGGAAGTGAGTTACTGTTAATTTTTCCACATTGTGAGCATTACCTTGGTGCACCCTTCATGTTGTTTTTGCCCATTTCTTGTTGAAGTCTCTCTATAGGCTTCAGTTGGTTACCAAGAAACAAATGGAAAGAACAGAAATTAAAATCCCAAATCTTTTTGTTTTCTGAGTAACTCATAAATCCCCCATAATACAAACCATATGGCATGATTGAATTTTAAAAAAATAAAATAAAATAAAATTCATTTGAAGTAAAAATCCAGTGATTTTCCAATATGGGCTATATTGCCTGTGCTACCAGAAATTAATCCTGGTGCTGCTAAAATCTCCATTTCTTTCATTGAACAGTTTTGTCTTGTGTTCTTGAGCACCAGTCTATAGTGACAGCTGTTGATAATCGTTTGTAATTGTATCACCAACAAAATGTCATATCCTCCCCTTAGACCCTCAGGGCTCTTAAATGTCCAGTCCACCTCCTGCCACAATACATAACATTCTTACTGCTTGCTGCTTCTGTGATTGCCAGATACTGCCAAAACCATTTTGCTGCTGCCCGCCCCCCACCTCCAACTCTACCACTTGCCATGGCTCCCACAGTTTGCCTGTCACGCCCTCAAAATAATAACATTAAATCCATCAATTTAGACATGCATTGACATGAGAGACAAACATCATTCTATTCCACAGAGTAATTCTTTACAAGAAGCATTACATATTAACAACAGAAGCAAATGCCTTATGGGCTTACAGTTTTCCAAGCTAACACTTAGTTACAAAGAGGAGAGTACTAACTCAAATACACATTTAAGCCCTTGGCTTGAAATTTACATGTAGTACAACAAAAGGTAACAAAACTACAAACGTCTGCCTGCTTCTAGCCTCCCTGGCGATGTCCTTGGAGGTGGCATGCTACCAGTACCTGAAAATGATGTTTCCATATAGGGTGAGCCACAGCCCAGTAGAAATACACTAAACCAACTATGAACAATGACTAAAAGATTAGCAACTGATAGATGGTCAACACTGATACATTCATTTACATCTTACTACAATTCCATGACAATCAAGTCTATGCTACATTTCACTTTCCATTTCTTTTTCAACTTTGAGTTTGAAAAGAAGGCTCAGTACTCTGGCCAAAACATTTAATGAGATTTTAGTTCACCACTAGAACACTTTCGAAATTCAAGGTGGATACACATTTTGGTGCTGTATCAATAACACATAAACCACTTCCATACTTTACTTATAATACACATGTTGGTGCTGTATCAACTTAACATAGAAACATTTCTATACTTCACAATTGATAACGATATACATTTTAGTGCTATATCAAATCAAACCAAACACTTCCGTATTTCACAAAATGATGATGATATACATGTTAGTGCTATATCAAATCAAACAAACAACACTTCAATTGATAAGCATATGAGCCGTATCAACACTTCAATAGATAAGCATAAGAGCTGTATCATAACTACAATGGGAGAGCATATGAGCTGCATCCCCGGGTCCATCCCCCATCTTCCCATAACCATTAACCGGTTTAGAGGTACATCCCCCATCTTCCCCTAAACCGTGGAGTACATCCCCCATCTCCTCCCATACACAAGTAATGCATATAAGCACAGAATCATATACGCAATCAATCAATACACAAAGTCAATGTATTCCAACAACCGCCCACACATAATGCATATAAACACATTGGTCGTATGCACAATCAATTAATACATAAAGTTAATGTATTCTACCGACCGTCATACTCTATGACACATCCAATTGATTAGTTTTAGTTTGCCTAATCATCATGCATTGTCTACAACAATCAATACTACCCTTCACCGGTAGTCCAAAGCAATTATTTCTAAACAGGAAATAAATGCACAAATGGATAATATATCAACATTTCAACTAGGTGAACAATGAATGATTCCACTACACCCTTTAGTCCCATACATTCCCAACTTCAACATTATCAACTCAATTCCTCAATTTCTTTAATTAATTATCTACATTAATTAATTAAACCAATTAGGGCAAATTACGATAATTCACAAAACAACCCTAAGGTTCCATTTCTATCAATGTTCCAACATTAATCTCATTTCTCTATGCCTAACTTGCATATAGGTTTATTATAAATAAAACCCCAACTTTTGTAAAATTACACAAAAGACCTAAACTTTCTCAAAATTACCCAACAACCCCCAACATATCAAAATGCCAAAATTCAAAGACAAAACTCATAAGATGGAGTAGGTTATCCCTACCTCGAAGTTTGAGCTCAAGCGGAGATGAAGACCAAAACCCAAAGTGCTCCAAATCCCAACTTTTTCCAATTAAAACAAAGATCTCAACACCCTCTATCTTTTTAACAAAGGACTTAGGATAGATTCACACTCTAGAGAGATCAAATCTTAGAGAGAATATAAGTTTAGAGAGAGAGAGAGTCGGCTGCTAGGGTTTCAAAATGAGAGGAGAAGAAAAAATGAAGTTCTCCCCGCTGCTGCCTACTGATATAAAACAGGCTCGCTCGAGCGAAGACTTGGTCGCTCGAGCGACCAGACACAAGAAACTGACCTCGCTCGAGCGAAGAGACTCTCGCTCGAGCCAACAATTCAAACCCTCAGGTCTGCAACCAGACGCTCGCTCGAGCAACAAACTGCTCGCTCGAGCGAAGAAAAGCTCGCTCGAGCCAAGAAATGCAACTCTCAGGTCCAGAACCAGACGCAATCGCTCGCTCGAGCGAAGCCACTCTGGCTCGACCCACCAGACACAGAAACTCAACTCTCGCTCGAGCGACCAAACCCTGGCTCGAGCGAAGGACCAAAAACAAAAGCTCGCTCGAGCGACAAACTGCTCGCTCGAGCGAAGGTCCAAAAATCTGGACAGCAACACTTGGTTCCAAACACAACCAACCTGCCCAACACATCCTATAACTCAAATACAAAGTGTGAAAGGACGTACACAAGGTTTAAACAACTGCTAACATCTACGGGACCAAGTCCGGATCACTGTACAACAAGGGTTAAAACCCGGGATCGCTATAACCTCCCCCCCTTGAAGAATTTCGTCCCTGAAATTAAGGAAACGCCTAAACACAAGGCCAACTGATCACACAACACCAACACCCTATTACTAGGGAAGAAACTACTCTCACTACAAACCTCCAATCCACTCTTACCAAGGAAGAGACCAACCAAGGGAACACGTTCCAAACGACAATACTACCGGCACAAATTACAACAAAACCAAACCTTTCCCGAAACACTCGCGAACAACCGACTAGCGTTCCAAGCTAAGTCACTACTCAACAACCATATTCCCGAATAAAACAACCAATGCAAGCTTTTGTATGCATACGAAAAAATCATTCTCTGGTTAAAAGGGCATTTTCTCAAAAATAATTAAGTTTTCATCGTCAACATCCCAAAATAAATTTTGCATTTCTCATGCGAAATCCAAGAGTTTTGTAAACAATTTTTTTTTTTATTTTTTTTTAAACACGGCGTTATTCAAAACATATAACCATTCTCATTTGATTTGGTCAAGTCCTCTCATTGAAATTTCTCATAACATTTGAATTAAATCAATTTCTCCACAATACACAATTTAGTATTCAACAACCTAACCCATTACCGGTTATCCTATCTCTATTCAAGAGACAATTTATAATATATGCTATAACATGCATTATCGACATGCATTTCTTTCGAATTCACAAACTTCTAACATGCATGGTTCACAATTTCGAAACACATTCACTGTTAATGATACATTTGTATTTCCACATCACATTTAACATATATAATGCTAAATTAACTTCCAAAATATCACCATAGACTGAAACACATGTAATATTCGTACATTTCATCCATACAACAAGATATTCAACATACGCTCAAATACCTACCAATGGATCCAGATACTCTGACTCCACTACATTTCCACAACGTCTCAATTGATAGGAAGATCCCACTCTCCAAGGCCTGATAACAATGGTACAGTACAACCCACGTAACCAATACTGTGCTCTGAGACGTTTACTACGTCTCGACTACCGACAGTACCTAAACCAATGTTTGGTACATACTACCCCATAAAATATTCAGGTCTATATCGCCACCTACCGAAAATACGTCATACTCACGTTGATGACACTGTACTTAAAATAGAACTTTCAAGAAAGGGAATCCTAAACGTTTGAAATTCCTAATAACGTAACAATACAACGGATAACATTGTACACCCCCGTGCCTTACAACACACAAACAAGAACCGAGCGAGTCAAAATGATTCTAACTGAGTGCCTCACTCACTCTTCTCAACTCTCCTACTTCACTTATGTTACCACTGTCCAAACTGGACAACGGACACTTATGCTAAAGTGGCCTAACTTTATCAAACAACCAACTTCTTGATTTCAATCAGAAACCGCACTATAGTCTTACCAAGGCATTCTTCTGGGATCTTCTAAGACTGATCCCCTTCTACCCATCATCTAATAACAACAAACAAACCACACTCTAACACGCATCGCACTGTGCAAAACTCCCTTATTTAGAGATTTCACTCACCACCTCGACTAGAGCCCGAAGTAATAACAATGACCTATAGGGTCCACCCTTCATTCCAACTCTTATTTGTCACTCATCCCGCGAGTACAATCAAGACACCCAGCCTCCGTGCCAAACCACTAGCCAATGCTACCGCTAGACAATCACCATGAACCAACCCCGACATCGTCGCATGTCGCTGATAAGGCTTTCAAAGATGCGCCATTCTAAATTCCCAGAGGAGTAAAGGTCCTCAACCTTCTCATTACCATCCCAAACCTGTCTTCGCAAAAGACTTACCACAGTGACTCGACTCACGGGTCACACCCCAACCACGGGCCATACACCCAATCAACCCTCACAACAGTATCTCCCGACCTAACCAGTGTTAAGGTACAAACCTATCACTTTCGATCAAAGTAAGGGAGTCCAAAAACTTAGGGAAACGTCCATAAGCTACTACCCGAGATATAGCACCAGCTGCTCACAACGCACCACTCCCGATGTTAACAGCCACACCCTTATATAGGGACTAACACTCCCTCTATCGAACGACCAATCATAACACATGCCCATTCGGCAACGTTACCTACCACGAAGATGCAAGTCTAATCCTAACAAGATTATGCGCTAAGCCCTCGTAAAATACCATGTTAATTACATACTATACCTAGTATTAATCTCACACTTCACATCCTCTCGAGGTTCCCGCGACAGTAGACTAATATCGCTTCCACACACATAAGAATCAATTAGGTAACACTAATGGAATTTCGAACACTTGGTAAGTATAACCGTTCTCGCCCCCCCCCCCCCTTGTACTACCGATTAAGATACGCGTCCCTCAGTAATCCTTTCGAATTTGAAACCATGGCTCATCAGCTCTCATTTTCCCAAAACCAAATCACACGCATAAGAATGCATTATTACCAAAGATTTTATGGTCTCACAACAACCTATTATATTAATAAAACTTTTAGAGCTACAGCATGTTCCAATCCACCCAATCCACAGAAATTAACAAACCAAGCATATATATATATAAACAAACGGTTTAGATGTTTCAACATTCTCAAAACACATTGGTTACACAATAGAACCCAATGGCCACAAAACGATAATTCACCGGTTACAAAACGGATTAGTCAAAACAAAACCAACCCCTCGGTATTACCACTACTACCGCCCCTCACTGGACCTCAAAAGTTAGTCATTCTCTGACCCAAGATATTCTATGAGCTTACAAGCCACGAACACAGATTACTGATGTGCCCCAACCGGCCACACCTGGAACAACTGCGAATTTCCCCCAACTGGAGCTTGGGAACTCGACCCCACTGAGGCCCTCGAAATCTGGCCTGTTTGACCCCCAAAACGGTACTGCCCCGGCCCAGTCGAATAAGGCTGGACCCGACTAGGTTGTAAAACCCCCAAAGAAGCCCCTGGCTGAGTACAGAAACGTCGGATATGACCCGGCTGATTACACACCCAACAAGTAAGCGGCTCCTGAGAACGAGCCTGGTTCGAAATCTGAGCTGATGAAGGCCCCAACAACTGTCTCCCCACTGAACTTTCAGTCGGCCCAAAACCCGGCTGGTTAGATGATCCTGGTGGTACAACTACTGGTTGAACTGCTAATCTTGCCCCCTTCCTCTGTGGGCAAACCGAAGCCTTGTGGCCTAGTAGACCACATTTGAAACAAATGACACTCCTCTGTTTACCTTCTCCCGAACCCAAACCCGACACTGGAAGGGTAGCTTTAGCCCGACCTCCCTGTTGCGGGTTTAAATCCCTCTGCCTCTTAAAAGGCCTATTAACACCCTGAATCACAGGAGTCGCCGAAACGGCCTCCTCTCTACTCTGGCCCATAGCTAGCACCGCTGCCTCCACATGAGTCGCAGCCCTAACAAGCACACTGTAACTCCTATGCCAAGACCCCGCAATCCTTACACGGATGTCGTCACACAGCTTACTCTCAAACTCTGCACAACGCAGTTCCTCCGTCTCCACTAACTCTGGAGCAAACCTTGACAGGTTAGCAAACCATCTTTCAAACTGCACCAAAGGTGTAGTACCTTGGCGTAACTCCACAAACTGTTTCCGTAATTCTTCCCGAGCGGAAGGAGGGAAATCACAACTTCCTCGCCTAAGCATCCTAGTAAAAGTAACAAAGGATATTAGCACATTCATAAATGTGCTGAAACCAAACACTCGCGTCCTAATGCATGGACAACTGTAATTCACTCCACGTAAGCACATAAACACATAAGTACTTACGAATTTCATTTCCGGATAATGATAGTTCCGAGGCGTTACTAGAGTTCCAGTTAGAAACAGCATTGATCAAGTGCCTTTCCAACGGGACTCCCAGAAACCCAAGGATCCAATCAACATCTTAGAAATTAAATCCCATACCCAAATAGTCACATAAACATGTTATCACATAAGCACATAACATTACATCTAAGTCTCTAACAAGCGAGACAAACCCATTGTGATCCTAATCACTTCCCACGTACTCAAAGTATTCGAACCCGGTACGCTCTGATACCAAGTTGTCACGCCCTCAAAATAATAACATTAAACCCATCAATTTAGACATGCATTGACATGAGAGACAAACATCATTCTATTCCACAGAGTAATTCTTTACAAGAAGCATTACATATTAACAACAGAAGCAAATGCCTTATGGGCTTACAGTTTTCCAAGCTAACACTTGGTTACAAAGAGGAGAGTACTAACTCAAATATACATTTAAGCCCTTGGCTTGAAATTTACATGTAGTACAACAAAAGGTAACAAAACCACAAACGTCTGCCTGCTTCTAGCCTCCCTGGCGATGTCCTTGGAGGTGGCATGCTACCAGTACCTGAAAATGATGTTCCCATATAGGGTGAGCCACAGCCCAGTAGAAATACACTAAACCAACTATGAACAATGACTAAAAGATTAGCAACTGATAGATGGTCAACACTGATACATTCATTTACATCTTACTACAATTCCATGACAATCAAGTCTATGCTACATTTCACTTTCCATTTCTTTTTCAACTTTGAGTTTGAAAAGAAGGCTCAGTACTCTGGCCAAAACATTTAATGAGATTTTAGTTCACCACTAGAACACTTTCGAAATTCAAGGTGGATACACATTTTGGTGTTGTATCAATAACACATAAACCACTTCCATACTTTACTTATGATACACATGTTGGTGCTGTATCAACTTAACATAGAAACATTTCTATACTTCACAATTGATAACGATATACATTTTAGTGCTATGTCAAATCAAACCAAACACTTCCGTACTTCACAAAATGATGATGATATACATGTTAGTGCTATATCAAATCAAACAAACAACACTTCAATTGATAAGCATATGAGCCGTATCAACACTTCAATAGATAAGCATAAGAGCTGTATCATAACTACAATGGGAGAGCATATGAGCTGCATCCCCGGGTCCATCCCCCATCTTCCCATAACCATTAACCGGTTTAGAGGTACATCCCCCATCTTCCCCTAAACCGTGGAGTACATCCCCCATCTCCTCCCATACACAAGTAATGCATATAAGCACAGAATCATATACGCAATCAATCAATACACAAAGTCAATGTATTCCAACAACCGCCCACACATAATGCATATAAACACATTGGTCATATGCACAATCAATCAATACATAAAGTTAATGTATTCTACCGACCGTCATACTCTATGACACATCTAATTGATTAGTTTTAGTTTGCCTAATCATCATGCATTGTCTACAACAATCAATACTACCCTCCACCGGTAGTCCAAAGCAATTATTTCTAAACAGAAAATAAATGCACAAATGGATAATATATCAACATTTCAACTAGGTGAACAATGAATGATTCCACTACACCCTTTAGTCCCATACATTCCCAACTTCAACATTCTCAACTCAATTCCTCAATTTCTTTAATTAATTATCTACATTAATTAATTAAACCAATTAGGGCAAATTACGATAATTCACAAAACAACCCTAAGGTTCCATTTCTATCAATGTTCCAACATTAATCTCATTTCTCTATGCCTAACTTGCATATAGGTTTATTATAAATAAAATCCCAACTTTTGTAAAATTACACAAAAGACCCAAACTTTCTCAAAATTACCCAACAACCCCCAACATATCAAAATGCCAAAATTCAAAGACAAAACTCATAAGATGGAGTAGGTTATCCCTACCTCGAAGTTTGAGCCCAAGCGGAGATGAAGACCAAAACCCAAAGTGCTCCAAATCCCAACTTTTTCCGATTAAAACAAAGATCTCAACACCCTCTATCTTTTTAACAAAGGACTTAGGATAGATTCACACTCTAGAGAGATCAAATCTTAGAGAGAATATAAGTTTAGAGAGAGAGAGAGTTGGCTGCTAGGGTTTCAAAATGAGAGGAGAAGAAAAAATGAAGTTCTCCCCGCTGCTGCCTACTGATATAAAACAGGCTCGCTCGAGCGAAGACTTGGTCGCTCGAGCGACCAGACACAAGAAACTGACCTCGCTCGAGCGAAGAGACTCTCGCTCGAGCCAACAATTCAAACCCTCAGGTCTGCAACCAGACGCACGCTCGAGCGACAAACTGCTCGCTCGAGCGAAGAACGAACCAGCTCGCTCGAGCGAAGAAAAGCTCGCTCGAGCCAAGAAATGCAACTCTCAGGTCCAGAACCAGACGCAATCGCTCGCTCGAGCGAAGCCACTCTGGCTCGACCCACCAGACACAGAAACTCAACTCTCGCTCGAGCGACCAAACCCTGGCTCGAGCGAAGGACCAAAAACAAAAGCTCGCTCGAGCGACAAACTGCTCGCTCGAGCGAAGGTCCAAAAATCTGGACAGCAACACTTGGTGCGAAACACAACCAACCTGTAACAAACCTGCCCAACACATCCTATAACTCAAATACAAAGTGTGAAAGGACGTACACAAGGTTTAAACAACTGCTAACATCTACGGGACCAAGTCCGGATCACTGTACAACGAGGGTTAAAACCCGGGATCGCTATATTGCCTTTTGTCACATTAATTTTTTAATATGATGTATATAATGGAAAAAAACTTATAAAAAAAGGAAATATTACAAAAAATTGGAGTTTGGGTTAAAAACTTACAAAAATATGAAGAATATTTTGAATAATATTTTTTAATTATACTAGGAATGGAAATTTAATACAAGAGAGATTTATTAGGAAATCCTTTTTTAAGTACTTGTATTCCAATTAGTCCATAACATATTCTTGTATTCCAATAAGTTTTATTATTTGGACATTTGATCCACCAAATACTAATTCTTATATTTAAGGTATTTTATGGACAATTTTACCCTTACAAATATTTTTTAAACACTTGGCGACTTAGTAATGTGAACATTCATATTTTACAGTGTGAATGTTCACATCACGGAACATTCACACTGTTAATGTGAATATTATTGTTAGAGGTATTTTGATAACTATGTCATCCATAGAACTTATTGGAACATAAGAAAATAATTTGGACTACGTAGAACATAAATAGGTGAAGAGAGATTTATGAATAAATGTTCGTTTATAAAATAATTGCAAAAAATGAAATTCCTCTCTCTCTCTCTCTCTCTCTCTCCCCATTGCTAGCCCTACCCCTCACACCCTCCCTCTTCCTTTTTATCTCACCGAAGCATGATCTCACTGTCACACCCTCTATGTAGTAGCAATCTAAACTACATCACCACCTCCTCTAACACTGCGCCTTCACCTTCACCTTCACCTTCACCTTCACCTTCTTGCCTCCATGTCCATTGGTAGCTCCGTTACTATTGCTTGCTCCCCCCTGAATATGTAATCTCTCTCTCTCTCTCTCTCTTCCATTGGGTGATTGTGATAGAGAATGGTGGTTGTGGTTGTAGCTGGATTTGACAGTGGTATGGTGGGGGGTGGTTGGTTGGGATGGGGGTTGGGGATTGGGGATTGGCTTAGGGTACTGGAGATGTGCTATTGGGGGTGGTGGGTAGGGGTGCAACTCAGGCAAGTTCAATCAAGTTGAGAGGTTGCCCAAAACCTACCTGAGTTGTATTGAGAGTAGCCCAGTTGTAACATCGCCCGAGAGGTGCCCGAGCGCGTTAACAGTTCGGACCCTCTATTTCTCTGATCTAGTCTCACGAGTGCAATGTGAAACATAGATGGGAGTTTAGATTTGGCACCTTTATAGAAAATCCATTTTTATTGCAAAAATATTTGCCAGAAATGGACTGCATCATTAAATCTCAGAGTCGCCACCTAATGTTTTGGGAAAATTAGAAAACCTGTGACTCGTGCCAAGACCACTGTTCGTCCATCGTAACAAGGATGCTTGACTTAGAACCTTAGGTATGAGAGGGGAAGGTCATTAATTGAGCACTCTCGCTCAGCCGATCAAAAGATTGGCCTCTACTAAGCCATGATATTATTGTTATTAACTTTATATGTTCATATTTTGATTATCAATAAATTCTAAAATTTACTATGTGAAGTAAACAAATATAGACTGTGTCATTTATTTTGAAACAATTTGATTTCATTATTTTGAAAATGTTTTGAATAGTACAATCATGAAAATCAAGTTTATTCCAAATTAAACAACACAACCTTCACACACTGGCATGCATAGAGATATATCAAATAAGCACATAGCCGCATGGTAGGATGCTAAACATAGTAAGAAAATCGCACACAGGCGGGATGCTAAAACACAAAAAATTTACATATTTATTGATGTCTCGCAAACAATTACAAAACAAAGTTAGTAAAAACATGCATGATCCTATATACAAGGTCCTAATGCAATTCACTCATGAAATGCAACTAAAGATCCGGCTTCTATTATATGACATGTTAATCATCTCAAGACATGAGATAGCGCACAAAATCACATAATAAACGACTAAACCCACAAATGCAAATTTAGCCGGATCTTAAGGCATGAAGCATGGATGCAAAGTATGGATATGGTGGCAAACATATATATTACATATGTGCAGATAAGGAAAGCAAATAAAAGAACGGGATAGAAAGAAGTAGGATTGGAGAATTATTACATTTTTGGAATATTACAAATCCGAATAAGGGAGGAGACGAATAAAAATATTACAACAAAATATCCTCACAAACTTTCTCTAATTAAAATTAAAACAATAAAAATAGAAGCTGTAGGGGGCCTTGGAGACCATCGGAGACTGTTCTGCTCAATGCCAGGAGGCTGCTGGGTTCTGTTCAGGAAAAAGTGGCTGGCCGGCCAAAAGATGAGCTGGCATACCAAAAAGTTAGCCAGCCAGCCAATCAGGCCAGGCCAAAACTCTGTTTTGCTTCAAACATCAAAAAAACAAATGGAAAATATGCAAGTGACTCAACTAACCACTTTCAGTTAGCTTAGAACAGGTTTATAACATAAAATCAAAGCAAGAAAAGCAATTGAAGAAAGAAAGTGCAAGAAATAAAAGACAAGGGAAAGTGTGCAAAATTCACCTTCCAAAGAAAGGATTTGATTTCTAAACTTTCTTTTGATTACCCTCAAGTTTAGGAAGTGTGTTCCCAATCGTCAGTTTGAAAATTCAAAATTCTTGCTAGAATGGTGTTTTTGGGTTGTTTAACAGTATGTGTGGGGGAAAGTTATACAACTCTCTATTTTTCTCTCTTTTCAACAACACTCACTCTCTTTTGATGGCTATATTAGAATTCTTGGGATGGTTTTGATATATGAAACTTGGTATATCAGTGTATGTTGAAAAAATGAAAGTTTTGGTTCAAAGCTTTAAGTTCTCTCTTTTTTTCCCTATCGCTCCTCTTCTCTTAGTTCATCCTTCTTTCAAATTCCATTCTTTACGTTCTGATCCTCCATATAGATAATGAACGCAAGCTCAATCAAGGAGGTGGGAGACAAGGTTGATGGGATGACAAGGGTGGTTGAAATGGATGCCACATTTTGAGAAGAAGACAATCTCCCTTTTGACAACGGAGGATAATGAAGGGGATGGGTGTGTACCTCATGCATGAATGTGTCAACAAAAGATCTGAAATGGCATGACCCACACGCTTTCAATAAGAATTCTACTGAAACTGCCCTGCTTCTGGCCAAATTAGCCAGCCGGCCGATTTATTGGCTGGCCAGCAAGAAACCTTGGCTAGCTGGCCAAAAACCTTGGTTGGCCGGCCAAAAGGATGGCTAATCGGCTAATTAATGGGCTGGCAGGCCAAAAAAGTTGGCCGTGGCTGACTATTTTGCTTGAAACCGGATTTATAGATAGAATTATCATCATTTCCTCCTATTTCCACACTGTTCTTTGCTTAATTTCCTCAGAAAAAGTCTTATTTTGAAATTTAAAAATGAGTCTCGGAACACTACGAAAATGTTCGGAATAAAGCACAGAAAGAAAGTTTTGAAAGATAGTTTTGAGCGGAATTTAAGCACTTGACCAAAACAGGTTTAGGATTGGAAATGAAGCACAAATTCCATCTTTTCTTACTAAGAATTTTGTGAGAACCACAGTTTTATTTTCATTATCGAATAATCAAAAGAAAGGGCCTAAGTCTTAGGGCCGGTCAAAATGGGGTGTCCACACCAGCCTGTCCAAGACCTACTTACAACCCTATCCTATTTTCCCAAACCCGACCCGAGCACAATATATTGAACTCGAGCTAGATTCGAATAGCCCTTAAATTTGAGGGTTATTTTTTTTTGGCAATTAGGTTGATTAATTTGTTAAAAGTTAGACCTTATTAGCATTTTTTTTAATAACATCATAAAAAATAATTTATAGAATAAGTGAGACAAAAAGGAGAGAGATGAAAATTGAGGAACTGATGTGCTGCGATGGTGATCTTTGTCATTTCTGAATGAGAAAGGATTAGGTAAGGTTTTGTGTTGTGTGACCTGTGTATATGATATTATGCTATATATATATAACACGTGTTCTAACGGTTTCGATTATTTTACATCATTCCAAAAGCTAATAATTTATAAGTATATTTTATATATAAATACAATTCTGGCTTCGGGTTGCTTAGATTGCTCGCGTCTTTGTCCAAGCCCATTAGGTTTCTGAATTTTTGCCCATGCTCAAATTGAATTAAAAAATATGTTGACCAAGCACTGCAAAATTTCAAGTTCGGCTCGGGTTGCTCAAATTGAGCCCATCCAAGTTACTCCCCTAGTGGCAGAGGGGGAAAGGGGAAGTGCTTGGGTGGTTAGGGGAGGGGAGGGAGTGGTGGCCGGTGGTGGAGATAGGAGAGGGAAGAGAAAGAGAGAGGAGGGGCAAAAAAGAATAAAAGGAGGCTTTTAATAATTGTTTCCTTTATGCTTAGGTAGGCCATGTTGAATGTTTAGGAACTTGGATAGGGATGCATTACCAACATTAATTGTTTAGTTGTGTTTTAGAATCTATTTTTTGAAGTTTTTCAAAAACTAATTTTCTAAAAAACTCATTATTTTCATATGGTTCTCTTTTTGTGGGACAGAAATAATTTTTAAAAATTCAAAAATATCTTTTTTGATAAGCTAGTTTCTAATTTTTCAAAAGAAAAAAAGAAAAGAAATAGAAAACCAAGTTCTGAAAACTCAATCAATTAGATTTGCCTAGTTGACTTTGAGTCTTGCAAGGGACCACTGGAGGTTTTCTCCATTGTTAACTTGAGGGCCTCCAGCAATTATTTCTTGACTATCTAGGTGTGTGATAACTCGGGCCCATTTGGGCTGGGTTGGGCAGGAGATACCTTGAATTTTCAAAAAAGAAAAAACTAAAAAACAAAATTTTGACTTTTTATTAATGTAATTTTAAAATATCCTCTTTTTTATTAAAAATTTTTTTGCCCTAGATTTTTTTTGGGTGGTAATTTTTCGTGAAAAACACATTTTAAATTAATTTTAGGGCTAATTATACTTTTCACCTATCTAGTTTTACTCAAATTTCACTTTAGTTCCTATTGTTTCAATGTGAACAATTTGGTCATCTACACTTTTAAGTCTAGTTTCAATTTGGTCCTTTTGTCCAAATTGGAGATTAAAATTAACAATTTTGAGACATTTGTCAATTTTTTAGGTAGACACGAAGACAAGATTAATAGAAATTTAGATGGAAGGACCAAATTGAAACTACACTTAAAGTGTAGGGACCAAATTGTTCAATTACAAACTATAGGGACTAAAGTGAAATTTAAATCAAACTACAAAGGTTACAAGTGTAATTAACCCTTGATTTTATTTTATATGTTCTTGAAAAATAAACCTCCAAAATTACAATTATTATTCAAGAAAATGAAAAGCATGCACTGGAGAAACATTGAGAACAATGTTGGTTTGGTGGATAAACACATCATGTGATATCCAATATTTTCAATCTATGAAGGACGGACACCTCTTCAGAGGTCACGTACGAGTGTCCGACACATGTCGGACACGGACACGTGTCAGGCACGCTCTGGACCGGACAAGTGTTGGACACTTGGGACAAGCTACGGACATGTAGAGACACGCTGGGGACACACTGAGGACACGTTAAGGACACTTTGAGGACTATTTTTTTTTTTTTTTTTTTAAAAAAAATTTAATTTTTATATAAAAACAACAAACCTTAAGTTGATAAATTTGATAAAATTAAATATTTGACATAAAATACATATTAAATACTTAAAAATATGGCATAATAAATACATAAAAATATATATTTTGCACGTATTCCCAACTTGTTATGTCCTGCATTTTTTGAAAATTTTTGTGTTCGCGTGTCTGTGTCGTGTTCCTGTGTTGTTCGTGCTTCTTAGTTTTCAATATCCCTTTTCACTATTGTAAAACATAGAAAACGAAAGAAAAAAAAGGTGTTTGTTGAATTTGGAATCCAATGCAATTGTGGAGTGTGAGTGGTACAGACTGACTACAACCATAAGGAGGGAGAGAGGGAGCCTTATTGTCTTCTTCTTTTTCCAGCCCTTTGAAAATTCCAAAGCCAATCGCATGTTATAAATACAAAAATACATACAGATATACTTTTATCCATACAGAACCAAATTGCAATTTCATTTTTTTTTTTGTTTTTTCAATATTAACCCACTGATTCAACTTAACCCATTGATTCAACAAATTTTTATTGAACAGAATACGGATCTTTTGTGTTTCTCTCTCTCTCTCTCTCTCTCTCTCTCTCTCTCTCTCTCGCTTCACATGCCTCATCAATCAAATTAAGTATTGTGTATACAATCCCTTTTTGTTATAGTATCACACATTGCAGCTTGTAAATATATAAGTAGATATATGGAAAGCAATGAGGAGACTAGTTCCTACAAGTACTGCACACCACTGCCTCTCCCATTCCCAATTCCCTCCCTCCAACCACCAACTCTCTATTCTTCTTTCTTGTGCTGCTTTTCTGGGTATTTGTTTGTTTCCTATTTTTTTCATGTACTTGCACATTAATTGCACATCTCTGATTCTGGGGTTTACTTCCACTATCCTTGTTATTCAATTTTGTGCATATCAAATGTTCATTTTGTTTATCTATGATCTTGATTGGTTGGTCGATTTTTAGACTTAATATGAAAATATCAAATTGTAGTGCGTTTTTTGGAAGCTATGAACAAACACTTCAAAATAGGCACCGTAGTGGTGTCGGAGACAGGGGCACACTGGGGACACGCCATTTGGCATGGCCCTTTAATTTATTTATTTATTGGTATGGGACACATCGGGGCCAATTTTTTAATTCTATATATCCTTTGGGTCAAAGTATAAATTTTACAAAGTAAAAAAAATTAGAAATCCCTAACTCAAACAAATCCTAAATCAGAATATCTAAATTCTAAATCAGAACAAAAAAAGAGAGAAGAGAAATGAAGAACCTGTTGGAGGAAGGCGTTCGATCGATCTCTCAATCAAGCTCCATCTCTAGTATGGTAAGTGTCTCATCTCTCTCATCCTGTCTCGCCTTGCCTCGTCTCTCTCTCTCTCTCTCTCATCATCTCTTCGTCGTCGTCGTCTTTCACTCTTTCTTGTCGTCTGCCTATCTAATCAATATATAATAAATATACTATTATATACTATTTATAATAAATATATTATATATTTCTCTTTAAATCAGCTTCTTGTTTTTTTTTTTTTTCCTATTATTTATTTAAATGTAGTGGCTTTTATATATACATTTAATTAATGTTAGTGTTTATTAATTTTGATTGTTTGGTAACATAGTCTTAATCTACATTGCAGATACATATTTATATTTTTTTTAAAAAAATTTGCCATGTCCCTGCTGTGTGTTCTCATTTTTTTGAAATCGCTATGTCCCATGTACTTGTCCGTACTTCATAGTTTGGAAGTGAGTTACTGTTATTTATCAGAAAAAAAAAGGCTTTTATATTGTGAGTATTACCTTGGAGCACCCTTTATGTTGTTTCTGCTCGGTTTCTTTTGAAAGTCTCTCTGTAGGCTTCAGTTGGTTACCAAGAAATAAATGGAAAAACCATAACTAAAACTCCAAATCTTTTTTTTCTGATTTAGGACTCAACGAAAAAACTTCATAAACTTACCAGTGTAATAATTGTTTCCTTTATGCTTAGGTAGCCTTGTTGTCGTCTTCTTCTTGCAGCCCTTCGAAAATTCCAAAACCCACCGCACGTTATAAATACAAAAATACATACAAATGTACTTTTCTCCATATAGAACCAAACTCGTCTTCTTATTTTCCATTTCTTTCCCTGTAATTTCATTTTTACTTTTTGTTTTTTCTATATTAACCCACTAATTCAACAAATTTTTATTGAACAGAATACAGATCTCTGTTTGCTCTCTCTCTCTCTCTGCACATACCTCATCAATCAAATTAAGTGGTGTATACAGTTCTTTTTGTTATAGTATCACACATTGTAGCATGTAAATATATGAGTAGATATATGGAAAGCAATGAGGAGACCAGTTCCTACGAGGTAAGTACTGCACGCCACTGCCTCTCCCATTCTCAATTCCCTCCCTCCAACCACCAACTCTCTATTCTTCTTTCTTGTGCTGCTTTTCTGGGTGTTTGTTTGTTTCCTATTATTTTCATGTACTTGCACATTAATTGCACATCTCTGATTTTGGAGTTTGCTTCCGCTGTCCTTGTTATTCAATTTTGTGTATATCAAATGTTCATTTTGTTTATCTATGATTTTGATTGTTTGGTTGATTTTTAGACTTAATATGAAAATATCAAATACGTTGTTTGGAAGCTATAAACGAACACTTCGAACTAGGCGCTGTAGCAATGTCAAACACGGGGCACACCGGGGACACGTGCGTGACACGTCATTTAGCTTGGCCCTTGAATTTATTTATTTATTTGGTATGGGACACGTCGTGGCCAATTTTTTAATTCTGTGTATCTTTTGGGTGAAATTGTCAATTTAATAATGTAAAAAAAAAATCCGAAATCCCTAACTCCAACAAATTGTAAATCAGAAGACCTAAATTCTAAATCGGAACAAAAAAAGAGAGAAGAGAAACGAAGAACCTGTTGGAGGAAGGAATTCGATCGATCTCTCAATCAAGCTCCATCTCCGGTTTGGTAAGTGTCTCTTCTCTCTCATCCAGTCTCGCCTTTCGTCTCTCTCTCGTCATCTCTCTGTTGTCGTTGTCTTTCTCTCTTTGTCGTCGTCTTCTCTCTTTCTCATCGTCTCTCTATGTCTAATAAATATATAATAAATATACCATTTATAATAAATATATTATATATTTCTCTTTAAATCAGTTTGTTTTTTCTTGTTCTATTTATTTATTTAAATGTAGTGGCTTTTATATATACATTTAATCAATGTTAGTGTTTATTAATTTTGATTTTCTGGTAACATAGTCTTAATCTACATTGCAAATACATATATATATTGAAAACAAAAAAAATTGCCGTGCCCCCCGCCGTGTGTGCTTCCTCATTTTTCTGAAATCACCGTGTCCCGTGGCCTTGCCCGTACTTCATAGTTTGGAAGTGAGTTACTGTTATTTATGAAGAAAAAAAAAACGAAGTACTATACTGTGAGTATTACGTTGGAGCACTCTTTATGTTGTTTCTACTCAGTTTCTCGTGAAAGTCTCTCTATAGGCTTCAGTTAAAAACCAAGAAATAAATGGAAAAACCATGACTAAAACTCCAAATCTTTTGTATTCTGATTTAGGACTCAACGAAGAGTAACTTCATAAACTTACCAGTGTAATAATTGTTTCCTATATGCTTAGGTAGCCTTGTTGTCTTCTTCTTTTTGCAGCCCTTCAAAAATTCCAAAACCCACCGCACGTTGTAAATACAAAAATACATATAGATGTACTTTTCTCCATATAGAACCAAACTCCTATTTTTATTTCCCATTTCTTTCCCAGCAATTTCATTTTTATATTTTGTTTTTTCTATATTAACCCACTAATTCAACAAATTTTTATTGAACAGAATATGGATCTTCTGTTTGCTCTCTCTCTCTCTTTCTCTGTGTGCAAATACCTCATCAATCAAATTAAGTATTGTGTATACAATCCCTTTTTGTTATAGTATCACACATTGTTGCAGGTAAATATACAAGTAGATATATGGAAAGCAATGAGGAGACCAATTCCTACAAGGTAAGTACTGCACACCACTTCCTCTCCCATTCTCAATTCCTTCCCTCCAACCACCGACTCGCTATTCTTCTTTCTTGTGCTGCTTTCTAGGTATCTGTTTGTTTCCTTTTTTTTTCATGTACTTGCACGTTAATTGCACATCTCTGATTCTAGGGTTTACTTCCGCTGTCCTTGTTATTCCATTTTGTTCATATCCAATGTTCATTTTGTTTATCTATGATTTTGATTGGTTGGTTGACTTTTTAGACTTAATATGAAAATATCAAATTGTGGTGCGTTGTTTGGAAGCTATGAACGAACACTTCAAAATTGGCGCTAAAGTAGTGTTGGACACGGGGGCACACCGGGTATAGCGATCCCGGTTTTGACCCGACCTTTGTTACATTCCGGACTTGGGTTTCGTGGTTTAATATTGTATCCATGTCTTGTTTTCCTCCTTTAACTCTTTGAATTTGAGTTTTGGAACATGTTGGACGTGTTTGGAACAGGTTGGTTGTTAGTTGGTCTAGATTATTGTTGCCCAGATTTTGGCTTCTTCGCCCAAGCAAGGCTTCTTGAGCTCGAGCGATGTTTTTTGCGCTTGAGCAAAATTTGAGAGTTCTCAGGTTTTTTTCCCCAGAAGCAGAATTTCTGGGAAAGTGGAGTTCTTCACTCAAGCAAGGCTTCTTGCGCTCAAGCGAGCATGTGCGTCTGTAAAACTTCTGAAGCTTTGCATTCTGCACTCGAGCGACTCGTCATGCACTTGAGAGAGGTCACTTGTTGTGTCTGGTCGCTCGAGCGACAATTCCTTCGCTCGAGCGAAGGTCGCGTATATCAGTTCGCAGCAGAGTAATTTTACATCACTTTTTGATTTCCTTTCTACTAAAAACCCTAATCCAACACTCTATCTCTCTAAAACTGCCTCTCTCTCTACGAATACCCCAAGATCTAAGCATCTCTCAACCCTAGTCCCTTTGTTAAAGAGTTAGAACATCTCAAGGGCCTCCCTTTGATCCGAGTCAAACCGAATTTGAGGCATTTTTGAAGTTCTTCATCATCTCCTTTGAACTTCTACACTTGAGGTAGGGACATTCTACACCTTGATATGGTTTTTAACCTAGGTATTTGTCATTTTGTATAAGTGATGGAATTTGGAAGGATTTGGGTGAAGTTAGGGTTTGGGTCCAAAATTTAAAAGAGGGATTTTTATATTGGGTTCCATGAAAATATATGGGGTATTGAATATGAGGTTATATAGGTTAAAATGATGAAATTTGGACTTGGGTTTGATATTTGGAAAAAGGAAAAAATTGCCCTAATTTGTGTTAAATAATTATTTTGTATACATAATGAAATTGTTATGGGAAATATGAAATTGGGAGGATGTGTGAATGGTGTAGTTGGATTTGATAAATCACTCACCTATGAAAGATTTGATAAATTATCTGTTTGATAAATTGTACATCTGTTTAGAAATATTTGTTTTGGGCTACCGGTGGAGGATAGCTATGATTGTTGTAGAAACTGTAAGAGGACTAGGTGAATTGAAATTGGTCATTTGAATTATGTCATTGAATACATGATGGTTTGATTAAACTATTGAATATGTGATTTGGATAGTCATTGTATATGACAACGCTTTTAAATACATTGTATATGTATTATTGTTTGGGAGGAGATAGGGGATGTACTCCATTGTTTAGGAGGAGATAGGGGATGGACTCCATTTTAAATTAAGTTGGCCAAAGTGTTCTGGGTGAAAGTCTCGAAATCTTATGTGTATATTTGGGTGCCGATTCCTTCGGACGACAATCTGTAAAATGGCAAGAAGATTGAAGTGTTTGAATAATGAATGTTGTTGAATTGTGAATGAATGAGTTGTAGTCTCATTTGGGATTGTTTAGATGATAAGGAACTAGACTCAGGAATTGATTGGAAATGAATGAATGGAAATAGATTGAGATGTAAATATCAATATTGGATGGTCATGGAAAGTATGTAAGTTGGTCACGAATGTTGAACATTTAACTGATACATATATCTTAGTTAAACTTCATTTATTGTGTTAGTATATCTCTAGTGGGCTTTGGCTCACCTTACTTGGGAAACCAATTTCAGGTATTGGTGACATGCCACCTCCAAGGACATAGCTTGGGAGGACTAGGGGCTGAAGACTCTATTTTTGTTATGTTATGTTTAAATGTTCATTCAAGCCGAGGGTTTTATATGTATAGAGCTTAGGACTTTTCCTTTTGTTGTAACCAAGTGATATCTTGGAAAGATGTAAGCATGTAGGGCATTTATTTTGTTATCACCAACTTGTATTACATGCTGTAGATTCAGAATGAATGTTTGTGAATGTATAATGCATGTAATACCTTTTTGTAATATAAACTCTGATGAATGAAAATATGTCATGTTCGTTAAATCGATGGATCTTATGAATGGATTTATATTGAATTTCTTTGAGGGCGTTACATCGGGGACACGTGCATGACACTCCATTTGGTGTGGCCCTTTAATTTATTTATTTATTTATTTGGTATGGGACACGACGGGGACGCGTCAGGGCCATTTTTTAAATTTTGTATATCTTTTGGGTCAAAGTGTAAATTTAACAAAGTAAAAAACAAAATTAGAAATCCCTAACTCAAACAAATATCTTAAATCAGAAGACCTAAATTTGAAATTAGAACGAAAAAAGAGAGGAGAAATGAAGAACTTGTTAGACGAAGGCATTCGATCGATCTTTCGATCAAGCTCCATCTCCAGTATGGTAAGTAACTCTTCTTTCTCGTCCTGTCTCGCCTCTCGTCTCTCTTGTCTTGTCTTGTCTTGTTGATCATCTCTTTCTCACTTTCTCTCTCATCTTCTGTTGTCGTCATCGTCTTTCTCTCTTTCTCGTTGTCTCTCTATGTCTAATAAATATACTATTTATAATAAATATATTATATATTTCTCTTTAAATCAATTTGTTTTTGTTTTTTTTTTGTTTTTTTTTTGTCTTTCTTTTCTATATATTTATTTAAATGTAGTGGCTTTTATGTATACATTTAATTAATGTTAGTGTTTATTTATTTTGATTTTCTTGTAACATAGTCTTAATCTACATTGCAAATACATATATATATATATGTTTAAAAATAAAATAAAAAATTTGCTGTGTCACCCGCCGTGTGTGCGTCCTCATTTTTTTGAAATTACCATGTCCCGTCTCTTTGTCCGTACTTCATAGTTTGGAAGTGAGTTACTGTTATTTATAAGAAAAGAAAAAAAAAAGTTCTATACTGTGAGTATTACCTTGGAGCACCCTTTATGTTGTTTCTGCTCGGTTTCTTGTGAAAGTCTCACTATAGGGTTCCGTTGGTTACCAAGAAATAAATGGAAAAACCATAACTAGAACTCTAAATCTTTTGTTTTCTGATTTAGGACACAATGAAGAGTAACTTCATATACTAACCCGTGTAATAATTGTTTCCTATATGCTTAGGTAGCCTTGTTGTCTTCTTCTTTTTGCAGTCCTTCGAAAATGCCAAAACCCACTGCACGTTATAAATACAAAAATACATTCAGATGTACTTTTCTCCATATAGAACCAAACTCTAATTTTTCATTTTTATTTTTTGTTTTTTCTATATTAACCCACTAATTCAACAAATTTGTATTGAACATAATACGGATCTTCTGTTTGCTCTCTCTCTCTCTCTCTCTCTCTCTCTCTCTCTCTCTCTCTGTGTGCAAATACCTCATCAATCAAATTAAGTATTGTGTATACAATCCCTTTTTGTTATAGTATCACACATTGTAGCATGTAAATATATAAGTAGATATATGGAAAGCAATAAGGAGACCAATTCCTACAAGGTAAGTACTGCACACCACTGCCTCTCCCATTCTCAATTCCCTCCCTCCAACCACTGGCTGGCTACTCTTCTTTCTTGTGCTGCTTTTCTAGGTATTTGTTTGTTTCCTATTTTTTTCATCTGCTTGCACGTTAATTGCACATCTTTGCTTCTGCGGTTTACTTCTGCTATCCTTGTTATTCAATTTTGTGCATATCAAATGTTCATTTTGTTTGTCTATGATTTTGATTGGTTGGTTGATTTTAGACTTTATATGAAAATATCAAATTGTGGTGCGTTGTTTGGAAGCTATGAACAAACACTTCAAAATTGGTGCCGAAGCAGTGTCGGACACGGGGGCACACCAGGGACACATGCTTGACACGCCATTTGGTGTGGCGCTTTAATTTATTTATTTAATTGGTGTGGGACACGTCGGGGCCATTTTTTTAATTATGTGCATCTTTTGTGTCAAAGTGTAAATTTAACGAAGTAAAAAAATAAAAACCAGAAATCCCTAACTCAAACAAATCCTAAATCAGAAGACCTAAATTCGAAATCAGAAAGAAAAAAGAGAGAAGAGAAATGAAGAACCTGTTAGAGGAAGGCATTTCGAGCTCCATCTGTAGTATGGTGTCTCTTCTCTCTCGTCCTGTCTTGCCAGTCGTCTCTCTCTCGTCTTCTGTCATCGTCGTCCTCCTCTCTCTCTCTCTCTCTCTCTCTCTCTCTCTCGTCATCTCTTTGTCGTCGTCTTTCTTTCTTTCTTTCTCTCATCTCTCTATCTCTAATAAATATATAATAAATATACTATTTATAATAAATATATTATATATTTCTCTTTAAATCAGTTTGTTTTTTCTTTGTCTATTTATTTATTTAAATGTAGTGGTTTTTATGTATATATTGAATTAATGTTAGTGTTTATTAATTTTGATTGTTTGGTAATGTAGTGTTAATCTACATTGCAAACTGCAAAAACTATATATATATTTTATAAAAAAAATTGCCGTGTCCATCACCGTGTGTGTGTCCTCATTTTTTTGAAATCGCCCCGTGGGCTTGTCCGTGCTTCATAGTTTGGAAGTGAGTTACTGTTATTTATAAATAAATAAATAAAAAGTTTCTATATTGTGTGTATTACCTTGGAGCACCCTTTATGTTCTTTTTGCTCGATTTCTTGTTAAAGTCTCTCTATAGGCTTCGATTGGTTACCAAGAAATAAATGGAAAGACCATAACTAAAACTCCAAATCTTTTGTTTTCTGACTTAGGACTCAACAAAGAGTAACTTCATAAACTTACCCTTGTAATAATTGTTTCCTTTATGCTTAGGTTGTCTTCTGCTTTTTGCAGCCCTTCAAAAATTCCAAAACCCACTGCCGCACGTTATAAATACAAAAATACATACGGATGTAGTTTTCTCCATGTAGAACCAAACTCTTCTTTTTATTTTCCATTTCTTTCCTTGCAATTTCATTTTTATTTTTTGTTTTTTCAACATTAACCCACTGATTCAACAAATTTTTATTGAACAGAATACGGATCTTCTGTTTGCTCTCTCTCTCTCTCTCTCTCTCTGCACATATGTCCAACATGGATACGACACCTTCTTAGTGGTGTTTGTAGTTTTTAGTTTTTAACTAAAGAATTTTGATTTTTGTTTTTCTTTTCCTTTTGCATCCAATGTTCTTTAAAGTGGATTAGGTGGAAGTATGATATTCATGAGCATTTTAGAATTGAGTTATGCATATACTTGTTTATCTATATTTAGTAGTTAGTTAGTATTACCATGAATATTATACTATTATTCATGCATAGTATGATTGATCTTCTTTTTATAGTTTATGACAAAGGTTAACTCCGTACCTAATCTATCCCTTCCTAACCCCCGTTCAATGGGTATTAAAACTGGGCGTACTTTTTTTTATTCTTCTAGTAGTTTTGTTGTGTAGTTTATTAATTGATATGTATGTATGTATATATATATTAAAATGTAGTAGGAGGAGAAGCAAACATATGAGCAAAAACTTTTAGGATAAAGCAATCCTCTCTTAAGGGAAGGCCAATAAGATTGTTTGAGATTCCGGTTCAAGATCCCCTACCATTTGTCTTTTTTCAAGATTCTGGTTTGAGTTGCAAATAAGACTGAGAAACTGATGAGGGATTTCCTTTGGGAAGTTAAGGAAGAGGGGAAAAAAGATCATTTAGTAAGTGGTTATGAAGATTGCTCTTCTCGGTAAGTGGTTATGAAGATTTCCCATTGAGAGTCATTCGTTATGGCATTCCATCATTAAGTGTAAGTACGGGGTACAATATGTCTATTGTTCTTTTGCTACCATGAAAATAGCTAGAAGCCTAGAACAATTAGTTTGACTGGTCCATGTAGACTACTTCAAACACCCTCACGATTGATACTTTTAACTTTTCAAGTTTGACCGACAGTAGGGTGGAGCGGCACTCTATCTCTATCTTTAAATGAAAAATGTGGTATCTTGCAGGTTAATGTGATCCTTTCACTTTATCATTGCATTTTTGTGGGGTAACTGATAATTTAGCAGCATATGTTTCATATTATAGTTGTGATTCATTTATTCTCCAAGTATATTCGAGGCAGTAGTATACTTTATTCATGTCTGTTATTGGTGAACCATCTTGGAATTTCTCATTAATAATTCTGCTATCGTATGATTCATTTCATAAAAACTCTATCCAGAGTATTTCAAATGAAAAATTAGGAAAAGAAACAATGGTGCAAGCGACTGCTATTTATCTTATTTGAAAAAGAAGGGAACAACTCTTTGACTCTTTGTGCACAAGTAAAGAACAATTAGGAAAAGAAGAAAAGGGCAAGGGACTGTTATTTTTCCTATTTGACTAAGTAGGGCTCAACTATTTGTGCACAAGTAATACATATTTGTGCACAAGTGGTCACGTTTGGTAACACAAAAAAAAAAAAAAGGAGTTGATTTTAGCTTGAAAATAACACCTAAAACCCAACTTTAAAAAAGTTAGATTTTTTAGCTTATTTTTATCTTTTTAAGCTGAAGAGGCAAATAAGCTGAAAACCTGAAACTTGGAGCCAAACAACTTACTTTTTTGAAGTACATATGCTTAAGCATGTGATTTTAAATTTTTACCTAAATAAGCTGCAAATAAGTGGAACCAAATGGGAAAATATTAAGTAGCAAACCTACTACATTTGCAGGTGTTTAGGTTAGTGTATTGAAGGCAACATGAACTTCCTGCAATAATTATGCACAAGAAACATTCTATACATTTATACGTGTGGTGCAATCATCCTTTGAATTCAACTTTGAATTTTGGATTACTCACATTTATAGTTATTTCATCATGTATTACCAACTTGAATTTTGGAGTTTTAGTATCATGTTATTTGGCTGCTTACAAGATCTCTTGGCAGAACCCATTTATGATAGCACATGTTGTATGTAAGTGAGATTTACTGTTACAAGATTTCCATACATGTTATTTGGTTATATTAACAGCATATTTAATCTGTGTCCTAAACCCTGGGTTTTAGCTCAATCGCCTTATTTTTTTATATTTTTTATTTTTTGGGTCAGTAGGATTTATTTTATTTGATTATTAGGTCTGCTTTGATGGATATCTGAGGGGAAATTCTTACTCATTTGAAGGATTATTACAAAGTTTTGGAGGTAGATTATGATGCAACTGATGAGAAGATTAAGTTAAATTACAGGAAACTGGCACTGGTTAGTTTTCCATCTTTTCTTGGTAACTGATGGCATATTCTAATAGCATTTTTACATTTCTTGATTTAAATTATAGTACATTATTGGAAATTTACATGGTCTTGCATTCTATTACTATGTAACAGAAATGGCATCCTGACAAACACAAGGATGACAATGCTGTTACTGCAAAATTTCAACAGATCAACGAGGCTTACACTGGTAATTCTTGTCAATTTTTTTTTTATTTTTTATATTTGTTTAATTTTATATCCTATATATATATAAGTATTCTTATGTAGTGTTTCAAAAGCACAATGGTCTAGATTCCCTGTTTTACACCAAACATGTGGCCTTATTATAATTATGTCAATCCCCATGTTCAGTTGGTGGTTAGGTTATGGAGTATAAACACTTTAGAGTTCAATATTTGTAAGTTCTCAAATGTGTGGCATGGTGAATGGACATTAAGATTTTAAAGATCGGTTCATGTATCTAGAATTGACAGTCCTTGCCCATTTGGTATTTGGATTTCAAGTTTTTATTTTTATTTTTTTTGTATTGGTATGTTGAGTTATTGACATCTAACTTCCGTTTCATAAATTGAATGCTTGTTATATTTATGGGTGAAGCATATTTTGGGCCACAGTGGAAGCTACTAGTCCCTAAAAGCAGAATTTGCCTTCTGATAATTCAGATTAATAAGCTGCTAAAATTTAATTCAGACTAATTACCATAAACAGAAACTAACCCTTTCACAATCATTGTTTATTTTTTGTTTAGAACTTCTTTATTTCTCTTCATGTAGATTCTGTACTAATATTTATAGTTTTGATGGCGTATGGTTCTTTTGCAGTGTTAAGTGATCCTGCCAAGCGACTTGACTATGATATAACTGGAAACTATGAGATTGATAAGTACACTTTGCGAGTAAGAATTTCCAATGTATCATCAGGCTTAGATTTGTCAACCTGCTTTAATTCACTTTGGTTGTGTGATTCTTCTGTGATGCATCCTAATTATTTGGGATGTCTTTCCACTTCAATACAGGAGTATCTAACCAGATTTAAAGGGATGATACTTACTTGCAATGGGCTTGGTATGAGTCACTCATCAGTTTGGTATATCTCTCTGACTATTTAAATTAAGTTATATTTTGAAAAAACGAAAATTAACATTGTGAACAATTTTATTGATAGATATGGCCACTGACTATCAATTGCAAGTCCTTTTGTTTTCTTTTTCTTTCCTTTTTTTTATTATAACAAAAGTACATATATTTTCTTGGATAGTTGTTACAACAGGTAATGTGTTTATTCATTTCTTTCTGTTTTCAAGAAACTGATTTTTCACGAAACTGATTTTTCACTTTAAAGGGAAGAAATATTCAACAATTTTGATAGGAAATTTTCCTCTAGGTGACCATGCACTCATTATTTTAAATTTCAGTTCATGTCTATCTGAACAAGTAATCTTTTAAATGGTTACAATTGTGTTGTAGTTCTTCAGGGTCCTTGATTTTTACTTGCACAAGATTGTGTATAGGAGATATGGAAGGCTTCTATAATGAAATATGTCTTGAGCACAAAAAGGAATAATTTGCAACTGGAAAATTAATCTGTCACGCTGGGAGCTGTACTTTGTACTTAGTTACTATTTATCATAAAGAAATACATTCTGGATTTTTAGGAAATTTTGTGTATGTAACTTTATTCAATTCTGTGATTAGAATTTCTTTTGAATTAGGTTACCAGAAGAGAAAGAGCTTAATGATTCAGTTAAAACTGAATCTCTTAGATGACATGGGCTAGGAAACTGTTTGTAAATGCCTACTTATTTGGCTTGAAGAATGGATAAGAACTACACTGTGTCCCTCGTTTGAATAGGTGTTACATGGAACGACAACATGTCTAATGAGATTTAATGTTGTATGAGTTGTAGTAAGTGGATGCAAGTATTGCTGTTTCCATTTTGGTGTTAGATTTGTTGCTAAATGGATTTTGGATTTGTCATTTAGCAATCCTAAGGCTGTGTAAAGGGGCCACAATTGTATTGGTGTACAAGACCACACAAAATTCTTTCAAATCCTAAACAGTAATAACGATATTTCCATACTAATTTTTGGCATTGTTATAATTGAGTAATTTGAGTGATATGTTTACCTCATATTTTGTCCTTAACTAAGAAGAAAGAAGTTTGCCTTATATTTTGAGCAAGCAACAATACTTCCATTCTCTTAGAAATGTTTCCATATTTGTCACTAAACTGTTATGTTTACTTCATTATGACCCTAAATTATGCTCATTTATTTATTTATTTTTAAACTACACTTTCCGATATGTTGCATGATATTTTCCTTATTTGCTGGCTGATTGGCACATTTGTTTGCTTTGTAAAAAAGCATGATTTTCCTTTCTAATTACGTGCCTACCAACGTCATCTGAATTGTTTTACATAAAAGCTCTACTCTGCATTATTTGGAGGTTACCAATGTATTGTTTAAGCTCTGTGTTGTTACTCAAAAAAGTGGACATTTTAATTTGACTATTGTCATTGTGTTCTGCCACTTACAATCAATATATACCATCGCAGGCCACAGCAACTGATGGAATCCAATGACTGCTCTAATAAATAAGGTCTCAGTATCTTGTCCTTTTTTCTACACTTCACATTCCCTGTTGTTTTGACTAGTTACATGCACGCTTGTAATGGTGGATGTAAAAGCTCTACATTATATATTAGCAACAGGGTTATTGTATCAAAATGTACCAGTATGGAGATATATATATCACATGTAAAATATCAGAAGCAAGTTGCCTAGTACAACTGTTTAAACTTAAATATAGTCTCCTTTCAGTTTCTACAAATTTTAGAGCTAGTGCTGATCCAAAATCCCAAGTCAATCACATGAATGATTATATCTTGGTTACATGGCTCATTATTCTTTGCATTGACATATTTATAATGTGATTTTGTGATGGCTTGAGATTATTTTTATTTGTCATTATGTGACAAGTGCTCCACTATATTGTCCATTTCTTTTTCTGTTTTTTTTAGAATGAAAATATCACTTTGGATGGGTTTGAATTGAAACAAAGCATAAACCCAACAAGACCCTAGGCCTAAAGCTCAAGGTGTGTGTGAATATCAACTGTATTTCTATTTTAAAAATTTTTATCTTGATAAAAGTACTGTATTTCTATGAGGTTCATGAAACTTTGTAGTTTTGGTGCATCAGAAGAAGCACAGTTAAATTACACTCAAACCTTTAATGAAAGCCATTGGAATGTGGCAGCATGGAATTCAAGCCTTCTTGCATTTGGATTGGAAGAGCCTCCTATATAATAAACTAAAATAATGTTAAGAGTTAATTTCATTCGTGATTATGAGTTTTATGTCATTTTGGTCTCTCAATTATACAATGTAAATTAAATTGACATAATTTAAATATTGGAGACCAAAATGACAAAAATAGCATACTTTGAACATTAAAAATGTAATTAACCCAAAAATTATCAATGCTAGTAGAGTTGTGCGAAATATCACTCAATCCACATCGATCTTCTCAATCTACACTGATCCACCTGCCAACGCAGGTTAGTTTGAACTACAATTTGAAATTTTTAATATGCTTTCAAAACTGCTCCGTTGTAGTTAATATATATTTTTTACCTCTAATAAAATATCAAATTAAAAATCGATGTGAAAGAGATGTAGGATGTATAATTTATAATAAATTAGTGTCATATATTACTCAAATGTTTAATAATTGTTTAAAATTATTTTTCAATCAACTAACAAACGGTTTGGTTATCTGTCAATTCGTCGTTCACGATTTAGTTTATAATTTTATTTTTAAATCACACCGAATCGCACCGCACAAGTCCCTAATACTATGTTTGGTTGGAGAATTTGGAGAGGGATTTGGAAATGGAAAGGGAAAGGGAAAGGGAAAATGTGTGTGAACCTATATGAAATGTAGGTATATTTTATTCACATTTCACCTTACTTTTCTTTTTTCCTTTCCAAATCTCTCCTCAAATCTCTTAACCAAACACAGTGTAAATGCTAGAATGACTATATCAAATTATCACTGTTAGAATAACTACATTTATTTGTCATGTTGTTATTTATTATCTTATCACATTTATAGTACACATCTTTTGAGAGATGTGTACAATAATCTTTTCCAACAACATCAAAACATATGATAAATAAAACGTGATTGATAAATGTGATTATTGTAACATTATTAAAATAAGTCCCACTATTTATTTGTCTCATTTGAGAAGATAACTGGATCTTTATCCAAATTTAAATGGTATGAAGTAATATTTTTGGGGCAAGGAATAATTTCTCGACAAGGGAGAGAAAAAATATTGAAAAATAAAACAATAAAGGGTCAAAGTGTGCAGAGCAGAGAGCGAATGAATCAGAGGACTTTCATAATGAATCAGTACAAGTAGTACACAGCAATATGGTTCCAGTCGAAATTTTAACGGTAGCAGTTGGGGGCCCGAAATTTTGGGGCTCAAATGTCTCAAAATTTCCATATAAGGAAATAAAAAAAAAACAAGGCAAAAAAAAAAAAAGAAAAAATAAATAAACTTATCCAAAAAAGGAAATTTGAGCCATTTGAGCCACAGTTTTTAGGGCCACCAATCATTTTCCAAATTTTAATTAGACTCGAAAGTTGAGATTTTTTATTGAAAAGAATTACTAAATGAAAGATTCTGATTATAAAAAAAAAAAAATCAAATGAAAGACCCTTAACGATAGTTGAATTTTTTAAAAAAAATTTATCAATAAGTGTGTTTCGTTTAATAATTCTTTACAATTAAAAATTTGAAAACAGGTGAAATCCTTTATTTATTTCTAAAAGCAGTAACATCAGCAGCAACAGTAATAGCAACAACATGATTATTATATATGGAAAATGATTTGGAGCCCTAATTTCCCTCCCCCTAATTTCTAATTTGGGAAACTGTTTCCTTTTTTTTTTTTTTTTTTTTTTTACTTGATATGGAAATTGGGGGGATTAGGGGAAGGGAAATTAGGGGGATGTAGCAAGACCCATATTTATGAAAGATTTCAATCAGTGGAGGAGGAGAGGGAGAGTGGAATATGATCCAAGAAAGAGAGGTGTTGAGGCCTATTTTGGGGGGTTTCTATTTACACACCACATTTGGTTTCAAGGTTAATGCACACTAAACATAATTTTAACTTTGTTATTTTGGATGATTCTACTTACACCACTACTTTACCTCTTTACATCCTTCATATGAGTTTTTTTTTCTTCCCAATTTTATCCATGTGTGAAATTACCTTTAAGGACAAAATACTAAAATTAAATATATTTTGTTATCTCCTTACACCCCTTGATCTTCAATCCCTACTCCTCTTTTTCCTTTCTTAATTTTTCTTTTATCTTACACATCTCTTTTCAAAAAGTGAGAATCATAGTATTTTGATCATTAAAGAAAGCAATGGATAAAGAAACGGTGGTGAAGAACCATAAAAAAAGTGAAATGGTGAGTTTTTTTTATTTATTTAATAGGTTTTTGTTTCGTTTTTCTAGACCGGTATTCGACTTTCGTTCTGTGGTTCGAAATCGAACAAAATAAAATAGTCCGGCATCACATTGCCGAACAAAAAATATAAGTCTGGTAACCAACGACTGAATTAAAGATACATTTCTAGTAACCCCAAACCGAATTTTTTTAATTTGTTCGGCTTCTCATTACCATGTATTTTTAGTTTCATTTTTTTTTATATTTTTTATTTTTTTGTCTTGAAGGATTATACTTATACTCATTGCAACAACGCAAGTATGCAATATTAATGGATTGTAGTCATGAATTCATTGCTTACGAGGTTTGTTAAGTTTTTTTCATGGATACAATTTTTTTTTTTAAATTTGTATTGAGTTTTATTAATAATTTGACATATAAATGTATTTATTATCTTTAGATTTTTAGTAGTCATGAAGCATTAATTAAATGAGCTTTTGACGTTGGAAAAAAGATTGAATTTATCATTGTTATAAAGACATCAAATGCGGCAATGACAGAAAACCAAGACTTACACTTGCTTGTAAAAGAGGTGGTTACTATAGAGATAACAGGAAGATCAAGGGAGAACGATTGAGGTTGACAAGTTCTAAAAAGTGTGGATGTCTATTTCTATTAATGGAGGAAAAATTGCCTACAAATTACCAAGACGAATTGTGATAACATGTTTGATTGATGGATGCAAACAATGACATATTTTATGGATATTTTATGGATATTCATACACTTGATGTTTTTATGAATAATTTTGTGGATACTTTTTATGTATAATTTTATGGATGCGTGTTTGATTTATGAATTTTTTTTTACGGATGCTTCAAGGAAAAAGTAAATCTTTCAATGTACAGCGACGAGGGCCTAGATAACTCTATTGTAGTTTGGCAACACGACACTAGAGTAATTCCATTTGTATAACAATGTATCACTGAACATGCACTTCACATGTGACCCAAATCAATTTCTTGTTATCATCTAATTGGACAGCAACATAATGCTGGGAAAAAAAATATTGTCCAGTAACATGGCACTAAAGTAATTCAAATTAATTAGCGTTGTATTACCGAACAGGCCTACCACAAATTAAAAAATCATTGTTTGGAAGAAAGTATCTTTATAAATGTATAGCAACAAAATGCTGGAGAGATCTATTTTTTTCGGCAGCATAACACCGGAATAATGTAAATTATTTAGCACCGTATTATCAAAATTAGTGGTATAAAGAGATGAAATAGTTAATTTAGGGTTAGTTTTGGTAATATATTGGGGGTGCAATGAGAATTACATTTTTTTTAATGGTGTAATGAGATGGAGGGTGTAAAGAGGTTAAATAGAGGTGTAAGTAGAATCAATACATAGCATCCATTTTCAAATATACCTAAGATATCCTCATCTTCTTCAACCACACCACCAACCCTAACCCTAGCTGCCGCCACTCGCCGCAGGTCGTCGCCTCTCCCTCCTTCTCCGGCAAATCTCTTCATCACTCCTCCATCCATCACTCTCTCTACCTTACCACTTCCAACCACACTCCCAAACCCTTTTCCACCCTATTCTTCCCTCCACCACCTACTCAACCACTTCCCTACCATCGCCGTCATAACTTCTCATCCCATCCCATCTCATATCCTACTTCTTTTTCTCTCTCTAAAAACTACCAAACCTACCCTCACCACCGCAACCCTCCCTCTACAGAGATCTTTCCCAACCCATCGAAGAGGAGCTTCTCGCCGAAGACAACTACAGCGGCAAAACTTCGAATCAGAGCTTGAAATCCTAGATCGAAGCTTTGAATCTAGTTTACACGATCGAACTCCTACAAGCCCTAGATCTAGATCTGAAAACCCTAGGATTCTCTTCTCTCTCTCTCTCTCTCTCTGCGATAGAGAAAAACGAGCCATGACCGAAGTGGGAGACTGGGTTGTTCGTTGATGGGGATAGGGAGAAGGGTTTGCATAGGGGAAAGGGGTCGCCAGCGAGGTAGGGAGGTTGTGGGGGTTGCGATGGTGGCTGGGTTTCGGTGATGGTGGCCGGAGGTAGAATCAGACGGCGGAGAGTGGTAGTGTGTGGGGGGTGTATTGATATTGTTTTGTGGTCATTTTGGTCATTTTATGTAAGGTCATTATTATAATAAAAAATAACCAATTAATGGTGTGCCTTGAGACTAAATGTGGTGTGTAAATAGAGGCACCCGAGAGTTGTAAAATGGCACAATTAACACAAATATGTACTACTAATATAAATTACTAATTATAAATTATTTCTTGTGGTTTTAGAAATTATATTATGCCCCCTAAAGTTTCTAATTTCATAACAAATAGGTCTTTTTATTAATAAATCATCAAATTAATTAACAGTTTTTAATAATGTTAAAATTTTATTTCAATTAATAATTTAGACAATTTTATTATTGTATAGCTGAACAGTTAGAAATTTCACTTTTTCAATTAATTCTGTTAAATAAAAAATTATGGCAGGGAGGTATTTATAATTTTTCAAACCACATGGGGCAATTCGTATTTTAAGCAAACTTCAAGGGTGTATTTGTAATTTATCCTAATTTTTTTTGTTGGATTAAAGCCAAATTAGGGGAAACACTATGTTCATTATTATTATTATTATTTTTTTTTTAAAAGAGCGTATATTGGAATTTTTGATATATAATATAAATTTAATTGTAAAAATAGAGACAAATTACAAATTTATTATCTAAAATATATATTCCTTTTGTGATTTTAAAAATTACAATTATCCCTTATCAGAATTTGTCATTTAACAGAATTGACAAAAAATATGAAATCTCTAACTATCTTCTCCTATATAATGATAAAATTATCAAAACTATTATTTGACAATATCATTAAAAATTGTTAATTAACTTAATAGTTATGCGATTAGAAATTTTAAGAGGCATGGTATAATTTTCAAAACAAGTAAAGATAATTATTATTGTAAACAAATGTCAAGAAGTGTATTTATAATTTACCTTAAAAATAAAGTTTGTCAAATATTTTTACTTTATGTCCTCCTTGGAGCCTATGCATCATTTTGTTTCTTCTAATTTTATATTTTTAAATTTTCATATGACAAAAATAATTAATTAGACATCAAGAGTTCAATATTTATTATTTATTATAATAATGATGTATTTTTAAATGGAGAAATTAGGGAGAGATCCTCCATATATGTTTGTGTAAAAGTTTAAGAATAACAAAAATTAGTTTGATAGCTATGGTCACTAAGATTTAAAATTTTAGAAAGATAATAACAAACTTTAACATACATGGATCAAAATACCCTTTTAATCCTATAAACCTTATTCTTTTTTCTCTAATTTTTCACCAGTCGCTTATCTCTTTCTTCACAATCTATCTGCGGTACCACTTTAACGGAATCTCCAACGTCATCACCACATCCACCAGTGTTCATCTATCGGTATTCATTCTTTTGCTTTCTCTCTTCCTCAACCACATCTACTAACACTCTACCATCTACCATCATTGCCTAACTATCGTCATTCACCACCACCAATAGCCTCTCACCGATCTATGCATAGATCTAGCATGTTTAATTTTCTCTGTGGTCAATTTGTTTCATTATCGCCAATTTGTACACAAATTTGATCTCTCTCTCTCTCTCTCTCTATTATTTTCTCTGTGTCTTTGTATTCTCTATGTTGAAACATGATATTTCTCTACGTTGAAAAAAAATTCTATGTGTCTATGTTTTTCTCTTTCTATAAGTGAAATTTTATTCTGTACTAAAGTCAAAGAAGTTTCACTGTGACATAACAACGAACATAATAAAATTTCATTAATTTTTTTCTTCAAAATTTCATATTACTCATGCATCTTGTTTAAAAGATCTTTTTAATAGGAATCTAAAAATATAAATTTTACAAAAAATAGAGATATAAATAAAAAGTTATTAAATTTTAAAGTTTTGAAGTCACCTAAACAATATAAAAGATAACTAACTATAGGGGCTATTTTTGTCCAAAACGGTTAACCATGTTTGTTGGAGAAACTGAACTACTACTAGAAAATTGTTTCTCCTTATTCTTCTAAAGTAATATTAGTTTCCGGGAAAGTGAAAATTTTCAATGACTGCTTTTGGTGAGTCTTCTGCGAAGTGAAATTTCACTATGCTAAGTTAATGACATTTCATTGTTAGAAACATAAAAGTTTTCAATTAATTGCTAAAAATTACAAATTTGAATGAAATTTTTACATGCGAGGACATGGATTTTTTTTTTTTTTTACTTTAATGAAATTTTACTTTTAGATTAGTACAATTTCATTGAGTGGTTAAAATTGAAAAATTGAAAGCCAATTGAATTTTCACTATCTTAAAATTTTAGTGAAATTTCACTAACCAAATATAGTCAAAGTACAGTGAAATTCCATTGACCAAAACTAGTGAAACCAACCAACAAAATACAAATCAACAAATAGAGAAATAAAATAAAAAGAGAAAAGTGAGAGATGACATTTGAAAACAAACAACATTCAAATATAGACTAGTAAGATGTGTTAGAAAGAGAGATGAAATAACTTATACTTAAAAAATTAGTGACAACAACAACTGTTTCGAGTGAATATAGTGTATATAAAGCTAGAGGCTAGTAGAGACTAAGAGATCAGTGGTGACAACAATGGCTTTGAATGTAAAGAAAATAAGTAGCAACAACAGTAGTAGATGCAATTGAAGTGAAAGCAGTAGATCTCATTAAGGCAACAATAGAATGCGGTAGCGAGAGAGAGAGAGAGAGAGAGAGAGAGAAATAATAATTGAGAGTTCTAGAGATTATAGGGTTATAAGTGTAACGTCCCTATTTATATAATCCTTTAAATAATTAAAATTTATTAAATATTCTCCAGATATTATCAATTTAAATCCATTTCTCATGAAAAAATATTGTCCACCATCAAGTAAATCTCTTCAAAACAATTACATCTTGTGTTCACAATACAATTCATCTTGTAATTACAATATGAGAAATCAAAGTAAAATTCATATAAAAGTTAAAAAGTAAAAAGTATAAATTATATTTTCCTTGGTAAATTACACTTTGCCCCTTATATGTGTTACCATTTCCTCATTTTCACCCTTCAAGATTTTATTTATTTTTTATTTTTATTTTTTTTCCACTTTGGCCTTTTCAAGTTTTAAGTTTTTTTCCAATTTACTCCTAAAACTAACTTTTGTCCAAAATTAAACAGAAAATGTCACATTAACAACCACATGACATAAAATATATCATTATATTTAGAATAAATTATAAATACACCTTCTAAGGTTTGTTTAAAATATGAATTGCTTCTTGTAATTCTAAAAATTACGTCTCGCCTCTTCAAGTTTATAATCGCATAATAAATGACCACTTTTATTGATATATCATCAAATCAATTAACAATTTTTAATGATATTAAAAATATATTTCAATTAACAATTCATATAATTTATTGTTACATAGAAGGGTAATTAAAAATTTTATTTTATCTGTTAATTATATTAAATAAAAAATTATGACAATGGGATATTTATAATTTCTAAAACCACGTGAGCAATTTGGTTTTTAAACAAACTTCGTTGGATATATTTGTAATTTACCCTTATATTTAACTTACTGACCCAAATTTCAACTCAATTATAATAATACATTTTTTTATGCCCAGTGACAGATAATATGATATTTTTGTATAATTTTAGATATAAATTAATTTTAAAAGTAAATTAAGAAAAACTTAAAATGTGAAAAGCCAAAAATAAAAATAAAGACTAGTGTGAAAAATAATAAAACATAAAAGTGT
The DNA here is from genome assembly GCA_036172215.1 of Camellia granthamiana. Lineage (NCBI taxonomy): Eukaryota > Viridiplantae > Streptophyta > Magnoliopsida > Ericales > Theaceae > Camellia > Camellia granthamiana. The sequence goes on from CM069913.1 coordinate 93,937,469, forward strand.
AATATATTTATTTAATTTTTTAGTTTGCGTTTCGTATCATTATTGATGATAATGTTGAATTTGTCATTTAAATAGAGGAAGAAGTACTGAAAGCCAAAAAAGAGATGTTGTGGCAACCCCACAAAAATTAAAAAGTTTAATCCAGTTATCCTTTTGAGCAGGAGGTGCGACGGATTGGATTGGTTTGATTACAAATGTGGCCCTCAAATGGTTGTGATGACTAAAATGTACATATGGTATGCTTTTCATAATTTTTTTTATAAAATTTCATAATTTAAACTCAAAATATTATAAAAAAAATTTCACTGAAAAATGTCATAACAAAATCTCAAAGTGTCATAACAAAAATCACAAAATGTCATAACATTATCATTCCTAACTTTGGGATGCACATCATAAATTTGTTATTTATAACTTTACTATAAAATATCATAACACACATTACAAATACTCATAACGTTCATCATAAAAAATTATAATTTTTTTACAATGTGCATCATTTAAAAGGGTGCACATTGTAAATTTCTCCTATATATATATATTTAAAATTTTACTTTAAAGTCATATAATGTAAATTAAAAATTAATTTAACACCTAGATTGAAGAGTTTTTTTTTTTTTGAGTATTCCAAAAAATGAAACTATTTACCAAAATAGCCTACTTTTGAAAGTATTTAGTAAACTAACCGGTTTTGTGAAATCGCATATTGAACCTACGATTTCATCTTGAAATTGCAACTTCAACTTGCAATTTTATACTAACATGTCTTCTTTAGTTATTACTACATGGCATATAGAAATCGCATGTTGAACATGCGATTTTGAAATTGTATATTGAACATGCGATTTCAATCGCCTAAGTCCCAAATTCCTAATTCCTATTTAAAATCTATCTCCAATTTCAAATGGTGAACCGAACTAAGTCCACCGTCGTTTTCCTCTATGCCGATCTTGTTAAGGACTTGCAATCTTACTTTTGATTTTGATCTTCTTAAGGCTTTGCAATCCGAGATCAGACACAAACAATCCTCTAATCACTTTCATGTACTCTTTTCTTTTCCATTTATACAAACATTATCGATCTTTGATTCAATCACTTGCTTTGCTGATGATTGATTGTTAAACCATGCATCGCAGCTTTCATTTGCATCTATTTCTAGTGCTGAACATGTTTAAAAAAAAATATGTATGTTGTTTAGAAAAGAGGAATAGGTAGTGCACAAGTGTCAATTGGGCTTACATTTCTGGCAAAATGCTACAATTTATCAAATTTACTACTTTCAATCTAGCAATTGTGGTTTGTTTGATTGTTGAGAACACTATTTATTTATTGTATATTTGTCTAAATATAAAAAGTTACTTTCAGCTATGTACGTAGGATACCTAAAATTTTGTAATTAGAAGAAGAAAAAATTATGTATATTTGAATCATATTTGCAATATAATCACTCAAATTTTATGTGATTATGAACAAAGTTATTTATAATGTTGAAACTTTATTTTATTTTTATTTTTTTTTTCTATAAGTCCTTCAAAATCTGGCTATGAAATTACAACTTCAAAATTTAATTTCACTACAAAATTAGGTTTTTAAGATGCGATTTCTTTACACCATGTTGGCACCTCATTACATATCAACAATAACTGAGAGAGACATGTCATTATGAAATCGCAAGTTGAATACGATATTAGAAAAGAGATTAGTTTGATAAATAGTTTCAAAAGTGAATTATTTTCGTAAGGGCTTTGATTGAGACCCCCTCCAATCACCACCCCCACCACCCCCCACACACACGTGGCGAGTGGTGATTGGAGGAGAAAGGAAAAAAAAGAAAAAAGAAAAAGAAAATTTAACCAATGAGAGAGAGAGGGGTCGAGGGGGTGGGGAGGAAAAGGGGGTCTGGGTCTTTTTCCTTTTCGTAAATAGGTTTATTTTTTGGAATATTTAGAAGAAAAAAAAAACTCTAGAATGAATGAGATTTATAAATGTATTATTTTGAGTCCATTTTTAAGAGTCTATAGTATACTTGTATACGTAATCATAAATAAAAATGGTAGATAAAAAGGAAAGTAAGACTTTTAATTTTTTTTTACTAGTATCCATATAGAATATGCTTGCATATAAAATTACTAAAATTTACTTATACAAATTAAGACATGAAGAAAATCTTTACATACTAAAAAATATGAAAATTCATTCTTGTTGCTTTATAATTTAGCAAATTCAATATACAATAAGAAAAAACATCACCTAGTATATTAAAAAGAAAAAGAAGAAAAATATCAAACAAAATCTAAAATAGTAATACCAAACAAATATTAAACAGTTACAGTAAAATATGAAATTAAATATCATTTTTTGTGCATTTTTAAAAGTAAAATTACTACCTAAGTTTATATATAATTTGTAAGAGCCTCTCCAATCCTTTTTTTTTTTTCATCAAATTTAAATTTGATAAAAAGGTGACTCAAAACCATCTCTAATCTTTTCGTCAAATGTTTATCAAATAAAAGGAGAAGCATTTTTTTCATCAAATTTGAATTTAACAAAAATTTAAATAGATAAAGCATTGAAGATTTTTTTTTTTTTTTTTTTTCTCATCAAAGTTAATGGAAAGGAAAATTTGAAATAAGAGAAGATTTTGATAAACATATTTTGATGAAACGGTTGGAATGGTTCACATCTAATCAAACGTTTTATTTAAATTTGAAAATAAATTAGATGAAAAAAATAATGAAGTGTTGGAGATGTTTTAAGGACCTTCAATTTAGATTGTAAAGTTAAATTAGTTGGTTTGAACCTTTATTTTTAAACCTACTAATACCAAAATTATTTAAGGGTGCCCAAAATTTGATGAAATTTGACCATACCCGTTTAGAGGAGAAAATCAACCTGTAATTGTTACCAACTTGTAATTGTTAAGTAAAATTTATTATTTAATACATAAATTTTATTTTTTGGTCAAAACAATTATTATTTGTACAAGCAATTAATATAAAAACAATTTAAATTAATGATATATTTATATAGGTATATAATGCATCTTAAATTTAAATATATGCATTACAAAAGTGATCTCACAATTAACATATCTTAATATTTATTATTATTATTACTTATATATAATTTTTAACATATTTATAAGATATTTATGGCATCACGGTTTAATTCTGATTAACTCGACGATTAAACCCTTCACCTAATTTCTTTTTCAGTTTATTCAATTGTCTGGATTTCAAAACATTAGTGTATATATTTGTATGTATAATGGGTATCAAAATCATGTAAAGTAGGTTGAGGTAATCTTTTTTTAGGAGACAACAATGATATGTGTCTTAACATGAGTGATATAGAATAATAATCTAATACTATCAAATAATTTCAATTTGTAACTTGGGGGCTATTTGTTTCAATTTTTCTTAATTGCTTATAGTTATTTGTTTATTTATTTTTTATATTTGGAGACTTTTTTTTTTTTTAACAAAAAGGAAGAGTATTTCTAACTTATCAATTTTTAAAGAGAAGGGCAGGACCGGCCCCAAGTTATTTGGAACCTAAGGTAAACTTTTGAAATTGAGCCTCCTATATACAATTAAAAGAAAAGAAAAAGTTTTGATACAATGATATGTACTTACAAATTTTTATTTTTTTATTTTTTGTGTTAATACCCACACAAATTATACTTGATTATATAATCACTAAAATTATATACTAGATTTACTCACATAGATCAAGACATAAAGATATCATTACAAGAACTAAAATATATATAGATACATGATTTTGTTGCTTTATGATTTAACAAAATCTAAATTACCAAAATAATATAATAATAATAATTAATAAATAAAATAAAATAAAACATAATACGAAATAAAAAAATGAACCAACTACAACAAAGTACTAGTTAAATATTACTTTTATGATATTTTTAGATGTAAAATTATCAATTAAAACATTTATAATTTATAAAAGCCTTTAGTTTAGATTGTGAATTTAGATTAGTTGAATCAGATCCTTATTTATTGCCTACCAATACTATAAGATCTAAAATTAGTTGAACGTAAGGGCAAGAATTTTGACATGACTCAAGCTAAAAATGACGCATGGTATTTTTAACTGAGAGTGAAAGTTTTGACATAACACATTAACTGGATATAAACAAAAAAATGATACGATACGATAATAAGAAGAAGAAGAAAAAAATGAGCAATGCTATATATAAATCCATTTCTTGTATCATTTTCTCACTCTTGAACACAAAGCAATATAATCCGCATTCATAAATGTATATGAGACCCGCTTACTTATGTTTTGAAGTGAGAAAATGAGATAAGAAATAATATTATATGTGAAATTGAATATATTAGATTTATATCGAGGCAATGCTGACATGAACTTAAAATAGCATGACACAACACTCACCCCTGGTTGGAGACCCCTTGGTTGTGTCTCATCAAGGCCAACCTTGGGAGGAATACTTCTGACATCTACATTTTAATTATAAATTTTCATCCTCAAAAAAATTATCAATTTTTAACTTATGATAAATTATAACAAACAAATTCTCTAATCTACAGAAGTATCGTAGGTAGGAGTGTAAACGGTTTGATTTGATTGGTATTGAAGGTAAGCTTAGCACTAAATTAATTATTTTAATTTTGATGATTGAGGAACCGATACAAACTGTATGTTACAATTTGCTTCAATTTTATTGATTTGATGTAAAAGAGGGATTTGCACGAAACTTTAAAGGGTTATATAAAAATTTATAGAATTTCACATTGAAAATAAATGAAGAAAAGATTATAAATAAAAAAAAGTTCTGCTTCCAAATTTTTATCAAAAAAGAACATTATATTAGTCACTCATCATATAATGCTCAAAAAATTAAAATATAAAAGCAATTAAATATAATATTCGATTGATTCAATTTACATCGATATAAAAAAAAAAATTTAAATCAAAATAGACCGTATGTTATAAAAAACAGATTAAAAACATAAAAATTAGACGGTGACTTGGCATTAAATTTGAATCAAAACTTCAAAAGCGTATTTACGTGAAAGCTCACCATTGTTTGTCTCTCTATTATTAGCCGCTTAATTAAACCTATCACATAATAGCTCTCAACTCCACAAGTTTATATGAAATTCTATAAGATTTGTATTTATGATTTAATATCAAATACAAACACCAACAACCAATAACAATTCCCAAACTATCAATTATAAATCTAACCCAATATATGAAGAATTGAACTAGAATTATTCACAAATTGAATTAAAAGAAAAATAATTTAATGTCGAAACAACCACTACTGAAGCACTTCTAATGGTGATTGAAAAACCACGAGCCAAACAAGGCCTAACATTATAGATAGAGCATCTACCAACAGTTAAAAGTTCAATTCTTCAATGGTCAAAACTATATGTATTACTTTAATGCATCTATGCTTTCTGGTACCCTTTCTTAGCCGCAAAAGAAGACTCCCAACAAAGCTATTTGATTTTGCCACCACCTTTCCATTGATTAAAACTACATTTGAGGGAATTGGTCTTTTTTCTCAAGTCCTATATTAGTCAATCCTCTAATCATACTCCATGTTTACATCTCAGGATTTTATTGAGTAAAAAAGGAAACCAAAGAAATAATTTTAACTTCTTTCAACCAAAAATAAATACAAATAAAATAAAATAATTTTTTTTATTTATCTTTTCCTTTCGTCCACATACTTCAAAAAATTTGCAAATAATGAGTTCAATTTTGTTCACACTTTCAAAGTATTTGAACAATACACTATATTGAATTTTATCAAGGACAACCAAATGAAAGAAATACATTTAACTTCTTTCACTTGTTCTTTCTTATCTTTTCCACAAATCCATGATTCAAACCTAGTCCAAGTCTCAACATACTTCAAGAATTATAAGCCAACGGGGATAGTTCAAATCTCACCAGAGGCGAAGTTGGGTGATAGCGCCCTTAACTTGTATCTGCACAATTTGTCATCCATTGTAGGTTCAATCCACAACCACTGCTTAGAAGCTCCCTATCCCACATTTAGGAGTAGACTAGACAATCCTAAGAAGAAGAAAAAATTCTACAAATGATGGAAATATTACCTTGAAGTATAACTCCAGGACAATGGAACAATGGAAACAAATCCATTTCACTTTGAGAATGGGCCTTTGCACTACAACTCCAGCAATAATTGCCTATTTTAACATATGAACCATACCTTCCAGCAGTAATTCTACTCTCTTATTGCCAGAGTTCCAGCCCCAACAGGCAGCCGTTGATGTGATACAAAAGGAATCCAAGTCGGTTGAACATTGTTGTATGCTTCCCTGAGATCACTGTTACACATTTAAAATTAGATCTTGTATGTCATTTGATGCTGTCTGATACACTAAAATACAATGCTTTTATTGCCGAATAAATATGCAGAAACAAACATTAATCATCGTACACCAGACATCTAATGAGAACAATCAAAATCGCTCGAAAGAAAGAGGACTTAAAAGCGACTCTTCAAGTTCTCGAAAACCTCGGTAGACAGCCTCTGTTTGGTTCTGGGAAAGAGCTAACCTCCGCACTTCAGTCATATACCTGTTACATTCCCATCCAAGAAATAGAATAGAGACTTGAGAATTTGAAGCATGAGCAAAACACTAGAAAAGTAAATAACGTAATTCAATAATAAAACAATTACAAAATGAAAAACTTTCTATCTTAATGTATACCAAAGTCCATAATAAAATGCAAATTTTAGTGTTGAGCAAGTTGCGAAAAGTATAAAGATGAAAGAGGTGATAAACCCCTCTCTGAACAATGGAAAACTGGAATCAACTTCTCTCTCCCATTCATCAGCCCCCAAATTTTGGTTCACAAATCATCATGAAAAGGCACACCATTATTTCAAGACATTTTTATTCATACAAGCAAATTCTCCAAAATTATCAACCTTTCACTTCATTATGTCATCATACCAAAAGGCATCCTATGCATATGGTATTAACTGAATGTAGGTAGGGAAAGAAAAAGAAAGTATGCAGAGCACATTAGTTATTAGGTGGCAGATCTGCATAACACAGGATTACCATTTCTACCAGAGTAATCCTTTCAAAACTCCACGTCATTCTTAGTGTTTAATCGTTTATACAGGATTATCATAAAATAACAACCTTATAGGACATAACCTTGAGAATATATGGGTCCAATTGGCTCAGCCATGAAATTTATGAAAAATTTCGAAGTTTTATCTTATCTTTGATTACTCTTGCTTGAACCACATTTGCACTGCACCCTAGTGAGTTAAAGTTTTGATTGTCACATGAAAGAGGTAAGAGCAGTGAGGATTTGTTGAGATTTGATAGGGGCTAGGGTTTTGGTGTTAAAACAAGTTTGTTTGCCTGATGTGAGGAGCACCACAAGCATTAGTTACTTTGAGAAGAAAAGCAAAAGGACAAAGGAAAAAATAATAAGAGGAAAGAAGAGATTTACACTTGCAAAACATACAATCTGAAATTCTCATAAATTCATGTAGCCAACCTTACTTGAGTGGAATACAAAGCTTAGTTTGGTTGGGTTGGGTTGGGTTGGGTTGGTTTGGTTTACATGCAATTTATACTGTTAGGATTCCCTAAATTTATTAAAATCACAATTCACAAATATTAAATTTTGACTATTGGACAACTAATACTGTACTGGACCTATATATTTTTTAAATTTAATAATGTGATACTGTAAGTTGACCCAAAAGAACGACCATGGACCTATACTATAGTCCATGTCTATCAAAACCAAAAATCAACAACTATGGTTGACAAATAAAATCTGGTAAAACATTACAAATAAATAAAAATAATGAAAAAGAAAGAAAACTATCTAGCAATATAATAACTTACAAAACATAAAAGTAGGACTTCAATCAACCCTAAAGTTCATAACATAAGGTCCTAATCGGTTCCCATGTAAAATTATCACTTTGTTGCTTCTTTGTGTGCTCTCTGTTGCAAGTACACCTTTAAATTATCATAGAAGGTTGTGCTCAAAAGTCTGAACTCTGGCTTCAAAACTTATCCTTCCAAATACAATGTGTCAAATCTATTGTTGTTTGCGATTTGAAAAGTCCTATCTATGTTTGCAACGGCTTTTCTAAAAATCTGTATGCGTGTCCGTTTCTATTTCTAAGCAATTCCTAATTTAACAGTGGTCTATGCCATGGAAAGAATCAGTAGTTTGATCCAGATTGATGAGTTGGTAAACATGTGTTGTACAAGTACAATTCGAAATGATTTAATCAGTTTTGCACTATTTCATTGGAATAAAGACACTACGAAATTATAAAAACCTAATTCTCCTAACTGAAAATTGCAGTGGTTGTGGACACACATGGAGGGGGTTGGTAAGAATGGTATGTTTCTACAGCACCCAACTCACAAAAAAATGCTGAGTTGAAAGCAGAATTTTAAACCTTCAGATGAGGTCAGCAAATTGACATTGTGTCAAAAGATTTGAATGCAGCAAGAGGCAGGCTCCAATGGTTTCATGAATGCATATAATTCATAAATCTCAATCCCTAAAAAAATATTCACTCTGTTTGGTTTCAGTTTTCAAAATTCACTTTTCAAAAAATTCTATTTTTTCGTTTTCCGTATTTTTTTGTTTTCACTGATTTTTTTTATATATATTTTAAGCAATTTTTTAAATTTTTAGACACACCTAATATAAATACACTTAAAAAGTATAATATTTGTGAAAAAAAAATTTTAAAAATTCACTAAATACCAAAAATATAAAAAATAATAATAATAATACAAAAATTCAATACATTTTTTGTATTTTTGTGTATTTATTAATTTTTTAATATATTTTTTCACAAATATTTTACTATTTAGATACATCTAAGTAAGGTGCATCTAAAAAAGTAAAAAATTACTTAAAATTTAAAAAATATTCACTAAAAAAAAAAATTCAATTTCCAAAAACTGAATTCAGAAAACTAAAACCAAATACACTGATTGCTACAAATGAATACTTTATGAACCCAAGTGGAATTAACAACGAATAAGAAATTGACCTGTTCGCCGCACTCGTAATCTTGTCACGAACCCCTTCGTTAAATATTGTTGTTTGCTCCAGTGAGAATGTTCCACCAAGAATGAGAGATGCTCCGGTAGTACTTGTATTCATTCTCTGCGCAAATACAGACATTGCCCACTCACGAAGTATTACCAGCACTGAACGGAGGAGACGCAATCTCAAATTTGGTGATGGCAAAATTGCCCCAGTTGATAACAGTTGGTCATAAGTATTCAAGACAGGTTCTATTGCACCCTTGCAGGCAGCAAGAAGAGCCCTTGCGACATCGTCATCTCCAACAGATTCAACCCCTGAAACCAATCGCTCCTACAAAAATGACAACATATCAGGTATACAAGTCAGTCAGCAATAGCATTAATCATATGAAACCACTGGAGCAGGGAAAACAAAAATAAAATAAAATAAAATAAGAAAAAATTGAATAAAACAGCAAAAAAAAAAAAAAAAGGAGAGAAGGAACAAAAATGGAAATAAAGTAAAAGAAAAGTACCAGTGCAGCCTTCTCAAGGTGAAGGCACAATGTATCTAAAGGCAAAACAGCTCCATCTCCGGGATAAACATGGGAACCAACCCTCTTTAGTACTGCACAAGCTTCAGCAATGCCACCCCTTGAAAGAGCTTGATCAATGAGTCTTGCCCATGTCTCTCTCACAATGCTACTATCAGCATCACCAGAATAGTTTGCAAAATACAGCATTTCGAGACATATCTGAAAGCAGAAAACAAAAGCAGGAAAACCCATCGGATACAAATAAAGCAAAAATGCTAAACACTACTCAATCAGAAATTCAGTAACTGGCTGCATCCTGCATGGGCCCCGCCAACTTTGTCAAAGTGGATTCTCACAAACAACCACAGAGAGAGAGAGAGAGAGAATACAATTCGTATACCCATATTTGGGATCAGAGAACTGGGAAAATTCTAGAGACTAAATACATCTCTTCATGTGCATTAGTGAAACTTTGCATGAAGTTCTAGACTATAATATATGGGGAAAGTAATTAAAACCATTGAAAGACACAGAAAAAAAAAGTATTGTAATGTCCAGCATAAAATAAAAAACTAAAAAAAAAAACAACTAAAAAGAAGTATTATAATCAAATAGAAAGAAATGGAAAAGGAACAGATTTTCCATCAATATTGTAATGTCCAGCAACTAGGAGATAATCAGATAATATTCTTTGAAACTAACTTATGGTCGGTGCCTTTAATTCTTCTGTAAGGCCTCATTTTTTTAGGGGATTGGTTTGGAAGGGGAGATTTGGTCCCCTTTTTTTCCCCGGGGATTGTGTGAGTGGTATTACTCAGTGTCGTCAATTCATGATACGTATCGTGTATCGTTGTTCTAATTTAATGTATCGTGTATCGTAAAATATGTTAACATATAAAAATATAAGTTGAAAAAATATTATTATAGCACAAACTATAAATATATGTCACCAAAAAGAAGTTTTGAAGATACAAAATTTCTAGTCTCCATTCCAACCATATATATAGCTAATAAACATAGCAAAAAAGAAAAAAAACTGTCTTAAATAAGAAATCAAAATAATAAATATGTTGACAGCGCAAAGCTTTTGAGACTTCTGGGATTCTTTTTTAATAAAAAAGTAAACAAAAAATAATAAATAAATGGACCAATAATAGCTGTTTTCCAGCGGCACCCAAACACTTACATACTTGTTTGGTTAACAGACCAAGTGAGGCCAAGAAGCTATTTATTATAGCTTTGTTTCCAAACAGCCAATATATTGACCACAGCAGATAAAAAATTCTTTTACCCTCACTTTGTTCTGTATCTCTTTGTCTTCGATTGACAAGAACACACCGCACGAACAGAGAAGAGCAGAGAAGTGGTCGAACTTCTGCAACAGCCAAATCAACACCAGATCAACTCTAGGAATCAGATTTGGAGATGGGTCACTCTTTTTTTTTTCCGGAAAAACAATCGCGATTAGCATGGAAGAAGGCTAAATTTATTTCGATTCTTGTATCGAACAATATGTGAAGAATTGCGATACAAATCGAATCGAATGATACTATTTTTGTATTGACCAATACAAGTTTATCTGTGATACAGTATGTGATATGCATCTTTTTCTCACTGATACGAGACGTATCGTACGATAAATATTGTGTATCGTACGATATTGATAACACTAGTATTACTAATCCCCCTTATGGGGGATTAAATGGGGTATAAATAATACCACCTCTCCCATGGAATTTACTTATATCATGCCATGAAATAATCTCCCTCCTTCCAGCCAACTGTTATACTAATAATCCTTCCCCCTTATCCATCCTATATCCCACCATCTCTCTCCCCCTCTTTTTCAGATTTCTTTTCGGTCTCTTTGATTTACAATGTCTCTCTCTCTTGCTTCGACCAACGATTTCAAATCTATGGCATCCACGGTGCCGCCATAATTGTATCAACCATCACCGCCACCACTTCTACTACCATCGCCGTATCCATCGGTGTTACTCCACCATTGTTCACTACGACTCTTTACTGTCAACCGCCATTCACTACCGTTCACACATCTCCGATTCAAATCTAATTGATCTCATCGTTTGCTCTCTCTCTCTCTCTCTCCAACATCATCCATCTATCGTCAATTTGGTTGGTTTATATGTTATTGATTGATATCAAGATTTGATTTGTGTTTTTTATTTTTTCAAGTTCGTTGATTTTAGATTTTCGCTAGAATTAGTCAGTGAAATTTCACTGACTTGCACAATTGCACTGGATTCAATCAATGAAATTTCACTGACTCAATCTCTAACTTGCATTGGATTAAGTTAGTGAATTTCACTGAGTTGTGTAATTGCACTGGCTTCAATTAGTGAAATTTTTCTGACTCAGTCTCTATCAATTTCTAATTGATGCTAGTGAAATTTCACTAAGTCTGTCAATTTCTGATTGATGCTAGTGGAATTTCACTTGACTTGTGCAATTGCATTGGCTTCAACCAGTGAAATTTCTAGTAATTAAAGACCTAACTTTTGCAATTGACCCACAATTTTTTATCTTTTAGAGTTCAAAAAAATATTTTTCACTGATTTTGCACAATGAAGTTTCACCATGCAGAGTCTGAGAAATTTCACTATATATACAATGAAATTTTACTGATTTAATATAGAAAATTTTAAAATTTGTAATTTTGGAACCTTCAATTTGGACTTTTTAGTAATAAATATAGAATTAAGGACCTAATTTTGGCAATTAATAATCAATTTTAGATTAATAATCAAGTTTTGTACAAAGTCAGAGAAATTTCACTGTAACATACAAACACAGTAAAATTTCATGAATTTTTTTTTCTTCAAAATTTCATGTTACTCATGCTACTTGTTTGAAAGATATTGTCAATAGGACTCTAAAATATAAATTTTACAAAAAAATAAAGATGTAAATCAAAAGTTATTAAATTTTAAAGTTTTGAAATAACTTAAACAATGTAAAAGGTACCTAACTGTTGGAGGCTATTTTTGTCCAAAATGGTTAACTGTGTTTGTTGGAGGACCTAAACTACTACTAGAAAATTGTTTGTCCTTATTCTTCTAAAATCTAAAGTAATATTAGTAGGGATCTTAAAAAAATAAAAATAAAAAACTATATATAATCCCATCCATTATCCCAATATTACCCCCACTAACCCCAACTACAATCTCATGGTATCCAATCTCCCCTTAAATTAATCCAGCAATCAAACGTGGCCTAAAAGGCTACTTTGTCTCTCCTGTATAAATTAATATAATCATGAGCTTTTAGTGAGACAATAGGGAAGCAACCTAATTACAAAGGAAACCATGTTTAAAGAGAAAAAAACAAAGGCCTAGCAAAGTGAGAAAACATTTTACAAAGCTAAGGATATCCAACTAAACAAGATGGCAACAAAACAGCTATTAAGTATATGCAACGGGTCCTCAGGATCACAAAAAGAACTCCTTTAATGTTTGCTCCAAATGGACCACATAAAGCATAGGGGTGAAGAATATACCTCCCAAAGCTCAAACGGAACTGCATATTCATTATATAGTTGAGTGATGCTCTTTAAATCCAATGATAACTCTTTGAGCTTTTCACGTATAGAGTTCACAAAATTGGCATCAACACGGCTGCTATCAGGAGACGAGTCACTTGGAGCAGATTCAGATGTTCTAGGGGGTGCCTCAAACTTAGAGGCTATGGCCTCCAATTCCTCTTTGATCTTTATTTGAAATCGAAGAACAGCAAGCTTCCCTTCAAGCAAATCCAGAAGGCCATCATCAAAAGCACCATGAGTAGAACCTACTAGACCATCACTATTGCTTGCATTCTTTGCCTGCAGAACTGCATTACTTAGGTACTGACGCCTGACATTGCCAAATGGGAAAGGAATAAAATTATCAGAAAGTGACCAGAGTATAGGAAAAATTCATGTCATTTCAAAGAGAAATGATTTATGATTTGACAACCAACGTAAGTTTGGGCCAAACCATACTTCACTCGTTAAAATTTTTTTTGTTTCAGCACATGTTTATTAAGGCATTAACTTTTTTCTAAAATCTGAAAACAAGAAACTACTAAGGGTTCACCTTGATTAAGCTGACAACTCAGATAAACTGACTAAGCCAAACCACAAAACATGCATCTGATGTTCTTTTATGAGAGTGAAATAGACTTCACATGGAGAAAAAATAAATGATAGAAGAGAAATCATTATTATTCCCTCTGATGGAATGAAAAGAGGAAAATAGGAACACAGGAGGAACATCATCCTAAGTAACTCCTAGGAGACATTTAACCCCACCATGAAAAAGGAAACAGTAGATGAATTTGCTTCCTCATACAACCAGATGCAAATCCAAGCTTCTAGAGATGCCAATTGTATCTAAAGAAAGTAGAAAGACCCCATAATCCCCTTTTAGCCTTCTTTTATACACATTATGCCATATTTTATTCTAGTCGTGTATGCATCTAAACTCAATCCAATTATATCAGAATCCCCAGTACTCGGGATCAGTTTGCATGAATCTTTTTCAAAAATGTACCACTTAGATTATGTGTCTTTTGCACCACAAACCCTCTTTTTAAACTGAATACAATGAGCTAAAAAAATTAATATAACTAGGAAAGTACGATGAATTAACACCCGAGTGTTCAACCCAAATGTAAACCTCGATTTGTTTGATTCACTTATGTTGACTAGATCATTTACTTCTAGGTAGTAAAGAAAAAAGGGTTTAATATCTTTCTTTATAGTTCGAATTGATTGGGCATACCTATCCAATAATCGAGAATGAATGAACCACTATTCACTTGGTTTTTGGGTCATAATCATTACGGAGGAGAGATAGCTGAGTGGTTCAAGTAGGAGCATTGAAACTGCTATGTAGGGTTCAAATCCCTCTCTTTCCATACCTTCACCTAATGTACCCATGTTACTAACTGTGATGTATCAAATAGAAATAGATACTATCATTATTCCAACAGTTAAACCTTTCTTTGATATAGATTCTCTATTTCAAATTGTTGTGGCACGGAAAATACTGGAACTGGAAGGAGTAGACAATGAATGAAAATCACCCTGCTGGTCTATGACACATAAATGGAAGAAAAATCCAAGTCAAAGCCTTATTTATCTTAACCTTAGGTCAATTTACGTCACCAAAAGGTATCAACATTGTCCAAACCCGTGTTACTTTAGTTAGGTTTAAGTCTGAAGAGAATAATATAATACGACTACCAATTCATTTATTTTCAAACCAATCCATTTACTATCTATTATTTGATTAACTAATCCTTTATATTGGCTCAGGTCTAAGTTGAACATGTTCTAGGATTGTCATGCCTGAAATGTCATTCAACATGGACATACTGAACGAATGATTATTATAGGGGGGAAAAAAGATCATGAAAAATTCTTCAATAAGTACTAGTGAGGACCTCTGTTCCAGTGTAGGGACATCCCCCCCATCAGCAGTCCGCCTTTCTGCCAGTCTTAATAGTACATGAGCAGCAAGAGCATGCTGTCGCTTCAAGACATAATATCGTGCCAAAAGCTCAAAATATTTTGCTTGATTCGATGGAATATGTACTCCTAAATAACCAAGCGGAGAAGAAGCTGATGTCACTGCAGAAACAGCCCGAATCTAGCAAAGAAAGAGACATAAATAAATAAATAAATTCAGAAGAGATGCGAATGCTCTGAATACCAATAAAAATTAATAAAATAAATCACTATATATATAAAAAGATACAAACAACACCTCTTGTACATGTCCACGCCCAGCACTCTGCAGAAAAGGCACCAAATCAGAGCCTCCATACTCCAACAATTCATTTTCGAGGCCCAAATCAATTAATGCCCGATACAAATACTCGTGAAATAGTCTATCGGATGATTGGACACCAAGTTGAACAATTTGACAAATATATTTTTTCCGAGAAGCTGGATCAAGTGCAGATTGTGTAATGGGTCTGATAGGAGAACCAAATTCCCTTTGTGAAGTTTCACCTTTCAGAACACGCAAAGCACTAGTGACAATCTCGTAACATTGTTCACGCTGGGCAAGTGTGTATTCTCGAATTCCTGCATCTACCTGCTCATTAAAAGCATCACCGGCAGGGTCAAGGGCCTGGGCCTTTTGCAGAGGTAAGTGAACCACAGCTTCATAAAATCTGCAATTTCCATGAAATATTTTATGTCTGATATATAACAATCCACTTAAAAGAATACAAGTAGTTGAAAAACTGCAGGTTTTAGTATTCAGCTTAAAAGGACAGACCTCAGATCCGCAAAACGTTTGCAAACAGTCCGCAGATCTGCTGACTCTGGAACTTTACTTAAGTAGTTGAAGGCTTCTCTAGCAAGATTTTCTCTCTCCTCAGTATTAGAAGTCACAGCAGCTCTCTCGAGACATTCCACAGCCAAGTAAAATTTGTAATCTGATTCCTTGAAGAAGCTTGGACACCCATCTCGTAGTCTACCACTAATATCATCAACAGTTCCCCTGCCATCAGGACCTGTGTAGTACTGGAGGCATGGATGACATCTATTGTAAGGGAAGAATTCAAAAGCAACAGTGACAGATAGACCCAACACAAGCTACTAACCTTTTTTTTTTTTTTTTCATATAGAGCAATGGAGAGAGGGGGGAGGGGGGGGGGGGAATGTTGACCAAATAATAACAGTTTGTTGGTAATTAAATTAGAGATCTGTAACAGTAGCACAGAAGTACCTCCATCAAAGCAGATATAAGCCTTGTTGCAAGTCCATCGCCTTCCTCAGAACAGACTAGCTGATGGAATGTCAACTGAACCAATTGCTGTCGTAGATTAGCATCAAGATTCTGAACCAAACGCGTTACATGATGCTGTGAAAGGAGTTGTAGCAAAAACAGAGCTTCAGCACATCTAAGGAGCAACTGCCTGATACATTCCATTGCCCTCACCTACAGAAAACAGTCCAAGAGGCTCGTAACAAATGAGAAGAGATCAAAATAAACATCTGTAAAATTAAATAATAAATAAATAAAAAACAGAGCAAATGACACATGCTAAGGCCATACCTCCATGGCAGCTAGTTCCGCAGGACTATATGGAAGCCGTTGCCTTTTATTAGATGCACCACCTTCAGCAGACTCATTCCGAGAATAAGAACCAAATAAGTTCCGCACCATACTTCTATCACCAGCACCCAGATCTGAACCAGTTCCATACAGAATCGAACCAGTCAAGTCTCCAAGACCAGCAACATAACCATACAGTCCCCTTCTCTGATTCCTTCTAGATCTTAGAAACTTCTCCAAAGAACGAATTTTGTCTTCAAGGACTTGCATTGCACCAGCAGAGAGTCTGCATACAATTATCCCGTTTCCATCGGAAGAACCTAAGCCACCCTTGGTCACCATAACAGGAAGCTCCCACAAAGGCAAAAGCAACCTTGATGAGCACAAGCACAGCCCTTCATGTGCGCCTGAAAAAACAGGCTCAGCCTCTTGGACAACTTGCCCCATACTAAATCCCCCAGCTGCAGTTCTGGTATTTGACAATGCACCACTACCTTCAAGTTGCGGTACTCCAACAAGTCTAGGGTCCTCAAAAGCTTCAGCTGCCTTCTCGGCAACAACATTGCTTATGGGATTTTCAGTTTGGACTATTCTTGCAGCCAGCATTAAACACATTGCCACTGCCTCTCCAGCTCCAAAGCGATTGAAAAAATCCTCTAACATTGATCTTGGTGAGTTGGACTCTAATAACCTCCTCAGGATATCAACTGGCCTGTTGACAACGACTTCCATCATGCCCATTGTACTGAATATGACAATTCTTCTCCTTGGTAATATGTGTTGTGTTGAAAGATCACCTCTAGCCCAAAGTTTTGCACATGCCTTTTCACAAGATTCCCCTGAGTTATCAAATCCACAGAATTCCAATTGTGAATATAGTGACTGTACAGTGGCTGCTGAATCTGGCAGGGGTAAAACATCAGCCACAAACAGCATTCGGCCTTCAATAGGTAGGGAAGATACAGATTCTCGTAGTGCCCGAGAACTCCTTGCACCTGTTCCTATGTTACCAGATGAAGATGATTGTGTGCTTGAATCTCTGTTTACGATCAGAAGCGAAGACGTGGTTGATGGAGATGAATCAGAAAGAACAAGGGTTCCAACAGAATAATATGCTGATTCTATCTTTAGTGATAGATCTTCATTCTGAGATCGACTAGCAAGAGACATAGCACCGAAAGCACCACCAACTCCCAGAGGAGGAGAAGGCCTAGTTGTTACCACTTTTAGGCAGCTTGGCTTCTGTCCATTAGTATTGAATCCACCCAAACCTCCAACAGCACCATTGCTTCCACTAGATGCAGCAGTGGATAGGTACAACCTTCTGCCATCTGATAAAACAGCAACAAGATGTAGCCACTTGGATTCCAGTGTTGACAAGGGCGAAATGCAAACTATAGATGCTTTTGCTGATCGAGGCAGGGCTCTTGACCCAGTTGAGTGTCTACCTCCATAATGGGCATCCCTCTGATTGATCAAATTTTTCTCTTCTGCAACCTTCTTGAGGGGACCATCTCCATATGGCCCTAGAAGAAAAACTTGAATTTTCATATCTTCAGTGCGTGCATACAAAATCTGTCTCTCACTATCAACAACCATTTCAACAATGGGGTCAACAGCTCCAAACTTGAATACATTTGGTACAACCCACCTGATCAGAATCAGAAAGAGAGCAAACATAAGCAAATAAGAATAAGAAGCACGAAAGGGTTCAGACTATCGAATTTTGAACCAAAACATTAGTTCAACTCTTTAGACAGTACATACTTCAACTTGGGGTTAATTTCAATATGCAAAGGAAAGGACTAATTGAATTGAGTTCACCAATTTACCTAGGTCAGGTTATGGACCAAATACCAATAAAGAATATCAGTGAAACTCATCAGAAGGGGAATGTATGTTATCATGTTAAGAAGTTTAGTGGAGTTTAAGGGCCATCCTATGATGTCCGTGTACAAACTTATGACCATAAACTTTTGAAGGCATTAAAAAGAAGAAGATACCTTGAAATGACACTTCCCAAACCCGCAGTCAGGCAAACTTTGCGACAACGCTTGTGCCAACCTGAACCGGTTGTATAATGCAATTCATAAATGTGGCCATCACGGCCAGCCAGGAAAATATGACCTGTATCAGTGCAAGTGATACATGTCATAGTGACACCATCAGATGGTATTGTATAATCTGGCAAAGGCTGTAGCGAAACCTCCGCATACGGGTCCATTCCATCGCCCCTTCCAGTGCAGCATACTCCTACAAGAATCAACTGGCCACAATAGAACATAGGTGTGAATTGCTGAACTAATCAACAAAAAGAAGAAAAATTCACAAAATAAGAAGATAATTCTCAAAGGAAAGAAATATATTAAAGATCTTACCAAGGGGAAAAAAGATAGCTAACAGGAAACCGATGCAATTAAAGAATGAAGAATAATTGCACATGCACATACAAATACATTTAAAAGAAGGAACATGTGCATGTGCTATTCAACGAATTTGAAGAGGTTCATCAAAATATCGAAATTCTTATCTCCTAAGTAGCACAAGCATGGACACACAACACGACATGCGACATGTCAATTTTCAAAAAATACAGGAGATGATACCTCTGGGACATTTTAAAAATTTACACTTATAAATTTATTATATGTGAAATATATGAATAGTTTATTCAAAGGTAATACAAAACAACATAACATGGATCCAAGCCAAGGCCAGTCGTCAAGACACGAGAATTGAAAGCCCGATGGTCCGTCCTTTCTGGCATGCTACCAATAAAAAAATTTTAATTCGATTAAAAAAAAAGAAAAGAAAAGCACAAACACGAACTTGCAACACGACAGACACATCAACACGACAATTTTCTTTTTTTTTTTAAATACAGGATGCGACACATGAAGAACACACAAAATATATAGTTATATATATTATTTTGTCATGTATATGAATATATCATTTAAAAATAATAACAAATACAACGTAATACTAATTCCTATAAATCTATATCATCTTTCTTTTGTCATTGTATCCTAAGTTATTTTATTCAAATTCATAATTAGTTCAACACGACAAATTTTCTTTTAAAATGCAAGATGCGACACATGGAAAACACACACAAAATATATAGTTATATATATTATTTTGTCATGTATATGAATATATCATTCAAAAATAATAACAAATACAATGTAATACTAATTCTTATAAATCTATACCATCTTTCTTTTGTCATTGTATCCTAAGTTATTTTATTCAAACTCATAATTAGTTTTATATGTCTCTAAACAACGGACACATGTGTCCTCCAAGTGTCCGAAGCATGTCATCTAATAATAATAGGTCACATTCAGACATGTCTGAAATAAATGAGGGAAATGTAGACATTTTAACAACGTGATTCCTTGGAATTCCAATTGCAAGAGAGGAAAAAAAAAACGGTGATTTAACAAGCATTTGTCCAATCTCCATTATGTTTGCCTATTCCCACTTTCTTCCAAGAAATAAATGAACTAGAGTTCCTCACTGAAATTTTGTCCATCACAAGGTGCTTTTTGAGAACTTGGAACAAAAAAGAGTCGACAACTTGAATTTTTAAAGATTGAACTTATGAAATTGTTTCGTAAGTGTGATTGACTAAAAATTGTGCACTAAAACTTTAAAAAAAAATAAAATTCAATAATAAATTAAGGGAAATTTTGAAATTAAAGAATAAATACTAGAAATGATTAAATGCAAATTATACATCTTCAATAATAAATTAAGGGAAATTTTGAAATTAAAGAATAAATACTAGAAATGATTAAATGCAAATTATACATCTTCAATAATAAATTAAGGGAAATTTTGAAATTAAAGAATAAATACTAGAAATGATTAAATGCAAATTATACATCCCCAGAAGATTTGTTCTTGAGTAACATCATCCAATATATATTCTTAAAACTAATGATTTATCAAACAAAACCAAACTGAATGAGATTCATACAAAGAAAAGTAAAACGAAAAAAATCCAAACAACTATTAACAGTACTATCATATGGATAACTTCATAATAACACAAAAAATTAGTCAATAACTAAACATTTAACCGGAATCTTGAAGAATACATTAGAAAGCAGTCAAAACATTGCATTTGGGAAAAAACCAGTAATAACAAAGAGCTAGAACAAAGTCCCTACCTCGACAGGAGATGCTAAGACCAAAAGATACTGGATAGCTTCAACAAAAATACCAGGTTTAGCTTTGGCCAGGCCAACAGCACAAATAGCTTGCTCCTCCCCACTATATTCAGGACATTGACCATCCCTAAACAAAAAGTTAAACATTTAAAACAAGAAATGCAAATCATGTGGATATGAAAACATGCGGAAATCTTCAACAGAAGCTAAGATAGAACTAGATTATTGTATATGGCACTCAATCAAGTATACGACATGACATGAGATCACTGAGTAACTCAAAAGCTACAAAATAAAAAGAGGACCATTCACCTATATGATTTGCATATTCAGTTAAATATTTAACTTCTTCACAATATAGAGCGTCAACTATTTTCTTCATAAACATTAAAACAGTAACTAGATATCAGGAGCCAACATGCTTTGACCCCTTTTGTTGAATTGAATTTTGTTTCAGATCACTGGCATAGATATCAGAAGAAGAAATGAAAGGTCTAAAACTGTACATTTCAAGACATTAATTGTTGATCTTTTTTTATTTTTCTTTTTTGATAAATACAATTGTTGATCTTTTTCACATGAAGAATGATTAAACTTGGAAAGTCATTGAGTTTCTTTCTTAGTAAAGAAGCCATAATTAGAATGTGAGACAAAGCAATACCAAAAAAAAGAAAAGAAAATAGAACAACAGAGGCTCAACCCACTCATACACAAAGTATATGGCAGCAAGAAAAGTCAAGTTTCCTCCAGAAAGCTAGACTCCAATAAAATATATGCAAGTAAGCAAAAAGAATCGGGCTACTAAATCAAACCCAAAACTGGACTGCAGTAAGCAATATTTCTTCAGTTTAAGCACTAGGTCTTGACCTCTTCAAAAGTCCCCTATCCCTTTCCTTCTAACACTCGTCATAACAAATAAGGGAGCAACCATCCAAGCTTGCCTAACTTTTATTTTTTATTTTTTTAAGTGTAATTATATCAAAAAAGCACCAAGAGGGTGCACAATCCATACACAAATTATCTATATCCATTATACCAAAAAAGCCTTATTCCAAAGGTGCTACAAAATCCAAAAATTATTCAAGGATGGATCAACCATCCCAGCACACCAACTACACAAAATAAGCAGGGGATGGTTCTTGATCTTCAAATCTAACAAATCCGCACCAACAAGTGTTCTTCTATTCCTCTCTCCTTAAATCAACCACACAAGCACTAATGGAACCAAACATCAGGCCTTCCTCCTTCCCACATGAACTCTCCAAGAACACAGAAGCTCAATCACCTTCCTCGGGAAAACCCAGACAACATCAAACATAAAGAGAACCAATGGCCACAATTAACGCACTACCTCACAATGGATAAGTAATTGAATCGCCGTCTCCTCATCATGCTTACACATACAATACCAGTTGACATACACTTACCTTCTTCAAATTAAGTTGTTGATAGTGACAACCTTACCACACACCATACAAAAAAAGGCCACCTTAGATAGAGCCCTTGTGTGACTATTCTCCAAGGAAAGGGAGGCTCCCCCATGCCCCAAAAGAACCTCGTAAAAAGACTTGACACTAAAAAGGCCAGAGTTGGACATTTTACATCGAACTGCATTACCTCTGTCTACAATATGGGCAAAAAAAATCTAGCAGCTCCATCTTGCAATCATTTAGCTCCCTTCGAAAAGCAATGTCCTAATAGACCTTTTTTTTTTTTTTAATCAACGATGTCCCAAAAGACTTGCCCATCAACAAACCTAAAAGAAACACTCATCAAAGCCTCCGTATCTAGGGTAACACAAGCAAATTAGGGAAGACCATCTCCAACTTCTCCACACACCAATGATGATTCCGAAATTTCACATGCCCTTCACTTCCCACCACAAACTGATTGTGGCCGGAAAAAGGCTCCCATCCTTTCTTAATATCCTTCCACAAGCCACCCCCATGAAACCTTCTCCAAAGCCCAACCCCAATAAGCACACCCATATTTTCCCCCCACTGCCCTCCTTCCATTGTCCATTTCACAAGCAAACTATCACAACCACTTACCAACAAGGCTTGATTAAAAACACCAAACTTGTCATAACCAAAAATTCCAAATGTGACGACAAATTCCATAGATCTATTTTTTTCCATTTCCTTGCACATTATACGCTTAAGGGTTAGGAGCATTTTCCACAATCACCCAAATTATCAATAGTGGGGGTTGCTTACAAAGCAATTGTCCATATGAAGAGACTAGAGAGACACATCGAAAGGCAAATTGACCCACCAAATCCCCTCAAGTGAAGCCTACAACATGATCTAGCACCAAACATTCCACTTCAATCCACGTTCCAGCACTAAGCATTCTCTCTACTATCAACGATAAGTGTTGGGTAATAACTCAAAGAACTCAACACCAATTCCCAGTTTGACAGTATCTCATAAATCCACTCTTCCTTTGTCAAAATACCTAGCATACTCCGCCATGTAAGCATCCTTCTTAAAAGCAATGCAGAAGAGATCACAGAAGGCCAATTAAAAGAAACATCCCCATCATGTATAATGATGCTGCTAGGAGCACACCGTAAAGCCACCACTGCCTACAACAAACCACAAAATAAAAAACCTGATCCAGTACTTCCTAATGCCCTTCGGGCCCTTCCACAAACCAACCCCATATGAACTCCTAACCAATATGACATCTAACACCTAGCCTATCTTCCAAATTTTTCCTTCACCAACCTCCTTAGTGTCAAAAATGGTAGCAACACAACCAGACAGCTAACAAAGCTAGATTAAACTCCCAGACAATTCCAATACCTTGAAACCCAATTTTATAAAGGCAAACTGAAAATTACCCAAATGGAAAGATTTCCATGAAAATGCATTATAATCAAGTATAGTTTTTCTCAAGGCAAGCAACCACCTATGAAAATAATATTTACTAGATTGAAATTGGTTATAAACTATGACTTCATGTTAACTTTGATCAATCCAACAGTAGCAATTATAAGCAAAATTTAAACCCAAGCAAACTAAAGTGATATGAATGAATGACAGCACAATGCATGGCACCAGCATTTCAGGCTTCAGACTTGGAAAACAACCAGAAGAACTATCCAACTAGATGCTATAGAATCAAGGTATGAATTATAATCCATTTCACACACTTGGGTACTTCTGAGTTTTGAGGATGTATATACAAGCATATATCTTGGTTTTCATTTCAATTGGTATGTAACAAAGAATGGTACAAAATTAACCTAAAGGTAATCTTTATGTACCAGGGGCGGGGGGAACTAACAAATAAAATACACCCATATAATCTAACACAAATCAAAATCAGAAGATTGAGCCTATTAAATACATAGAAACCAATGAAAGCATGAACTTGCTAAGACAGGCTAAAATGAACTTAGTCCAAACTCAGAGGTGCCCACATTTTCAATAAACATTATAATAGGAAACCCTAGTTTGGCTGACGGTTAGCATCTTCATTTCCTAAGTGGTGGAAGTTTCAGGGTATAAAGATCAAATGATCCTTCTTGTTGAAAGAAACCACGATAAGATGTATAACCCATTCCCTCTAATATAAAAGGTCCAAGTGCAAATTTCCAATTAAAAAGATTTTTAATGTTTCCTAACAAGGGCAAGGTGAGAGTTATTGAGATGGTATGGTCATGTGCAACTAAAAACTGTATGAACGAGTGATTTGCTTCAACTAAGAGAAACTCAAAATAAATAAATAAAGTAAAATAAAATGCTAATGATTGCCCAAGCAATGATGTATATGCAAAAAAGTGAATAGAAAAGTATTTCAAAGTATGTAAAACATGCGCTAAGATTCAAACTATTTTGCCTTATCTCCACCTTAACAACCACAAGGCTATTCATTAGCATGACCCACACACACACAAATAATAATAATAATAATAAGGCAACAGAAAAGGGCATAATTTACCTATGACTCAATTAAACAAGACAACCATAGATAGATTCGAATAGCAAAATAGGATACATGTAGCGGAGTGAAAACCCTATGCAATTGGAAAGAAGCCAAGTGGACTTTCTTGAGTAGATTTATTATGCAAGTATAAGAACTGATACAATCAGGTAAATACCATATGCTGCACAAAATATGCCCAATGAAAATCAACTTTTCTTTTATGGATTTCGCTTAAAACAAAAAAACCATAAGCCAAAGCCCAATAAACCTGCATAAGACTACATATTTTGTGAAAGAAAACTACAATTTATACGTTTATTTCTTTGTGGTGAGCCCTAAAAGTGGAAAATAAGTCGAAAGGAAGCGCAGCCTAAAAGTTAAATCCAAAATAATTTTGCTTTTTCTCATCCAAGTAAACTAAGGAGCAAGCAAATGTTCATATGCACTTATGAGGGTCTACAAGCACAACCTAATGCCTCCACCGTTCCAGGAAAGTGTACAATTAGCCTCAATTCACCTTAACTAGCCCAAAACAAATAAAATCAGCTACTACTTTGTTTTGTATCTTTCACCCGACCATGTATATAAACAATTGCTCAAGTCAATACAAAACCAAAGCTCTTTTAAGTTGTAATAGGGGAGCTAAACTTGGCAATTGGCACAAGTTGATATGCACTGAAATCTAATCTCTACAAATGAACTATTTACAAGTTACAACTTCACTCTACTCCTAGTTATGCTAAGATTGTGAGAGTGATGATAACCAAAACTAAAACATAATTAATACTGTGATAGACATTTCAGCTTATGAAGCTCAAATAAAAATTGGAAAAGCTAAACCAAGTCTACATCCATTCTATGTCCCTTGTTTATGAGTCACCAAATTCTTAATGTTATTGCTCAGACCAAACCAAAACAATGTTTATGAACCTCTTCATCACCATCTACAATTTGTGTAAAAGGAAATGGAAACTCTTCAAAACCTATAAAAAGCACTAAAGCTACAAAAAAATACATAAATAAAATAACTACATTTGCTAATTATAGAAAACTTCATTAAGGTCAGGGTTGCATGATGTCTGCTTATGCTATTCAAGGGATGGGAAACAGAAGCAGTTGACGAAATATAAAAATTTGTGTGAATTCCCACCTGAGCACATAGTGGTAATGACTAGACTCTACATAACAATTCCTCAAAGTTAGCATGAAATATTTACCATATAATATCTTCAAGTATTAACTTTTTTTCTTATCTCTTTCTATATATAGTTGTCAAATCGTGATTCAAATCGTTAATCAAAATGACCTTATACTGAATTGCAAATCGAATCGAATCAAATCGCAAATCTTTATTCGATCACTTTTTCTAAATTACATAGAAAAATATATCTATACACTTGGATTTTAAATATATCTTATAAATATGAAATATTTTGACTTAAATCAATGAAAATGTTATTTTAAATGATGATCATGTGGCCTAATAGGTTAGAAATTAACACAAGTTCCCTTGTAAGAACTTTACATTTTCCCTTTTAGATATTTGTTATCAATCATTCTTAATAAAGAAAGTAAACAGAGACAAATTCTCAATGTCCAAACAAGAAGAATAATGCATCAACAATGTTTTTAAACTTTTTACAACTAAAGTACTAGAAACACTAACCTCCGGGCGCGGGGGGGGGGGGGGGGGTGTTAAAGAAATCCAATTCTCCAAACTAAATCTCACTTGATGCCTTGAAAATATTCCTTTTATAAGTGCAAACATTTGTATAAAGTTGAACATGTAAGCCTAGAATATTGTAGAGAAGGTTCATTTTTTCTAGCATGTTGTTTGAGTCTTGGAAAATAAATAAGGAGGGAGAAAGTCAAAGGATGCCATTTAGTAACCTAAAAGACCTTTAAAGGGTTTATGTGAACCATTTTCCGAAAAATAAAAAATCAAAAAAGTAACCCAAAAATTAAATTCAGCAAATCGAAAGTGAATCGATTCATGATTCACGATTCATCGATTCAGTTCAAGGATTCACTAATTCACCACCAATTCTAGTTATTTGTGATTCATGCAACCTATTCATATCAATTACCCACTAAATCGAATTTACTTGTACAATTCAAATCGCGAATCATATAATATAACAAAGTTCTATATAAGACATGAAATCATATTGAAATGCAATGAAAAGGTATGCATGAGACCTAAAAGTAGAAGATCTTTTTCAATTAAAAGAAGGAAAATAAACAAGAGAAAAGTGTAAAAACAAAAACTATATCAAATGGAAAAGACCCCTCCACACTATTTGGCATCCCCTACAAAAGTGCACTTTTTTGTCTTTTTATCTTTTTGGGTCACATCAACTCTTTACTTTTTTGCACATCTTTTCGTAAAAGTATACTTATTTAGATCATCCTAAACACCTGAGCAACCCACTTTGAGTGAAGGGTTACGCACTTGCATTTTTTGGCCCATTTTTTACCTTGTCATTTAACTAATAATTGTTTCCCATAAAATTCAGTAGTATCATATCACGTTTTTATTATATGTTTCGAACAAAAAGGTTAACCAATATTCTTTTAGTCAATACAACAAAATTCTATCACGAGTACCATTCTAGCTGAACTTGTATAATTTAACCAGATCACAAGAAGCCTATCAAGTACTTGACAGTCCTTCAAAAGCTAAAATGCTGAAAGAATCTCCTACTTTCCAAAGATAATTAAAATTACAAAGAGATTCCATCTAATACGGTATGATTTAATTTAATATCATAAATTTAATTCAATGTTATCATTACTCTAAATAGAAGCCTCTACATTGAATTATTTTTTTTTTTTGGGATAAATAAAAGCCTCTACATTGATATAAGCACCATAATCAATATATTCATTATTGAACCACCAAGTGCCCTTGAGAACTTATCAAATGTCTAACCAGAAGGAAACCATTGAGAATGAAGATGTGAAATCCTTTCTCAGATACAAATCTCACCACTTATCAAAACGCCATAAAAAGAAAGAGTTATCTACTGTTGCCCAAGCTCTGCGTATCTCTGGAAATATTCCACATAAAGCAGTTCCTTCCCCACCAGCTGCATTATATCTTTCAATGAGTACAGAAGGTAGCTCCCAGGTATCCTCCACTTCAACCAAAGGAGGCCACTGCAACCGAATTGTACAACATAAGATGATAAAATTGAAGGAAATCCTTTTTCAAGTGAGAAAGCAAGCAAAATAAATTAATCAGAAGCTGACTATGCTTAAGAATAATATTAATGCCAATAGATGTTGATCAATACGAGTCACAGATCAACGGACTCACAGATCAACCAAACTCTTTCAATAGTAAATCAGCATGCAAAAATCCAGTGGAATATATATATATATAAAGTCCAATACCATGAGTAAACAAGCAAAAAAAATGAGCGTTTCTTGAAGGGACATAACTGAACAAAAATTTTGAAACTTTCCAAGAAAAGTGAATGAATAAATTTCTGAACCTTCCTAAGATGAGTATGGACTTCTTTGGCCATTGGTACAGATGTGTGTTTTAGTTGTATAAGACCCAAAAAAAAAAAAAATACAAAAAGCTGTCTTTTACCCAAGTTTCAATCTGAACTGATTCCTCATCTTTTAAACCCTAATAGCACTAGTTTAAGCAGTGGTAATACAAAATTGGGTAATTTAAAAAATCCCCAGATATAGATACATCATTCACATTAATTCAGCAAACATACTCTCACACCTACAATTCACAGCAGCCAAAAACCCACCCAAAAAAAATTCAAAATTATTTCTTTTTCTTTTGCACAGCTTTCTCGGCGACCAAACAAGGAGTTCTAAGAATTGTTTAAGTACCTCTCTGGGATGAGTAGAGTAGGGATGGCTAGCGTATCTGGAAGCTTCCAGAGCTTCTTCGAGGTCGAGGTGAGCTGCGACATCTCGGCCGATGCGGTCGCTGATCACGAGACCAGCACTAGTGACATCACGCAATACGATCTCGTTTTCCCAAGACATGTTCTGCAGATTGGTAGCGTGAAAACCCTAGAACGAATTCTAGGGCTTGAAATTGACAATGGAGGACTGGAACGAACTAGGGATGTGTTGGTACTTGGAGGAGAGGAGAGTGTGTCAATTGGAGCCAAATTTGAAGAGAGAGAGAGAGAGAGTTGAGTTGTGGAGGGAGAGTGAATTTGGAGTAGGGTTTTGGGTGGGGGTTTTATTTATTTGTAGTGGCGGGCAAATTGTTGATGTTTGAAGCCGGGTTTGTAGGTGAACCGGTCAGACAAGCCGTCTGTTCGACCCGGTTTAAGTGGATAATTTAATTCCAAAACAAGTTGAACTGTTTATGAGCTGTTCGAACTCGGCTCATTTAAAATTCGTTTAAATTCAACTCGTTTATTAAATAAGTAAGTTTAAATTTGATGTTTAGACTTGTTTATTAATTGAGCCAAGTTTGAGTAGTCTTAAATTCAGCTCGATAAAACTCATGAATATAAAAATTTTTAATAATATATCAAATAAATGTTCAATAATTAATTTTATTTTTCTATTTATGTTTAGTGTTTATGTAAAATTACATATTTAATTGCTGAAATTTATTATTAATATAAGTATTCTTATATGTTTTGTTCATATTTTTCTTCTTTTTTTTATCTTATTAAGTAAATTAATTTAATTTTAGTTTGTTTTTCATGCTCGAGCTCAAGCTCGAATTCGAACTCGACTCGTTTGCGATCCTAGCTCCAACAAAGATGAACTCCCCTCCATATCTCATTTATCTATGTCCTTTCATATCATTCTTACTAGCCTATCACCCGTGCTATGCACAGGATAATTATAGATATTTATATTTGTTTTAGTTTTTTTTAATATATAAATTATGTTTTTTAAGATTTTTTATAAAAATAATTTAACAATTTTATCGCTGACCATAGTGTATGGGAGAAGTTGAAAAGGGTACTGCAGTAACTATACACGGATTGTATCTATAATTATTTGTATGAGGGGATTTTAAATGTTGATTAAGAGATTTTAACCAAATCAATAATTGTAGGCATGTGGATTGAAAAAAGTTAATAAATACTGATCAGGAGATTTTGACCCAATCAATAAATGCTAAGTTTTTTTTTTTAAATAAAAAATTTAGAAAATTCAGATTGGGATATTAGAGCTCCTACAGGCCTTGCGGGTTAAAAACCCCCTTTTGCTTAATATATAGTATAGATATAGATGGGTCTTAGTTTAGTCACACATAGATGATATGAATTGTCCACTTCGTAAATCTCACAATAAAAATTATTCATAAAAAAAATAGTTTTATTAGATTATTATAAACATATAAACAAATCACATTTTTTTTATAAAATTATATTCTAATCATAGTTGTCGTTCATTTTATAAAACAAAATATGATTTGCTCATGTGTTTATAGATATTCGATGAAATTAATTTTTTGCATAAATTATCTTTATTGTGAGGCCTATGTGGTAGCTGATTTACCTTATTGGTGTGGGTTTAGATTGGGACCCATAAAAGAGATATGGAAGAGCATGCAGAGATGCAGGTATGGAGAGGAGTTCATCCCCTCCAACAATTAAAAGGCAAAAATAAAAATAAAAATTACAAATCAGCTAAATATTTGCCAAAATTCCAATAGAAATGAAATGTTTAAAATTATTTACAAAACACATGATGTCATAAGTTAATAAGATTAACAAAAAAAACTCTTCCCCTCCTCCTGCATCCACTGTTGGCCAACCGTCCCCCATGACCACAACATCTCTTCCATTCACACCATCACTCATCAGTCTCTCTTTCTTGCTATTACTGTCACCGCTAAGTAGGAATGGCAATTTGAACCCGACCTGACGGAGACTCGATCCCCTGACCCCAATTAGAACGGGTTTTCCCTGAAAATTACCCCCTTAGGGCCGGGGATGGTATTGAAAATTGAATCCCCGATGGTTTTCGGGCCGGGGACGGGGATAGGTTACCCCGCCCCGCCCCGCCCCCGCCCCCGCCCCGACCCGACCCGAATTATCCTCCGCATAATTCCCCAAATATATATGTTAGTCTGCCTCTCTCAGTCACCTAATTCATTTCATTTATCAGTCTTAGCCTCTCTCTCTCTCTCTCTCTCTCTCTCTCTCTCTCTCTCTGTGCAGTTGGTCTCACGGCATCGGCGGCGATCTCCCTCCTCTCATCACCACTGATCGCTGTCGTCCCTCCATCGCCGCTGCCCCTCCTCCCCATTGCCGATTTACTGCTGTCCGCTGTCCCTCCTCCCCATCGTCGTTGTTCTTCCTCCCCATCACTGTCGTCCCTCATCTCCATCACCGCTGTCCCTTCTTTCATCATCGTCAGAGTTCTGTCGTCTCTCCATCGTCACCGATTGCAATCGTCTCTCTCTCTAAATGTGTTAATTTTTATTTTATTTTTTATTTTTTAGCTCAAATCTGTTCGATCTATTATATATGTTAAATCTAGTGTTGAATATATATTTGAGCTCAGATTTGTTGAATATAGCTCTGAGTTTTGTTGTTGATTATGAAGAACAGATATAATTGTTGTTGTTGTTGATATATATGTTGAATCTCTGTTGTTGAATATGTGTTTGTTGTTGTTTTTTTTTTATTTTGGTCGGGGAATTTTTGGGGTTGAGGAAACCCGATCCCCGTTTAGGGGACGGGGGCGGTGATAGGCTCTCCATCGGGGATTAGGGTCGGGGACGGGAAAATTTCTACCATCGGGGATCGGGGACGGGGAGTGTGATCCCTGACCCCGCCCGTTGCCATTCCTACCGCTAAGATGAAACCAAGATTTCGTGACTGAGAAGCTAAAAGCAAAACATTTAAAATGTGTAAGCACAAGCTCAACCATGAGGCAAGGCGACTAGGTGCCTTGGACCTCCAAATTCTATCTAAAAATTAGGGCTCCTAAAATTTAGGTCATATATTATGTGTGGTTTATTGAAATAAACTGTGTGAAATAATCATCTATCATGATATTCATTATCATGTTTGCAGTGGCGTAGTCAGGAATTCAGTGAAGAGGGGGCACAAATTAATGATAACATTTATTTTATTTTATTTTTCATAATAAACAACAATGAGATATTATTAAACTTAAATATAAAGAGTTCATTTGGATAAATGTGAATTTTAAATTAAAGGATTTGAGATTAAATTTTATACAAATATTGGGGAGTAACTATTTTATAGGTGGATTGGAAAATTAAAAAAGAAGATAAATTGAGATAGAAATGATATATTTTATTAGAGAAATTCTATACAACATACTGCAAAAAAAGTGTTTATCATATGTCACAATTATGATATTTGTGGTCTTTAGTTATAACACATTATAGTGTTAGATATAATTTAGTTATAACTTCTTGTGGTTGTTATTGTGGTTATGAATATCAAGTAATAGTTAGCTATGACTCATTTTGATATTAGTTATGACTTATTGTAATTTTTTTATTTTTTTATAAATGAAGATGTGTTGCTTGATTATAATTTATATAGTAGTCATTTTAGTTATAAATGGAAAGAAACACATAGAGGACAAACTCCACATAGAGGATAAACTCCACGTGTCAAATGTAACTAACAATTCAATAAATTTCATATCTTCATTAAAATTAATTATGTTTGCATGTCAATAATGATAGATATCATCATTATATTAAAATTTTCATAGATAATAATATGACTTATCATTGTCTCTTTATTTTCAATCAAAATAACCATTATTGTTCTCATAATTTTAAAAATTTTATTGACATTTCACTTTAAATAATATTTTTATAAATTTCCTTATTTAAAATATTTTCTTTATGTTTAAAAATAAATAAAAAAATAAAAAAATCCCAAAACCCAGGGGGCATGTGACCCCTGGGCCCTATGTGCCTCCGCCACTGCATGTTTGGTTTACTCAAAAAAAAATTAAAAAATGTATTACATATCAAATTATCATTTACCATAGCGAGCAAATAGTCATTCTATATATATGTTAATAAATGATTATTTAATTTTATTCTAATAAACCAAATACTATAATTTTATCCCAAAAAATTAAAAACCATTGAAATGATGAATTATTTAAATGTAATAAATAGTAGTTTATCAAATACATAGATTGTTTATAGAATATTATTCACTGCACTAATTAGGATTGCCCCTAGAGAAACAATTTTTTTTTAAGTTGAAGTTGATAATATTGTTATACTCAATCAGTTACATAAGGAGAAAAAAAAATAAATTGAAGAAATAAATAAATAATATTATTCATTGAAGATGTCCAAAATCTATCTCAGGCATCGTTTGGGAAATGACTGGTTTAGCCAAAAAGTCAAAAAGTCACTAAAAAAGCCAAAAAGGCAACAACCCATACAAAAAAGTCAAAGATTCTTTTCTCTCTATTTTTTGCACATCTTTTCGTAAAAAGTCAAAAAGTCATCCCAAACATATTAGTTTTTTTTAGCTTATATTTTAGCCAAATAGCCAAAAAGTTACTAACTTAGCCTATTTTCATCTATCAACAACTATGATTTATGCTAATAATAAAAATTATATGAAATTACTCACAAAATACAATGTTATATTTATTGTAAGAAACAAAATATAATTGATTCACTCCCAAATACAATGTTTTCAAATATGATTTATCACCTAATATTTTAATTAAAAATGAGTAATTTTAATACTTATATATGCAAGAAAATTTTATGCAAGTACAAGAGCAAAAAAAATTACCAACAAATTTTATAGGGTAAATTACACTTTGTTTCCTTATGTTTGGTCATTTTTCTACTTTGGTCCTTAAAGTTTTTATTTTTTCACATTGACCTTTTATATTTCAAGTTTTTCTAATTTTCTCCAAAAGTCAAAGTGAAAAAATAAAAACTTCAAGGGCCAAATTGAGAATGCAATCTAACATAAAGGGCAAAGTATAATTTACCCAAATATATATATATATTAAAGGTCTCATTTTTTAAGTTGGCCTTAAAGCAGCCATAATGAACATGTTAACACCCAATTAGTATTAGATTTTATCAGTTAGTGAGCTTGTAATGCTTGTTATCCCATGCAATGTAGCTGTTAGCATAGCTATTAAAGTTGTCAGCTGTTACCATTTGTGTTATCTGTAGCCAACCACATAGCCAGCCATTGTGGGACCCAAAGGAATATAATATTCATTTTTCAAAAAGCAACCCAGAAATAATATCACATGTTACCGTTGCAACTCTACATTTGGTGATTCAAATTTTCAACTGTTGTGCATATTTTTTGTAAGTAAGAACAATTTGTGTTCTTCCATAAAATGCAAACCATATATTTATTCTTGACCATTTGTTATTCTTAACCCTTTCATAAAAAAAAGAATTCAACTATATATTAGCCAAAACTTTCAAAAAATGGATCATCGACCTCCATTTTTCAACAATCAATTCAATCAACAACAAAACTCTCAACAACCACTGCTATAACGATTCTAGTTTAGACCTGACCCATTTGTTGCTTTCGGATCTGAGAATCCCTCTACTTAACTGTTGTTCATCTCTTTTCCATCTTAATACTTGTTGAGTTTGGCTATTGGGAGTTTTGGTTATGTTTGAAACAGATTGGGAAGTCAGTTTTTCAATAAGTTGTTGCCCAGATTTTTGCCTGTTCGCTCGAGCGATGCTTCTTGCGCTCAAGCGGTCTTTTACAGTCTGTAAAACTACTGAGAGTGTGATATCTGCGCTCGAGCGATCTTTTGTCATCTACGAAACTACTAGGAGGGGGTCATTGTGCGCTCGAGCAGTGTCATTTATCGTGTCTGTTTGCTCGAGTGGTGTTTTGTCGCTTGAGCGGTCTGTGCATATATTATTTCAAGAAGAAGACTTTTTGGATCAATTTTTCATCTCTCTCTCTCTCTAAACATTTCAAAACCCTAAAATTGTTACCTTCTCTCTCTAGTTCTCATTTCTAGCCCCAAATACTCTCAATCCGTGGTCCTTACCCTGGTCCTTTGGCGAAAAGCGTGGGGCACGTCGAGGGCTTCATTTTAATCTAAGTATTTAGTGTTTTTGACTCCGTAAAGTTCTACCTATTGTTTCTTTGTGTCTTATACTTTGAGGTAGGGATTTCTTTGACTCTTTTATATGATTTTTAGCTTAGTTATTTACTATTTTAAAAGGATTATTTGTAACACCCCCAAAATAATACAATAAAGATAACTCATATGCTGAATAAATATGAGAAACAACATGCTTTCATATATCAGAGTTTACTGTTTAACAACCAGTTAAATGCCATGTAGGTTTACATCTTTCCAAGTCATTGCTTGGTTACACAAATTGAGTCTTGCTCATTACAACTTAAGCCCTTGGCTTTACAAATAACAAACATACACACATAAGGCATAATTAAGAAGCTCTTGCTTTCCAAAATTTCATCCACGCTATTGCCTTGGAGGAAACATTTCACCTGCACCTGAAAATGATATTCTCGTATAGGGTGAGCCAACAGCCCAGCAGAGATAATCTAACATAATATATGAGGTTTAGCTAAGGTATAAATACTATGTGCATAAACAATACCGATTACTAAAACATCCACAAGGCCTGCATATTCATATGCCACTAGGACCTAACCTCATTTCATTTTCCTTCAATTTATTTCCAGTTCTTATATGCTACTCAATTCATGAGTTAAATTCATTATCTTTCAACAACCAAAATGAGACTGCAACTCAATGGTTTTCCAACTATGCAAAACGCACATAAGCATTTCAAACTTGCCATTTTACGGATATTTCGTCTGAAGGAATCGGCACCCATTTATATATAAAATTTCG
This sequence comes from Camellia granthamiana, assembly GCA_036172215.1. Classification (NCBI taxonomy): domain Eukaryota; kingdom Viridiplantae; phylum Streptophyta; class Magnoliopsida; order Ericales; family Theaceae; genus Camellia; species Camellia granthamiana. The sequence goes on from CM069913.1 coordinate 93,973,090, forward strand.
GGTCTTTCACCCAAGACACTTTGGCCAACTTAATTTAAATGGAGTCCATCCCCTTTCTCCTCCCAAATAAACATACAGATGCAATGTATTTATAAACATAATCATATATGGAGTACATCTCCTTTCTCCTCCCAATAAACACATATATACAATGTATTTATAACATAGTCATATTCAATGACACCAACAATAGATTAGCATTAAATCGCCTAATCTTCATGCAATTTCTACAACAATCATAACTATCCCCTACCGATAGCCCAATACAATTATTTCTACAGAAATATTCAATCTCAAAATAAATATTTTATTCAAAACTTACATTGGTGAGATAATACATATCCAATATCACCAATTTTAACCATAACTTTCCAATTTCACATTTTCAATGTTAATTCCAATTATTTATTCAAAATAATAATTTAATCAAAATTAATCTCATCATCTACACACAATAGCAAATAACTAGGCTAAAAATCATATTAGAGTGTAGAAATTCCCTACCTTAAGTGTAGAAGACGAACAAGCAAGATCGAAACTTCAAAGATGACGAAATTAACTCTTACTTGGATCAACACGAAGCTCTTCAAGCGCTCTACCTTATTCTCAAAGACACTAGGGTTAAGAACTCAATGAATGTAGATGAAATCTTAGAGAGAATGTGACTTCTAGGGAGAGAGACTGCAGATTTAGGGTTTGTGGGTGAAAAGGAAATAAAAAATGAAGCCAAAATGGCACTACTATGAACTGATGTACACTAGGCTCGCTCGAGCGAAGGAGTTCTCACTCGAGCGACCAGACACAAAAAAGTCACCTCGCTCGAGCGCAAGAAGCGTCGCTTGAGCGTAGAATGTGAAGCTTCAGGTCTGCCACCCTACGTAGATGCACGCTAGAGCGAATAAACATTTTCACAAGGCTCGCTCAAGCGCAAGAAGTCTCACTCGAGCGAAGAACATATTACACAATGCTCGCTCGAGCACAAGAAGCCTCGCTCTAGCGAAGAAACCAAAATCTGGGCAACAACCATTTGTACCAAAAGGCAACCAACCCGTTCCAAACTCCCCCAACAAGTCCCAAAACTCAAATTCAAAGAATTAAAGGGAGGAAACAAGACATAGATAACAATATACAATCACGAAACCCGAGTCCGGAACACAATAAAGGTCGAGGTAAAACTAGGATCGCTATATTATTGATATAGAGATTTTTTGGAAAACCTAGGGTTTGAGTTGAAATCAAAAGAGGGGTTTTCTAAATAAGCTCTTGAAAATGGTTGTGGGGATATAGTTATGGTTGAGATAGGTTAAAATGGTAAATATCTTTTCTTAAAATCAACTCTGTAAGAAAATGGGGTTTTGCCCTAAATTTTGGATATTTGGATTTGTGAAAGGAAATGAAAAATGATGTTGGGTATTGTGAAATTGGAATGATAGTTATGTTAATGATGATGGTGGAGTTGGATATGTAATATCACTCCCATTGTAAAATGTTGAAATTATATCTTTTGATTGGAAATTATCTATTGAATAGAAATATATGTTTTGGGCTATTAGTGGAGGATAATCTTGATTGTTGTCGACGTTTCATAAGGATTAGGTTGAATTGAAACTAATTTCTCATACATTATGCATCAAGCATCATTTCGTATTGAACATTGTAAATGTATTGGTTTTTGAGAAAAATGGAAGAATATCGTAGTGAATCTGGTTAGGGGGTGTAGTTGTGGTTTTATTATGTTGGCCTGTGTGTCCTTGGTGAAAGTCTAGAAACCCGCGCAGTTAGGTGCCGATCCTTCCGGTTAGTACCGTTAAAATGGCTTTTGTAGTGCTGGTATAGCCTACCGGCAGACACGTACCTAGAGATACATAAAAGGATGATTTTCATGAATTGATATACAACTTGGCATTACATTGTTTTGAGATGGAAAATGAGAAATATTTGACAAATGGCATTCATATGCATTCACCTTATAATTTTGCTAAGATTTGTATGCTGTGTTAGAGTACCTTTACTGGGCTTTGGCTCACCCTATGTGGAAAACAACTTTCAGGTGCTGATGACACTACAACAAAATTAACTATTTACGGTTTTGACTTTACGGCATACATCAAATGAATGTCGTAATTAGTACATTCTACGACATTTTTTTTTTTGCAAGCCGTTAATGGTTTTTCAATAACGACATGCATACCATGTAAGTCGTTAATTCATATATTTATGGCATATAAAAGTATGCCGTAAAAAATGTATATTTTTACGACTTAAAAAATATGTCGTAAAATATTTGCGCTTAAAACGACATACATTTCATGTTATAAAATATTATAACTTTACACGGCATGCATTAACATGTCGTGAAAACTTCTAAAAAAAACAAAAATTCAATCCGAAATTTTTTTATGGCATGCAAAAATACATATTTTAACAGCATACAAAAATATGTCGTAAAATATTTGCACTTAAGACAATATACATTTCATGTCGTAAAAATATTATAACTTTACACGTCATGCATTAACATGTCGTGAAAACTTTTATTAAAAAAAATTTCAATCTTAATTTTTTTTTTTTTAATTTTAAAAAGCTAACAATTTCCAACCAAGCTTCTCACCTTAAATTTTCTTAATTGAGGACAACGTAAAAAATAATTTATACATTATTTTATAATTTAGTGTCTTCTTTTAAGGGATAATTGCACCCAGTGGGATTTTGGAAAAAAAAAATTACATATCACTACAGGAAATGCTTGCTTTAATGGCGTTTATTTAACGGCGTTTTTTTTAAACGTCACTTTTTATAATATTTAACAACGTTTTATAAGTGTTACATTTTGTATTAATTAAAACGGGTACCGTTTAGCCAATATAAGGCGTTTATAAACGCCTCCAAATGTGTTACAATCTCTGCTGGGCTCCCTCAAATCTCTCGCTCACTCTCTTCGCTTCAACTCGATGAATTCGATTTCGTAGAGCACCTTCCTTTTCATAAATCAATACATTGTCCCCTTCTCATAAATCAATATGTAGCTCAGTGATTCGGCTTGGTGATTTCGATTTCGAAGTTCTCTCTCTCGATTTCGAAGCTCCACTGCTACCGCCACCGCCACCGCCATTTGCATCGTCTACTAAGGTGAGCCATCTGCATAGATTTCGATTCAATCTCAATTTCGTATTCTCTGTCTCTGTCTCTCTCTCAAGCTCTTCATTCCGTCGATTCTTCTTCTCCTAGGGTTTACAATCTTGAATCTCCTCCTAGGGTTTGCCCTTTGCGATTTCAAGCGGTAAATTCTCTCTCTAATCTTGAAGTTCATATTTAACTATAAATTTGTTATGAGAGATTTGAATTTGAATCCATGTGTTCATTTGATTTGAATTTGAATATGAATATGAATTTGAATATAAATTTCTCTAATCTTTCTTTCTTTCTTTATTCATTCTGGATCCAAATTCCAATTCATTCATTTCGATTTCCTTTATTTTTCTTTTGCGTCTCGAGGAAATCCGCTAGTTAGTGTCTCGGAAAATTTTATTTGTTTAATTATTATTATTATTAATTTCTTTTGTTTCTTTAGAATTGTTGAAGTTTGAGGAGTGAGTTAATCGATGGAAGTAATGTGATTGAAGGTAGTATTCATTTTGATGTGTGATGTGGATTCTTTTTCCCTATTTGGTTGCTCAGAAAATGTAGGCCCTAGGGAAATAGATTACATATGGACTCTTAGACATTCTTAATTTTAGAAACCGAACAGAGTAGTTTAATTTTCAGTGAAGTTTTCTGGAGAAATCATGTTGAAATTAGCTGTAATTTGTCAAATGTTGTGTTGGCTTAGGGTTCTATATTTTCCTGTTGTTTTCTTCAGGTTGTTCTTGAAAAAAAAAAAAAGATTTAGTGTGAATCTCTCTTGAGAATTTATTCATCTTTGATAAGTAATCTCTATGGGAAAATTTACTATGTCTTGTATCAACTTTGAGGAGAGATGCCCAATAACTGCTCATAATTCTATTTTTTTTATTTATTATTATTTACTTTTTTGTTTTCATTTTGCGCCATACAAAGAACACATAAACATAACAGACCCTGTCTATCATGGGAATATTTGGGATTTTCTTATTTCAAACTCTTATTTTCTAAAACTATGAACGTTGACACTGTGAAAGTACTTCATCAGGTTGAAATTTTATTTTCTGACATTGATGACATATATAAGTGAGTTCTCCTTGAAGCTTTTTGACACTTCCATTTCCTTTGTTGAACTAATACTTGGTAAATGGGATGAATGTTATGCAGCATGCTTATATACTCTTAATTTTTGTAGGATCAAAGTAATGGTGTGTCGAGCTTACAGAATGTCAAATGCAAGTTGTTGCATTGGTAGGGAACAAACTTGGTGGTTGCAGAAGGCCAAATTGCATCAAGGGATCCCAAGTCAAAGGTGCATTATGTGACTTTTAGACCTTTGTGTTGGAAAGTATGGATGAACCATGTAACAGTCAACGTGCCGTTGTTTCGTTCTACTCATGAAATGTATGATCTTCAAGATGCAATAGGAAGTATAGTTGCATGGCCTAGTCAATTCATTCTTTTGGACTAAATATTAGACTAATTGATTTACGATTTGTAGTTATACTTTTTGGAAGTTTAAAGTCGTATTTTAGAGATTAGTGAATCTTATGATTTGAATACTTTTTTTGATTTGTATGTTTGAGGTTGTTATCAGCTTGATATGATAGAAGTTGAGGATGAAAGTTAGTATGCAGATTGTTTAGTGCATGGATATTAGATTTTTTTGCTTACTTCATAGTTGTTGCTTCTGCTTGGTTTGTTAACAGGTTGCATTTTATAAGCTACTGTCTATATGCTGTTAGGCAAGGTTACATTCCTGTATATATATATTACATATTAAAAATAACCTTCTACGACATACAAAATTATGTCATGAAAAGTGTAATGATTTACGGCATGTAAGAAAATGCCGTAAAAGATTATATACGGCATACAAAATATGTCATAAATATATTAAAAATGACATTTTACGACACACAAAATTACGTCGTGAAAAGTGTGATGATTTATGATATGCAAGAAAATGCCGTAAAATATTATATACGGTATACAAAGTATGCCATAAATATATTAAAAACAATCTTCTACGGCATGCAAAATTATGCCATGAAAAGTATGATGATTTATGGCATGACAAAAATGTCATAAAAAATTATATACGGCATACAAAGTATGTCATTAATGTTTAATTTATTACTTTTTACAACTTTACCTGCATGCCGTAAATGATGCTCAACTTTCTACGGCATGTCATATAACGACATTTGTGTGCATGCCGTAAAAGAGTCTTTACGGCATACATTGCAAGCCATAAAAATTCAATTTTGTTGTGGTGTGATATGCTTCCACCAAAGACGTAGCTTAGGAGGACTTAGAGCTTAAGGCTTCATCTTTGGTTCTTGATGTAATTAATTTTGTTTAAGCCTAGGACTTTACTTATATTGAGTTTAAACTCATTTTGTTGTAACCAAGTATCGTCTTGAAAAGTTGTAGCCATTAATTTGATTTTATTTCTCTTTTTACTCTTGTATCCATGCCATATGCTATAGATTCAGAATCTAGGATTGGTGAATATATATATTGCATATGTCACCTTTTGTAATGATCAAAGATATACTGAATAGAAATTATGAGATTGTTGATCAACTGTAGCACTACTATGAGTTGGGTTAATGTTAATTATTTCGGGGCGTTACAACTACAATTTGATTCCCAAACATTTTCTCAATATTTTTTAAATCAATAATATTGTCATATTCCATTTACTCAATTTATTCCGGAACAAATTACAATCTCGCGAACCTCTTTCAGTACGTGTCATACATCCATTTACAACACCCAAAAAAAAAAAGGAGAGAGAGAGAGAGAAAGGGTAAAGTGCAACAAAAAAAAGAGAAGAAGATATCCAAATTAGACAAAAGAGGAAGATTGTACGGTCACAGAAAATCCATCACTTGATGATGAAGAAATCTAATGAAGGAGATGATCAGCACCTCTATAAGAACGCCATCTACAAGATAAAACTCCCACAGCCGTTGAACGACCGGGAGTCTTTCAACGCCCAAGTTAATCCTCCAATATTATAAAAATATTTAACGGACATAATTCATAGAGAAAAATAACGTACTCTCAAGCCATGGGGGTGTGGTCTATTTATAATAGCTAGTGTGTTGCCCAACAAGTAGTTTATGTGCTTCAAAAGTCCTATTCCAAATAATCTCCGGTTGTTTAGGACTTCTATATCGATAAGATTTCATCTCTTGATCAGTTTTGAGGAGGATTTGACAATTGCCATACACTTGATAATCCATAACTATGCCACATGGCAGTGTCTGAATCCATATAATTCTTGTAACGCCCCAATTTTTAGTAGTCAAATCACCATTCAAGTTTCTTAATTACTCGTCCAAGTCTATTATACAAACCCAAATAAAAGATAATAGATAGGTGACAATTGTTCAAAAGATCATAATATATCTCTTTCCCATTGAAGTAATACAAAATATTACATTTCTTTTCCCTCAATTACAATTGATCAAACATTTATAGTCCAAGGAGTTAGAGAATTTAATGTAAGTTGCCCTAATGACTTACATATTTCAAGATAAGGGTCTTGATTACACAAAAGTGGAATCCAATTCCCAAAATACCAAAAGCTCGGTAGCATGAATACAAATAACATCAAACGAGCCTCCGTGCTCTATCCGAAAATCTCTGCCGTCCTTCACTTAAGTGGTAGTACATCACCAAGTCCTAAAAATTTATTATGATAGAAATGAGCAAAGTTTCCCAGTAGGAATACATTTGACAGAGTATATAAATGTTTGAAATGGATATGATCATGCTATGCATATGCCATGATAAAATCCTTATTTCTATTTTTTAAAGAAAATGACGTACACTATATTGTTGTCATGCTAAAATCTCAACATTGATAGTCACTACAACAAAATTGATTTTTTACGGCTTGCGATGCATGCCGTAAAAACTCTTTCACGGTATGCACACAAATGCCGTCATATGACATGCCGTGGAAAGTTGAGCATCATTTACGACATGCAGGTAAAGTTGTAAAAAGTAATAAATTAAACATTAATGACATACTTTGTATGTCGTATATAACTTTTTACGACATTTTTGTCATGCCATAAATTATCATACTTTCCGTGGCATAATTTTGCATGCCGTAGAAGGTTATTTTTAATATATTTATGGCATACTTTGTATGCTGTATATAATATTTTACGGCATTTTCTTGCATGTCATAAATCATCACACTTTTCACGACATAATTTTGTATGCCGTAGAAGGTCATTTTTAATATATTTATGACATACTTTGTATGCCGTATATAATCTATTACAACATTTTCTTACATGCCATAAATTATTACACTTTTCACGGCATAATTTTGCATGCCGTAAAAAGTTAGTTTTAATATATATATACAAACACACAAGAACATAACATTGCCTAGCCGTATGCACATCCAAACAAAGGCAGCACATACAAACAAAGGCAGCAGCTTATAAAGTGCGGCAACTTGTGAACAAACCAAGTAGTAGCTTATAAACTTAAAGCCCTAAATCTCTAAGGCATTAGCATTTTTTGGTAACACTGTTAGAAATATTTCAGTTAAATTTGGCCCTTAACCAAGTTAGCTAGACCTCATGCAATGAAAAATATGTTAGCATTTTCACTCCCATCATCTAATCTAACCTACATACAGATATATAATTCACTTGACCTTATAAAGTGTAATAAGCAGTAGTAAAGCCAAGTTAGTACCTTCAAGGTTGTTTCATTTGATATTAAATCTCAATACTTCTCAACAAGATGAATCAACGAACCAAAACACTTGGTCATAAGGCGACTCCTCCCATATAAAATTTAACAGCCATACTATCTACAAGGCAGTCTGAAACGTCCAGTCCCAAGGATGTTAGGGCTTTGTGCATATATATCTATATATATGATATACATGCATAATGGCACTACATGTATTAATTTGCAAATTACAGAAACCCTGAAATATCATGTACCCATGATGTTTCTTCCCACCCCCTCAACAATAACTCTGTAAAGAATCTAAGTGCACTCCTTTTCTTTGACAGTTATATTGCCATACAAAATACTATGAATGTTGTACTAACGGATTCATCAAGATGATGAAAATTATAAACAATTGCTCTATATTCCATTCCTCAAATATTAAAAATAAAAAGTTTATCTTAAGATAGAGACAGTGATCCTTTAACATTTCACAACATTGCCTCAGTGTGTCTCACCACAAGAAAGGTTGTCTCTGTATAAACTATATAACTTCATAGATCCTACCTATTTTCTACGAACTCACATATAACTCAACCTGGAGCGTACCCAAAGAAAAGCAAGAAAGAATGAAAGGTGTCCTAACAGAGTAAATTGAAGTTACCTCATCCAAAATAATGCGGTCCCATTTCAGAGAGTGCAAGATAGAATTTTTTCTGAGCAAACTTTCCTCAACACCTGCTGCATCGTCCTTGGAAGAACCAATTCCCAATTCTTTTTCTTTGTTGTCCCGCTTCAAAGTCTTTTTGCAAGCACCCTTTTTTTTGTCACTCTTAGATCCACTAGCCTCGCCTTCAGCAGATGCTGATTTGTGCTTTGACGATTTCAGTGAAAGTTTCACACCCTTTCTCTTTTGTTTTGACTGCTTAGCAGTTTTAACAGCATCAGGCCCACAAAAATATTTCAAGTGAATAGACATCCTATGATCATAAAATAACTTCCCACACCACTGGCACTTCTCTTTGGGAGGCATCACATTTTTTCTGTATTCTAACTCAACAATGGAGTATGTAGTTATGACAAAATCATATTCGGTGAACTGCTGCAGACTCTTTCCCCTTTTAGCCCCATGATAAATTAGTACTTTGTTGCTTTCTTTTGAGGTGAACTTTTCAATCTCACTTAGCCACTGAATTACAGCAACCAAGAGACAAATAACGAGGGTACCTTGAATTTCAGGCAATCCTGTGGATGAACAGGATAGGCAGGAACACAGTTAGCCAATCTGTTGATCTTTCCATCCCTAGCAAGAACCTATCCATATTATACTGGAATCTTATTTTAGTGACATCGGGTCATTACTTGCTCTAAGAAACTCTCTTTTCCAAAGAAGAGATGTTATTCCAAGTTGGTTTGACTCAAAGATTTCACCATGCAACTGGACTGGCATAAAATATGAGGGTCCCGCAGTACGCCAAATTGATCTTTCTTGTACATTGTTACCCCTGGATCTTCCATTTCCAAACTATCTTGGAAATTTGAGAAATCTCAAGCATCTTAATGTCAGCCATTGTGCCCTCACTGGTCATATTTCTGAAAATCTATGGAGTCTGGAGGATTTAGAGACCATGGACTGGAGTGATAACAGATTGTTTGGGATGCTACCTCCAGCCCTCTCGAACCTGAAAAATCTAAGAGAACTTGTGCTTGATGATAATAGCTTCTCTGGTAGTTTACCGTCAACAATTGGACAACTCACTGAACTTACTGAACTCTCTGTCCATGCAAACTCATTTTCTGGAGTTCTTCCAGCTGAGCTTGGAAATCTACAAAAGTTGCAGTCCCTTGACCTTAGCGAAAATTTCTTCTCTGGGTACCTACCTTCCAGTTTAGGTAACCTTACAAAGCTGTTATACTTTGGTGCTAATCAGAACAGATTCAGAGGACCAATATTTCCAGCAAGTAAATATAAAGTAAGAAATTGGTCAGAAATTCAATGCAATCAATCAAATTCATGAGTTTCTTACTGCAGAATGCAATCAATCAAAAACAAAGTTCACTAATATATTGCTATATTAGATCACTTTGTCATTTTTTTTTATTTATTTATCAAAATGTGTTTATATGTTGATATCATATGATGTTCTTGATCTTTAACACTTCTAGCTTAGATTCTCCACATACATTATCATTACAGACCTGCCTCTAGCTACTTTCAAACTTCCCTATAGTATAACCTGGGCCAGTGAATAAGGCAATAATTTGCAGATAATTTTAGTGAATCAACACAGAAACAAAGCAACAAAACACAACAATTTCAGACAAATCTAAGGGTTTCGATTTCCTCCAAACTAATATTCGATCAAATATGAAATTGCTATCTCATTTCTCTCTCTGGAAGTACGAATTAGTTACCTGGTGAATGAGAGAGGAGAGATCGAAATGGATGAGAATGAGGCGATTGATGACGTCGTGTTCGATTGATCTTCGTTCACAGGTTCACAGATGCCGATGGAGAGAAAGGAAAGAGAGAGAGAACGAATTGAACCGGGGTTAACAAAGCAAAAACAGTGTGAAGTAGAAAATCAATAGATTAATTGAAAGATACCCACAGTGGAGATGTCACCGATTAGAATCACGTATTTGAAACTCTCCTCCACCATTCGATGGTTTGATTGATTAATTGAAGGAATGATCGATTGAGAGAACACAGAGAGAGGATGCGAGATCGAGAGCAATCGAGAGAAAGAGAGTTGGGAGATCATGAGAGAGAGAGAGAGAGAGAGAGAGAAAAATCACGTATTGACACAGAAAATCAATTTTTGATATGGCAAAGTCTTCTTGTTGCCTTGAACCCTAATCAAACCAATCATTTATAGCACTATTCTTCCCCTTTTTTTCCCTTCCAATTTTTGGTAAACTGCTGCTTAATTCATATGTTTATTGAAATATATGATACAAATATGTTTAGAGATTTATTGTTATATTTTATTTTTATGTTTGTATAAAAATCTTAAAATTTTGTTTGGATTATAAATTTGGATAAAAATTTAAAAATACAAAAAGAGAATGTGATTGAAATTTAATTATATTTTTTTTATTTATTTTTTAGTAATTTTTTAAAGTAGTTAAAGTTGGCTTTTTTTTTTTATAAAATTTAATACATTTCATATATATTATATTTTATTATATTGTTCTTATTGCACTTAACTTATTGCACTTCTTTCTTAGTGTTCCTAATTTATATCCTCATTAATATGGCCTAAACCATGACTTAGAAGTGCCTAAGATGGAATGAGGATGCAATTATGCATTTTAAAAACACTTCTAAAATTTCTGAAAGCAGGGCAGTTCGCTCGAGCGGTCTGCAAAGTCTGCAAAAGTACTAGATGCTCAATTTTGACACTCAACGGTAGCTCAACAGTCGTTCAAGCCAAGTACTGAGAAAAAGGATATTCGCTCGAGCGCACAATCGGTCGCTCGAGTCACCGTACAATTGTTTGCAAACTATTGGGAGCTTGAAATATATGCTCAAGCGACACTTCCATCGCTCAAGCGAACTGCTCAAATTCTAGAATTTCTATATTGTTCTTTAAGGTTCAAAACTCAATTTTCAAAGCTTCAATCTTGTTCATTTGGGCCAAAAACTTAAGGAAATACTTGAAACCTTGTAATAAAACATGAAATGAAAACCAATTCACAAAATCAAAACCTAAAAGCTAGACAATTCTTTAAAACCAAACTTTAAACTCAATGTATAACACATGCATGCATTGTTTTGAGTTCAAACTCTTTGAATCATGAACAAATGAGATGTTTTGTACAAAATCACGTTGAGTTCTCAAAATTTAACAAAAATAACTCCATGCATGTGAGATATAAGGTGGAATTCAAGCTCAAACTTCATGAATTATGCATGCAAGCTTATGATAATCTCAAATTCTACATTCTTAACTTATTTCTCATGCTAGTCTCTTACTTTACTTGAAATCCCACATTTGGTGTCTTAAATATATAGTTTATGAGTTAAATTCTTACCTAAACTCCTCAATTGAACTCTATGTAGCAAATTCCTTGAGTTTCCAAGCCAATTCCTTAATATTTCCCTTCAATCTCCTCTTTTCCCCCTTGAATTGAACTATCTCCCTCACTCTCCCTTCTTCTACACGTTTTTGAGCTCAAAATGGTGATGAGATTGTGTTCCAGAAGTTATATTGGCCTTATATAGGTCCAATTAGCTTAAGCTAATTAATTATGATTAGAACTAATTGACTTCAACTTAATTAATTTATTCTAATTATTTGGTTCCGAATCAATCCAATTAAACTTACCATAAAATTCTAAAAATCCAAATTAACACATTGATGTAATCAATTTCATGTTCGGATGCCGATAAAGCCTTCAACTAATAGAACAAAGTAGAATTCTGAACAGATATTCTTATGGTTAACAAATAGGAATGCAAAACACATAAAAAATGCACAATTAATACATAATCTCATTTTTAAAACTTAATTAGCATTCTTAATCATGGATTATGAGCTAATTACGGATCGGGGTTATTATAGTGAAGAAAGGCTTGAACGTGTATTCTGATTTAAGTGTTAGATACCTTGATCGTTTTTTCGTGCTAAAGTCTTGTAGAGAGGAGGTACTCCGAGAGTTCCATCATTCGTGCCTTACGGTACACCCAAGAGGCACAAAGATGTACCACGACCTTAGTTGCTAGTTTTGGTTAAAGGGAATGAAGAGAGACGTAGCCTTGTTTGGTTCGAGGTACCTTACTTGTCAACAAGTAAAGGCTGAGCATTAGAGGCCAGCGGATTTGTTGCAACCTTTGCCTATAGCTGAGTGAAAGTGGGAGCATATCACGATGGATTTTGTTGTAGGTCTTCCGAGGACTCAATGAGGTAATGATGCCATGTAGGTGATTGTTGATCGGTTAACTAAGCCAGTACATTTTATACCTATGTGCACAAGTGACTTGGTAGATTATTTTGCCGACCTTTATGTTAGGGACATAGTTTGACTTCACGGATCCCTGTGACTATCATTTCGAATAGAGATCCACGTTTCATTGTTCGATTATGGTAGAGCCTACAGAATGCCTTGGACACTAGGTTGACATTTAACACCGCCTATCATCCTCAAATTGACGGGCAGTCAGAGCATACCATTCAAATCCTAGAGGATATGGTTTGAGGTTGTGTTATTGACTTTAAGGGGTCGTAGGAAAGGCACTTACCTTTGGTGGAGTTTGCCTATAACAATAGCTTTTAGGCGAGTATTGGCATGGCATCGTTTTAGGCCTTGTATGACCGACCATGTAGATCTCCAGTGTATTGGGCCGATGTGGATGATGCACCTATGTTAGGTCCTGAATTAGTTTGGGAAACAACAGAGAAGGTCGCACTTATCCGTAAAAAGTTGGTTTCAGCTCAGAGTCGTCAGAAGAGTTATGCCGACCGTAGGAGGAGACCATTATCATTTGAGGTAGAAGATCACGTCTTCTTGAAGATATCATTGCAATGGGGTTTAATGAGGTTTGGGAAGAGTGAGAAGTTGTCCCCTAGATTTATTGGGCATTTTGAGATACTTGAACTTGTTAGGGAGGTAGCTTATTGTTTGGCCTTGCCGCCATAGCTTTTCGGGATTCATGACGTGTTTCATATCTATATGCTATGGAAGTATGAGTCGGATTCGTTACATGTGTTGGATTAGACCGAGTTAGATGTAGATAACGATGCCTCGTATGAGGAGAGACTGGTTAGAGTCTTAGATACACGAGATCAAGTCTTGCGAGGCAAAACAATTTCTTTGATAAAAGTGTTGTGGCGCCATCATGGGTTGAAGAGGCGACTTGGGAACGCAAGGCGGAAGTTCGTGAGAAGTATCCAAACCTTTTTGTTAATATTTGAAACTTGTAATGAAAATCTTGTTATGTTGATTAAATGTGAACATTGTATATGTTTTGGGACAAGTGAATCGCATATTCAGTATTGAAAACTTTGTTTATTATTGTTATGAGAGTGAATGACCGGTCGATGGATCATGATTGTGAGACTCAACTTGTTATCATGGTTGTAATTGATTTTTTTTTTTTAAATGGTGTTATTATTTGATTTAAAATTTTGGAGACGAAATTCCTTAAGGGGGGAGGCTATAACAATTTTGATTTAGACTCGACCCGTTTATTGTTTTGGATCTTGATTTCCTTGCTTTACTGGATTGCTTATATCCTTGTTCTTCTTATTCCTCATTGAATTGGGTTATTTGCGTATTGTGGTTGCATTTGAAACTGGTTGGGAATTCGTTTTTCAAATGAGTCTTTGCCTAGGTTTTGGTCAGTTTGCTCGAGCAGTCTTTGGGAACTCTAAGTACTTTTGCAGGCCTGCAAAAATACTAGGAGTGTGCTTTTCTTGCTCGAGCAGTCATTCTTGCTCTCGGGCGGTCTTGGCTCGAGCAGTGCTTCTTGCGCTAAAGTAGTCTTTCGGAACTCTCAGTACTTTTGTAGGCCTGCAAAAGCATTGGGAGTGTGTTTTGCTCGCTTGCGCTCGAGGGGTCTTTTTTGTGCTCGAGCGGTTAGTCTTTGTCTGCAAAACTTCTAAAAGTATGTCACTGTGCACTCGAGCGGTACTTTGTTCGCTCGAGCGGTCTCACTTACTGTGTCTGGTCACTTGAGCGGTCTATACGTAAATCAATTCAAAAAATTCACTTTTTAAGTCATTTTTCTCATCTCTCTCTCCCTCTCTCTCTCTCTCTCTCTCCATTCCAAAAACTAGGCTGTGTTTGGTTTAGGGGTGGAATCATAATTTCATCCTCCTATTTCAATACTGTGTTTGGATATAGTTTTCAAAAATTGATTCCACACCCACATTTGAAAATTCTTTTCAAAACATGTTTGGTATAGTGAGTTTTTGAATTTTGAATTTTGAAATTGGGCCTACCGGGTAATTTTTTAAAAATAAAAAACAATTTTAAACCAAACAATTAAAAAAAAATTATCAATGAAATATACAATCAAAAGTAATTTTAAAGCACTAGTTGAATTGTTTTTAACAAAAAATAATATATATTTTTAATATTTTAAATAAAAAAATATTTTCAATTTTTTTTGAATTTTTTAAATAAAAAATTTATTTTTTTCAATAATTATTTTTTTAAATTGAATTTTAAAAAGAGTTTGGTTGTAAGCTTTAAATAGAATTTTCAATAGAGTTTTGAGTTGTGTGTTTGATTATGAGTTATAAGTTTTTGAATTAAGTTTTAAAAACTCTTTTTAAAACCCATAACCAAACAACTTTTCTTATTTCAAAACTCATTTAAAAAATGTAGAAGTCAATTCAAAATTCTTTTCAAAACTCATAACAAAAAAATTTTCTCTTCTCAAATCATGATTCAACAACTCACTAACTCAAAATTCAACTCCATTCCCAAATCATGATTCTAAAATTAAACCAAATGCTACCGAGATTTTCTTCCTCTCTCCCTATAAACCATCTTTAAACCTCAAATATACTATCATCCGCTGGTTTCAACACCCTAGTCCCTTTGATAAAAAGGTAGAGCTCACCTAGAACTTCCATTTGATCGAAGCAAAGTTCATTTTCGACTCCATTGAGGTTTCAACCTTGCTCTTGCTTGTCTTATAACTTGAGGTAGGGATTCTCCACACTTTAGTATGATTTTTAATTTAGTTATTTGTTTTTCTAAACAAAATTGTGATTTGGGGATTTTTGATAAAAATCTAAGGTTTTGGTTTTGAATCAAAAGAAGGGTTTTCAAAGGGATTCTTCAAAATGGTTGTGGAATCGTAGATATGTTTAAGTTGTGATGAAATGGTGGATTTTCATCCTTGAAATTGATTTTCAAAGAAAGAAGATTTTACCCTAAAATGTGAATGTTAGATTTTGTGAAAAGGAAATGGAAATGATGTTGGTTTTATGAAATTGGAATGATAATGATGATGGTGGTGGAGTTGGGTATGCATTATCACTCCCATCTTGAAATTTTGGAAAATTTATCTCTATTAGAAATTATCTAGCTGTTTAGAGATATCTACTTTGGGCTATCGGTGGAGGATAGCTATGATTGTTGTAGAAATTGCATGAGAATTAGGTGAATTGAAACTAATTTCTCATCTATTTGCATTGAGCATTGTTGCATATTTAACACATTAAAAATGTATATTGTTTTGAGAAAAATGGGTGAATACCTTGGTGAATCTGAGTAGGGCATGTGGTTGTGGTATTATTGTTGGCCTATGTGTCCTTGGACTTTTGTTTGGTGAAGGGTTTATCTAGAAGCTTGGTTCTTGTGCTCATAACTTGAGGTACGGTTACTTTTAACCTAGTGTTTCTTTGATTTGAAGAAGTTTATATGGTATTGTTGTGATTTTAAAGCTTGATTAAATGATTGAGTTGGATTAAACTTTGGATTTAACAGTAAGGGACATTCTACTCGTTATTAAAATGTCAATTAAATCTACATGAAAGAGGAGTATTGATGTTGAGAATTTGTATATATGAAAAAGAGAGGGAAGGCCCCAAAGTAGACTAAAAACCTTAATTTCCAATTAAGTAGAGAGTAGTATTTTAATTGGAATTTCCATAAAGTCTTGGAATCTTGTGAACAATAAAGGACAAAAGATGTGAATATTGTGATGAAATGAAATTGTGGCTCGGAGATTAATTCTTCTTGAGTGTAGTGTTGTGTTGTGTTTCGTCTCATATTGTGTTGAATGAATGAAAGTTTGGCAAATTGAGCATAAGCCCCGGGTTAAGAGTCGATTTTGATATGATGGTGTGTGTTGGTACTCATATGGGGAGTCAAGGTGCCCAATTGCCCTGTCTTGAGCTTATCGCTGGATGAATGTGGGAAAAAAACATTTTTGGGTGTCCACTGGTCATGTCGTATTATAGTTGGTAAAAGTGAAAAAAATGGATGATTTTAAGTGCCCACGTCCTGCCGTATTATAGTAGGTAAATGTGAAGATGGTTTTTAAATAAAAGTGACTTGTATTTTGTTATTGGGACTCTTATGGGGGGGCATATGGTGTGTTTACCTTTTCGATATGATGATGTTTGGTGTGAGATGGAAATGCGATTATTTAACTGGGTATTAGTTACATAATTAGCTATGTTTATAAATGTATGTTAATTACTCACCTTGTCTTGTCTCAATGGTGTCGTGGGCTTATTCAAATGATTAAATACTTGGCTTGTATTCTTACTGGGCATATAGCCCACCCCTATTTATTTTACAGGAGATGGTGACATCCTACTTCAGAAATGACTTGGGTTTTAGCAGTGGTTCAGTTGGACTTGAGAGCTCAAGAACTTTTTCGTTGTAAGACTTAGAATTTTGTATTAAGAATTTAAAAACTTACTTTGTTGTACCAAGTAAGTACTTTGGAATATTGTATGCCCTTGGGGGCCTTTCTCTTTTGTAATGTCATCTAGATCATTGAACTTGGAGATGAGTTCAAGGTATTTTGGAAATATAAACTTTGTAATTGTGACTTCTTGAATCTTAGTTCAATGAGAAAGATGGCTATTATGTATATTGCTTTGCTTGTGGTGGTGTATTCATGTATAAATTTGTAGGGCGTTACATTTACAATATTAAAAATCAAGTTACTTAAACTTGACTCGTTTTAGGCTAACAAAATTTTGTTTTCTTATTCCTTATAAAAAATAATATAAGAATAAATATTTTTAAAAGTTTATTTTGTTAACCACATAATGAGTATTTTTTTATTAGAAATTTCTGAAAATGTCATAAGCTAAATTTCGACATAGTCCGTTTGGGGATTTGGATTTTTAGTTTTAAAAAAAAATCAAAAAATCACTATAATTATTATATAAATTCCTTTACTGTTTTGCACTTTTTTTTCTTTTTCTTTTCTGGTAAAAAATTAAAAAAATAAGTAAAATAGTCAATCCCTATAATATTGGATTTAACACGGCTTAGGATTATACCAAACACTCAAGGCCGGCTCTAACTTTTTTGGGGCCCGAAATCGACCATGTCGAGGAAGATGTATTTCTCTCAGGGTTTAGTTTGGCTGAGGCCCAGGTAGTGCAAACCATCTTAGCAGCAGATGAGGGTATGTATGTCAGCGCCTAGTCTATTTATCTCATGAACAAACTACAACATATGCCAGGAATGAGACTTGGAAGAAATGGCCAGAAGGGCATCACAGTATTGGTTGATGTGACGCATAATCCGCATGTCTTTGGTCTTGGCTATGTGCCCACCAAAGAGGATTGGGTCAGGAAAAGGGAAAAGATGACAAGCAGAGCTAGAGCCAAGCAGGCCGGGAAACGCTATGAGCTCGTTCACAGGCTGATCCGCAGAACACTAAATGGTCACTTTGTTTGGGAGGGAGAGGATTTCCTCTTTTGTGGTTTTCCAGAGCCCTGGATGAATTCTGCAAAGCAGCGTGTCCCCAGCTTCGAAATCTTCTTCGACCTGCAGTTGCAAGAGAGTGATGCCAAGGAAAAGGTTGAACCGAGTACTAAAACTGAACAGCATAGAAAGTGACTCCGATAACAGCAAGCTTGGAGTAAGGGCAGCACTGGCATGTCTTCTTTCAAATCCTCCGGTCGACTCAGAGAGCTTGGGGGATAACCTTACCATCTCCATGATTGGGGAAAAACCGGGTATGAACCCAACCAGTGGCATTTTGGAAGCATCAGGGGCACCATCTCTTACTTGGCAGTTGGAGAAAGGCCACATTTCAAGTTCTGAATCGAATGATAAGCCAGAATCTGATTCCACAAAGTCTATGGGGTCGCGATCAGATTCAAGTCAGTCTGAGGGATCTGAGTCTAGCATTCTTAGGGGTGGTAACCCGGATGCCAAGGTCCTGTCTAGGTCTTTCTTTTCTTTTGCTTTTGAGTCTGTTGTAACCGAAGAGGTAGACCTGTTGAATGAGAACTCTGCAGATTTTGAGTACTTCTCCGTGCCGCTTATTTATTGCATTGACCAAGATTTTCAAACTTTTAGTGAAAACGAAGAGGACGAAATTCCTTTAGCTTTGAAAAACTTAATAAATCAAGAAGATGAGAGGTATATTAAACCCTGTATAGATAAAATCATTGCCATTAATGTGGCTACTGAGAATGATCCATGCATGGTCCAGATCGGGTCCACGTTGTCTTTGGAGAAACGCGAACACTTAGTCACTTTATTAAAAGATTTCAAAGATGTTTTTGCGTGGTCCTACGAAGACATGCCTGGAATCGATCCTGAGATCGTATAGCACCAGATCCCTCTTGACCCTGATGTCTGACCAATCAAGCAAAAGTTGCGTAGAATTCGCCCGGATTGGGCATTAAAGATCAAAGAAGAGGTCACCAAACAGATCGAGGCAAGTTTCTTGCTAGTATTCGAGTATCCAACCTGGTTGGCCAACATCGTCCCAGTGCCGAAGAATGATGGCAGAATTCGGGTTTGTGTAGACTTCCAGAACTTAAACAAAGCCAGTCCGAAGGATGACTATCCTCTACCGCATATTGATGAGTTGGTAGACTTCACCGCAGGCCATGCATTGCTTTCCTTCATGGATGGGTTTTCCAGGTATAATTAGATTCTGATGGCTCTCGAAGATAGAGAGAAAACTGCATTTACTACACCGTGGGGAATGTATTGCTACCGAGTCATGCCATTTGGCTTAAAAAATGCTGGGGCTACTTATCAGAGGGTTGCAACCACCATTCCGCATTATATGATCCACAAAGAAGTCGAAGTGTACGTGGATGACATGATAGTCAAGTCCAAAGACCAAGAGGGCCACTACACCGCTTTGGAAAAATTCTTTCAACGGATCAGGGAATACAGATTGAGGTTAAACCCGTAGAAGTGCACCTTCGGCGTAACGACAGGGAAAATACTGGGCTTTTTGATCACACAGAGAGGCATCAAGGTAGATCCTTCCAAAATCAAGGCCATCCTAGAAATGCCACCACCAAGGACTGAAAAGAAGATGCGAGGCTTTCTAGGTAAAGTACAATTCATAAGACGGTTTATCTCCAAATTAACCTTAACTTGCGAACCACTATTTGGTCTCCTAAAGAAAGGGAAGAAATTCCAATGGGATGATCAATGTCAATTCGCTTTTGAGCAAGTCAAGCAGTACCTCCAGAAGCCACCTGTGTTGTCGCCGCCAGAGCCAGGAAAGCCTTTGCTTTTGTATCTGTCAGTAACAGACACCACAATGGAATGCATGTTTGCTCAGGAATTTGAGGATAGGGTGGAGAAAGCCATCTATTACTTGAGCAAGAAAATATTGGATTACGAAACCCACTACACCCCGTTAGAGAAAGCTTGCCTAGCCTTGGTATGGGCTACCAGGAAATTGAGGCACCACTTGTTAGCTCACTCCGTAATTCTGGTTTCGAGATTAGATCCTATCAAATATCTCTTTGAGAAACCAGAGCTTACGAGTAGGCTAGCTTGTTAGTTGCTTCTTCTTTCCGAATTTGATCTGAAGTATGTTACTCGCAAGTCAGTAAAAGGAAGAGCGGTAGCGGAGTTCCTGGCAGATCACCAGGTAGAAGGGGACGAAGTGGTAGAATACCTCTTCCCAGATGAAGCCATTCTGCAAGTTGAGGAGGAGACTTAGACAATGTACTTTGACGGAGCATCAAATCAGTACGACTATGGGATCAATGTGTTGCTGATAGCACCTGACGACTCTCACATACCTCTAGCTTTCAAACTCCGGTTTAAAGTGTCCAACAATGAAGCAGAATATAAAGCGCGTATTGCTGGTTTAGAAGTTGCCCTGGAACTAGGGGCGAAAAGGTTGGATGTTATCGGGGACTCGAACTTAGTTGTTTCTCAAGCAAATGGAGATTGGAAAGTCAAGGAAGAAAAGATGAAGGTCTATCACCAGACCCTGGACGTTCTAATTCCTAGGTTTGAAAAGCTGACTTTCACGCATCTACTGAGAGAGAACAACAGGTTCGTTGATGCTTTAGCAACTCTATCTTCCATAGTAGACATCCCGCTTAGAGTCCGGATGTGTCTGATCCTCATTGAGCAAAAATACATGCCGGTCTATGAAACTATCGCCGTAATAGATGAAGCGCAAGACAAAAATCCTCGGTACTTCAATATCTGGAACTTCTTGGAAAATGAGGCGTATCCACCGGGGGCAAATGCCAAAGATAAACGGGAAATACGGCGAATGACAGTTCAATTTATCATCTGTGGAGGCAAACTGTACAAAAGAGGACATCTGGGAATGCACAAGTTTTGTATCGAGAAAGAGGAATCGAAGTGCCTAATGGAGGCCATCCATGGGGGAGAGTGCGGAGCACACATGAACAGAGTAATGTTAACCCGGAAGATTCTCAGGCAAGGTTACTACTGGTCCACCATAGAGGAGGATTGCATTGGTTTTGTTCGACGATGCCACAAATGCCAAATTCATACTAATCACATGAATATCCTGCCGTCAAAGCTATATAACATGACTTCACCATGGCCTTTCTCAGTCTGGGGAATTGATGTCATCAGCTCAGTCACATCGAAAGGGTCGATGGGGTATGAATACATTCTAGTGGCAATTTATTACTTTACAAAGTGGGTGGAAGCTCAGTTCTATGCAGTGTTGAAAGCAGCACATGTGGCTAAGTTCATCAGAAACAACATCATTTGTCAATACGAAGTCCCAAACGAGATTATATCAGATAATGGCTCCCACTTCAAGAAGGAGGTGATAGACTTGTTGGAGAAATACAATGTGGTTTTTCATAAGTCATCCACATATCGACCGCAAATCAATGGAGCTGTTGAGGCCGCCAATAAGAACATCAAACATATTTTGTAGAAAATGGTTGAGACCTACAGGGACTGCCTAGATAAATTGTCATTCGCACTTTGGGGCTATAGAACTTCAATCCGGACGTCTACAGGGGCAACTCCTTATTCTCTTGTTTATAGTATGGAAGCTGTTCTGCCAATTGAAATTGAAGTACCATCACTGCAGGTTATGCCTGAGTGTCAAATAGCAGAGGTTGACTGGAAACAGAGTAGATTTGAGGAGTTAATGTTGTTTGATGAAAGAAGGCTGAAAGTATTGTATCATGTACAGGGCTACCAACGTAGAATTGCTAAGGCTTTTAACAAGAATGTTAAGTCTAGGAATCTCAATGAAGGAGATCTGGTGCTTAAAGACAACCAAGCTCTCATCCATGACCCTAGGGGCAAGTTCACACTCAATTGGACTGGTCCTTACATCATTAAGTCTATCTGGTCAGGAGGAGCAGTCATTCTCATGGACTTAGATAGTCTGAAATTTTCCCAACCAATCAACATGGACAAATTGAAGAAATACTATCCCTGAAAGGCTCGCTAGGCCGAAAACCAGGAAGAGCGACCTAAGCAAAAGTTAGAGCATAAAAAATTAGAAATGAAGAAAAACTAAGCTCGCAAGGTTGAAAACCCTAAAGGGCGACCTTGGCAAAAGTTAGAGCGGAAAATGAGAGAGTTAATACTCGAGTGAACCTGAACTGAACTACGTAAGGCTTGATTCCTATCTTCGGGATACGTAGGCAACTTCATCTTGAAGTTTGGTTGTAATCAATTCCAGCTCAACTGTCCTGTCCATTTTGTTGATCAAGTCATCTTTATCTGTTATTTACCTGAGGGTTCAGTTGTGATCTTTACTCTGAGAGAAAAGTTGGGTACAATGCAAAGTAGTGGTATTCAATCAGGGGGCAGTTATGATCTTTTGATCCAGCATTATGCATCTTGAGGATTGATTCTGTGCGTGTCAAGTGATGATCCTTTTCAAAAATAGTTTTTGAGAAGTTTTGATAAAATTTGATTTTGTTCAAATTTTACCTTGTACAACTTAGACCATTTTTGGACCAAAAGGAAAATTTTCAATGCTCACAACTTTAATTTCATTGATTTCAAACTTAAAGTTCTCCAAATCTCTGATACAAATCAAAGTTGCTTTTATTACAATCAACAAAAAAAACTTGAAAAGAAAGGTTAAAGCAATAAACTAGTGGCATAGAAGGAGCAATGCATGACAGCTAGACAGCACTGACCGACCTCTTTTTGAAGCCCGGCCGGGTCTAGGTGGTGGCCCAGACCAGTGCAGATGCAGCAAAAGCTAGCCCTTCGTCCTGGCATGTTGCGGCTATGTTTTGAGTACTATTTGTACCAAGTGTCTTTTAGTATTTTCGAGTTGTTTTCAGTTTGTTTTCTTGTTATCGAGTTGCATTTTACATAGTTGTCCGGTTGTGGGTCATTATCCGACTCAAGAACGAATGCAAGAGCAGGTATTCACAGTTTTAAGTCCTGTACAATGCTACCATTCAAACTGGAGGGTCTAACCCCGATCATTGTTTTACAAAACAATAAAAGAAAAGAAAAGTCTTCTAATACAGTGAGTCTATCTGAAGCTAGTGTTTAAACTACAAAGGAAAAAATAATAAAACCAAAAAAAAAAAAAAAGAGGAGGAACTTTGTTTTTTTTGTTTTGTTCCGATAATTCATAAGTTGTTCTGTTATATTGTGTGCTGGTATTCTATCTTATACCTGTACTATCGAGTTTTTATCGCCGGAATGCGTTTCCGATGAGCGACCGACCAGGTGATCGACTGGTATTGCTCCGTCTTGTGTCCATTTTGTGTTTATTTCATCGAGGTTTGATTTGTGTTATAATCAGTGAGAGGCTTAATTTTTAGTACGGAACTAATTACCATTCGGATTTGCAAAAAGAGAAAGAAAAAAAAAAACTCATTTTATTAATAGGGATTAACCCCGATCAAATTTGCCCAAACATATATATAAAAAATAAGGAAAAAAAACAAAAGCAACAAAAAAACAGAAAATAAAAAACAAATAATAAAAATAAAACAAAAAAAAGAGAGAGGGATCTTTTTCTTCTTTCTTCTCCGGCAGCACCCTGGCGGCGAAGATTACAACCGGCTTCATTTGCACATAGCTTCGTTGCCTGACTTTACCATCAGCTGCCTCGCTTCATCTTTACTCCTTCGAAGCTCTTAAAGATTCTGCCTTGGCCTTGGTAGAGCTTCCAAAGGAGATTATTCCTAGCCGGCCATCAAATTGGTTATGTGAAGAAACTCCGAATCGAGCCACGGAGGTGGCCTGTTATTTCAGCTCTTTGTTCTGCTTTTTCAGTGCACTAATATCTACTTGAGCATCTTTGTACATACGTTGGAGGAGGGAGAGTTGTGCATTTAACTGATGTACCTCACACGTCCTGTTCTGCAGTCGACGGGACAAGTTGGAGATCGCAGTCACGGTCTCCACACATGACCTCAGCGTATACGAGTTTGCTTCGATGTCAGACTGTGCTGCCATTATTTGTTCAACTGACATCACTGGAAAGCTGAAAATAGGAGAATAAGGAGGAGCCCGTGGTTGAGGTTTAGGAGAGTCAGAATCGGTCATCTCTATCATGGACTTGTTCAGGTCTAGAAAAAAAGTGAGAGAACCATATGAAGAAGCCATGGTAGAGGAGAGTAATACAAAAGAAAGAGGTTGCAAAGTGGTGGCAAAGAAAGTTTGCAGGCTTTTGCTCTGCCTTTCTCTCTCGCAGGCCTCAACTTAAGAAGAGAGCGAAGAAGAAGACAAAGGGGGAGAAAGGCCGATACGATCATTGATAATCGGGGCAGGATTGGATAGCCTATCGGTCAGGCACCGTGATTGTTGGAATCACGCGCCAGACACGACACTCGAAGAAGATGAAAAAAAGAGAGAGAGAGAAAGAAAAAACAAGAGAAGCGGGAGAGTTGCATACATATGTGTATATATATTGTATATCTACGTATTATATATATTTATTTGCATATTTTTTTTGTCACAAGAGTGACTTGGTTCAGTGGTTCGGCTTAGTGGTTGAAGCCTGAAAGGTTGAGCCTAAGGTCCGAGGTTCGACCCCCATAGCAACGAGTGTTTCTTTTGATTTGTTTTGGTTTTATGTATATATGTCTCGTATACCTATATATATATTTATTTGAATATTTTGTCACAAAAGTGGTTTGGCTCAGTGGTTGAGGACTGGGAGAAGCCTGAGTCAGAGGTTCGAACCCCGTATCCATGCATTTGTGTTTTTCCTTTCTTTTTGCGTGTTTTGCGTACGCACGCACGTCAACAAACAGAATATGCCTTCTCAGTAACGACATCTTCCCACTGACGGCCACAAACAGAATATTCAAGCAAACAGAATATTCCCCGAATATGTATATGTATACCGTATGTATATATCTATGTGTATTTTATATATGGTATTAATCTTTTTGACATTTTTTTGGGAAAAAAAAAAGAACAAAAAAAAGAAAAAGAAATCATTCTATTATACCTTTTTTCCACTTGCGTGAGACGCGTTTGGACTTCAAATTCACCTTTGTTCTCTTCACGTGAAACGTGTTAGGATTTTATATTTACACGATTAAAATCTTTCCCCTCTCCATATGAGATACGGTTAGGTATGCTTGTTGGTTATACCAACTTTGTTCCTTCCACGTGAAACGTGATAGGATTTGATGTTTACTTTGTTAAAACCCCCCTTTCTCCGCATGAGATACGGTTAGGTACGTCTGTTGGTATGTTGTAACCAAACGATATTGTATGTACCGTTCATTCAGAGGAGTTCCGGATAAGTTATTCATGTCTTGTGTCTCGGTAGGAGAACCTGCACGGCTTTGTAGTTGCGATCACTTTGTGCATCTATCGCACTTGTTCACTTTGTGCATCTATCACACTCGATTACTTTGTGCATCTATCGCACTCGTTCACTTTGTGCATCTATCGAACTCAATCACTTTGTGCATCTATCGCACTCGATCACTTTGTGCATCTATCGCACTCGTTCACTTTGTACATCTATCGTAGTCGTTAACTTTGTGCATCTATCACACTCGTTCACTTTGTGCATCTGTCACACTCGTTCACTTTGTGCATTTATCGCACACTTCTCTGTTGTTTCTCAGGGCACGTGAAATGCGACCATGGACGAGTTTTATCTCGGGACATGTGAAACACGACCCTGAGTGGTTTTTGTTTCTCAGGATGTGTGAAACGCAGTCCTAGGCAAATTTTATCTCGAGACATGTGAAACATGATCCCGATCGGTTCTTCTTTTATCTCAGGACGCGTAAAACGCGACCTTGGGTGTGATTGCTCTTGGGATACATGAAACGTTATCCCAAACGGTTTTGTTTCTATCTTCGAACTCGCGAAGTGCGGCCCTAAGTTGTTTTGCTTTCACCTCGGGACATGTGAAACACAACCCCGAGCAATTTTCATCTTCTTGTTTCTCAGGATGCGGGAAATGCAGTCCTAAGCGATGTTTTCTTTCCTCGTCCTGTGTTTTGGCGTAGGTAGAGTGTTGTTAGTTCATGTGTTGTTTGCTATCTTGCTTATTGTATTCATTATTGCTTATTGCATCATCTTGCATGATCATTTTCAAAATAGTCGGCTTAGCGAAGCTTGTCAGTCCATCTTTCAAAGTTGCATCGTGCATATCATTTGCATCTTGCCCCTGAACTACGCAGGTTTGAGTCCTCAAAAGGATATGTAGGCAACCATCGGGTTTAACCAATTGTTTACACATTTGTTTGTTTGCCTAAGTCTTCCGACCTTGTCAAAAGGGTCGTCTTCGGGCTTTGACATTCACTCACGTCATGAAATGACTTCGAGCTCTGTTAAAGAGGGGCAAATGTAGACACCACATTTTAACCGGCCCTAAGACTTGGGCGCTTTCTTTTGATTACCCGATGATGACAAGTAGAATGTGTTTCTCACAGAATCCTCAGTAAGAGAGATGGAATTTTAACTTTAATCCCAACCTTCATCATTATGGCCAAATTGTTTTAAAATACTAAATATTTCATTAGTTTAGTATTTTTGTAAATTTGCATAATTTTATGTGTTTGTTCATATTTTTGGTGTTTTTGTATAAATTGGTATAAAAGGTATATTTTATATATAAAAAATAAAATAATAAAAAGTTATATTATTATATTATATGTTTAGTATTTTGGTATAAATTATATATTTTAGATATTTTATATATTATATTATATATATATTATAAAAGAAAGATAATAAAAAATTGTTTTGATGTCGGTCAGCCCTTGGTTGCCGACATCCAAATCTCAGCATAACATATATATAGTATATTAAATATAATCTTTATATAATATCTATATTATTGTATTATATGCCTATAGCATTTAATATTATATATTTATATTATTATATTATACTTTGTCGCCTATATAAAGCCAAAGAGGGACAGGCTCAGGGGGAGAAAAAAAGAAAAGAAAAGAACATAAGAATGCTTCAAGAGTTAGAGAGAAAAGAGAGTAAAAGATTGTCTACATTTTCAATTTTGAGCCAACACTTTCAAGCTTCCATAGCTACTGAAATTCCTCATTTCCATACACCAAAAACACTCCAAAAATTCTGATATAGCCAAAGATCAATTGCCTTGATCATAAGGAAGAGTGTTTAATGATTGAAAGTGAGAGAAACTAGAGAGTTGGCTACTTTCCATACCATAAACTCCATAATTTTGAATTGAGGATTTGAGAACACACTTCCTACACTTGAGGGTGATCAAGAGGGAGTTTGTAAACTAAGGAGTTCATCCTTTCCTTGGAAGGTGAATTTCACAAACCTTTCATTTTCTTGCATTTCTTACTTATTTTGCTCTTTTGCTTTGATTTATTGTTATATTGTATATTGTTGTAATCTAATTGAAAGTGGTGAATTAATGTCCCATATATGTTGTTTTTAGCATGAGAAAGAGGCCTTCCATGCTAAATGGTTTAATCTCTTCGGAGGTTCATTACCAAGGCATTACATCTCTCTCATGCCAAGAACAACTCCTTGTTTGACGCTTATTTCCATTTAGAGGACTTAAACTCACCATTGAACTTGATGAATTAAAGAACGGATGGTAATTTAAAATTGAGTAACTGAACTTGAGGTTAAAATGGTGCAAGATGATAATTTGGTTACGTTCAATCGGATGTTAATTGAACACATGGAAACTTGAGGCAATTTATACTCATTAGTGATGAAATGATTCAAGTTTCCAAGGTCACCACTTCCCTTGATCAATTCATGAAAGGGAAGAGGTTAGAGTCATATTTTGTTGCATTTATTGAACTTGCACACTTTGATTCACAAGCCATCATGCAATGAAATTGCTTGAGTTAGTAGTTTGTGGCTTAACTTTACTTCTCCTTTGATTCGTTCATGAAAATGAGGGGTGAGTTGTGCAGACAACCCTAGAGAATACCCTGTGCATACTCTGTTTGTCCTCTGTTACAACCAGGTGAACTGGGCAGCAATGGCTGGCAAGCCACTTTCCATGGCCGGCATCCCTCACCAGTGGCCGGCTGGCCACTAATGCAAAATTCAGCAGTGTGTTCCTTTGGCGGAGTAGAGCCATTCTGGAAGTGGGTAACAGTGTATGTGTTCTATTATGCAACAGAGGCTCTCTAGAAGCAAAACAGTGGCTTTTCGGGTGGAAATCGAACATGCGCATGAACATTCCTTGCTTCCCGAGGTGAAGTAATTAGTTATTTTGCTTACTTACTTCTTTTAATTATACTTGTGTTGTAATTATTTAATTAGCTAAAGTAGTTAATTAGTTGTGAGTTAATTTATTTCATTTGGTTTGTAATAGTTAATTAATTAGCTTAGCGTAGCTAGTTAGCTTATTCATTCAGACTCTCCTTCGTGAGAGCATAATATTGTAATAATGTGTATGTCTTCCAACCCCACGTCTTTCTCCCTTTATTGAACTGCTTATGATGGTTAGTATAGGGACATCACGTTTAAATTAGCATTCTTCATGTTTGCATCCACTTGTATTGCATGCACCGAGGCTCAGTTCATCATTCTAACTGCATTGTTAGTTTAATACTTATTTGAATGCGTGCTTAAACCACATGTTATCAATTAATTCATATGCCATGTTAAGTAGCCGAGCCTATTTTAGATTGCATATCACATGTGTTGCATTAGTCATATTGCATAGTTAGGAATCATGTATTTTTTCTAACTCTCTTATGTCTTTTTGGCTTGGAGTACGATGTGAGCCTTTGCTTGCTTTAGCATATTGCATAAGTGTGATTGTTGCCATGTCTAGCATACTTACCATGAGGCTAAGTGCTTAATTGATATATATGCTTGTATACCTGTGAATAAAGGCTAATTGTTTGAATTGGAATAATTTGAGCCATGCACAATTAAGCCCATTTTTCAAGTGGCAAATTCAAACGCTTTTCAGAAAACAAACATGACTCAAGTGTTCCAATTTTTGCTAGTTAGTTTATACTTGTATGTGCACATCACATAGTAATGCTAGATTAATAACCGGAACAAGAACATAAAATGCAAAGTAAGATTCACATCATGATTAATAGAGGTCGATCTTTGATCGGGCGAGCGGGGGTGCTCAATCATGACCTTCCCCTCTCGTGCCTAAGTTCCCCGAGCCGAAACAATCTTGGTGATGACAGACACGTGGCCTTTGGCACGAGTCATGGGTTTCCTAAATTTTCCCAAAATAAAACATTTAGGTAGCGACTCTGTATCTGGCAAAGCAATCCATTTTTGGCAATTTGATTCAAAATCGATTTTCCAAAAGATTCGCCGAATTTGGACTCTTTGGTGTTTATCTATTTCACACTGCACTTGTGGAATCAGATTCAAAACTGTGGGAGTCCAATACTGTAGGGCTTATTTCGACGTCTGATCAAGGACTCTCTAGTTGATAAAACATTTAGGTGGCGACTCTGTATCGAGCTTATTTTGCCGAATTTGGACTCTCTAATTTCTCTCACTTTCAATCACTAAACACTCTTCCTTATGATCAAGGCAATTGATCTTCGGCTATATCAGAATTTTTGGAGTGTTCTAGGTGTATAGAAATGAGGAATTTCAGTAGCTATAGAAACTTGGAAGTGTCGACTTAAAATTGAAAATGTAGACAATCTTTTACTCTCTTTTCTCTTTAATTCTCTTGAAGCATTCTTATTTTTTTTTTCTTTCCCTGTGCCCCTCCCTCTTTGGCTTTATATAAGCAACAAAGTATAATATAATAATATAAATATAATAATATAAAAAGCTATAGGCATATAATATAATAATATAAATATTATATAAAGATTATATTTAATATACTATATATATGTTATGCTGAGATTTGGATGTTGGCAGCCGAGAGCTGACCGACATCAAAACAATTTTTTTATTATTTTTCTTTTATAATATATATATATATAATATATAAAATATCTAAAATATATAATTTATACCAAAATACTAAACATATAATATAATAATATAACTAGACATAAAATACTAAACATATAATATGCCAATATTAAACATATAATATAATAATATAACTTTTTATTATTTTATTTTTATATATGTAAAATATATAATTTATATATATTTATATAAAAAGACCAAAAATATGAACAAACACATAAAATTATGCAAAATTACAAAAATACTAAACTAATGAAATATTTAGTATTTTAAAACAATTTGGCCATAATGGTGAAGGTTGGGATTAAAGTTCAAATTCTATCTCTTTTACTGAGGATTCTGTAAGAAACACATTCTACTTGTCATCATCGAGTAATCAAAAGAAAGCGCCCAATTCATAGGGCCAGTCAAAATTAGGTGTCTACAATACCCAAAATATGTATCCATTGGGAAGATGAGATGCTCCATGCACACCTGATCTACGCTCCTCTGATAGAGCAATCTTTCACGCGTCTTTTTCTTTTTGCAACATTTGCGGCACGTGGCTAGACTTTTCTTATTTTCTAACTCTCTAACTTTGCAGCTGGCAAATTCAAACAATCCCTCTAAGGATTTTGATTAGATTATATAAATATAAATATAATATAAATCTTCCTCCAGATGCAATCAATCCTTTGAAATACTAATATATTATTATATATATATAATATAATATAATTATAATATAAATGATATTCTGAGAGGTGCATACCACAAATATGTTTTTGTAACGACAACATACAAATGCAGCATCATACATGCAATGTATACACATATTTAAACATAATCAAATAGAAATT
The DNA here is from genome assembly GCA_036172215.1 of Camellia granthamiana. Lineage (NCBI taxonomy): Eukaryota > Viridiplantae > Streptophyta > Magnoliopsida > Ericales > Theaceae > Camellia > Camellia granthamiana. Next base: position 94,004,046 of record CM069913.1, read on the forward strand.
CCGATTTGTCATGAGACATCACTTGAGTATGTTTCTTTTTTCCTTTTAAATTATATTATATATATTTATGTATAATATATTCAAATGATGCAAAATAATGGCTCATGATACACTCACCATGTGGGGGTGTCTTACATATAATTAAACTATTAAAAGATGCATAAAAAATTTATTTAATTTAAATTCGGTGCATCAAGTATCAAAAAGATAGAATACATTTTTATATTTTGTATCTCAATTTCAATTTGAAAGAGTGAAGAAGAAGCTAGAAGATGAAACTGTTGGAGATTAAGGAAGATAAATCCAAATTGAAAAAGAAGAGCAGAGAAGCTGCTAGTAGAATAGATAAGGAGGAAACCTCTATCGTTAACCCAAAAGTGGAGAAACATGGTTTGAAGTTGTGTACACAATTTGTACACAGACTAAAATCTATAAATAGATATTGTTTTATAATTATAGGATTTGTGAAAAGGTATGAGATTCTTACCATATGTGGAAATGGGAGGAAATGTGAGTTCCTCACTGTGAGAGAGAAATCACGAGAGAGATTTCTCTATGTGTTGTATTGGTTGTGAGATAGATAGTGGGAGAAAATGTAATCTCTAGGTGTGAAAGATACAAAGCCATCTCCAGTCAAGGAGATTGGATTCTAAGAGAGTTTGAGAGTTACAGAAAGTTGCTCTGTTCAGAGAGCTAAATAAGAGATTAACCCTCTGTCACGACCCAAACCCGGCCCTATGGGTTTAGCACCGTAACTGGCGAGTAATCCGAGATTACCGAAGGCCTGCTGAACAGTAATACAGTTAAACAGAGTACAGGGCCTGGCGGAAGCCAATACAGTAAATAACTAGTGTCCATTGAGCTGTGAAAATCTGTATGCCAAAAACATTTTCCATGCATTCATACAGTTCAAACAGCACAGTCTATACAATCATATACAAACATTCAGTACGGGGACCTAATCCCTCGATAACAGTACGGTCAAACAGTAAACAGTTTTTACAATAATACAAAACAGTCAAGAGACAGGTGGGGAACACAAAAACACCCCAAGCCATAGCATGGCGTCTCGGAACCTCGCAGTGAGGCACATAGGCTGGCTTGAAGAAACTAGGGACTAACCCACGCTCCTAGCTCCGGTCTGGCTGCTGAGAACCTACATATATATATAAACAGTGAGCTAAAGCCCAGTGAATAACAATAAGTGTAAAGAGGTTATGAATGAATGTCCTTACAATAATGAAAGCAGTTCATTAAACAGTATTTCAGTCTTTCAGTATTTCAGTCAATCAGTCATATGTGGTACATCCATTAGCCTATAAACAGTAGGTCCAAAAGGACCGGGCCTCAACAGACCCAACAGTAGTGATGGCCATCAATCAATAATCAGTATGGTTCCACAAGGAGACCGACAGAGCTCTGTAACAGTAACAGTCAATGCTAAGGATGCCACAATACAGTTCAGAATTCAGGACATACATTCATTCAGTACACAATATCCGTTCAATAAACAATTCAGTTCAGTATTCAAAAGATAACCATTTTGAACATATCTTTACACAATCTGTTACTCACAGAGATTGGGCTAATAGCAGCTAGAGCGCGTCCCCGAAGCCAACCCTAAACAATTAACAAAGTGAACACACTCTAAGTTTAACAGTTGGGGAAGTACAATAATTAACTTCATATTATGCCTCGGTGTGTTCTACATCTATAGCCTTATTAAAATGTCTTAAACTAGGCCTAAGAATGCCTAGGATGGAATGAGGATGTGAAAATACACTTAGAAAACAATTCCAGAATTTTCAGTGAAACAGAGTCCCGCTCGAGCGCAGGTTTCCCCGCTCGAGCGGACAGGCAAACAAAGGTCCCCGCTCGAGCGCAACATCCCCGCTCGAGCGGACCAAAAAGTACTAGATAGGTGAAATCTCCGCTCGACGCCCGCTCGAGCGTGTCACCCAGTCCTCCGCTCGAGCGCCCAAGGCTCCGCTCGAGCGGACTGATGCACAGAGCAAGATGCTGGGAGCTCGTTTTCTCCGCTCGAGCGCCAATTCGTCCGCTCGAGCGGACAACAGAAATCTGAAAATCCCAGATTTGAGTCCCAAGCTCTAAACCAAGTTCAAAAGCAATGTTTTCGATCCTCTTGGGCTATTTTCTGGAAAAAACTCTTTCAAACACATAGAATAACATGTTTCAAAACTCAATTTAAGAAATCAAAGCCCAAGGGTGTTTAATTCAAACCCAAATTCAAACTATTTTTCAAGAACAATATGTAAACATGCAATGCATGAGTTTTAAACCAAATTCAAGCTTCAATCCTTGCTCTAAAGAGCTCAATAGTTGGAAAACATTTTGAAAACATGGACCATAATATAAACATGGACATGCATGTACAATTTCAACATGAATTCAACTTCAAAATACACTAAAATGGCCATGCATGCAACAATGGAGTTCCAATTCAACATTTTAGCACTAAAACATGGTTTAATCCTACAATGGAGCATGAACCATGCAAGATGAAGCTCAAAGACAACAAGATGGAGATGAAGTCACTTACCTAAGTCTCAATTACAAGGTTGAAAGCTCAATCTAGCAATCTATGCCTCAAATCTTCAAGTTCTTCTAGCAAATCACCAAGATGAACTCAACTCTCTCCCTTTCTCTACTATGGTCGGCTAGAGTGAAGCAAAATGGGCTGATGAAATGCCTTGGTCAAGTGTAAAAGGCTCTAATATAATAAGACATAAATGTCCACTATAGGTGGCAATTTGGGAAATAAGTCCAACATCTCAATTAATCAATATTTAATCTAATTTAATCATTCCTAATCAATTTTCAGATAAATATACCATTAAATCACAAATATTTTACTGATTCCGAAACTCTAAACGGTTCCTAATTCGGCCGCCGATAAGGCCTTCAATTAGCAGTTTAAACATATAAATTCAAACAAATAATCAATCATTCAACAGATAGAAATACAATACAATAGATATACTTATTCAATTTCAGTTTCGATTTCAATCGGTCCATTCAGTACTTCAGTTCATTCAATTATCAGTCATTCTCAGTTCAGTTTGGCAGTAATCAGTAGCTAATTCAGTAGTTTAATCGGTAATCAGTACGAGGGTTGTTACAGTCTCCCCTCCTTATAAGGAGTTTAGTCCTCTAAACTCAAGTTACCTTCAGTTTAGAAGAAAACAGGATTCAGTGGAAACAGTTCTGGGTATCTTTTAACCATGTCATCTTCCCTTTCCCAAGTGGCATACACACCACCATGGTTCTGCCAATCAACTTTCACTAGCGGGATCTCTTTGTTTCTCAGTTTCTTGATCCGTCTATTTACAATCTGTATAGGCCTCTCCTCGTAAGTGTAGTCATCACTCAACACTATCCGAGCAGGCTCAATCACATGGAATGGATCTCGAAGATAATCTCTCAACATAGAGATGTGGAAGACGCTATGCATATGCTCCATTTCAGGAGGAAGTGCAACTTGATACGCCACCGGATTGATTTTCTCAACGATCTCATAAGGTCCAACGTATCTCGGCGCCAACTTGCCTTTGACTCCAAAACGAGTCTGGCCTTTCATTGGTGTCACTTTCACAAATACGTGATCACCCACTTCATACTCTCGGTCTCGTCTTCTAACATCTGCATAACTCTTCTGTCTACTCTGTGCAGTTTTCAATCTTTGCTGTATCAGTTTTACCTTTTCAGTTGTTTCATACACAATCTTGGGCCCAAGCAACGGCCCATCTCCAACTTCTGCCCAGCAAATTGGAGATCTACATTTTCTGCCATACAATGCCTCGAAAGGCGCCATACCAATACTCGAATGGTAGCTGTTGTTGTAGGCGAATTCAGCCAACGGCAAATGACTTTCCCAGTTTCCCTGAAAATCAAGGACACACATTCTCAATAAATCTTCTAAAGTCTGGATGGTCCTTTCTGACTGTCCATCTGTCTGAGGATGATAAGCACTACTCAGCCTCAATTCAGTACCCAATGCAGTCTGTAGGCTTTGCCAGAACCTCGATGTAAACTTCGAATCCCTGTCAGAAACAATAGACACAGGCACTCCGTGCAGTCTAACAATTTCATCAATATAGATAACAGCCAATTTGTCCGCATTATAAATTGTCTTGACAGGTAAGAAGTGAGCAGATTTAGTCAGTCTATCAACAATAACCCAAATTGAATCCATACCTTTTCTGGAGCGAGGTAACCCAACGATAAAATCCATCGTGATATGCTCCAATTTCCACTCTGGTATGGGTAAAGGTTGCAATAATCCAGCAGGTCGTTGATGTTCAGCTTTGACTTGTTGGCAATGAAGGCATTTGGACACAAAGTCGGCAATTTCTTTCTTCATTCCCGGCCACCAGAAATTCAATTTCAAATCTTGATACATTTTCGTATTCCCTGGGTGGATAGAAAATTTTGAATTGTGGCCCTCTTGCAGAATTCTTCTTTTCAGTTCAGTGTCATTCGGTACACACAGTCTTTCTTGAAATTTCAGTACATTGTTCTCAAATTTGAACCCCGGTTTCGGTTTTGAATCTCTTTCTTCAATAATCCTCTTTAAGAAATCATCCAGTTGCTGTTTCTCTTTAATCTCTTCAATCAAGGCTGGTTGAGCAGAAATAGCAGCTAAGGTTCCACCTTGTTCCTTCAAAACAATTTCAATTTCAGACTTTTCAAGATCACAAAGCAACTCCTTCTGTCCAGTCAGCAAACAGGCTAAGTTCCCAATCGATTTTCGGCTCAAAGCATCGGCAACGGTGTTGGCTTTTCCCGGATGATACAGTATTTGTAAGTCATAGTCTTTAATCAGTTCAAGCCATCTCCGCTGTCTCATATTCAGTTCTTTCTGTGTGAAGAAATATTTCAAACTCTTGTGGTCGGTATACACTTCACATGTCGTTCCATACAAATAGTGACGCCAAATTTTCAGTGCAAACACCACTGCAGCAAGTTCCAGGTCATGGGTTGGGTAATTCTTTTCATGTGGTCTCAACTGTCGGGAAGCATAGGCAATAACTCTCCCATTCTGCATTAAAACACATCCCAAACCCTTATGAGAAGTATCACTAAAAATAGTATAACCATCCGTACCTGTAGGCAAGGTAAGAATTGGTGCAGTCACGAGTCTAGTTTTCAACTCCTGGAATGCTGATTCTCTCTGGTCAGTCCAGTCAAACGATATCCCCTTCTGTGTCAACTGAGTCAGTGGCAAGGCAATTTTAGAGAAATCTTTGACAAATCTTCTGTAATACCCGGCTAGTCCCAAAAAGCTTCGGACTTCAGTCACATTTGTTGGTCTAGGCCAGTTTACTACAGCTTCAATTTTCTGTGGATCAACAGAAATTCTATCTTTGCTAACAACATGCCCCAAAAACATAACATGATCTAGCCAAAATTCACACTTAGACAGTTTAGCATACAGTTTCTGTTCTCTTAAGGTTTGCAGGGCAAGTCTCAGATGATGTTCATGTTCCTCTACAGTCTTAAAATAAATCAATATGTCATCAATAAATACCACAATGAAATCATCAAGGTATGGTTTAAAAATTCTGTTCATAAGGTCCATAAATGCAGCTGGGGCATTCGTAACTCCAAACGGCATAATTAAAAATTCATAGTGGCCATACCTCGTTCTAAAAGCAGTTTTATCAATGTCTTCTGGTTTAACTTTCAGTTGATGGTATCCCGATCTGAGATCAATCTTGGAAAACACTTGTGCACCCTGTAACTGGTCAAACAAATCATCAATACGCGGTAATGGATATTTGTTCTTCACAGTTACCTTGTTCAATTCACGGTAGTCAATGCACAGTCTCAGTGAGCCATCTTTCTTCTTCACAAACAGAACAGGTGCACCCCACGGTGAAGTACTGGGTCTGATAAACTTCTTGTCTAACAGTTCCTGCAATTGTACTTTCAACTCTTTCAGTTCAGTTGGAGCCATTCTGTAGGGAGCTTTAGATAACGGCTGTGTACCCGGAATTACATCCATGGTAAATTCAACTTCCCTATCAATCAAATCCCCTGGCAAATCATCTGGAAATACATCTGGGAATTCTCTGACTATAGGAATACAATTCACATCAGTTTTAACACAATCATCAGTAGATACAGTCAGTACGGAACACAAATATCCTTTGCACCCCTTCCTAATCAGTTTAACAGCTTTCACAGAAGAAATCAAATACGGAGGAGGTACTACTCCACTCCCATTAAACTCAAATTCAGGTAAACTAGGTGGACGGAAAACTACTTGTTTCGTTACACAGTCAATGGTGGCATGATATTTTTGTAACCAATCCATCCCCAATATCACATCAAAGTGATCTATGTTTAACGGCAGTAAGTCAATAAACAGATGCATATCCCCAACAATAATTTCACAAGCAGGATACATATATGCACATGTCATGGATCCTCCAACAGGTGATGATACAGCTAACAAGTAATTCATAGGTTCTAAGGGTCTATTCAATTTCCGTGAAAAAGCATGCGACACATAAGAATGTGTAGACCCCGAATCAATCAATACATATGCATTTTGAGCACAAATAGAGAGGATACCTGACACAACGGTCTCAGTATTCTGAACATCTCCCGGTACTAGGGCAAATACTCGGCCCTGCCTCATAGGCTCTTTCCCGGTAGCTTTGGGGTTAGGCTTTGGTGCTACATTTGAAGCTGCTGCGCTTGGTGCAGCTTTACTACTGGCTGGTGGAGCAGAAGGGCAGTCTTTAATTCTGTGGCCCACCTTGCCACATCTGAAACAAGCTCCTGAAATCTGGTAGCAAACCCCTTTGTGCTTATTGCCACATACGGAGCAGGGTGGAATGAATCCACTCCCTTGGCTGGGGCTAGTCGTTGACCCCGTATTCTGTTTCTTGTTTGCAGAGTTATGTTTGCCTTTCTTGAATTTGAAACCCTGTCTTTTACCATGCCATTCAGTTGTTGGTGTTTCAGATTGTTTCACTGCTGCAATATTTGTCTCGGCCATCAATGCCCGGTCGAGAATACCCACAAAAGTTGGCATTTTCAAAACGTTTATTCGGTCCTGTATAGCAGCACTAAGGCCTCCTTCAAACCTTCTGGCCTTCTTATATTCGGTATCCACCATATGTGGTGCATACCTGGCAAATTCGGTGAATTTCTTCTCGTACTCGGCAACAGACATATTGCCCTGTCTCAGCTGTTCAAACTCAGTCACTTTTCTGTCCCTGATGCACTGGGGAAAATACTTTTCAAAGAAGGACTCCTTGAACTGAGTCCAAGTCACAATAGTATTCGCATCACGGGTCAACATCCACCACCTTCTTGCTTCTTCCTGAAGGGTGAAGGTTGCTAACAGTACTTTGTTGGCTTCGGAGCACGGAAACATTTCAAACAATTTCTCAGTCTCAAGAACCCAAGCTTCAGCCTTTAGGGGTTCTAAGCCTCCCTGAAAGGACGGCGGTTTCATCTTGCTGAATTTATGAGTCAGTGCAATAATGTCCACCTCATTAACGTTCACATTCTGTACATTCTGTTCCGGTTGTACCGGAGGAGGAGGAGGTGGGGGCTGTTGGTTCTGTTGTTGATCAAGTCTTTCAATTACTAGTCCCATCATTTGTTCAAGTCTGGCCATTCTGGCCTCAGAGGATGATGATTCAGTTTCATTTGCAGTACTTGCGTTATCCATTTCACTATAAGCAGTGATAACAGTTATCATTATAAGCAGTTGTACAACTAAACAGTTTAACATTTAGCATATAATCAGTCAGTCATAAGCACACACTTTTCAAGTTCATGGGATGCCCTAATCACTTTCCTAGGACACTCTATAGCTCATTTGGACACGTGTGTGCGGTATAACTCGTGGTTAAGTATCGCTCTGATACCACTCTGTCACGACCCAAACCCGGCCCTATGGGTTTAGCACCGTAACTGGCCAGTAATCCGAGATTACCGAAGGCCTGCTGAACAGTAATACAGTTAAACAGAGTACAGGGCCTGGCGGAAGCCAATACAGTAAATAACTAGTGTCCATTGAGCTGTGAAAATCTGTATGCCAAAAACATTTTCCATGCATTCATACAGTTCAAACAGCACAGTCTATACAATCATATACAAACATTCAGTACGGGGACCTAATCCCTCGATAACAGTACGGTCAAACAGTAAACAGTTTTTACAATAATACAAAACAGTCAAGAGACAGGTGGGGAACACAAAAACACCCCAAGCCATAGCATGGCGTCTCGGAACCTCGCAGTGAGGCACATAGGCTGGCTTGACAAAACTGGGGACTAACCCACGCTCCTAGCTCCGGTCTGGCTGCTGAGAACCTACATATATATATAAACAGTGAGCTAAAGCCCAGTGAATAACAATAAGTGTAAAGAGGTTATGAATGAATGTCCTTACAATAATGAAAGCAGTTCATTAAACAGTATTTCAGTCTTTCAGTATTTCAGTCAATCAGTCATATGTGGTACATCCATTAGCCTATAAACAGTAGGTCCAAAAGGACCGGGCCTCAACAGACCCAACAGTAGTGATGGCCATCAATCAATAATCAGTATGGTTCCACAAGGAGACCGACAGAGCTCTGTAACAGTAACAGTCAATGCTAAGGATGCCACAATACAGTTCAGAATTCAGGACATACATTCATTCAGTACACAATATCCGTTCAATAAACAATTCAGTTCAGTATTCAAAAGATAACCATTTTGAACATATCTTTACACAATCTGTTACTCACAGAGATTGGGCTAATAGCAGCTAGAGCGCGTCCCCGAAGCCAACCCTAAACAATTAACAAAGTGAACACACTCTAAGTTTAACAGTTGGGGAAGTACAATAATTAACTTCCTATTATGCCTCGGTGTGTTCTACATCTATAGCCTCATTAAAATGTCTTAAACTAGGCCTAAGAATGCCTAGGATGGAATGAGGATGTGAAAATACACTTAGAAAACAATTCCAGAATTTTCAGTGAAACAGAGTCCCGCTCGAGCGCAGGTTTCCCCGCTCGAGCGGACAGGCAAACAAAGGTCCCCGCTCGAGCGCAACATCCCCGCTCGAGCGGACCAAAAAGTACTAGATAGGTGAAATCTCCGCTCGACGCCCGCTCGAGCGTGTCACCCAGTCCTCCGCTCGAGCGCCCAAGGCTCCGCTCGAGCGGACTGATGCACAGAGCAAGATACTGGGAGCTCGTTTTCTCCGCTCGAGCGCTAATTCGTCCGCTCGAGCGGACAACAGAAATCTGAAAATCCCAGATTTGAGTCCCAAGCTCTAAACCAAGTTCAAAAGCAATGTTTTCGATCCTCTTGGGCTATTTTCTGGAAAAACTCTTTCAAACACATAGAATAACATGTTTCAAAACTCAATTTAAGAAATCAAAGCCCAAGGGTGTTTAATTCAAACCCAAATTCAAACTATTTTTCAAGAACAATATGTAAACATGCAATGCATGAGTTTTAAACCAAATTCAAGCTTCAATCCTTGCTCTAAAGAGCTCAATAGTTGGAAAACATTTTGAAAACATGGACCATAATATAAACATGGACATGCATGTACAATTTCAACATGAATTCAACTTCAAAATACACTAAAATGGCCATGCATGCAACAATGGAGTTCCAATTCAACATTTTAACACTAAAACATGGTTTAATCCTACAATGGAGCATGAACCATGCAAGATGAAGCTCAAAGACAACAAGATGGAGATGAAGTCACTTACCTAAGTCTCAATTACAAGGTTGAAAGCTCAATCTAGCAATCTATGCCTCAAATCTTCAAGTTCTTCTAGCAAATCACCAAGATGAACTCAACTCTCTCCCTCTCTCTACTATGGTCGGCTAGAGTGAAGCAAAATGGGCTGATGAAATGCCTTGGTCAAGTGTAAAAGGCTCTAATATAATAAGACATAAATGTCCACTATAGGTGGCAATTTGGGAAATAAGTCCAACCTCTCGATTAATCAATATTTAATCTAATTTAATCATTCCTAATCAATTTTCAGATAAATATACCATTAAATCACAAATATTTTACTGATTCCGAAACTCTAAACGGTTCCTAATTCGGCCGCCGATAAGGCCTTCAATTAGCAGTTTAAACATATAAATTCAAACAGATAATCAATCATTCAACAGATAGAAATACAATACAATAGATATACTTATTCAATTTCAGTTTCGATTTCAATCGGTCCATTCAGTACTTCAGTTCATTCAATTATCAGTCATTCTCAGTTCAGTTTGGCAGTAATCAGTAGCTAATTCAGTAGTTTCATCGGTAATCAGTACGAGGGTTGTTACACCCTCTGTGGTAGAAAGGGTCCTTCGGTGTGAGAGGGGGAGCTCAGTGGGAGTTGAGTGAGAGAGAGTCCTCCTCCATTGTAATCTTTTTGTAATTTCTATTATATAGTGAAAATGGTTACTCTTCCATGGACGTAGGCAGCAAGGCCGAACCTGTGGCATGCCTGGGGGTACTCAAGCGCACTAAATATTTCTTTAATCTAGTCTCATAAGTGCAATGTGAAACATAGATGAAAGTCCATATCTGACAACTTTTATAGAAAATCCATTTTATTGCAAAACCTTTGCCAAAAATGAACTATATTACTAGATCTCAAAGTCACCACCTAATATTTTGGGAAAATTAAGAAACCCTTGACTCGTGTCAAGGCCACTGTTCATCATAACCAAAGATGTCTTGGTTTTGAACCTTAAGTATGAGGGGGGAATGTCATTAATTGAGCATCTCCGCTCACCCGATCAAAAAATTGACCTCTACTAAACCATGATATTAATTTTATTGACTTTATATGTTCATATTCCAATTATTAATAATTTTAAAAATTACTATGTGAAGCAAACAAGTATAGACTATGTCATTCATTTTGGAACAATTTGATTTCATGTATTTTTGAAAAAGTTTTAAATAATGCACAACTAAAAAAAAAATTGAGTTCACAAATATGAAAATCGATATTATTCCAAATTGAACAACACAACCTCCATCCACTGACATTCATAGAGATATATCACTTAAGCAAGTAGTTGTATGTGAATGCTTGACATAATAAGAAAACCACACACAAATAGGATGCTAAAGCATAAATACTTACATATTTGTTGGCGTCAAGCGAACAACTGCAAACCAAAAGTTAGAAGAAATATGCATGATCTTATATACAAAATCCTAATACAATACATACATAGAATGCAATTAGAGATTCGACTACTAATATATGACATGTGAATCATCTCAACAACATGAGGCAGGGCACATAATCTCATAAGAATTGATTAAATCCACAAATACAAATTTGACCAAATCTTAATACATGAAATATGGATACAAAACATAGATATGATGAAAAATAAAACATTATGCTTATTTGCAGATAAAGAAAGCAAATAAATGAACGGGATAGAAAAAGGGGAGGGAAATATTACAACACTTTTAAAAATTACAAAACTGAATAAAAGAAGAGAGGGAGAGAAAATATTTCAACATAAATAAACCTGACAAATCTCTCAAAATTAAAAGAAAAGTAGAAACTGCATAGGCCTTGGAGATCATCCACCGAAAATTTGTTTGCTGCTCTATTTTACCTTTGGAAAATCATCTGGGAATTCCTATTTTTCATGCAACAAGACCAAAACAAAGCAAAGAAAATCTTTCCAAGAGAAATGTTGTATGATATGTATAAAAGCTATTAAATGAAAAATCTAACAAATATTCATCACAAATTATCTCATTTTAATCTCATTCAAGGTCATTGGAGGCCAAAATTAGAGTTTAATTCGACAATATTAAAAAATTATTCAGAATTTCTCCATTCTGACCTTACGGTTGCGTCCAGAACGGTTTGTTTAATTAGAACCAACCATCGCTTGACTTCTGGGGGCCTTACTGAAAAACCTCGCCAAAAGTTAGGCCATACCACTATTATTTGAAAATTCTGGGTCAAATTGCAATTTAAAAAAATCAGGGAATATTCTGCCTACTGAGACTAACATCGTCTACTAGCATCATGCTAATGTCAGCATGACATTATCCTCACAAAAAGTAAAATTCAAGACAAAGTTGTTGCTGCCAGAGTGATTTAAACCCCTAACCAAAACCGCAAGCACCCTAAGCATCTTAACTACTAAGCCAAGCTAACTCTTGTTAGGTATTTGCCTCAAATAATACTTAAACACTTAAAGCAGAGGCTAAAACAAGCAGGTAATTAAAGCAAAAAATAAAATGAAATAGAAAATAAATAAATGAGAAGATTGCAAAAATTCACCTTCAGAGAAAGTGACGAATTTTTTGCTTACAAACTCTCTTCATAACACCCTTAAGTTATGGCGTATGTTTTTGAAAACTCAGCAAGAAAATTCAAGTTTTAGCTTCAATGGATTTTTGGGGTAGTGCATCAATGAAGAGTGGTGAATAAAATGAAAATTTTCAAGTTCAAGAAGATGTGAAGAAAGAAATCAAAAGAGTGAAAATTGTTGTTGTTCAAAGACATTATTTTCTACATTCCTATTCAAATATCTAAAATTTCTTTTCAACCAATTCTTTTTTTCTCAAAAATTCTCCTCTCTTTCAAAACCAATTCTCTCTTTTTTTTTTCTTCTCTAAGAAGATCATCTGTAATAGAATTTAAGATGGAAAGAAAAGGAAAATAAAACAAAAAAATATTCATTGTTTTAATAATGATGTTTCCTTCTTTTCTTTTCTTTTTTTCTTTTTTTTTTTAAACCATGAGTGCCTTCTCCACCTTCAAACACAATAAGTGTCTTCTCCACCTTATATATAAAAAAAAATATTGTCCCTAATCATTCTCATCTCTCTTTTGTTTTATTAAAAAAATAATTTTCCGCTACTTATTTAAAAAAATATAAAGAAGAAGAAAATGAAAGAAAAGATGGTAAATAAGATAATGAAAGGCAAAATGGTGTTGGCAACGTAAGTTTTGAAAAAGTTTCAAACAAGTCTAAAACAATTTGGCTAAAACGAGTATAAGGTTAGGATTAAAAGTTAAATTCAATGTTCTATTGAGAAATTCATAATATAAAATATTCCAATTTTCATCATCGAGTGTTCAGAAGAAAGCGCCAAAGTCTAAAGGCCAGTCAAAATAGGGTGTCTATAGAACCACATTAAATATTGTGTCTCTTTGTGAATTGTAACGCCCCGAAAATTGGGCAGGGTATATTTATTTATGCAACAAAACCCACCTGATAAACAAACACATATATAGTTAACTATTCCATATATCGATTTCCATTAAATCCCAAATGCCAATTACATGTGGTTCACATCTCAATGCCCCAGTTCCAATCCCAAGCATGCATTTTCCAACAAGTATGAAATGGAAGCCAAACAGATAATAAGTGCCCTACAGGCTTACAAATTTATCCAAGAACATTCTTGGTTACACAAAATAGAGTTTCAACTCAACGCAAATACAGCCCTGGGCTTACATTCAACAAATAACAATAAAACAAAAATGAAGCCTCAGCTTCGAGTCCTCCCAAGTCAATGCCTTGGCGGAGGCATAGCACCTGTACCTGAAATGGTTTCCCTTATAGGATGAGCCACAGCCCAGTAGAGATATACTACACAACATATGAACAATGACAAGATTAAAGAAGAGTATGCTCACGCCATGCTCATGATAAAACTGTTTATCTCTCTTTTTATAAAGTATGCAATGCTGAGATGTAACCAATATTATAAAACCATTTCCATTTTAAACCATATCTGTTACATAAATACGGACCCTGTGAATCTCTAGGTGAGTGTCTACAAGTAGGCCCTAATGCACAACCACTGTCATTTTTACCAGTAAACTGTAAAGCTCGACACCTAATCGCGCGGTTCTACACCCCCTACCCAGATTCACCAAGTATTCATCTTTTCGCAAACAAATACATTTCCAAACATTTCTCAAAAACAGATACATTTCTAATGAAATGAATGTAATGCAATGTCCAATGCAACAAATGAGAAATGTGGTTCAATTTACCTAAGTCTCATGCATTTCTACAACAATCATGGTTATCCTCCACCGATAACCCAAAACAGATATTTCTAAATGGATATTTAAACAATTAAATTCCAAAAAAAATTTGATAAATACAATCTATTCCACATCTCATCAAATATGAACAACTACACTAGTTTTCATATCACAATCACGTCTGGTAACCTCTCAAGGTCCATTTCTAACCGTGTCGGTTTTATTCCAACAGATACATTAAACAAAATAATACCGTTAATGCCCAAGAAAACATCATTTTCTTTCCAAACTTGTTCTCCGAGCATTATTCAACTATGACATCCTATTTTGATCAAAAGCCCTAAAAGTTAAACATAATTCCTTTGTTTTCTTTAAAAATGCTCTTTTGGTTGCAAATCGGTAAAAATTTCAAAACCGATCGAATTGAAGTCCATTTTTGTTCAAATTTAAAACATAGTTCTCTCATAACCTTACAAATATATTCCAAGTTTACACTTTCGCAATTTTGGCATCAACTCTTTATTTTTCTCAAAATTTCTCTTTTAAGCAAATAAATCACAAATTTTTCAAAAATTCTAATTAAATTATATACAACTCTAAGCTCCCTATAATCAAGTAAAAGTGCATAAAGAAGTGTAGGAAAAATCCCTACCTCAAGCTAGAAGAGAAAACAAGCAAAAACCCCAATTTTCGACTTTGTTGGATTTCGATCTCCACCGGTTAAAACGTTGTTCTCACCAAGCTCTTCACTTTGATCTTAAGAACTATGGTCTAAAATCGACTGCTTCGATTAAATTTCGCTCTCTGCATTCTTTGGTGTATTCTCTACAATGCTCAGCCCATCTTCAGAAGCAATCACTACAGTGCATCAAGGTTTAGTATTGGCAACGTAAATATAACATCAAGAGCATTATGCCCTTCTCTAGTGATTAATGGGAAGTTGCCTCCCGTTGGATCTGCATGGCCTATAGATGGTCTCCTCCATACCTCCGCATCACCTAAAATAGGTCTTTAATCTCTTCTGCAATTTCCATCCAGTTGAAAGATTTAATTAAAACTGGAATTGAACCTTCTAGACCACTTTTGTATTCTTTCTCTGTGACAATGAATACAAGTTTCTCAGCAGCTTTGAGAATATTCTTCTCTTGAATTATAGATTCCTCCCCTTGCAATCTCTAGTTATTAGATACATAGAAATCATGCACACTTGAGAAGTATCTTGGTAGTGATCCAATGGAATTCCTGCATTCGCTGCTTTATTGGCACTACCAACAGATGCAGATATTCCTACTATCTCTTTTATAGCTCCCATACAAAGTTGCTGACCCAAATATTGAATAGCCATGCATGAAGCAAGGCCAGATCCTAATCCAACCACCATGCCACTTTTAATGAATGTATCCACAGTGTGCTTGGCTGCAGATTCAATGAGAGGAGCATTAGGGTGAAGGAGGCTGGATCAAGTGATGCTAACAAGAGAATTCAATCTCCTTCTTCTTGTTGTTGAGTCCAGTCCCAAACCCTTCTTCCAATTTGCCTGAAAATACAGATTCAGGGTAGAGATTGAAGGAATTATCGTTGTCACTGCTGCCATTCCTCCCTCTCTCTCTCTTCTTTTTTTCTCTCTCTCACATTCACTCACTTACTCACTCACTCACTCTCTCTCTCTAGAAAATATTCTTTACACCTTTTCAACCCCACTCCAGCACCTCCTCTTTATTTTATCATTCACTCCCCCTCAATCTCTCTTCTTTTTTTTAAAAACATTTTCCCACCGAAAGTGAGCAAGTCCCAGCTGGAATGTAACCACTCTCCCAGAGTGAGAGAGAGAGAGAGATATATATATTATAAAAACCCTTCCCACTCAAATTTTTCTTAGCCTCCCTCTCAAATAATTTTCCACCACCCAAAAACATTATCCTCATGCTGACCATATATGCGAAACAATCACCACCACATTTTTTATTTCATTTTTTTTATCTTATTTTATTTATTTATTTATTTATTTTGGGTCTTTACATGAATCATAAATTGATTTCCACCCCTTTTCCACTTTCAATAGTGGTATCAGATATAAATGAAATTGCCATAATCTTCCAATAATGGTATCAAAGCCACAAAGATCTAGAGAAAAGCTATCGGAGCCAGCACGAGCCATTTTTCAAAAAAATTGAAAAAAAATAGAGCACAATTTCAAAATTTTCAAGATTTCAAAAGTGTCAAAATCAAGTTCTAAATATACCAGAGGGTTCGTGTCAATTAGAGGAGTCTAGACCCACCAATCAGAAGAGCTAAGAAGTAACCAAAATTCATTGATAATTGTAACATCCGAAAATTGGAAAATTTCAAATTTGTCGATTCAGTTTTAAGTATACTAGATTGAAGTACTTGTCAATAGAGGTGTAAAAATGGCCCGAGGCCCGTGGCTGGCCCGAAGCCCAATGTGGGCCCGCCGTTTTGGCCCAGTTAGGCCCGAGCCTGAGCCTAGCCTAGTACCTTGGGCCTGGGCCTTCCATTTGGGGCCCAACCCAACCTAAAAAAATTCGGGCCCTGCGGGCGGCTCGGCCCTCTCTCTACCAATAGTCAAATTTCAAAAAATAAAAATAAAAAACAACTTGTAATGGTTAAATAATTAAAAATAATAATAAATAAAATAAATAAAAAGATTGATCTTATAAAAATAAAATAATTAAATAATTAAATAAAAATTAATCTTGTAAAAATAAAAATTTATATAATTAAATAAATAACATTAATAATTTAAAAATAAAACAAATAATAATAATAGTTTATTAAATGAAAATCAAACTAATAATAGTTTTTTCTTTGGCCGAGAGAGAGAGAGAGAGAGAGAAATGGAGTGAGTGTGTGATGTGACCCAGTGTCATTGTGGCTAGCAGTGGCTTGCATCTCCTTATCAATCACTCAACTCAAACGGTAATATATATACAAACAGTCATAATTCAAACGGTCATAAATAAAACTACTATAAATATCTTTCATTTTTCAAAATAAATCTCACAACAAATAATTCTCTTTCTTTCTCTCTCTAAAACTCTCTCAATCTCTCTCTCAACTCTCAATTAATTTTGAAGTGTCATCCCTAAGTGACAATTGCAATTATGCAACAATAAACTTTTATTAGAAGAAGCAAATTTTTGTATCGCATTCGCCAGTCGGTAACATTAATTAGTTTAATTAAATTTATTAGCTACTCATTTTTTTCGTTAATTATTTGTGCACATATATTAATTATTATTTTTTACTGCTTGTATTTACACGTTATTTAAATTAATTGTTAATTCTTATATATTGTTTTACTTATATTATTATGGATCCTAATATGCCTAATATTTATATCGATGTTGATACATATACTACACAACATGAATCTGTTGATTCTCTTTCTAATATCCCTCTTCTAACAGTTGGGTCATCATCTAGAAGCAGAAGTAGTAGTGTTTCGGAACATTTTGAAAAAATATTTATAAATAATCCTGATGGTACAATTATATTTAAAGCAAAATGTAAATACTATGCACATTTACTTAGTGTTGCATCTGTACAGGGTACTAGTCATCTAAAAAGACATGCTAACAAACATTTATAAAGTCAACAACCTGATATTCGAAGTCAAATACAATTAGGGGCTTCATCAACTGGTAATTTGCAAATATTTTCATATGATCCTATATGTGCATAAAATTCTGTAATTGATTATATTATTAAAAAAGAACAACCTTTTACTACTAGTCAATGCCCCGATTTTACCGAAATGATTCACGAAAGTTTTGTACTACAATATCAAAGTTTTTCAAGAAATACTACTAGAAATAGGATTTTAAAAAAAATTGAGGATATTAAAAGTGAATTATTTGACATCTTTAAAAATTTGAATGGAAGGTTTTGTTTAACATCTGATCTATGGTCAAATAATGGTTTTGAATATCAATGTATCGCTACACATTTTATTGATAATGATTGGAAATTAAATAAAAAAAATATTGCATTTAAATTAGTTGAATTCCGTACACTGGTCATTCGCTTGGTGTAGAAATGAAAAATGTATTATATGAGTGGGCTTTACAAAATAAAATGTTTACGATTAGTTTAGATAATGCATCATATTATAATCAAACTGTAGCAATTCAAAATCAACTTTACAATTACTTGTTGATAGTGATTTATTTTATGTTCGTTGTTGTGTCCATATTTTAAATTTGATTGTTAAAGAAGCTATGCATGTATATGAGACTTCTGTATTTGTAATAAAAAATGCAGTTGTTACTATTATGTCTTCTGGTAATCGAATTTCAAAATATAGAAAAATTTGTCAATGAGAAAATATGCCATTTAAAAAATTAATTTTATATGTAGATAGTAGGTGGAATTCAACATATAATATGTTAGAAATAACTTGTAAACAAAGAAGAGCAATAGTAGATTTCTTTTTTGTAACAACATCAATAAGAGGAGCACTAACTCCCACCGAACTTAATTGGAGCCAAGTAGCCTTGTATAAAGATTTTTTAAAAGTTTTCGATACTTCAACAAAATTATATTCTTGTATATATATTTCTACTTCACCATTTGTTTTACATATGCTAATATAAATAATTAAAGTTTTCGTAAAATTAATAGGTAATGAATATTTTATAACCATTATTACTTCAATGAAAGAAAAATTTGATAAATATTTTGATCATTTGCCTCATCTATTAGGTTTAGCCATAATAATTGATCATAGGTGTAAAGAAATTGGTTTACAACAATTTTTAGAGCGTCTTTTCTCTGATCAAACACAGTTTGCCCCTATTATGCAAACATGCATACGATTATTTGAAGAATACAAAGCAGCTGTATTTGTAAATACACCTATACACACTACCCTGGCAGTCTCATCTCGAGGAAGGAGATTAAGTGTTTTTTCAGTAATAAAAAGTAGAAGAATATCTCAACATACAAGTGTAAGTAGTTTTGAACTACAACGTTATTTGGAAAGCCCATCAATGGATGATTCCGATGATTTTGACATTTTGGAATGGTGGAACCAAAATAAAACTGTGTGGCCTGTGGTTTCATAGATGGCCCGTGATATACTAACCGTTCCTATTTCTACAGTTGCTTTGGAAACAGCTTTTAGTGCAGGTGGACGGGTGCTGAGCAATTACCGGAGCAGGTTTTCACCCGAAATAGTTGAGGCACTGATGATATCCAGAGACCATATACATGCGCTTACAAGAAGACAAAATTATAGTAAAAATGAGTGAATTTAAAATAATTTGGATGACATATCCTTGGGCAACACGACTGAAATGTTTGTTTCCTCCGATGATTGATTAACAATTTATTTTTTACTATTTCATTTCATTTCGTTTTTTTTTTTTTTTTGTATTAGATTAATGAGGTGGAGTATAATGCAAATGATTGGTAGGCTAGTAGGTGTCAACCTAGTTGGGATGTACTTGACCTATAATGATGCAATTGCTCTACTATCATCAGTAATCTATACCTAATTTATTAATAATTCCAATTTTTGTAATATTTTATTTCATTTTGAAATAAAAATTATTCATTCAATAAATGTATATAAATAATTTAATATTGTAATATGAAAAGTTTCATTTTCATATATATAAAATTATTCATTTCGAAAGAAAAAAAATTACATAATTGCATACTTTTTTAGTTATAAGTTCATAATTAAAAAAACATAAGTCATACATAATTATTTAAGGCATTGTTTGGGAACAGGCTTTTTAACTTTTTGACTTTTTGGCTAAAATATGATGTAAAAAAAACTTGTATGTTTGAGAAGAACTTTTTGACTTTTTACGAAAAGATGTGAAAAAAATAATATAAATAATTAATTTTTGTACCCGTGAGTCCATGGCAATGACAATGATGGCATTGTAGCCGTGACAATGACGACAAACTTGCAAGCATCAGTCATGTTTAAATTATTAATTATTATTATTATTTTTTATAAAAAAAAATAGACTAAAACTTGAAAACATTTATAGGTTTATAGGTTTGTAGGCTAGTAGGTTTATAGGTTTGTAGGTTTGAAAACAATTATTAAAACATTAGTGTATAGGTTTGTAGGATAAAAATTGTAAGCTTTTTGATTTTTTAGTGACTTTTTGACTTTTAGGCTAAAATCACCACTTGCCAAAATATCACCATGAAACATTAACCAAACAAAACATCTTATTAAACTTAACTACAATACTCTAGTCTAATTTTTTTAAAATTTTTTATTCCTAATATAAAAAATAAAAAATAAAAAAAGCCCGATTGGACTCGGCTCGTGGCCCAAGCCCAAGCCCAAGCCCAAGCCCTATTATGGGTGGGCTTGGGTCTGGGCCCCACTTTTTGGCCCATAGGTCATGTCGGGCCGGGCCGGGCCGCTAAAAAGACGAGAGCCCGCGAAATCCAAGCCTGGGCCGGGCCATTATTACATCCTTACTCGTCAAGAGGATTCTGACGGTATAAATAACGGCTCAAACGAACGCCAAATGAACCCATATGGCTATTGAAAAGTTCAGCCCGTACACAACACTCGTCGACTTCCCATAATTCTGAAGTTTCATAGATGCACGGAAATTCAGACTAAAATAATAATAAAAAAAACAAACAAACTAGGGCTAACTTGGATTACTCTTTTCTTGCCCATGAAATAGAGTATTGAACACACCTTTTTCTCTCTTAGACATCTCCATCTTCTCTCCCGAAGACATTCTTCATTTTGTTTCTTTAAAAGAGAGTATCGCTCTGTGTGTGTGTATGTGTGTGTGTTTCTCACGGTTCAGCAAAATAAATTTTCTCTCTCTAAAATCTGAAGGTTGAGACACTCCTCTCCACCCTATCCCCTATCTAGATCAACCAGCAGATAGAGTAGTTTCTCGGTTGCAATTAAAGTGCAAACTGTGCCAAGTATTGAAAGATTTGGCTGTTTTATTCATAAACACTCATTTTGATTTCGAGTTTTGTTTTTTATTTTTAATCTTCAACCCTAAGTTGGTTATTGATTGGGATTTTTCTTTTTCTAAACCCTTAAAATTATCGATTTGTTAATTGGGATTTTTATAAGGAACTCTCTTATGTCTTGTTCATTATCGATTTGACAATCTGTTATTATTGATTTGTCGATTATATATTATCAATTTTGTTGAATCTTTAGGTATTTTTCTCGATATTGTGCATATATAAGTGTTTGTGCTTGAAAACCTTATTTTATTTTTTTACATTTAAAAAGCGATTGTACATTGTCAAATTGATAAGAATCTCCAGCAAAGGGATGGCCATGAAAGGTTCGATCTTGGCTAGATTTTGTTTCTCATGTATATTATGTTGGTACTACTTTCTCACACCCTAGAATAATTGGAACAAATAACATATCGAATCTTTAAGTGTTTAACCTCATTTTTATGGGTCCTCCTAAAAAACTCAAAATGCAACTTGCGTTTCACTTTAGTTTTTTATTTTATTTTAATCAACATGCTTTGCTTCTCGTTTGGAGATTAAATATTTTAGTTAAGAAGTCAAAAAGTCACTATAAGTTGTCACTTCACTCTCTCTATTTTTCTCCACATCTTTTTATAAAAAACCAAAAAGTTATTAAAATAGATTGTTTCCAAACGAGACCTCAGTCTCATTCTCATATTTTCCCTTTCTAGAAAACAAAAAAAAGAACCAACGTTAATGATACGTGAGTACCTTTTTGATGATTTTTTTTAAAAATTCTATTTAAATTTTATGCTTTAATTTTTATTCGTGACACTTTATTGATATGAAAAAGAGCTTTCATAAATGGAATAACTGATTAGAAAATATTATTTTTAAGAAAGGTAAAGAATATTCATGATTTAATCACATGCCACATTGTTTCTATCAAGTTTTGTATGCAGAGATTGTAATTTTTAGTAGCTGATGTTAGTTTGTGTCTGAGATGGGAGATTTGCACCTGACTGTACAGCTGAGCTAAGATAACGTCAGACGTGACGGACCGCGCGGCGCCGAGCTAATCTCTCTGTTGACATGGCCAGCGGCCTGACCTGCACGGTCGGAAATATTGACCGGTCAGGCACCAACTGGCGTAGCCGAGCTGCGTCTTGCACGTATTGGACAGAGCTCGGGTTAGCGGATCCTGACCGAGCTAAAAGGTAGCCCGAGCCAGACCGTAGGCGCGATCAGGGCCGGTACGCCTTGGACCGATCAGTCGATATAAAGTGGCTTCGTGTGACCGAGATTGAAGGTAGAACGGTTGGAGGCCGGCATACCTCGCAACCGGTTGGTCATGATGAACCGATCAAGAATAGTTCGGCCGAGGTGGTCAGGCTTTCGCCTAATTCCAAGTTATAGGTTGGCGATACATAACTCGGTTATGTGCATGTAATAGCAACTCTCCACAAGTGACAGGCCGGTCGTGGTACTCCGGTTAGGTATGCCACCTGGGCCAATGGCGTGAAGGAGAGGACATCTGCTCCACGTACACCTCAATACCGTTGGATAGTTCTGTGTGTACTGGTGGGAGGACTAGGCTTTTACACGCGTAAGGTGGTGAGAGGCGAGCGCTGCCACGTGTCCAGGGAAGGACAGCAGAGGTAGTGCGCGCACAATCTTGAGGCTGCATGGCCAACCTAGAAATATGGGAGAAGACGCACATTAGAGGTAAGCGAATTCAATCCATCACAAACCCTCTCTGATAGTCTTCTTCTTCCTCAAGTGGTCTAACTTGATCGTCGGAGGGTCTATCCGGCACACCACCGCCGGGCAGCTCACCGTTTCTGTGTTGCAGAGATAGACGACGTCAAAAGAAGCTTGGAGCACAAGGAGTACGGAAAGTAGAGGATATTTCGCCCCCGTACAATTGGCGCCGTCTGTGGGAATTCTTTGATACTCAACCCTTGTTCTTCGAGCTTCTTCAACCATTTCCATGGGTAACCACGACGAAGTTCCGCTGTCCATCGTCAATGGTGTCACTCCAGAGTATGTTCGCAGGAGAGAAGGCCCCCCGAATGTTCCAGCCGTGGCGGGCCTGGAAACTTCTTCGCGAGGAGCGCGAGACAAACGTGGGAGGAGTTCAGATCGCTCGCAGAGCCCAGAAGGCCGCCGACGCCGGGGGGAGTCCCGTACGCAGCGCCTGGAACACAAACTCAAAGACTGAGACGCCCTCATTCGCAAGATGGCGGCGGAGATGGAGCTGCTGAAGCGCCAGATAAAGGGGAAGGGTGTTGCTGGAGACGGCAACCTCAATGAGCGCACCCCCTCCCCTCATTCTAGCACTCGCCGCCAGAGGATGACGCACTCTATCTCCATCACCCGGAACTATGGGGTTGGAGATTCCGACCAAAGAGAAGGCAGGCCCCTCTCTCACGACAGTACTTACCGCCCCTCACGCCCGACGCCAACATCGCGATCCTCTTTCTCCACACGTTCCAGGGACTTGAGGGATGTATTGGAGGAGAGGGCGCGCCGTCGGGAGGCCCAGAGAGTGCCGGCATTGCAGAGGTTGAGCGCTCCAGCTCGTGGTAGTCAAGAAGTGGTAATGCCAGCTCCCAGAGTGAAGGCCCCTGCGCTGGAGGACAAAGAGTTGGCACGACTCATAGCCACGCCGTTGTCCCCGGATATTGAAAGCACGCCACTCCCTGTCGGATTCCACCAGCCAAAGTTCACCATGTACGACGACAAGACGGATCCGTACATGCATGTGAGTCATTACTGGCAAGTGATGGCTAGACACCGACGCAACGACGCCCTGATGTGCCTCATATTCCCAGCAAGCTTGGGAGAGCTGGGTTTGAAGTGGTTCGAAAGGCTCCCGGAGGGGAGTATTGAGGGATGGCAGCAACTAGCGAAAGCCTTCGTCACCAGATTCAAAACCAACACTCGAACGCCGAAGGAGGTCGACCATCTCCTAGGCGTCAAGATGGAGTCTGGATGTTCGTTGAAGACATACAATGCGAAGTACTGGGAAACTTACAACGAGATCCTCGACTGCCCTACCAATCTGGCAATCACCCAGTACAAGCGGGGTCTCCCAGTCGGACATAGGCTGCGAGATTCGCTTACGATGCACCAACCCACAACCATGGAGTCTCTAATGCAACGGATCAATGAGCACATTCGCGTGGAGGATGATGCCGCCTCTGCGACCGAGAAGGGTAATTCGGTCACGGCGGACAGAAATGTGGCAGGAAAAGTTCACTCGGTCGGGCAGGAGGATAACCGCCCAAGCGATCAGTCAAAAGATCAGCGCCGTGGACCAAACCGCGATGACCGAAACAAGGGTCGCAGAAACGACTGAGCTGACGCACCCCGCGACGCAGCGGAAGATGCCAAGAGAAAACTGAAGGCGCGGACAGGAGTTACCACGGTCTTCAAAATTCCCATCTACTGCATTTTGAGCGAGATCCGAGGTGAGCCTTTTGTCCGTTGGCCGGCCAAGTTAGGGAGTGCGCAGCGAGGCTTTAATCCAAAATATCGCTGCACCTTCCATGAAGAACGGGGGCACCGGACAGAGGACTGCTTGCCGCTCAAACAGCACTTGGAGGAATTGGTGGTGGCGGGGCATCTTGACCAATACATAGACGGGGGAGTCAGGGCCGCACCAACGGGACAAACCGAGCCTAACGGCTTGGCCGCCCTAGAAGCGCCCCCGCAAGGTGTAATAAACGTCATCCACGGCATCATTGAACCAGCAAGGGTCTGCGAGCTTAGAGGGATGATCAAGAAAGCCGAGCACATAAGGGAAGTGCTCTCTGTCCAGCCCGCCGTGAAGAAGGGAAAAACCGAAGAGAGAGACATCCTTTCGTTCTCGACCAAAGACTTGGAAAGGATTCAGATGCCGCACAATGATGCCTTAGTGGTGACTCTTCGCGTCAAAGATTTTGATATCAAGAGAATTTTGATCGACCAGGGCAGTTCGGTCAAAATCATGTATTATGACGCGTTCAAGCAAATGAAATTAGAAGACAAGGACTTGGCCCCTGCAACATCTCCTTTGGTCGGCTTCAACTCACAGCCAGAATGGCCAATCGGAAAGATTATTTTGCCGGTCAAGGCGGGTTCGGTCGTAAAGCAGGTGGAATTCTGGGTGCTCAAAGTTCCATCGACTTACAACCTGATCTTGGGTAGGGGCTGGCTACACGCCATGCAAGCAGTCGCTTCGACCTTCCACCAGGTCATGCGCTTTCCGGCACCGAGCGGACAAATAGAGGAAGTTTGGGGAGACCAGGTGATGGCAAAACAGTGCTTCGTTGCGGTTAATGGCAGCCGAGCAGCCAAAGGATTTGTCCAAATGATTGAGGGGCCCGAGGGAAAAGAGGTCCTTGAAGATGTGGGAAGAAAGGCTGAGGAAAAATCGATCGAGGATCTGGTGGAAGTTCGCATCGACGAAAACGATCCGACTAAATTTTTCCTCTTGGGATCATCTTTGTCTAGTGCCGAGCGAGCAGATTATGTCAACTTCTTGGTTTCCAATTTGGAGGCCTTTGCCTGGACGCCTTACGACATGCTTGGCGTCGACCCGAGCTTCATTTGTCATCAGTTGAACGTCTTCCCCAACGCGCGGCCAGTCATTCAAAGGACGCACCGCTCAGCCTTGCACCATGCAGAGGTGGTGGCGGAAGAAGTGAAGAATTTGTTGGAAGCCGGGGCCATAGAGGAGGTGCAATACCCTCGGTGGATATCTAACACGGTGGTAGTCCCCAAGAAGAACGGCAAGTGGCGAGTCTGCGTTGACTATAAGACTGTCAACCGAGCTTGCCCAAAGGACAGCTTTCCCCTTCCTCGAATTGACCAGCTGGTGGACTTGACCGCTGGCCATCAGAGGTTTAGCTTCCTGGATGCATATCGCGGCTATCACCAGATAGCCATGTATAAACCGGACAGAGAAATCACGTCATTCACCACTCCCAGAGGCTTATATTGCTACAAGGTCATGCCGTTCGGATTAAAGAAAGCAGGGGCAACCTTTCAGCGAATGGTAACAAAGATGTTCGCTCCTCTCTTGGGCCGAACAATGGAGGCTTATATCGACGATATGGTGGTGAAAAGCAAGGAGAAGTCCCAACACCTCGCTGACCTAGCAGAGATGTTTGCCATACTTAAGGTCTTTTACTTTTAAGATGTAATGTGCTTTTGTTTAGCTTTTCTAGACATTTAGCCTTTTGGCACTTGATGTAAAAGATAGCAATGCTTTTGTAATGAAAACCAGCCCTCTTGTTGTTTGGTATTATATCTTTGTCCAATGTTCTCGCAACAATACAAGGCAATTATGAATGCCAGGGGCAAGGAAACTGACCTGAATGGGACCAGACTGATTCCCTCTCGCCGAAATGGAAGCAGACCGCACAAATAGTCGGACTATGGACTAATTGCATTAGGACCGAGCTGGTTTTGCTCGCCCTGTTGAAATGTTGGCGTCATGACCAACCTAACTAAACATTAGTGTTTTGTCCAATGTAAGGGCCGAGCTGATTTTGCTCGGCCCAGTCGGCATGTTGGTGTCTTGTCCAATATACAAAACGAGCGGATTTAGCTCGGCAAAATTTCGCAGTGTCGGTGTTTTGTCCAATGGACATGTGGCCGAGCTGACTTTGCTCGGCCGAAAGGAAATGTTGGCAGCTTGACCAACTCACAAGGCGAACTGATTTTTGCTCGGTCTCATTGATGTATTGGAATTATATAATTCTGCAAACTTGCCAAAAACCAAGCAGGTTTTACTCGGCCAAGCTATAACATCAGTACATTTAAATTTTCTAGGAACCGAGCTGCCGGATCAGTTTGAGAACGTTTTGGTTGATTCCAGCTTGGCATATTGCGCGGCTTAGCCGACCTGGCAGTTGCGATTTATCAATGTTTGAATCAAGAAGCACATGCCAATCGAACAAAAATAGTCGATGAACGAGCAAAAAGTTGAAGTTTTCATTGATGTAGGAAATTTCAGTACAGTTGGAAGGACATAGCCCGGTTACACTTCAAAAACAAAAACAAAGAAAAGCAAGAAAATGAAAAAAGGAAATCCTCAATCTAGTTCAAGGCTTTGTTCAGTTGCATCCACCGTTTGCTCGCTGGTCGCGATTGTCTGCTCGGGCAGGTTTTCCTCGGCGTCATTGTCAGCTTCCTCCACCGCGATAACCTCCCGATCAATAACTTCTTCATTTTCCGCATCTTGAGATGCCGCTGGAGAAGTCTGCTCGGTTTGCTTCGCAGCGGCGGCTTCTTCCTCAACCTCTTTCCTTGCCTCTGCAATAAGTCGATTTTGTGTGGCATTGGCATACGCTTGCATATAGACCGGGATATGCGCAGCACGCGGGTTGATGAACATGTCAGAGTCCTGACCAAGGCCAACTTTCTCCACGGCAGCTTTCCAGCTGCACTGGAAAAAGATGTCCTTGGTCGCTTGGACTTGACGCTCATAGGTTTTCTCCCCCTCCTTATATCCACGGTCCTCTGCCTCATCGACCGCTTTGTCCTTTTCTTCCTTATGGGCATCACGCAGCTTGCGTAGCTCGGCGAGATACCGAGCTTTCATCGACTTCACGACCCGTTGTTTGTCCTCGTCAGCTCGGTCGACTTTTTGGAGCAGGGTATCTCGCTCCGCCACGACTGCTTCTTGCGCGGCCTTAAGTTTGGCTATCTCGTCTTTTTGGGCCTTGTTCTCCGAGATGGCATCGCGCAGGCTCTGCCGCAGTTTGATCATCCGATCGTAGGCCAGGTAGTTTTTTTGCGCGGCCTGCAAACAAATAACAAATCGTTAGCAATCAGAAACCGAGCAAAAACCGAGCAAACAATTGACGCAAAAATTGAAGAACTTACTAGCACTATGGATTTTGCCGCCGAGCGGAGGACCTTTAGGTCGGCAAGCTCATCATGTTTTTTCATATCGGCTGGAAGGATTAGCCCCTTGGTCATGTTGAAACCAAGGGAATAATCCTTGTCAGCATAGACCGAGTCCTTCGCAGAAACTGGTCGGCCCTGGTATTTGAACTCGGGTGCCCAGACCGGGGGGGTGGCTGGGCCCTTACCCTTGTATTTGCCGGCCTATTGTTGCTCGGTCTGGTCGCCCAGCTCGGTGGAGGCAACCTCAGTAGAATCTTCATCAACGAGGTTTTGCCCGGTCATCTCCTTCCTCGGCCTTTTCTTTGATCGGCCAGCCGGTTGTTCGCTGGCGAGAGCAAGCACAGCTCCTTCTGTTTGCCCGGCTGGGGTGGAGGATGTTCCCCCGGTTGCCTCTGGAGGTTGGGACTCCCCTTCCTCTCCAGTAATCATTGATTTGATCGCCCTTATCTTCGCTATTTCTTGCTCGGCTGTAAGAGGGACGAGTCTGATCGGTGGCAAGTTGGGATCAGGTTCTGGGGATGGCGCACGCAGGAAGTCGGTCACCCGGCTCTTACGCGGTGTGGTGTAATGGTAGGTCTGCTCGAAACCGAGAAGTTTTGATGCCTCTCTCTCCTCGGTTGGATGGCGAAGCAGGACTCTGATGGCTTCTTGGTTGGCCTGGTGGTAGTCCGCTGCTAGGTACTTATCTGCAGAAAGAAGACAAGTGTTAGAACGGTGCAAAATAATAATAATGAAATGCTGAAAGAGGATAGTGCGGTCAGCCGGGCTACTTACCAGCACTGCCAAAATCTTTCCTAATGTACCAGCCCGGTATGGGTGCCTCGGTGTCCTCGTAATTACCGGACACCCAGAGGAAGTCGTCGTCGTTGGTTTCTTTGTCTGGGTTGCCTTCAATGAGTTTTGCTCGGCCCTTCTTGACTTTGAGGTACCAGCAAAGCCCACTCTTATTTCTACTTAGGCTATATTGGTGGAAAATTTCTGCGAGGCCGACATTGAGACCGAGCCTTCGGTTCAGCTCGGCAACGCCATTTATTATCATGTATGTGTTGTTGGAGACTTGGGTCGGGCAAAGCCTTGTCTGCCTCAAAAATTCGCAGATCAAGGGTTGGACTGGGAAGCGAAGTCCACCTTCGACTATAGATACCACGGTGAAGGGGCACCGATCTAGATCTCCCCAAGGAGTTTCCCCCTTCTTGGCGAGCTTGAAGACTACGTCATCCGGGACGTTGTACTCCCTACGGAACTCGACCATCGCACCGGGCGTGCTAACCATAAATCGGTATTTCCCTATTTATGTTGGTCTTATTTGGTTTTGTATCTCGGTCAAAAATGTTTTGTGTTCGCTCGGACTTTGAGCTCCACCAATTAAATGCTTGACTGGATTGATCGGTCCTATTTGTTCTGCATATTAAAAAATAAGGCCAAGGGTTAGCACGTCATAAATTGCACTGCCCATATTGGAAATCCTAGATCGATGAAAGGTTCTAGGCGTTTGGCCGGGCTAACCCCCTATCTCGGCTCATCTACTGGCTGATTTAGCCTCCTCGGTTTTGCTGTTGTTTCGGCTCGGTCAAGGCAAATTTTAGCTCGGTTCATTCCTATCTAAGGACCTAATTGATCCTTCAGCTCGGTCGAGGCTCAGGGGGGATCTAATTTTAGCTCGGTTCGTTCCTATTTGCTGAAGTTCTCAGCTCGGTTGCAGCCTCTCTGAGAAGCCACAAACAATTTTTCGCTCGGCGGAATTGTCATTTATGGATCTAAATATCCTACTTAGCTCGGTCTCGCCC
This sequence comes from Camellia granthamiana, assembly GCA_036172215.1. Lineage (NCBI taxonomy): Eukaryota > Viridiplantae > Streptophyta > Magnoliopsida > Ericales > Theaceae > Camellia > Camellia granthamiana. The sequence continues at coordinate 94,033,722 of CM069913.1, forward strand.
AGACTCAAGCCGTTCATCCTAAGTTCGAAGTTCATGCTGTGATGTTTGAAGGAGCAGGGCCCTGGAGGAAGCCCCATCCTCCTTTCCGATTCTAGTTTCCCTAGGGTGTTCTTCTATTGATCTAATGGGAAGGGGTACCGTTGTGATACCAACGCCCCAAAGCAAAAACACGAAGAACACAAAAAGCACGAAGAACAGTAGCAAAAAGGCATGAAGAATAGGTTTGAAAGGCACGAAAATGGAGACAGAAAGCAGTATGGGGTAGAGAGCTTACCAGAAGCGAATGTGGAGTGAGATGGATCTCGAGAGCTTGAATGTAGCGTCAGAAATGGCAAGAATGAGCGAAGGCAGTGAAGAGAGTTGAAGAATTAGGGTATAGGGTTTGCTTGGAAGAAAATGAGTAGTGAAGGGGCAAAATGACCCTTCACTGGTGCGTTAAAAGGGGGGGAAACCATCCAAACGGCGCAGCCGTTTGAATTCTGCGCGTGCCAGACAGCTGGCTGCACGACCCAATGGTGTGAAGCCACGTGGCACTGAAAAGGCGGCTGTCAGTACGGCTGTACAGCCATTGATAAGACTATCGAGGTGATGGCCGACCAAACGGGACAGCTCGGCGGCAGATGTATCCCTGATCAGGCTCAGCTAGGTAATGGCGTAACTCAACCATGGCTCGGCGGCGGACATTTCCCCAATCAAGCTCGGCCTGGCAGGGGCGCAACACAACTGTAGCTCGGATAAAGTGGTAACCCCAATCACGATTAGCTCGGATGGGGTTAAGAGGCAATTGAGAGGGGAGATTTGCACCTGACTGTACGGCTGAGCTAAGATAACGTCAGACGTGACGGACCGCGTGGCGCCGAGCTAATCTCTCTGTTGACATGGCCAGCGGGCTAACCTGCACGGTCGGAAATATTGACCGGTCATACACCAACTGGCGTAGCCGAGCTGCGTCTTGCACGTATTGGACGGAGCTCGGGTTAGCGGATCCTAACCGAGCTAAAAGGTAGCCCGAGCCAGACCGTGGGCGCGATCAGGGCCGGTACGCCTTGGACCGATCAGTCGATATAAAGTGGCTTCGTGTGACCGAGATTGAAGGTAGAACGGTTGGAGGCCGGCATGCCTCGCAACCGGTTGGTCATGATAAACCGATCAAGAATAGTTCGGCCGAGGTGGTCAGGCTTTCGCCTGATTCCAAGTTATAGGTTGGCGACACATAACTCGGTTATGTGCATGTAATAGCAACTCTCCACAAGTGACAGGCCGGTCGTGGTACTCCGGTTAGGTATGCCACCTGGGCCAATGGCGTGAAGGAGAGGACATCTGCTCCACACACGCCTCAATACCGTTGGATAGTTCTGTGTGTACTGGTGGGAGCACTAGGCCTTTACATGCGTAAGGTGGTGAGAGGCGAGTGCTGCCACCTGTCCAGGGAAGGACAGCAGAGGTAGTGCGCGCACAATCTTGAGGCTGCATGGCCAACCTAGAAATATGGGAGAAGACGCACATTAGAGGTAAGCGAATTCAATCCATCACAAACCCTCTCTGATAGTCTTCTTCTTCCTCAAGTGGTCTGACTTGATCGTCGGAGGGTCCATCCGGCACACCACCGTCGGGCAGCTTACCGTTTCTGTGTTGCAGAGATAGACGACGTCAAAAGAAGCTTAGAGCACAAGGAATACGGAAAGTAGAGGATATTTCGCCCCCGTACAGTGGCCTTTAGGTCAGACTAACCTATAAGAATTACATGATTACTCTTTCATATTTTATTATGTTTAAATTTTGGGTTTCAAGCCAACAGAGCTACCCCAATTGGCTAGAAAGAACTCTTGAGGAGGTTAAAAATAAATGGAATCTGTATTTTTTTTTTTGCAAATTTAAAAATGATTTGATCTCAATAATTGATTAGGCTACATTGTTTTTTCTGTTGTATTTTTATCCGTGGTCATACTAGAAATTTCTATTTTTTTTTCTTAGAAGATGTTCATGAATTTTATAATTGATTAGCTATATTACATGAAATCGGGTATAAGTGTCAGGTGCGGATATGTATTTAGAGGTCGAACTTGTTAAACCATAAATTTAAGGGTACGTAGACTCAGCAAAAAAATGTCATATTTTTATATTTTTAATAAAATATGTGAGATAAAATGGTGTTATATGTAACTTACAGCGTCAAAAATACTTTATAGCAATTATACAATAATATGTACATATAATAATTGTGTTATATACAATTATATAAGAAGTGTCCATTGAAAAGTATCTGATATATCTGATACATATCCCATACCTTTGTCTAAGTGTCGGGTGTCCAACACCGGTATTTGATTTATTTTGAAGAGTCCGTATAACATAGTTATAACAATTCTAGTTTTGACCCGACCCATTTGTTGCTTTCGAATCCAAGAACCTATGTACTTCGCTGTTGCTCATCTCATTTCCATCTAGATACTCTTCAGTTTGGCTATTAGGAGTTTTGATTGTGTTTGAAATAGGTTGGAAGGTTAGATTTTCAAAGCATTGTTGCCGAGAATTTGGCTTTTTCGCTCAAGGGACCATTCGTTTATAGTCTACAAAACTGCTGAGAGTTTGATATCTTCACTTGAGTAGTCTTTCTTGCTCTCGAGCGATCTTTTACAAGTCTGAACTATTGGGAGGGGGTCATTATGTGCTCGAGCGGTGGTTTTGGTCGCTCAAGCAATATCACTTTTTTGTGTCTTTCGCTCGAGCAACTATTCTTGCGCTCGAGCGGTCTGTGTGTATATCAGTCCAAGAGAAAGCTATTTTCAGTCACTTATTCGTCTCTTTCTCTCTCTAAACATTCCAAAACCTACGCACTCTCTATCTAGTTCTTTTCTCTAGCCCCAAATACTCTCAATCCGTGGGTTTACTCACCCTAGTCCTTTGGAGAAAAACATTAAGCACGTCGAGGGCTTCATTTTAATCTGAGCATGTAGTGTTTTTGGCTCTGTCAAGTTCTACCTATCGTTTTTTCGTGTCTTTTATCTTGAGGTATGGAATTTCTTTGACACTTTCATATGATTTTTAGCTTAGTTATTTGTCATTTGAAAAAGGTTGTTAATTCATGAATTTTTGGGAAAACCTAGGGTTTGGTTTTGAAATCAAATGAGGGATTTTCTAAATTGGTTATTGAAAATGGTTGTAGAGATATGGTTATGGGTGGAATATGCTAAAATGATGGATATTTTTTCGTAAAATTGTTTTTGTAAGAAAAATAGATTTTACCCTAAATGTTGGATATTTGAGATTGTGAAGGAAAAATGATGTTGAGTATTGTGAAATTTGAACTATGTTTATGTTGATGATGATAGTGAAGTTGGATATGTAATATCAATCCCATTGTAAATGATGAAATTATATATTTTGATTGTAAATTATCTGTTGAGTAGAAATATTTATTTTGGACTATCGGTGGAGGATAGTCTTGATTGTTGTAGACATTGCATGAGGATTAGGTCAAATTGAAACTAATTTCTCATTCATATTTAACATTGTAAATGTATTGGTTTTGAGAAAAATGGGTCAATACCTTAGCGAATCTGGTTAGGGGGTGTGGCTGTGGTTATGATGTTGACTTGTGTGTCCTTGGTGAAAGACCAGAAACTCGCGCAGCTAGGTGTTGATCATTCTGGTTAGTACCAGTAAAATGGCTTTGGTAATGCTTGTATAGCCTACTGGCAGACATGTACCTAGAGATTCCAGTGTTTTGTATCCACTGCCTTGTTTTCTATACGAAAGAATTATTTTCATGAATTGATATGCAACTTGGCATTACATTGTTTTGAGATAAAAAACGATGAATTATTTGACAAATGGCATGCATATGCATTCACCTTATAATTTTGCTAAGATTCATATACTGTGTTAGAGTGTTTCTACTGGGTTGTGGCTCACCTTATGTAGAAAACAATTTTCAGGTACTGATGATATGCCTTCGCCAATGACGTAGATTGGGAGGACCTGGAGCTAAAGGCTTCATTTTTGTTTAGTGATGTAATTATTTTGTTTAAGCCTCGGACTTTACTTGTATTGAGTTTAAACTCATTTTGTTGTACCCAAGTATCGTTTTGGAAAGCCATTAGGGCATTTCATTACTTAGTTTTACTTACTTTTTTATCCCCGTATTCATGCCATATGCTATAGATTCAGGATTCAGGATTTGTGAATATATATATATATATTGCATATATCACCTTTTGTAATGATCTAAGATATAATGAAAAAGAATATGACATGTTGATCAATTGCATGTGATGATTATGAGATGGGTTAATATTATTTATTTCGGGCCGTTACAATAGTTGATTAATTTACAAAGTTATTTGTGCTTTAATCCACTTTTTGTTTGGCAAATCGTGGTGAGTGTTGGTACAAGGAGACATCTTTCTCCCTCCGCTGCCAATATAGTGACCTTTTTCCTTCGTCATGACCTCACTATCATTGATGGTCCTGGCAAGAGTAAAAGTGACATTGGAAGAGAGGGAAGCTTTTTTGTTGTTTGGGATGATCTATATAAGTGCACTTTTTGGCTAAAAAAGTAGAGAAAAAAAAAATGTATGCCTGGTATAATTTTTTGACTTTTTACGAAAAGATGTGTAATAAAATATTGTAGTAAAATCAAAATGACCATTCTACTCTTGTTGACTTCTGGGTATTTTTCAAAAGGCAAAATAATAATTTTGCACTCTAAGCTTCCCCCAAATAGTTTGGACTTTTTGATTTTTTTAGTAACTTTTTTGGCTTTTAGGCTTTTGTAGGTTATCCTAAAAAATTTGAGTGGTGTGTTTTGGTTGATGTTAGATTGTGTGGGGAGTGTCTTTAGGCACGGGCCATTTGCTAGTATTTATATATCACTTGATACATCCATTACACTACCCCTCTCACTCTCTAAAATTAACAAACTCTTAATACACATTTTTGTGTCTCATTTTTATCACTTTTTGTCCTATAAGAGCATCCCAATAGTTCCCCTTTTACTATTTATTAGCTAAGATGGAGAGCCAAATACCAAAATCAATGCTCCAACAAACTCCCAAAACAACTCCCTATTTTAGGAGTTGTACGAAATGCTCCCTAAATTTAGAGAGCCTATAATATTATTTGTCTTTCCACAAGTTAGTTCCGGTAGCCCTTCCTCGTGTTTTTTTTCTCTGTCTCTCTCTGTCTCTCTCAATCTCTCTCTCGTTGACAACAATGGTAGCAACTCTTGAAGAGAAAAATAAAATACAGAACCAATTCTTTTGTGATGGAATTAGAAGATGTACGACTTATGAAGTTATTGACCAGTGCAGAAAGTGGAGAGAGAGAGAAAGAGAGAGTGTGTAGAGAAGAGAAGAAAGTTGAATACTATTTAAATTTAAAAAGGAAATATAAAAATGAATATTTAATAAAAATAGGAAAATAATAGAGAGCATTGTTGGAATATGCATTTGAAAAAAGTGATTCATTGGAATATAAAATATATGTTTTAATTAAAATAGGAAAAAATGAGTAAAGTTGTTGGAGATGCTCTAACCCACTATTTTTTAGCCAGTGGATGCTCTAATATGGATGGCAATATGAACCCGGCCAAACGGGGACCCAGGCCTCCCCACCCTGATAAATAGGGTTTTTTCCAAAAATTATTTCCCATAGGGCCGGGGCTAGTATTGAAAAATACATCCCTGACGGTTTTCGGGCCGGGGACAGTGATATCTTGGGCCCGCCCTGAAATTTCCCCGAACCATCCCCGCCTATATACATATGTGTTTAGGGTTGTATTATATATGTCTCTTTCAACTTTCTCACTCTCACAGTCATCGACACCACCACCGTTCTCTATCTCTCTCTTTCTCATACCTCGTTTGCTCTCTCATCTCTCCTCTTTAGCCGCTAATTGCACACCACAGTCACCGATACCACCACCACCGCTGGACCAGACTCTGATCTACAGATGACAACATCGACTCAGATGGACAAAAACCTCGGATCATTCCTCGAAGAAGCCGAGGCAGTGAAAACAGAGATAGGTTTAATTTGAGATATCTTGGGTCAACTATATGAATCCAACGAAGCTCTCAAGTCTCTCCATCGCTGATCTCATTTTCTCAGTCCATAGTTCCAGTTTTGATCGATTTGATCATCACAGAAACCCTCTCTCTCTCTCTTTCATATAGGGGGTGTTTGGAAAAGAGTTTTTTTTTAGTTTTTTTGATTAAAATAGCACTAAAAGACAAAATAGGCTAAAATAGCCCATAAGACAAAATATATCAAACTCATAATCATTTCACTTTTTTTTTTTTCCTCACAAATATCATATCTAACACGAAAAAATCCAATAATCTTCCCAAACATAGAAATGTTAGCCTACTAAAATAGCTAAAAACTAAAATAGCCCACTAGGGTTTGTTTGGAAAGTGGTTTGCCTTTTTGATTTTTTTGACTATTTTAGCCTAAGGCTAAAAAGCCTCGTTTTGAATGAACTTTTGGCTTTTTTCACTTTTTTGTTTTATTTTTTTTTTGGTGAAAGAAATAATGTAATGATTATGGGTTGGATGTGATGTTTTGTCTTATTAGGTTAAAAAGCCTATTTTGTTTTGTGTGTGGCTATTTTAGCTAAAAAAACCCAAGCATTCCCTTCCCAAACGAGCCCTAAAATAGCAAATTTCCAAACACCCACATAATGTACAACATGTATGTATTACTGTGTTCTCATATCCATTTGTTTGCTCTTGATGAATGGTAATTATGTGAATCTATTCTGTTGATGATTATGATAAACAGATCTGTTGATGATGACGCTGATGATGACGGAGAATTTTTGGGGTTGGGAAAACCCGATCCCCGTTAGGGGCGGGGGCGGGGGCGGGGGCGGGGGCGATGATAGGTTCTCTGTCGGGGATCAGGGTTGGGAACAGAGAAATTTTCACCATTAGAGATTGATGACGGAGAGTGTGATCCCTAGGCTCGTCCCGCCCCATTGTCAGAGATCGAGGACAGGAAGTGTGGTCCCCGACCCCGTCCCTGTCCCGCCTCATTGCCTTCCCTATGCTCTAACTTGATTTGGGAATTGAAACAAAAGTCAAATTTTTGACTTTTTAATTTTTTTATCCCATTATCTTTTTATTTTTTATTATTATCCCAATATCTTTTTATTTTTTATTATATATTAATTTTTTTTTTTTAACCAACTCTCAAATCAATCAGATGAAAGCGCGCCAAGTCTAATAGGCATTTCTTCTAGGGTTTTGGCAATGGTAATCGAATGTCTCGTCCTCGGTACATCTCTTTCTCTGTCCCAATCGTTCTGTTGATTTATTATGAACATCTTTGTGTTTGCTGTGCCGACGATGATATTGGTGGTATTGTTTTTTTCTTAGGCGCAGGGCAAGAAGTGGGGAAGAGCTGCGTGGTGGTTTCGATCAATGGGAAGAGGATAATGTTTGACTGTGGTATGCACATGGGTTATCTCGATCACCGCCGATACCCCGATTTCTCTCTCATCTCTAAATCCGGTGACTTCGACAACGCTCTATCCTGCATCATCATTACCCATTTGTATAATTCCCCATTTTCCAATTCTATGTGTTTGTGATTTTGCATTTAATATTTTGGATGATTTGATAATTGAGGGGTGGTTTGATGAATGAGAAAAATGTTTAGAAGTTTTAAATTGTTTGGTTGGTATTGAATGTAGTGGTTATGGATATAAATTCACATTTGGACAAAATGGGTGTGCGCATTATATAATAGAATTAGCGGTGGGTGCAAATGCCATGCATTTGCAATTTCACACTTATATCTTTGAATGGTTTGATGATTGAGGTCTGATTTGATGAATGATGAAAACTTTTTAGCAATTTTTGGCAGTTTGATGAAACAATTATTGGATGTGGTAGTTATTGAATATGAGGGCAATTATTGGAAAACCCAAAAAAGTGACAGTCTATACTAGAAAACTCAGCATATTACCATGCGTATTTGAAACCGTCAATACATGGAAATCATGGGAGAGAGAGAGAGAGAGAGAGAGAGAGAGAGAGAGAGAGAGAGTGTAGTGGGCAACAGTTTTTGATTTGTTGATTTTACTTTTTGGTTCTTAGAATAACTGTTAGGTGAAGGTAAATATTTGAAAAAAAAAAAAATAGTGTTCCTTTGATTTTTTTGGGAATCAACATTGTGTGACAAAGCTTCACAAAAGTGAGTTGTGTGCTTTATATGATAAAAAGGGTGTGTGTGTGTGTGTGATTTTTTATTTTTAACTAACTTGAGTGTAATTGTGCAGTCATTTGGATCATATCGGAGCTCTTCCATACTTCACTGAAGTTTGTGGGTACGATGGACCCATTTACATGACGGTAATCTCTCTTACATGATTTGTGTGAACAAGTGTTGAAGTACCTTCTATTTCAAAATTGCTACATTTTGTGTGCTTCAAACTTTGATTTTCAAAGCCATGCCATTGATTGCATGTCTTCTTGAAAGGCTGTTTGTAAGGAAGTTGGTTTTCAAAAAAAAAGAAAAGAAAAAGAAAAAGGCTGTTTGTAATGAAGAATGAGCACACCCAGTATTTGTCTGCTTCAATTGACTGGAGACAGATGTGTCCTTGGTATTATTGGCATCAAATGGCATTATTGACCTATTTATCTTTCAAATTATTGCCTTCTAGATGAATTCATTGTAATTCTTAGCCATTTTCATGCGATTCTTTTATTTTATTAGGTTATAAGTGATTTTATTCAGTGATTATATTATTCTAAATGGGTGCCAAGACATTTCTGATTCATTTTTTTAACTACTCTGGGCTGGATACCAATTGACTTTTTCTGGTTAGGCATTAACAATTCGTAATTCAAATTTCTTTTCACAAAGATTAGTATTTCATTTATCTTCTTGTCTTATTTCATTTATCTTCTTGTCTTATGCTTTCCCAGTCATTGAAAGTCTTAGTAGAATTTTTCTTGCTGACACTCAAATTGGTCATTGGCAAATCTGGGTTTTGATGAATTTACTATAATTTTTTTTATACTGTAGTACCCAACAAAAGCTTTGGCTCCGTTGATGCTGGAGGATTATCGGCGAGTGATGGTTGATCGAAGGGGAGAAGAAGAACAGTTCACTTCTGAGAACATTGTGCAATGCATGAAGAAAGGTATATAGCCTTTCTTTTTTCTGATACTCTAACTCCCGATGCAGGAGCAGGAATCATCTATTCCACAACACTACCAAAGATTGACCATAACTGAAGAAAATGCCACTGTGAGCCATTGCTCTGGACCCTATAGAAACCCCAAACCCAACATTTCCATATCAACGCAACCCACAACAAGCATCACAATGATCAACACCTCCAATAGAATCTCACAAGGAACTGTCTAAAGAAAGATAAGTGACCTGCACAAAGGAGGATTGAGACCACCACCACAGATGAGTCGAGGCAAGGCCAAATAAAATAGACTAGGGCTCGTTGTGCAAGCAGCAGGAGTAGACATTGCCAGCAGGGCACATACACCATATGTTACATGAACTTGGGTACGAGTATTGGGTGCTAGTGTGCATCCAAGCGTCATACCTTATAAATTCAAATCTTAAGATCTTGGGATATGTATCCAAAATTGGATATGGGTATGGGGACGCATCATATAAACATACAGATTGCGTAGAATTATACTGGAAATTGAATAGGATTCATGAAAAATATGAACTTTCTATATCTAATTAATGTGAGAGGCCAAAAATAGATTTGCTAGCAAATGTGAGTTTCTTCTTCTCATTTATATTGTAGCAAATTAAAGGATTTGAGTATCTAAGTTGGGTACGAGTGTCGGACACATATTCCACACCCGTACCCATGTCATATCCAGTGGACACGGGTACTATGGGGGAAATAGAAGAGTCCATGTAACATATTTAGATGAAATAATGAAACCACTCTGTCCTAGAAGACATCTCTCCATCAAAGAACTGCACCAAAGCTGCAACTCTAACTATATTGGTGAATAATACAATTATAGAAGTGGAAAAAATGAGAGAAACAAAGAACATCCGGAACCAACACATCAAAGAAAGGTCATAGAACTGGACACGAGAGCACCTGAACCAGGGAAACACATGCACTTGATTCTCCATTTCCCCTCGTGCAACTTTGTGTACCATCTATGTTACATGAACTCTTTTAAATTTGTGAAGTTCCCACTGCCGATACTTGAATAAGGGTATAGAATATTATCTGGTATGCTTAGTTGGTCATGCACCCATCTGTCTCCAAATCAGAATGCGGTATGCAGATGACTTCCTTTTTTTGTTTTTTTTGCAAACCCTATGCCACACTCTGTGACCAACACTCTTCTTCGATTGCCTTCAAGAAGGGCGATGTCTAAGGTTTTCAACCCCACTTAAAGAATATACCTCATTTGAGAGTCTTGTTTTTAAAAAAAATGGAACAGATAATGGTTGCGGAATTGATGAAACAGTTGCTGGGGCCAATATAATGTACCTTGACAGTGTAACAACACTAGAAACTTTATTTGCAATCTACTTGATGGAGAAGAATTTCTGTACTAAACAGACATTCTAGTCTAGATAGTCGTGGTGGATTCCCATTCTTTACTTCAATAAATGCGTATGCTTTAATTTTATTCTCCGGCACACTTTGTTTTCACCTTCATGTTTCTCTGTCATTGAACTTCTTTTTTTTTTTTTTTGGGTTTTGGTATTTGCATTGGCAGTTACAGCTGTGGATCTGAAACAGACTGTACAGGTTGATAAAGACCTTCAGATCCGTGCCTACTATGCTGGACATGTAAAACTTTCTTTTTTTTCTCATGCATGTGTTCGTTTAGAAATTGCTACAGGTTGATAAATTTTAAGTTCTTGGCCCCCTGATTTTTCGCTGATGCACTTGCAGAAGTTTCTAATTGTTTCCGCTGTTTATGTATTCCCTCTCTCTCTCCGTCTCTGTCTCTCTGTCTCTCTGTCTCAAGTATCTTCTTCAGAAGTAGCTCCTAGTTATGAACTTCTTTCTTCTAATTATTTAAGACTAAATTCAGCACCTTTTAAGCAGTATGACGCAAACAAACTAAGTATTTGTTCCCAGCTGGTACTTACTTGAAGTTTTAATGGTATTTGGATGCCATAGCTTTTTGCTGACCTGCCCCCACCACAATCGCAAAATGCAGTAGTTATGATGCATCTAGCATAGAACTTTGGCATTCAAGCATTCATGACACTTGGAAACCTGGCTTCTCTCTCATCTGGTACTTAATTGAAGTTTTAATGGTATTTGGATGCCACAGTTCGCTGTCTTCCTGCCCCCTTATCGGGATGGCCACAGCAATGGCAAAATACAACAGTGTAGATGCATTTTAGTCTGGAATTTTTTTTTGGGGTGCAAAATGCAAAATATTTGAGACCATAGTTATTATGTATCCATTTGAAACTACTCACTTGAGTGCAATCTATGAGTTTCATAAGCTAACTGACACATACTGTGTTTAGTACATTTTTTTTTGTCCAAGAAAGCTAGCTGGTCTAGCAGGACAGCACAGTGTTTTAAAAGGCGTGCCTAAGCGCACGCTTAGGCATGAGGGGCACCTAAGGCTCCTCAGGCAGCTTGAGGTGAGGCATTGTAGGGAAGGCGCATATGAGGCGTGAGGCGCACGCCTCATCCGCTTCATTTAAATTCTTGCTTCTGTTTTATTCTTTGTGTAGCCACAGGGAATTAGTACTCCTTTAATATGAAATGCAAACACATGCTTTGAGTCCCAATTTTCATATAAAAAAGCCCTAGTCATTGAGCAAAAGCTCTGGGTTTGCAAGATGGATATATGACTTTGAGATTTCTTTCAATGTAGTGAATTATGACAGTTTGGGGCCAATGATTGAAGCTATCGGGCAATTTGGTCCCAGTTTAAAATTAAAACTACTAAGTTACCATATGGTGTAAGTTTCATATCTCAAAAAAGAAGTGAATCATGTCAATAAATTGATAGACAAATAGTATAGTACTGGGCAAAGTAAGATTGAATGTTATTTTTGAGGATTTTTCAGAATGTTGAATATTGTTTTCATAATTTTTGGAAAATTGAATGTTGTTATATGATTTTTGGAGTTCTATAAATATTTGCACATGTTGTGAACTTTGCTTAGATTGAAATTTTGCTTGGCACCTCAATGCGCCTAGAGCTTTTTAAAACACTGGGACAGCAGAACTCTTCAATGCAGCTTGATCAAACCCTTGTATCAAGTGTAGCTTGATTTCTGTTAATGCCAAAATGGTCGAGGATTCTGTGGTTGAACCATAGGAAAGTTTTTGGTTTTCCAAGAAAAAATTAGAAACATTTTTATTGCCCAACAAAAAAGAAAAGTAGAGTTGAGGAACTCAGAAAGTGCTGCACCAAAATCCTATTTCCCTAATGCCATAATGTTTAGTTTTTGGTTTTCCAAGCAAAACGAGAGACATTTTTTATATCCCCAACAAAAAGAAAAAGTAGAGTATATGGAACTCAGAAAGTGCTGGACCATTCTGTTAGAAGTCCTGGTGATTTTTTAAGCCTCATCACAAAGTTCTGTCATCCTAATCTTAAGATGCTCTTTTGTTAACAAGTTATGCACTATGTCCCTTTTCCATTGTAGTTGTGTATATGTCAGTGTTTCAGCAAAAGTGTTTTCAATGTGATGCTTATTTATTGTGCCTCTTGTACTAGACAATGGACATTATGAAGCTGCTTTTTGTTTATTCCGTGTGCTATCTGTGTATGCAATTTGTTCTGTGTCAGTATCACAGATCCACTCTACGTATAAATTCAATATTGTGTTTTTTAAGGTTCTTGGAGCTGCAATGATTTATGCAAAAGTAGGAGATGCTGCTATAGTGTACACAGGGGACTATAATATGACACCAGATAGACATCTTGGAGCTGCTCAAATTGATCGACTACGGTTGGACCTCGTTATAACAGAGTAAGGAACATATATATATTGCTTATGTTGCTGCTTGCTGGATCAGAATCATAATTAGACATGCTTGTTGTCTGTAATGTATGGTATATGTCATTTGTTAGCTTGTGAAGTTTTGTATTGATCGGGAATATGAGGAACCATATGGTGCGCATGCAAAAGAAAGGAAAAAAGTATTCTTTGGTGCTTTGTTATTCAGCTCTATTTGGTCATTTATTTATTTACTTTTTTGAGGTTGTGTATTCAGTGCAATGCTTTGAAATGTTTCCTGCAATTCTCTCTTCTTTTAAACACCTCTTCCTAGTTGCAATTGTAGCTGCACCAGATTAACATATGATTAATTCCCTGGGTTAATCTGTTTTTGCCTTCAAATTTACGTGTAAAACACAAACATATATATGATTAAAACTGCACCATTAGAAGGTTTGGTAATGTGGCATTTATCTTCTTTTTTTCAATTTATTTATCTTGTTACTGTTACTTACTTAAAACAACTTTCTCCTGATCTTCTGACTCACCAGGGCTGTGGGCATCTAAGCACTCTCTCTCCCCTTTTCTCGCTATTTTTTTTTTTTATAATGTATTGATGCAGTCTTGCGTCTAAATCTCATTTATTATTTTTCTTCCTTCGACCTATAATCATTCTTCTTTATATGTTTTGTCTTGATGTATTTATATATATATAATATATTTCCATATTTTTGCATTAGGCCACATGTTTTTAGTTTGTACTTCATTGGGTGTTTGTTCCCATATGTGGAGGGTGCTAGTGGGGTGGTGGCAGGCAAGATACAGACTTAATCTTAGGCATTATTTCTACAAAGTGGCTACTGTTACACCCAAATCCATGTCCTCAAGTGTGGTAGCTTTTACCATTGCCCCAAGTAACGTGTACAATTATATGTTTGAAGCTTTCATGTTGCATGATACTACATGATTTATGTTTTGTGCAGTATCCTGTCAAAGATTAAGAATGCCTTCAGTTGATCAAAAAAAATTGAGGATGCCTTTTATGAACCAGATCCTCCTTTCATTGTTGAAAACTTGGTAAACTTTTTCATATAATCTAAAAGCTACACTCGCACGTTTGAGACTATACATGGTGTATATGTATAAAATTAAATTCTTTATTATGTATAATCTAAAAGCTACCTAAGAGTGAATATTTTTGTTATTTAGGATTGATTATCACAACGGCTGGGGAGATTGGAGCAGATGTGGTCCATAGAATTAAGGCAGGGTGGCTTAAGTGGAGAAGTGCGTCTGGGGTACTGTGTGATTAACGAGTACCCATTAGACTAAAAAGAAAGTTCTATAGAACGGCTATTAGACTAGAGATGTTGTATGGGACGAAATGTTGGGCAACGAAGAAACAACATATAAATAAGATGAGTATTGTTGAGATGAGGATGCTAAGGTGGATGTGTGGCAAGGTTAGAAAAGACAGAGTTAGGAATGCGTATATTTGTGAACTGTAGGAGTAATATTGATAGAAGATAAGTTGAGATAGAATAGATTGAGATGATTTGGTCATATATAATGGAGACTAATAGAGGCAGCAGTGAAGAGATGCGATACAGTGATGGCAGATGGAAGTATTAGGGGAAGGGGCAAACCTAGATTAACGTGGGCTAGTGTAGTATATAGATATATGAATCTCCTTAATTTGACTAACCAAATGGCCGTTGATAGAGTCGAGTGGAGAAGAAGGATTCATGTAGCCGACCCTATTTGATAGGACTTAAGGCTTGGTATTATGCACTTTCGTCGGGAGTATGGGGGAAAGTTGCCTACTTATTACCTCTCTCGAACACTGTTGTAAGTAAGGAGCCTTGTGCATTGGGTACGACCTTTATTATTGTGTTTAGAACAAATTTTAGACCTTTTTACCATGTTTTATGTGATAAGGGTATTTGTTAATTTTACAAATTGTTAGTCATGGGCTATAAGTGCCGATCTCTAATTGAGACTCGCCCCCTCCAGCAGGCAGTTTGGGGGAACCTGTCCTTGATCTCTTTCAAAAAATGAGGCGACTCATCCCGCTCAACTGCTTACCACTTGAGAGTGGGAGAGCGCTTTTTGCCCTAATTCTCAGGTTGTGGAACACTTTTGGTTCCGGACCTGGACCCAGAAATTATAGCAAACCGGATTTGGCTCCTCTAAAAAAAAAAGAGAAAAGAAAGAGGGATAAATATGAAATTCTGAATTGGGCATTTAGTGCTTTATATATAAATGTTTAAAGTTAATTTGAGTCTTATTTTTATGTGTCTTATAGGTTAAAATTCTACTAGACATATTAAAATTGGAAGGACTTTTATTAGGTTTGTAACTTGGTAATCTTATAAATTGTTGGATATGGGCTCTAGGGGTTGCCCATGGGTCATCTTGTGGGTTAAATTAAGTCATTTTTATCATTCTATGTGGTTTTATATAGGTTTAAATTAGTCTAGTGTTTAAAGAGTCCATGTTTCCTAATCTTTTAAGTCATTGCTTTAATAGAATTAGGAGATCCCACAATCTTTAAAAACATATGTAGTCTTGTTATTCATTTGAGTGAAGATTTTGAGAATGTGTTAAACGTTTATGAGGAGGTGATTCATAGGGAGTTTTCTTCTTCTTATTCTTCATCATCTTCTCTTTGTAGAAAAACCAGCTCACTGTTATGGAGTTATTGTTCACAATCCTGTGCAACCTTAGCTGAGGATGCAATTCATAGGGTTTTTTTCTTCTTATTCCTCTTCTCCTCTTTGCAGAAAAACTAACACACCATGCTTGGGTTACTGTTTACAATCCTAGAACAATCTTAATTTCAGCCCCCAAACTCTCTCCATGCAAAGCTCTAATAAAACTCAAACCTTTCCTTACCTTTTGGCTTTCAATTAGGAATCACTCCAAGACGGCAATGTGTCATACACAGACACGGCACTGACACATGTGCCCATGTGTCAGACACCCATGTCCACCTGTCAGACACGGTGCGTGGCATGTCAATTTTTATAATTATTATTCTTTTGCAGGAAACCTTAGGGACACTTCACGAAACATGTGTACTGTGGCATGTCAAAAAATGTTTTTTAATTTTTTTTTTGGTTGCCAGACTTGGGGACACTTGATGGAACACGTGTACTGTGTCTGACATGCATCAAGGCACCTTTGTGGATTTTTAAAAATAATTTTAGAAAGCATATTTGGTGGTCAAAGTGAAATATATGGAAACAAAGTGGGGGGAAAGTGGAAAAGAAATAAAAATACACCCACATAAACATTGATGCATCCCATATCTCTATACCTTAAATTTATATTAATATATATAGCAAATAAAAATATATAAAATTGTCCCCCATTTCCACCTAGTGTCATATCCTATTTGAAAATCACCATGTCCATCATACCCATATCCATACCTGTGCTTCTTAGTTTTTCAATTTAATAAATAACCCACAAAAAAACAGTTATTTAGTTCCTTTAATCATTATGAGAGTCCAGCAATCTGAAACTTCTAAATTAAGCAAACTTAAGCTTTTCTCCTTCTAGAAACCCTTGAAGTTCTCTTCTGACTTATAGAATCCTAACCCAAAAGCTTTCTAAAGCCAGAACTCACCGCAATTCCATTGTAGGCAGCCTTAGGCCTTGTTTCCAAATCTGTCCTACGTCATTCTGTAATCATAGAGAATGATCTGAAATACGTCATTCAAACAGACTCTTTTGAATAAATAGAATGACTTAAAAATGTCCAGTCAAATTCAAATGAAACACCTCAAAGGCAAATGGCTTTTGGTTTAAAGGAATTTCCCTCCTTTTCCTTTTCCATGAACTTGAACCTTTTTTTTTTTGATCCCGGGGCCCTGAAGTTAACGACCGGGCAAACCTCTAGTGGTCCCTCCATGAACTTGATCTTTAATCTTCTACTAACACCATTGCAGTGAACTGCTCATGTTATTCACCAAGTCTGATAGTGATTTTATTGTTTGTGGAAAATTTTGAGAGATCAATGTTTTTTTACTAGGTCTGTCTATTAATTACTATAATCAAAATCTGTGGTTTCCTTTGTGTTGAGAAATTTTTGTATCCTCCTGTTTTTAGGACTGCCTTTTGCATGAAGGACAACTCAGATTTGAGCCTTCAATGCCAGAATTGATAGTATTGGTTATTGATTTTAATCGTGCAGGTCAACATATGCAACAACTGTTCGTGATTCAAAATATGCTCGTGAGAGGGAATTTCTTAAAGCTGTATGCAGGCTACAATCTGTTGTATTTTGTATTTTTATATTACTTCCGTTTGAATTCTTGAGTTTATGCTGATTAAACAATATACATTACTATTGAGTTTAGTAGTCTTTTCAATATTCTTGTTTTATTTTATTTATATATGATTTATGCTGAGTGACCGATAAATATTTCATATGGAAATAATTCATGAAAGTTGCAGGAAGCCAGTTTAACAGATTGTGATGATTTCTACCGAAAATATTGATTAGCACTTCCAATGGTCAATATTTTCTTCCACTTTTAAGCGTAAAATTGCATTTATTTGGGTCTATGGCCGGATTTATGGATCTTGGTTGATGGTATATTTATAATAGATTAATATTTTGAAACCAGGTTGATTGAAGATTGTTTACATAATGATTTCCATGATCTATTTCAAAACTATTTAACTGATTTTACACCATCAAAGAATTCATTGCAATTGGAATTGCTAGAACCATGGGCATCCATCAAATTATCTACTGAGAATGCTTGCCAATACAGAGATGTTCAAATATTATTTGATTGGCCAGGTGATGTAGAACACTTTTAGAAAGAAAGAGAAGAGAGAACAAAGACGGTGAAGAGGGCCACAACCCTAACACAATGGCCACAACCTAAACACTCAAATTCTCATTATTCAAAAGTTGTCTATTACAACGCAAAACCCTAATATATATAGGCTAGAAACCCTAATTTTAAATAGGAAACTAAATCATCATATTATTTGGAATCTTAAATCCTTGTAGAATAAGAAACTAAATATATTAGATCCTAATTAAATTGTAAATAAACATAAATATTAAAAATAAACATAAGCTTAATTAGAAAATCTCAATGTGCACACATTTGCATCACCAGGCTTCCCCCGTCTCCCTCCAGAAACAAAAACAAAAAAAGAAGTTAATGACAAAGAGGGGTTGGGTTTGACCTCTCCAAATGATCTTCTGAATTCCTTTTTTTATTATTTATTTTTAATTTCAAATTTATGAATGTCTTTTTTCTTCTTATTTTACCAACTAAAAGGAAATGTTACGAAGACTTTTGAGGTTGAGAATTTTCAAAGAGAATAGAGGACTAATTTCAGGGGCACAGCACAGGTTTTAAAATTGTTTTGTGGCTTGTTATCATGTGAGAAGAATTTGAAGTTTTCTTAGCTTGTAGAGCCTTATTTTGGACTTGGTATTCATATACCAAATAAATGTGGTATGATGGTTTTTGGGCATATATGGGTAACATAGTTGGGACATCTTTAGTTATTTGTAATTGCTACAATGTTTTCTTTTGACCAATTGATGAATAATGGAATTTAATATTAATAAATCAAAATAAGTTGCATTATTACATAACCCTTCTATATTGGAACTAATAATCATGTAAATAAACATTGAACTTCGCATGCCTTCCTTATTTTAAGCACTTTGTATGAAATAGTTCATTAAACATTATTTTCTATTTTTTACCAAGAAGAAAAAACTCCATACTTATCAGATTTCTCTTGCTGTTATTGTATTAATGTTTTACTGTATGAAAAGGAAACTAGGCAAAGATATAAGAGCACTTTTTTGATAGCTGAATTTATCATTGTGGAATGAAAATATTTGGGAAGACATGCTTCCAAAGTAGATAGCTGGGGTATTAACATGTTTTCCGGTAACTATGGTAGAGCTAGAGTCATAGGTTAGCGGTTCATGCATTTTGTCTTTCCTCTGCATTCTTCCCATTTGATTGATAAACCTGGATGAACTTGGCTGATTCTTTTTGAAATTTGTCAATTTTGAACGACACTCAGTTGCACTCGGGTTAGAGAGCCAATTTAAACATTTTTAAGTGTGCAACATATAATTAGCTTTCATGATGGTTATTTTCTTGTTATATATGTCCATATGTGATGTGCATGCTAGTTATTTGTTATGTGTTATTTAATTTGGTCATGCTACTTTTTTTCTACTCATATGAAACCTTTCCTACATTAATATTTCTTAAAGTTTGTTTTTGTATTGCACTTCAACATTTTGTCTCTCGTATGATACTTTGAAATGCCCATATTATTTTCTAATCATTACAATTATTAATTGTAGGTTCATAAATGCGTTGCTAGTGGAGGAAAGGTGCTCATTCCTACATTTGCTCTTGGAAGAGCTCAGGTTTTCTCAATAACATAACCATTTTATGGGCTTTTATTTGTATGAACCTGAAATTTTAGTTCCATGGCTTGGTTTTGAAAAGGAATTGCTTGCTACCTTTTCTTTGACTTGGTTTGGAAAAGGATTATGAAGGGGTTGGTGATACTTTGAAGTACATTGGGAATTGGCTAACATTTTGGAGATGGGCAGAGGATTTTTTTCTGGGATGATGCTTGCTTGGTGTGTCTCACCAGCCTTTGAGGTTGGCATTCCTGGACTTGTTTAGGATTGTAGTAAAGTGGGAACCTCTATTGCAGATTTTGCCCTTATCTTGGATGTTTGGGTTTTGTGGATGCCTAGTTTCCGTAATTTGATGGACTGGGTGGTGGAAACCATAATTAAGTTTTTGGAACTGTAGCTGTGGTTCTAATGTTTGGGATACATACAACGGTGAGGGGTGTTGTCTCGAGGTGGAAGCTTAATAAATATGGAATTTCTTCTAAAAATTCTTGGTACAAGATATTCAAGGCATTTGGGTTCTTTTTTTTTTTTTGGGTTCTTGGAAAGGGATTTGCCGCACCAAGACTATTAGACTAAGTTTTTTTTTTTGGAACTAGGCAGCCTCTTGGTTTGTTATCTTAACTATTGACAATTTGAGGCGCAGAGGGATTGTCTAGGTGGAATTGTGTGTATGAGAGTGTGGGTAGGAATGTTAGTTATTTGCTTTTTCATTGTGAGTACTCACAGGAACCATGGAGCTGTTTCCTTTCTCTGTTTGGGAGTTGACTGGGTGTTTTTAATAGTATTTTTTATTTTTTGGGAGGGAGGGGGGAGCTGTTAGCTTGTTGGAGTGTGATTTGCGGAGGTTGGGAAAGATTGGGGTATCTAATTGTGCTTGTTGTGGTCTATTGGGAGAAACTTGAATAGAAAACTTCAATTCAATGGTTGTGATTAAGCAAAAAAATATAGCAAAGACACCATTGGAGTCACATTGCTAAATATAGCAATAGCTAGAGTATTAGCAAGTGAACCATTGGAGATTACATTCCAACTCATAAGTAAAAAGAAGTCTATTAAATGTCTGGTATTTGTCGCTGAGGGGGCACAACCCTTATACAATCAAAAAAAGAAAATCAAACAAACCAAAATGCTACCACACCCATCAACAAAAATACTTCAATAAAGAGCCAATTTCACTAAAGGAGCTTCCTCAACTTCTTCGTTGTATTTTTTGTGGAGTTTTTGGTGGATTTATACTTTCCTGTCCATTGCTCGGTTGTTCCTTTGTGTATATGTCCTGCGTTCATGGGGTGCACCCCTCTCTTTTTGACATCTTATTTCCATTAAGACATTGTGGAAAGTTGTTATTTTAGTAGGCTATTTTAGTTTTTGGCTATTTTAATAGGCTAATATTTTTGTATTTGGGAAGATAGTTGAATTTTTTTATAATTGGATGTGATGTTTGTGAGAGAAAAAGTGTAACGCCCCGAAAATTGGACAGGGTATATCTATTTATGTAACAAAACCCACCTGATAGACAAACACATATATATAGCTAACTATTCCATACATCCATTTCCATTAAATCCCAAATGCCAAATACATGCTGTTCACATCTCAATGCCCCAGTTTCAATCCCAAGCATGCATTTTACAACAAGTATGAAATGGTTGCCAAACAGATGATAAGTGCCCTACAGGCTTACAAATTTATCCAAGAACATTCTTGGTTACACAAAATGGAGTTTCAACTCAACGCAAATACAGCCCTGGGTTTACATTCAACAAATAAATAAAACCAAAAATGAAGCCTCAGCTCCGAGTCCTCCCAAGTCAATGCCTTGGCGGAGGCATAGCACTTGTACCTGAAATGGTTTCCCTTATAGGGTGAGTTACAGCCCAGTAGAGATATACTATACAACATATGAACCATGACAAGACTAAAGAGGAGTATGCTCATGTCATGCTCATGATAAAACAGTTTATCTCTCTTTTTATAAAGAATGCAATGTTGAGATGCAACAACAGATATAAAGCTATTTCCATTTTAAACCATATCTGTTACATGAATACAGGCTCTGTGAATCTCTAGGTGAGTGTCTGCAAGTAGGCCCTAATGCACTACCACTGTCATTTTTACCAGTAAACTGGAAGGCTCGACACCTAACCGCGCGGTTCCACACTCCCTACCCAGATTCACCACGTATTCATCTTTTCGCAAATAGATACATTTCCAAACATTTCTAAAAAATAGACACATTTCCAATGAAATGAATGTAATGCAATGTCCAATGCAGCAAATGAGGAATGTGGTTCAATTTACCTAAGTCTCATGCATTTCTACAACAATCATGATTATCCTCCACCGATAGCCCAAGACAGATATTTCTAAACAGATATTTAAACAATTAAATTCCAAAAATTCCGATGAATACAATCTATTCCACATCTCATCAAATATGAACAATTATACTAGTTTTCATATCACAATCACGTCCGGTAACCTCTTAAGGTCCATTTCTAACCGTGTCGGTTTTATTCCAACAGATACATTAAGCAAAATAATACCGTTAATGCCCAAGAAAACATCATTTTTTTTCCAAACTTGTTCTCCAAGCATTATTCAACTATGACATCCTATTTTGATCAAAAGCCCTAAAAGTTAAACATAATTCCTTTGTTTTCTTTAAAAATACTCTTTTGGTTGCAAACCGGTAAAAATTTTAAAACCGATCGAATCGAAGTCCGTTTTTGTTCAAATTTAAAACATAGCTCTCTCATAACCTTACAAATATATTCCAAATTTACACTTTCGCAATTCGGGCATCAACTCTTTATTTTTCTCAAAATTTCTCTTTTAAGCAAATAAATCACAAATTTTTCAAAAATTCTAATTAAATTATATACAACTCTAAACTCTATATAATCAAGTAAAAATGCATAAAGAAGTGTAGGAAAAATCCCTACCTCAAGCCAAGAAGTTTTCAAATTTTTCGGCAACAGAAATTAAATTTTCTTGGAGCCAAACGACGCCTTTTCCGCCCTCTACGTTTTGATCCAAAGCACTAGGGGTCAAAAATGACTTACACTAGATCAAACCCATGAAAAACCAACTTAGAATTCTTTTTCTTTTTTTTGTCCATGGCAAGAATTAGGAAAGAACACCCAAAGTATAAAAAAAATATTTATTAAGTTCTATTTATAGATATTTCCTTTTCTTTGACTAAACAAATATATAACTATACAAATATCTAACCATATATATATATACACCTATATATATATCAATTTAAAAATACATTTCAACATCTTTAATAATAAAAGTAAATATAATATTCTCACCACAAAATATATTTCGTTTAATGGTACACACTACAAATATTCACAACTCTTTTATGGTAATCAAATAATAATAATAAAACCACAACAATATTTCATGGTTACTAATGGGTCACGATTCAATCAATTGGGTCCAAAATAAATTTAAAATAAATCCTCAACTGAGATTAAAGTATAAATTCAATTTGATTCAACTCGTTACAAAAAAGGAAATGATTGTGGGTTTGATGTGACATTTTGTCTTATTGACTATTTTAATCTATTTTGTCATTTTGTGAATTTTAGCTCAAAAAGCCAAAAAAAGCCTTTGCCAAACACCCCCATTATGTCTTAGGGAATAAGTTATGAGTGACACCTGTGGTATGTAGGACAAAAAAGCTGTTCAAGCTGTGAAATGAGATACCTGTAAACAACTCCAAATTAAAATACCAATTTGCCTAAGAAGCATGTACACTTCTAAAAAGGTGGTGCCTCCATGTCGTATCCGTGTCAGACAGTGACACTCGTATGACACTTTCCTGACACTCATCCAAACGTGTCCTTTTTTCAAAAAAGAATTAGACTTGACACTCTTTGGACACCTAGAGGACACACGTGTCCATTGATTAAACATAGGCGAAACTAATTATAAGTTTGAACAAAATAATTTAGAATATGATGATAAAAGAAAAATAATGTCAAATTATAGAAATTAGTGTTATATTGCATTTATTTATTGTCTTATAATGATATATTCCTATATATGACATAAAATAAATATATAAAATTTTAGGTTGTGTTTGGTAGAGTTTTCTAAATATGATTTGAGAATAGAGTTGTATTTTGAGTTTGTAAGTTTTGGATTTATGATTTAAGTGTGGAAAATTTGTTTGGTGAATGAGTTTTGAAAAGAGTTTTGAATTGAGTGGAGAA
Organism: Camellia granthamiana; assembly: GCA_036172215.1. Classification (NCBI taxonomy): domain Eukaryota; kingdom Viridiplantae; phylum Streptophyta; class Magnoliopsida; order Ericales; family Theaceae; genus Camellia; species Camellia granthamiana. Next base: position 94,057,305 of record CM069913.1, read on the forward strand.
TTTTTGATATGGCATATTTGATACAAAAACTTACAACTCATAACCAAACACACAACTCAAAATTCTATTCAAAACTCATAAAAAATTTTAAAAAATTTGGAAAATATTTTTATCGAATATATAAAAATAAAAATGTGTCAATTGCAAAAAAAAAATAAAAAAAATTAATGCACTGTTCTGGTCAACCGGCCGGATGACTGGTGGGATGACCGGTTAGCCCAAATTTTCCCGCATTTGACAGAGTTTTCAAAAGTGAGTGTGGAATTAATTTTTGAAAACCGTAAACAAACACGGTGTGCAAATCAAAGCCTGGAACTAATGTTCCAAAGCTCTACCAAACAGAGCCTTACATTCTGTGTGTGTCCCCCACGTGTCGTGTCCTGCATTTTTTAAAAATTGCCGTGTCGGCGTGTTCGTGTCATATTCGTGTCGTGTCATGTGTCCGTGTCCATGTCCGTGCTTCTTAGCAATTTGTTTTAAATTTAGTTTCAAATTCATATCCATATTCTTGCATATTTTTTACTTTACAAATAGATTTTGACAATCAAGTTCTTTAGGCTTTTGTCTGTTGAATGGTCAGCTGAATATCACTGAATTTCAATTGAAGTTTTGAACTGTTTGGTTGAATTTGTAGTCGAACAAATTTATACTAAATTCAGTGTCTATAAAAAAAAAAAAAAAATTGGCCAGCATCCTAAATTCACATCAGAAGTTTGTTTAACTTTTGTCCTTTTCAAATTTGGACTCTAATTTCCTATGCAAACTGATCTTAGTAGACATGAATATTTATCAAAATTTTAATCCTGTTTATAATGAGGTTTTCCACAGTCTGTATTCTGCTTCTACTTTGGTTTATATGGGCTTCATGTTTTATTATAGATGTCAACTTTCGGAATCCCTCATGCTATGATATTTCTGAACTACATTTTTTTCCCTAATGACATACTGAAGAAATCAAATCAGGATTTCCCCCCACTGCTAGATTGGCATTGAGAGGGCATGAACAAAGTGTGTCTAGTAAATATTAAGAACAAAGAAAGTAGGAAATTTTCACAGGTTTAGGTTACAAAATCCCCCACTTTCTTGCAAATTGAAAGTTGGAGAGCATGTGAGACCTGTGGAATGTTGACTCTCAGAATTTATTGGGCGGATGACCTTCCATGTAGTGGAAAAGCTGTAGTTGTATTTAGCTGATCTGGATTGTTGATAAGGTTTGGATAAGTTGGGTTGGTGGGTGGTGAGATTGTGCTGGATTAGTTGAGAAATTTGATCTCTTTAATTGTTCTGCTATGAAAATTTAACTCAGTCTTGGTTCATTGTTATTTATGGCAAGGAGAGATTGAGGCTGCAATGTTATGGCCTCATGTTGGGAGATATTTTAAATCTGATAGTCATACAATTATCTTTCCTTCTTTTCTTTTTTTCTTCATCTTCTTATACCTTATGTAATATGCTAAACAAATACGTTTAAGGGTATTTCATTTGTTGTACTTAGGCATCTCACTTGTGGAATTTAGAATGGTATTATATAAAATGAATATTTGACAAAGATCATGGAAAGGAGAAAAAGGGCAAATATGAGATTTCACATGGAATGAAGTTTTGGAATAATTTTTAGTCTATTTTAATTTAGTATGTTGCTCGACAGATTTTATGTCCTTATATTAGGTTTTAATAGTTATAGGGTATTTTAGTAATTTCATAATTAGTTTGATATGGGCTGTAGGGGTCCCCTATGAGTTTTCTTTTGAACTCATATTGTAGGTGGAGTAGAATTAATAGTCAGTCATAGAATATTTGTAGTTACTAAATATTCTTAGTTTCTAAATTTTAGTAATAGTCCTAGTATAACTAGGGTCTTTACCCTATAAATATGTGTAATCTCAATAATTCAATGGTTTTGATATTATGAGAATTTGAGATTATGTTTGTGTGGATTTGCCTAACCCTTTTGAGATTGTGTTTGTGTGAATTTGCCTAACCCTTGCGAGTGAAGCACCTCTTTCTTTTTTTTCTTCTTATTCTTCTCTGCGTGAATAACCCAAGTACTAGTCTTGGGTCACTTTTTACAGCCCTCAAAAGGTTCATCTTTCAGCCCCCAAAACCCTAATCACGCCCAAATCAACTCTAGTCCCTTTCCCTACGTATTGACCTTTAATTTAACCTTTAAAACTCTAAATTGCTCACCATTTAGGCAATTAAATAACCTTTGTTCTGAAAATCCAGTAAGCTATTCTACATAGAATTCTTTTATTTCTGCTGTTATAAAGCATGCACTCTTCTGCTGACAATATTATCTGTCATCCAATAGGAACTCTGCATACTGTTGGATGATTACTGGGAGCGCATGGATCTTAAGGTTCCTATTTACTTCTCAGCAGGTTTGTTCTGCTTATGTTTTCTGATTACCTATTTGACAGTTTTACCATTTGGTTTTTTAAATAGTATCATATGTTATCAGTAGTAAGAGAATCTTGTTTTTATAAATTGGCTTCATGCTTATATTATATTGTGTGAATCAATTGGTAATGGTTTCATGAATGGAGGCTTTATGGCAGATACAAAAATAAATAATAAAAATTTGTAATAATAATAATTAGCATGGTTTTGCGAGATAATTTTGGTTAATTTAGGGGGTATTTGGGATGCAGCTAAAGAAGCTACTTTTTGGCTAAATAAAAAAGCCAAAAAGCCTGTTTGTCATCAACTAAAAAAGCCAAAAAGCAAATCAACTTTTCCACTTAAAAGAAAGTACGTTTTTAGCTACTTTTTAAACACTAAAAAAAGCCAAAAAGCCACTAAAAAAGAAAATCCGTAACTTCCCCTTAATTTGTTATTAGAACTTCAAAATTAAAGTTTGACAGCAAATGAAATGAGCTATCTATGGAAATATCTTATGTCTGGTATAAGTTTCTTCATCCTATCTCTTTTCTCTTCTCTCTTTTGAAGTGCAGAATGTTCGGATTGCAGTCAATGTACGCATGATGTATACAGGAGAGGACCAACAAAATCCAAGAAAGAAAATGCCAGCCAAAAAATTGACGAGTATTGGTGGACAATGGAGGGACCTGTAATTCAAGAAATTAAAGTGTCAAGAAAATAATGCTTCTTTTGGTGTAAAGTAAATGCCACTCTTTGAAGACCGCCAGTTTCTTTCATCCCAAATGCACTTCATAAGATGTGATGGCATTACCTTCCTCACCCAAATATTCTACGCATCTTGGTGCCTTGAACCATATCTCTGAATCAACCTGGCATAACCTGGACCACTTCAACAATGAAAAAAGTAGACTCCACAATGCACCACTATGGTGATGATAAACAATTGGGTCTTCTTTTCCAAAAACATGTAATTAGTATTGATCTTATTATGAGCCAAAGACCAAACAAAAATTTTGACTTTAGGAGGCACATATGCATCCAAAATTGTTATGAGGCTTAAAAAGTTGTACATTAGGATCATCAATGATTCTATCAAAGAAAGATTTACAAGAAAAAGACCCAAAGAATGGATATTCTTCACTTTCTTATTAACACAATAGTCCTCTGGGAAACACCATCAAGTAAAAGTAACAAAGAAGTCAACTCATTAGCCTTCTGATCATTAGGATTTCTGAAAAGATGAAAATTCTAAAAAATAGGAACCAAGAAAGACAATGGCATAGTAGCAATGGAATCATTCTGAACACGAGACAAACAATAAAGTTGAGGTAACAAATGATTTAAACGAATCATCCCTGGTCCAAATGAACCTCCCCAAAATGACTATTTCTCCCATTCCCTGAATGAAACAAATTAAATGATAGAATAAATCCAACAATTGAGAAATGCATTTCCAAGGAGCACATGAATTTTTCTAGTTAATCACTTAGAATCCCACCTTTTGGCTTGAATCCTGTACTTATTTTTAATGATAGAATACCACTAAGAGTCTTGTTCCATGGGAAGCTTCCATAACCATTTGGCAAGCAAGGCTTTATTTTTAGCAACAATATTACCTATCGCAAGACCACTTTCATCTTTGGCCGGCACACACCTCCCAAATAGTTAAATGATCTTTCTTCCCTTCTTCATATCCCTCTTAAAAAATCTCTCATCATCTTTTCTATCCTATTTTCCACCCTTTTCCATCCTTCTAACATTCTCCTAATTTTTCTAGTACTGGGTCTCAAAAACTTGTACTCCTAGGATTACGCCCCAATGGTAGCCCCAAATAAATCAAAGAGAAAGACTTAATTGAACAACCTGATATCCCGGCTAACCTCTGCAATCTTGTCTGTGAAAGGTTCATCCCCACCAAATTACTTTTATTCATTGTCACTTGAAACTCCAAAACTAACTCAAATACTCTATGAATTGAAAGCACAAAATGCATTTTATCCTTCATCGTCAGACAAGAAAAATAATGTATCACTTGCAATCTGTAAATGAGACACATAAGCACTATCTCTAAACTGATTTTATCCTCTCTTTTTTTCTTTTCTTTTCTTTAATAATTTATCCATTGGTGAACTTCTTAGTCCCTTTAATGGCAATGCGACTCTAAAGCTGTCTCAAGCACAATTTATTATTATTATTATTATTATTATTATTATTATTATCCTTTCCCATGTAATGTTGGGTTCTCTTTCCCCTTTGTCAATTTTTGACATTGAAAATAGTAACAAACAACAACCAGCTTGTCGAGACCAACTGTTCTGAAGCAATATGTCATGATTACCTCTCCATTTAAGGAGCATGCTGAATTATGACGGGTTCCTTGCTCAATAAGATTAAACAATTGAGAGATTTTTTAGGTCATTTTATGGCAGAGTATCGATTGTTATGGTTTTGCGATAGCATAGCATTTTAATTGTGTCTTAACCATTAAAATAGTGTTATTTATTTGCATTAGAATATTCTTTATTTATCATGCTTTACTGGTGTTCCTCATTTTGGATGATATTTCTTTTTCAGGTTTGACCATTCAAGCTAATATGTATTATAAAATGCTCATCAACTGGACTAGTCAAAAGGTGAAAGATACATATGCTACTCGCAATGCATTCGATTTTAAAAATGGTAAGTCTACAATTCTAGTTTTTCATTTGACAGTGCCAGATGGTTTGTTTGGTTTCTTGTGAATCTCACTTAATTATAGGAGTATGCTAAATTGTTTTTTATTTTTTATTATTATACGTTTTTATGATTTATATTTCAAAAATATTAGAATATGTCTGACGAGGAACATTGTAAGTTGGACACCTAATAACTTCAAAAAATTTAAGCTTTTTGTAAAAGTTGTAGAAACAAATGACATTAATTTTGGGAGTTGTGAGGGTTAAGAACAGATTTTGGTCTCAACATTTTCTCTAAAGTGATAATTTTTTTATTTTCAAAAAACTTATGTTTAGAGTCCAGTGTGTTACCGTGGGGAAACAGAATTACACATTGAGATAAATTAGTATTCCAAATTCCCAATCAGTATTTGAAAGAACTTTGCTCTCTGATCTCTCCTTTTTCTCTCTCTTTCTTTCTTCTTTTTCCCTTCTATCTTTTAATTATGCTTTTATGCTATGGGCTCAAATTTACCTCACTTTGAGGAATTTCCTTCCTATTTTTGTTCATCAAAAACAGAAGCTTCATCTCTTTTGTTGAACACACTTGGGTGGGCAGGGACTCGTACTTAAATGGTGCGGTCTTATCATTTTAAATTATTTGCAATTAAATTTGAAGTCAACTGAACATCGCCTAAAATAATTGGTATTGAGTTTTAAATTGACGTTTAATATTTATTATATTGGAACTGATTCCTATTGCTGTTTTACTGGTTCCCTCAATCTTTGTCACTTGGATGTTGCAGTTTCCAATTTCGATCGTTCCTTGATAAATGCTCCTGGACCTTGTGTTCTCTTCGCTACACCAGGGATGATCAGTGGTGGTTTTTCACTTGAAGTTTTCAAACAATGGGCTCCATATGAAGCAAATCTTGTTACACTCCCAGGGTACTTTCATTGTTACTTCGCTCCTTGATAAAAGCATATTTATGGAATTAAGAGATTGGTCATCTAAGAAGAACGGACACATGACACGACACAGACAGATTTTCAAAAAATATAGGACAGGACACGTTGGGGGACACATGCAAAACATATAATTTTATATATTTATTATATGTCATAGTTTTGAATATTTAATTTGTATTTTATGTCAAATATTTAATTTTATCAAATTTATCAACCTTAAGTATGCTATTTTAGTAAAAATAAATAAAAATTTTAATTTTGTTTTTTTGAAAAAAAAAGTCCTCGGTGTGCCCTTAGCGTGTCCCCAGTGTGTCCAATATGTGTCTGGAGCATGTCGGACACCTGGACATGACCTCCGGAGAGGTATCCATGCTTCATAGTTGGTCATGTAATTTAAGAGCATACAAAGCTTGGGGGATGATTATGATATCATCACCTTCTATATTAATTAATCAACAGTTACAAAAGGAAGCCCCAAGGCACTCATTAAGGAATCACCTTTTATATTGATTGATTGATTGACTGATTAAGGAATCACAATCAATCAATCAATCAATCACAATCTAATCTAAATAAGGAAACAATGAAATATTCTAACACTCCCCCTCTCAAGCTGGTGCGAAGATGTCTCGCATGCCCAGCTTGCCTAGAATGCCATGAAATGGTTTGCTCCCTACTCCCTTGGTGAGGATGTCTACAAGTTGTTTGCCTGACTTCACAAAAGGGGTACATATCATTCTGTTGGTGAGTTTCTCCTTGATGAAATGATGATCAATCTCAACATGCATCCCTATTTCCTTCAAAAGGTCAAGAACATATCTCATTTGTGAGATGAAAATCCCATCCTTGGAGCAAGCAACTTCAATTACCAGAAAATATTTCAAGTTAAGTCTTTGATTTCAAACTCACTAGCTAAATATTTCTTCAACAGGGATATTTCCTCACTATCATCGCCTGTAAGCACTATGTCATCCACAAACAATGAGAGTTGTAGTCTTACCACATGAGGAATGTTTTATAAACAAACTGTGATATGCCTGACTCTGTTTGAAACCATATTTAAGCATAGCTTGAGTAAATCTCTCAAACCAAGCCCTTGGAGACTATTTGAGACCATATAAGGACTTTCGAAGCCTGCATACTTTACCCTCTGTCTGATGATCCTCAAAACCAGGAGGATGTCCATATATACCTCTTCTTTTAGATCACCATGTAAAAAAGCATTCTTGACATCAAACTAATGAAGTGGCCAATCTAAATTAGCTGCTAGAGAAAGAAGTATTCTGATTGAATTCATCTTAGCCACTGGTGCAAACGTCTCTTGATAATCTACTCCATAAGTCTGAGTGAAGCTTTTTGCCACAAGTTAAGCATTGTAACACTAAATGGAACCATCTACTTTGTGCTTCACAGTATACACCCATTTGTATCCCACCGGTCGTTTGCCCTTAGCTAACTTAGTTAATTCCCAAGTGTCATTCTTACGAAGTGCTTTCATTTTCTCAGTCATGGCAAGTTTCCATTTAGAGGTAGTGAGAGCATCTTGAAAATGGTTAGGAATACTAACAGAGGAAATGTTTGACACAAAGGCCCTATAAGAGGAAGACAAGTGAGAGTAAGACACAAAGCTTGAGATAGAATGTTGAGTATAAGATCTCACACCCTTTCTTTTGGCAATATGAATATCAAGATCAGTAGTGTCAGGAATAGCAATATCAGTAGACTCCAGAGAAACAAGAGATTCAAAGTTACTTGGACTCTTATTAGAAGCAGGAGATGGCAGTGGGTGAACAGAAGTGGTCTCTTGTATTCAAGTAAGTTTTTGTTTGTCTTTGTCCCTGACATAAACTTGCCCTTCCCTGTCCTTGGTGGCATTGGATTCTATAGTCCCAGTAATAAGTGGTGCAGGAACGATTGGTTCCACCATAGGAGCAACAGGGACAACAGGAATCTCTTCACACTAAGGCTCCCTCTGAAGTGATGACTGTGACATTGGAGAAGACAAGAAATAGGACTGGGACTTAAAGAAGGTGACATCCATGGACATAAACCAGTTACGAGAAGGAGGGTGATAACACTTATACTCCTTTTGAGTAGGCAAGTATCCGAGAAAAACACACTTGAGAGAGCGAGAGTCCAACTTACCACGAGTAGGAGAATGATTGTAGATAAAACAGACATAACCAAATATTTTAGGGGGAATGGAAAACAAAGACTCTGAACCGAGAAGGACTTCAAGTGGAGCTTGTTTTTACAAAACCTGGGTAGGAAGACGGTTAATGAGATTGGTTGCAGTGAGAACGGCCTCGCCCCAGTAGGACCGAGGCACACTTATAGAACAATACATGCAACGAGCTATATCAAGAAGATGACGATTCTTGCATTCTGAAACCCCATTTTGTTGAGGGGTATTGGTGCAAGATGTTTGATGTATAATGAGATGAGTGGAAAAATAGCTCTCTAACCGTGAATCGATGTATTCACCCCCATTACTAGAACGCAAGATTTTGACAATTGTCCCAAACTGAGTACAAATCATTTTATGAAAATTTTGAAATACAGAGAAAACCTCATTTTTTTCTTTCATGAGATACATCCAAGTAGTACGAGAAAAATCATCGATAAAGATAACAAACCATCTATGGCCTTTTAAAGACATAAAACGAGATCGACCCCACACATCAGAATGTATTAAAGAAAAAGGAGCCAAACTTTTATTAAGACTTGGAGCAAAAGAAGCTCGGTGTTGTTTGCCAAGTTGATAAGACTCACAAAGAAACTTAGACATATTATTGTTTGTAAAAACAGATGGAAATAAATGCCCAAGTAAATGAAAAGAAGGATGCCCAAGACGCCGATGTCACAGCCATAAATCCTCCTTAGTGGTTGGGAACTAGATGGAATGATGAGCAAAGCTTGTTCGGTTGATCTAAGAAATAGTAATCATTTTTTGTACTGCCACTGCCAATTGTCCTCTTCGTGACAAGGTCCTGAAAAAGACAATAATCAGGAAAATAATGCCACACTACAGTTCAAATCCTTAGTAATGCGACTCAAGGATAGGAGATTAACAGAACAATTAGAAACGTGGAGCACTGAAGACAGAGGTAAGGTAGGGGTGGCATGAATTAAACCTTTCTCAGAGATAAAAGAAATAGTACCATCTGCAATTCTGACTTTGTCTTGACCTGAAGAGGGCTTATATACTGAGAAAAGGTCAGAAGACCCAGACATATGATTTGAGGCACCAGAATCAATAATCTATAGCAAAGACTTATGGGAAAGAAAAACATTAGGAGAAGAGGCTAAGTTACTTGAGCTGGCAAACGACGAGGAAGATGCACTAGGAATAGTAGAAGACCAGCAGGCCAGCAAATGACACAGAACATCCTTAAGCTCAGTAGAAGTCATGTTAGATAAACTATTAGAAGTCGGACCAATAGAAGCGGAAGTAGAATCAAGGGTGTCAACAGCACTAGACTGATGGGCACGTGGATTAGAGCCATGTCCTCTAGACTGGCCTAATTGACTGCCTCTAGTACCAGACCGATCACCCCGACTCCCTAATGGAGCCCCATGAAGCTGCCAACATGCCTCACAAGTATGCCGCGGCTTGCGGCAGTAATCACAGAACACAATATCGTTCCCTGAAGGATGGGAAAGAGGTAGTGACAAACCAGTCCCATCTCTCGAGGAGCAGAAAGTAATGCTGAATGGTCTCCAGTAGCCGGTGGTAACACAGCAGAACGATGACTCTCCTCATTTTGTACATATGCAAAGGCCTCTTAAAGAGATGGAAGAACATCCATGCCAAGGACACGACTCCAGACCGGATCAAACTCCACATTGAGGCCTTCCAGAAACTTGAAGACCCTCTCCTGTATAAGAAACTTCTGGTAACCAACTAAGTCAATTTTACAGACAGGCTTATAATCTAGGAGATGATCTAAGCATTTCCAACCTTTAGTAGAAAGGTGTAATGCTGGAGAATTGTCTACTCTTCCTATATTGAGCGTTCAATAGACTGGTGCAACTCAAAAGACTGAAAAAAATTCCTTTTTTGAGAATATGTAGCAGCGACTACTTCCCAAATATCCTGGGCAGTATCTATGGATCAGTAGCCTTCACCAATCTCAGGAACCATGGAATGAATGAGCCACACCATGATTAAAGAGTTGGTAATCTTCCATTGGTCATAGCCAAGATCCGTAAAACCTGGTACTTGAACTCTCCCATTAACATATCCCATCTTCCTTCTGCTCTTCAAAAAAAGTGTCAGACATTAAGACCATGAAAGGTAATTCTGACCATTAAACAGAGCGGTGGTGATTTTGAGGCTAGAGTTCAAGTCTCAGATGTAATAGTCATAATTGGATTGGAGCTCTTCCCTTTAGATGGGTGAGAAGTAGTGGTGGATTCACTAGTTAGGTTAGCCATAAGAACTCTACAATTTCAACCCAAAAAACTTTGCATGAATCACAAGAAGAGAAAGAAAAATGGAATGGGCGGGAACAAACAAAATCACATGCAGACCACTGTGGGAGTATAACAATTAGATTAATGGGTCCAAAAAATATATCAAATACAGGAAAACGAACCTTCAATCAAAACAAGTGCTGAACTGTGTTCAAGAAAATAGAGGGAAAGAAACTTAGGGCAACAAAAGATGGGCAACCCTCAAATACTCATGCCGAAATACACAAAGAGAAGCTAGGACAGCCTTCACAAGGGTCGACTGGGCTAGAGGGGCCTTCAGCTGAAGCCGAAACAGCTTTGTGGGACCTTGGCTGGTTCCGACAGAGACTCAGGGACCAGCTGTGGAGGATGGGTGGTGATAGGTGATGGCTGGTTGGTGGCAGCGGCTGTGTGGATGACGGTTTTTAGGGTTTTGGCTCTAATACCATGTCATTTAAGAGAATAAAAAGTTTGAGTGATGATTATGAGATCATCACCTTTTATATTAATCAATCAACTGTTACAAAAGGAAGCCCTAAGGCACTGATTAAGGAATCACCTTTTATATTGATTGATTGATTGATTGATTGACTGATTAAGGAATCACAATCGATCAATCAATCACAATCTAATCTAAATAAGGAAATAAGTAAATATTCTAACAGGTCATGCTCTTGTGTCACAATGTGGAAAATTGCCTATCTTACTTATACCCCAGCAAGGTGTTGGGGACAGGGGGATCCAAGCAATCAATCAACCATTTGGTTCAGCTCTTATGCTGGCTTCAACTTTTAGGAAAAGCCCAGAGTCATTTGGTAAGTTGGCTTTTTAAGCTTTTCTTAAGCTACTTTGGCTAAAAAACTATGAGCCTGCAAATGTCGGTTTATTGGCTTTTTCTGTAACACTGAACTTTAATGATTTTTAAACTTCCAAAAACTACCTTAATTAAACAATTTAATTAAGGTTCCTTAAAAAATTTCAAGTTTAAAAAATGATTTTTTAAGTAGATTTTTACAAAAGTCATCAAATTTCTAAAAAATCTATCAAAACAACTTCCAGTACCAAACCCCAATAGTTGCTTTTTAGAAAAGCTGAGTCAAACCAAATGGGAGCTTGAGATGATATCATTATGATGCTCTTATTTTGTTTGTAATTTTGTTGAAAACATTTTGTTTTCCCCTGGCATGTTGTAAAAATATGAAAGATTAAATGACTAGAATCATTTACTTAGGGTTTGTTTGATTACACGATTAAGTGCTTAAACTTGAAAGTATTAAATGGTTTGGGAATTAAGTGCATTTGAGAAGATATAAGTTAGAATGTATAATGAAGAAATTTAGGGTTAGGATTTAAGGGGAAGAAAAAGAGATAAGAGAAGAGAGAGAAATTTTATATATTTGGAATGAATCTATTGTAACTCTACATCAGCAAAATATATATATAAACCCTAACATAGCGATATAACCATCTTATCCTCAACTTAAGTAAATATTAATAGAATAACAATAAAAACAGAAAATAACTATTCTAACACTCCCTCTCAAGCTGGAGAATAGAGATCAAACATGCTCAACTTGACAGTTAAACAATAAAACGAAAGACTGAGCCAAAGGTTTAGTGAGAATATCACTCAATTGATCTTCAGAACAAACATAAGGAGTCACAAGTTGCTTGTATAGTAAGAGATCACAAATAAAATGGCAATTAATTTCAATATGTTTGGTTTGTTCATGGAACACTGGATTTTTGGCAATGAAGATAGCAGCTTGATTATCACAAGACGTGCTCATAGGAGTGGGAACAGAAAAGCCAAAATCCCGGAGAAGAGACTGAACCCAGAGCGTCTTAGAAGCAATATGAGCCATGGCATGATACTCAGTCTTGGCACTAGAATGAGTAACGATAGTCTGTTTCTTGCTATGCCAAGTAACAAGATTACCCCCAACAAAGGTACAATAGCCCGAGATGGAATGACGGTAAGTCCTATTACCAGCCCAATTAGCATCACTGAAGCCAGTGATAGACAACAATGAAGATGGACGATAGAGTAAGCCTTGATCGGGGGCACTCTTCAAGTATTGCAAGATATGACACACAACAACAAAATGGGGTTGGTGGAGAGCATGCATAAATTGACTGACCACACTCACGACATATATAATATCGGGACGAGTAACAGTGAGATTGACTTTCCAACCAACCGACGATAACGACCAATATCAGGAAACTAGTCCCCAGTTTCACCATCAAGTTTGACACTAGAATTCATGGGAGTATCCCTAGGGTGAGTGCCTAGATGATTATGTCACTCCTAGAAATGATTATGTCATTGACATAGATAACAAGAACAATACTCTCAGTAGGCGAGTGTCGAACAAAGAGTGATCAAAAGTGGAATGGCAAAAACCATAGGCGAGCATAACAGCACTGAAACGATCAAACCACGCATGAGGGGACTGCTCGAGACCATATAAGGCCTTCCATAATCGACAAACAAGATGCTTATGACCAGGAACAACGTAGCCAGGGGACTGATCCATATAGATCTTCTCTTAGAGATCGCTATGAAGAAAGGCAGTCTTGACGTCAAGTTGATATAAAGGCCAAGACTTACTGCAACGGAGAGAAGGATTCGAACCGAGTTAAGACGAGCCAAGAGAGAAAGTCTCCAAGTAATCAACACGATGGGCTTGTGTATAACCTTTGGCTACCAAGCGAGCCTTAAGCCGTTCAACAGTCCTATCTAGAAGATACTTAACATTATAAATCTAATGACAACCCATAACAGATTTGCCAAAAGGTAGAGGGGTAAGTTCCCATGTCTGATTCTTATGAAGGACATGCATTTCCTTATCCATGGCATGCTTCCAACCAGAGATGGATATAGCCTGTTGATATGAGCGGGGAATGGTAATACTAGACAAGTTACAAGCAAAAAAGTGAAGACCATGAGAGAGGCGAGCATAAGAAACAAAATTAGAAATAGAATGTTGAGTGCAAGTACGTTTACCTTTGTGGAGGGCAATAGGAAGGTCATCAGGGGGCATATTGGCGGATGGAACAGGGGAGTCGGGAACCTCAGACAAAGGAGATGAATTGGTCGGGCCATAAGACACAATATGACGAGCTTGAGACCACTGATAAACTTGCAAAGGAGGGGTAGAGGTGAGATTGGAGGGAGAAGAAATAGACAAGGAGGAGGAAGGAACACAAAACAAAAGAGTAGGGGTGAGGGAGGCTGGCTCCCCCTCACAAGAGAAGATTAGTGAATTACTGTTGCCTAGATGAGGAGAAAAATGGAGTGGACTTAAAAAATGTAACATCAGCACTGACAAAGTATCGACGTGACTTAAGATGATAACACTGATACCCTTTTTGAGTACGAAAGTAGCCTAAGAACACACTTGCAAGCACGAGGAGATAACTTATCCAAACCGGGGTCAAGAATATGGACAAAGGTTATACAACCAAAAACATGAGGAGGCAACAGAAACGGAGACAATGTGGGATATAATTGAGAATAGGGAGACGTGTGTACTACACTAGAGGGCATGCGGTTAATAATGAAAAAAGCAGTGAGAATAGCATCGTCCCAAAATTGTTTGGGGACATGCATATTAAATATCAGTGTGCAAGCAACATCTAACAAATGACGGTGTTTTCGCTCAGCAACACCATTTTGAGGAGATGTATGAGAACAATTAGTCTAATGAATAATACCATGATCATCACAAAAGGTAGTCACAATAGATTGCACATATAAGGCATTATCAGACCGAAATATCTTAATACGTTTCCCAAATTGAGTAAAGATTTCATTATAAAGCTTAGAGATGATAGAAGGCAAATCAGATCTCTGTTTCATTGAAAACAACCAAATCATCCTAGAGTAATCATCTACAAAAATAACAAAATAAAAAAAATCATTAACAGTGGGAGTTCTAGAAGGAACCCAGATATTGTGTGGAAAAAGAGCAAACAACTCAGACACACGGCTAACACTATGACTAGGAAAAGAACTACGGTGATGCTTCCCAAATTGACAGGCTTCGCACTTAATCTGAGAAACATGACTCAAACCAAGAACAACTTGAGCTTGGGCAAAGAGGGGTGACCAAGCAAAAATGTCATTGAAGAGGAGATACAGTAGCGCTCAATACCATAGATGGAGGATGAGTAGAGATCTCAGTGTCCAAAAAATATAAGCCACCATTCTCATGGCCCGAACCAATCATTCTCTTGGTCTGGAGGTCCTGCAAAATACATGAAGTGGGAGAAAAGGTTATTGGACAGTGCAGAGCTTAAGTCAATTGGCTAACAGAGAGCAAATTAAATGGAAACTTAGGAACATAGAGACCCGAAGGTAAGGGAAGGGATGGAGTGGGGTGAAGAGGACCTTGACCACTGACAGGTCTAGAAGATCCATCAGCAAGTATAATAGTATGATCAACAGGCCTAAGAGTATCAAAAAGAGAGGAATTACCAAAGATATAGGAACTGGCACTAGAGTCGAGGAGCTAAGGTTGAGTAGACTTAGCCATACATGCAATATTACCTAAACTAGCCGTAGTAGCAGTAGAGGATGAAGGTAGACTAGGTCGGAGAGACTGGACAAGAGCAGTAAGCTCACTAACATGAGTAGTAAGTGTCTTACGAGAATCAACCGCAGAAGCATACTTCTGCCAACACCAATGTTCAGTATGACCTTGGGAACCACAATGAGTACACTTGCGATCACCACATGTGCGAGAACTAGGTCCACTACTACCTTTTCCATGTGAACCACCACTATGAGAGCCACCACAATGAGAGCCACCTCTGTGAGAACCCCGTGAATCGGAATAAGAGCCTGTGGACTAGAAGGGCCATGAAAATCCCCGCGAGTAGGCCCTCGATCACAACTGCTAGAGACCAAGGCAGAAGATGACAATGGAGAGGATCCAGAGGTGGGTTGTGCCTGGCCCAATGAAGAACGTAACTGCCGAGAATAGGCATTAGTAGCAGAAGGTAAAGTCTCATTGGAAGAATCTAATCCTTGAACCCTCGCAATTCAAGATCTAAGCCGGAGATTAGGGAAGCGATCATAAACTTCTCCCAATGTTGCTTCTATTTGTTCACATCAGTAGTGAAGGGTCGATGCTGCAATAACTAATCCCACAAGGTCTTGAGACTACTATAATAATTGGGAAGTGACCGGCCAGATTGGCGCATAGCAAAAATCTGCTTATATAACTCAGATTCGAGAGACATTATTTTGATTCGAAAAAGATTTAGCAAGGGAGTCCCAATTCCTATAGAGGTATCACAAAATTCTATGGTAGTAGCAATATGTGGTTCCAGACTATGCCAAATCCAACCCATAACACAGGATTCCTCGCTACACCAATCATCATAAGCTATATCATCAGTAGGAGGGAGTTTGCTAAGGAAGCGGGACTTCTCACCATGGAAGAAAATTTTGACAGCGTGGGCCCAAGCCAAAGAATTGGCACCATTCCATTTCTTGGTCGTGATAGATTTAGGCATGTCATCATCCTTACTCATAGCCATACCCTTAGCTTCGATCTCAGCTATGACGATCAATCACACAAAATACTCAACACAAGAGCACGAAAGTAGCAAAATACTTGCAATTAATCAATACCCACAACAACCATCACCCACAACAACCAATATAGGCAATGGAGATCTCAGTAAACAAGAATCCAAGATAAATTAGACATGAGTGAGGAGAACATTAGTCTGTCAAACAGATTCGGACCCAAATTAAACCAAAAACAAAAACCCACCAACACAAAACAACTTAAGAGCAAAAAATCACTTGTCAGACAGATTTCAGCCTCTATATGATAAATTCCAATAGATAGAGCCAAAAACACAGGTCTGCTGATACAGATTGAGGCAAAAACGACCCAAATATCAACCCAACAGCAGCAAAACAACAAATTGATAGCAACAATCACTAGAAAGAGGATTTTCGGCTCTTAGGGATTGGGTTCCAGCAAGAAAAAATTGCAAACACACAGCCCAAATCCAAATTAAAAAGAAGGCATAAAAAATCACGAAAAATATTCGAAAATAGAAAACTCACATCAGGGATGATCAAAAAATTCCACAAAGATCACCATAAATCTCACGAGGCAATTTCAAACCTAGGGGTGGAGGATCTGTCCGTACAATGCTAATGTCATGCTGACGTCATTGTACGGATGATGACATCAACATGCCCCGGTCAACTCCAATCAGGCTCCAGAATTTGTAGAACACCTTCTAATGAAGAATAGATTGCTCTGATACCAAGTTAGAACGTATAATGAAAAAATTTAGGGTTATGATTTAAGGGGAAGAAGAAGAGATAAGAGAAAAGAGAGAAATTTTATATATCTGCGATGAATCTATTTTAACTCTACATCAGCAAAATATATACACAAACTCTAACAAAGCAATATGACCATCTTACCCTCAACTTAAGTAAATATTAACAGAAAAACAATAAAAATAGAAAAGAACTATTCTAACAATATAATTGCATACCACTTAAATTTGATGTTAACTTATAATGGGTTTTATTTCAAGTTAGAGAGACTTGCATCAGTGCTAAATGTTGAATATGCTTAGTGAAATGTAAGGGTTGTTTGGGAAGTGCTAAATAAGTATACTTTTTAACTTTTTATGTAAAGATGTGCAGAAAAGTAAAGAGGTGATGCGACCCTAAAAAGATAAAAAAAAAAAAGTGTGCTACGGTAGCACTTTTCAAACAAGCTTGTAGTTTTTATTTTTATTTTTTTTATTTTAATAAATGATCAATTAACCTGTATCTAGAAATTTTAAACCAAAGCAATCTCCCTAGTTAATTGGGGTCATCTACATGAATCCTTTTCTCTATCATGCTCTATCAACGGCCATGGAAAGGGCCATCCTATAGAAATTAAATGCACTTATTTCTTTAGTAAACTATCCCATATCAGTCTTGGTCTTCCTTTCCCCATAGCGTTTCCATTAACCATGATCCTATAGCACTCACTCATCGTTGCTTCTATCGATCTTCGTTGATTTATCTAGAAATTTTCAAATTTTAATTTAGACAAATAATACCAATCACCTTGCTTGTTTCCACTTTTCAGAAAATTTTACTTTCTTATTTTCCGTGTTTTTTTGTTTTTACTGATTTTTTTTGATATTTTAAGCAATTTTTTTACTTTTTAGACACACCTAACATAAATACACCAAAAAAGTAAAAAAATTGTAAAAAAAATCTTTTAAAAATTCACTAAATACCAAAAATACAAAAAAATATAAGAATTCAGTACATTTTTTTGTATTTTTATGTATTTATTAATTTTTTAAAATATTTTTTTACAAATTTTTTACTTTTTAGATACATCTAAGTAAGGTGCATCTAAAAAAGTAAAAAAAATGTTTAAAATTTAAAAAATATTCACTAAAAACAAAAAAATACGAAAACCAAAAAAGTCAGTTTTCAAAAAACTTTATCCAGAAAACTCAAACCAAACACACTGAATAGTCGTCGTATTTTCTTGTGTGGTTTTGATGACTCAATTTTAACCCGGAATTTTTAATTTTCAGCTTGGTCCAATCAATACCGTTGGTTAGAAGGAAGTTGTGCAATTGAGCAGTATGTGCCATACTTTTAGGGGCAAAATTGTAAAATAGTTCCTACCTTATCCAACTGTGAGTTACTCAAAATAACCCATATATAGTTAGTAGTAAAAAAAGGTCCAGATTTTTGTCAAATTTTCGTTGAAATGATTACCACGTGGCTTCATAGAAAGGCTAGCTGGAAAGCAATCATGACTGCAATAGATGAACTGCCTTGAAAAATCACACCTAAGAAGCAATGGACCCGCGACACGACAGTTTTAAAAAAATGCAAGACATGAAATTGGGTAGATGTGCAAACTATATACTTTTGTATATTTATTTAATATATCATATATATAAATACTCAATTCAAAGATAATAAAAAAAGTACAACATAACAGTGATTGTTAAATTTTAAAGGGATTATTAGATATAAATTAATTTTCTCTTATCATGGGTCTTAACTTATGTTGTTGAAACTTGTAATATGTTTGATGTGTGTGTCTAAGAAATGGACATGTATATTTCCCTTGAGGGTGAGAATTTGAGGCACGATACGATAACACGACTCGAATTGTACACGAAATTAGCGGGTTAGGGTTGACCATTTTCTGACACAAACACGTATATGACACGACCTGATAACACGGATATTAAACAGGTTGGGTTAGTGTCAAATTTGTGTAACACAAAATTGACACCGATAATCCGTATAATAAATTACACATTTTAATATTATTTCTACTAAAAAGTATCTTAATATTTTTAATCTCTTATGTAATTACATCCAATTTATTAAAAAGCATGTAAAATATGATTTTAAGTTTAATATAGGTTTTGTTTTTTCTTTTAATTGAACTTTATGTATTTTTTATCTATTATTTGAGTTAATGTAGTGAAAAATATAATGATAAAATATGATTTTTATAAAGTAAGTAAACAAAATTAAGTTGAAATCAAATATTTTTATAAATAATTTCATTTAATAGAGATTAGTTTCATTTTGTGAAGAAATTTTAAATTTTTTTTCATATAGAGGCAGTAGTGAGGAGTTGTGATGCTGTAACGGTAGATGGAAGTATTAGGGGACGGGGTACGCCTAGATTAATGTTGGTTAGCGTTGTAAATAGAGATATGAATCTATTTAATTTGACAAACGAAATAGCCTTTGATAGGGCCGCGTGGAGAAGAATGATTCATATAGCCGACCCCATTTGATGGGACTTAAGGCTTGGTTGGTTTGGTTTGGTTTAGTGAAATTTTTTGACATGACATGTTAACACGACATGAACCGGACACGGATCGAAAATGACATGACACGATAAAACGAAATA
This sequence comes from Camellia granthamiana, assembly GCA_036172215.1. Lineage (NCBI taxonomy): Eukaryota > Viridiplantae > Streptophyta > Magnoliopsida > Ericales > Theaceae > Camellia > Camellia granthamiana. The sequence goes on from CM069913.1 coordinate 94,076,701, forward strand.
ATATATTGTTCGGGTTAGTGTTGGGGTAATTCTGACACAAACCCGAGATGACATGACACGAACTTGACCCAACATGAAACGATGCCCACACCTAATTTCCCTAGTGTTCGAAGTGTGTCCGAATGAAAAATTAAAAAATGATAAAACTTGTTTGGACATGTGTCTAACATGTATCAGGAAGTGTCTAATGAGTATCGGTGTCCGATATGGACACGCCACCTTAGAAGTCTTTGTGCTTCTTAGATTGACACATACGGCCAAAAGAAACAAATGCATCCGAATAGCCCCTTCACATGACCAGATAAACTCTCTCTTGCTGCCCTTCGTATTTCTCTCCCACACATGCATTTTTATGTGTAACAACACAAACTGTGTCCTTCCTGAGCATGACAATCAATGTTATTTTATTAATGTTTTATTGAGGATAAGTATCTGCTTGCTAAAAAATGTTTTCTTTTAATTAAATAATATTGATGATACATGTATATATAGATCCACATGTATATTGGATACAGATACTTCAACCTATTTGAAGTATCCATGCTTCCTAGGATTACATTAAAATTATTCGATATATACCTCTTCTTCAATATTTGTGCAAAAGCTTATTTTCTTATCAAATTGGTAGAATGGCCTGCCCCTCACAATTGCCATAAATGGAAAATCTGAAACAGAAGTTCGTGCAATCATCCCTTTATTATCAACTTATATCTGTGCCTTCAAGATGGTATATAGAAAAAATATGCCAGCATCCTGCTGATTAAAAATCTGCAAGCACTGTCACCTTGCTTGGGTTTTTTTAGAGAAATATACTTTAAAGTATAATATCAATATGATGCTGACATTCCAATTGACAATGCTGAAATATATGAACAAAGAACAATGAATATATTTTAGAAACCTCAATTCCGTTTCTATTACTCCTTGGTTTATGTTGAACAATATGCTCTAGCACCTTAATAAGAGCACAAAGCTTTCAAGAATACAATTTGGAATAGTAAATTGCTAATTTGGAAATTTCAGTTATCCTAATTTTTGTTTTAACTTGCTTTGCCAGGTATTGTGTGGCTGGAACTATAGGACATAGATTGATGTCAGGTAAACCCACCAAAATTGATTTGGATGAGAACACCCAAATTGATGTGCGATGCCAGGTACTAGTTATTCTCTTACTCTACACTTCATTTTGCCATATATGCACCCCCCATGTCTATGTAATTATTTTTCGTCTTCTACACTGATTTGTAATCTCTCTCTCTCTCTCTCTCTCTCTCTCTCTCTCTCTTTCTTTTCTTTTTTATTCCCTAGAGTGAACAATTGAACCTTGTTTTGGAAAGCTTAACTGAGAACACGTTATCATGTATTCCTAGTGATTTCCTTGGAGTTCACAAAAGTCCGGAATTTAGGGAAATGGGAATCTAGATGATTGATCAATTCAAACTTTTGTGTAGTTCTTAATCCAAAACCATTCAAACCTGCCTAAATAACCCTTTTACTATAGTGAATTGTTGCTACAACTTTGAAGTGTAAGTCAACAAGGGAAACTTTTTACTCAAACTCCTGGCTCTCTGGAATGTTTTTATTGTAATCATGGCATGTTGAAGAATCTTATTTACATTATTTAAGTTGGATTTGTAAATAGCAGCATCCCATTCAGATTTATAAATTTTATTATTTGAACTAAAACCTCAATTTCTTGAACTTGTGGTTTCATCCACGCCTGCCCAAATCCTTCTTTTTATCAGCCACGCCTGCCCAAATCCTTTGATACCCTAGCTTCTTACCTTTTTATATTAATTGGAAGTCATTTCCTGTTTAATCCTACTCATGCAATAGAGGAAAAGTGTCCGAATGCAAATGAATTGATGGGTGTAGCAAGTCTCTGTGCTTTATTGCATTCTCATGTGGAAGCATAGGATATACTAGCGGACCCATGCGATGCGTGTGCAACTCGGAAAAAAAAAAAAACATTTTAAGAATAATGACAAAGAAAAATGCACATATAGTTTGTGTTGCTCACGTGATAAAAGCCTTCATTATTAAACCCATGGTCATGGGTTTGAGGCCTGTCTTTGCATAATTTTTACAAAAACTCAAAATTTAGGGGTATTTTGGGAAAACCTAAAATATGAGACACATTTGTGTCAACACCACCAGACGCCTTCACTTTATAATAGTATAGATAGATAGAAGATAGATTGATATTTTGCTCATGGAATGGAAAAATACTTCCATTGATATGCTGTAGTTATCCAATGAAGTGAATTCTGCATTTCTATTTTGTGTAGGACCTGTTTCATGTATAGATTTTGATCTATATAATGAATTTCACAAAGTTTACAATTGCATTATTTCAAATTACATACTACATCAACTCATGGGCATGATTTTTTGTGCAATGCATGATGCCCACGCACCTAGTATATACATACACACAAGTAAGGAGTGGTCAAAACAAGGGAAGGGTGGTTTTGAAACTTGAATAGACATTTGTCCTAGCTGGCAAATTTTGGATGGCTGAGATTGATCACTCATATTTTGTTTGGAAGGTTGAGATTGTTTGGTGTTAAAATGAACGGTAGAGATTATTTGTTTGGCTGAGATTGTTTGAACTGTATGGTTCCCTCAAGTCTCTAATTTCAAATTTTGAAACAACGTTTGCTCTCATCATCGCCCAATAAACCCTACGCTGCCCTGCCTTCTTTCTCAATTTCCTCTTCTTCTTCTTCTTCTTCTTCTTCTTCATCATCATCATCATCTTTGCTAAACCCTAACCCTAACCTACCCTACCCTACCTTGCCTTCACATCTAACTTCCAGTACTCATTATGATCCTCACTAGACCACCACCATTTCTAGAAGACAGGGAAGCGGGTCAGAAGAAAAAGCCGTCAGGCAGAGAAGAATGTTCCATGGGTGTTCTGTGTAAGGAGATCCCATGGTGGAGGAGGCTAAGAGGGGAGGGGAGGAGAGAATCCATAGAATATCTATACTTGGAGATCCCAAATAGGTATTTTAATTTGAGTTTTTTGTTTATTCTTTTTTATTTTTTGTATTGTCAATCTTCAAGGTGATCTCAATTTGTTAATTTTATTTAATTATTTAGCTGAAATTATTTAATGTCATTTCAAACCCGAGGGTAACCACAGTTTTATATATTCACTGTTTTTTTTTTTATTATCTCCATTTCATTTTTATTTTACCCACTTAATTTTTTATTTTAAAAAAAATTGCCCCTTTCCATTTGCATAATAGAGAAGACGAGCAATGAAGCAAAATAGGACTGCAAAATTGGGAGTGGAAGGAACTTTGGAGAAACATTTTCTTATTCTTTTTTATGATTTGCTTCAACCATCTGATCACTTTTTTTTCATAAGCTTGGCCTTCTTTTTCTTCTCTTTTTTTTTTTTTTTTTTTTTTATTGATTTTCTTTATCTTTTTTGTCCAAAGTCTATTTTGGAAGTCTATATGGCTTTAGACAAAAAAGATAAAGAAAACCAATAAAAAAAAATTAAAAATAATAATAATAAAAAAAAAACAGAACAAAACAAAACAAAAAGAAGAAGAAAAAGAAGGCCAAACTTATGGAAAAAAAGTGATCAGATGGATGAAGCAAATCATAATCATGACTTGGGGGATACACGTGTCCATCAAAACACATTTTTAAGTTTGAACAAAATAACTTAATGAGCAAAGACAAGACAAAAGAAAAGAAAAGCAATGTAAATTTGTACTTATTAATCCTTTTAACTTTAGTAATTAGTATTATGTTGCATTTTTTATTATCTTTGAATGAAATATACATATATATGACATAATAAATATGTGTCCCCCATGAGTCGTGTCCTGTATTTCCTTAAAATTATCGTATCGCATGCCCGTGTCCATATTTATTTGCCTTCTCTTGTACTTGTGTCCACAGAATTTGATGGGGATAAGAGTATGAGATATGTGTTTAACACCCGGACCTAAATTAGACATTTGGATCCTTTAATGTTTACAATATTCGAAGAAAAAGAAACTCATATTTGGTAGTCAAGAAAACTTTATAGCTTCTGACATGGATGAGAGATAAAAATCTTATTTTTTTTCCGTTTCTCATACAATTTCAATTATATTTTCAATCATTTACATCTTATGTCGTAATATCATATAATACACATATATTTAAATATGGGTAAACTACCCATAGGTCCTATTTTAGAGACTTATTACCTAATAGGTCTTATTTTGGAGACTTAATACCCATTAAGTCCTATTTGATAAATTTATTAAGTGATAAAGATAAATTTATCAGTCTTTTTTTTTTTATGAATAAATTTATAGTGATAAATTTATCAGTCTCTTTGTTTTTATGAATAAATTTTTAGTGATAAATTTATCACTCTCTTATTTTTATAGTGTTAAATTTATTAGTTAGGACCTGTAGGTAAATAAGTCTAGTGAATAGGACTAATTGGTAAGTACCCCATTAAATATTCTAGATGTGTCTTATGTACTTGTACCCAACTTTTGGATACATGTCCAAATATCCAAATATTTAAGTTTAGGAAGATCTAATACTTGAACATACACCAGCACCTGATACTTATATGGTAGTCCATATAACATAGGCATCAAGTTTCCTGATTGACCTTATGCACGCCATGACTTTGTCATGGTCTGTTGTGTTAAATCTAGTTCCATCCAATGAACTGTACTCAAATTTTGAAATCAGATATTTGGAGTGAAAATTGACCCTCAGCGCCCAAGAAGCACAATATGGACAGGCCTATACAATAGATAATATTAAAATAAAATAAATCAAGATAACACAGTATGGGTCTAAGTCCATATTGTATAGTTTTTAAATACTTTCAAACTTGCATTGTTTTATGTGTCTCTAAGCATTAGATGCCCAAGTGTCGTAAATTTGTCTAAAATAAGAGACATTTGGATTTGCTAGAATGGATCAGATGATTTTATTCTTCTCCAATACGGATGTATATGTACAAGGTAATACAGGAAAGGAAAATATTTACAATTAACTAGTACAACTAATATAATTACCAGCTACTATAAATAACTAAAAAGGTCAAGTAATCCCTAGCTATACATACGTCAACACTCCCCCTCAAGTTGGGGTATAAATATCTCGGATACTCAACTTGACAAGTGTGGAATATAAAAACCGACATGATTTGATACTACCTTTGTCAAGATATCTGCTAATTGATATTCAGATTTCACAAAAGGCATGCTGATAATCCCATTAGTTAGTTTCTCCTTGATGAAGTGTCTATCCACTTCAACATGCTTAGTACGATCATGTTGAATTGGATTATTGGCAATACTAATAGCTGCCTTGTGTCACAGCTTAGATTGATTGGTTTTTCAAGATTAAAACTCAATTCTCCCATCAAGATCTTTAAACACAACTCACAAACACCATGTGACATGGCCCTGTATTCTGCCTGAGCACTTGACCTAGCCACAACTTTCTGTTTTTTAGTAAGCCATGTGACTAAGTTTCCTCCAACACATGTGAAGTATCCAAAAGTAGACTTCCAATCAGTAATTGACCCCGCCCAATCAGCATCTGTATACCCCTTAGCATCTAGATGACCATGTTTAGAAAACATTAAACCCTTACCAGGTGCGGATTTCAAATACTTGAGGATCCGATGAACTGCACCCATATGGGCTTCATTAGGTGAATGCATAAACTAACTCACCACACTTCCAGCATAAGCCAAATCTGGTCGTGTGTGAGTTAAGTAAATCAATCTCCCAACTAACCTTTGGTACTTCTCTTTGTTAGTTGGAACCTAATCAGCACTATCATTCCCCAATCTGTGATTTTGCTCAATTGGAGTATGAATAGGTTGGCGGGCTAGCATTCTGGTTTCGGTCAATAGGTCCAAAACATACTTTCTTTTGAGACAGAAAAATACTAGATCGAGCAACCTCAATGCCCAAAAAATAACTTAGGGCACCAAGGTCCTTCATCTCAAACTCTTTTGTAAGATAATCTCACAGCCTTCTTATTCCTTCTTCATCATTATCTGTAACTACCATATCATCAACATATACAATCAAAGTTGTAAGTTTACCTCTATCACATTTGAGGAATAGAGTATGATAAGTTTGACTTTGTTTGAACCCATAATTCTTCATAGATTGACTAAACTTGCCAAACCATGCTCGTGGGGATTGTTTCAGCCCATATAAAGATTTGTTCAACCTACAAACCTTCCCAACATCGGAGGCCATAGTAAACCCAGGAGGAAGGTTCATATATACTTCTTCCTCCAATTCTCCATGCAAAAAAAGCATTTTTCACATCAAATTGTTGCAAGGGCCGATCTAGATTTATAGCTAAAGAAAAAAAGTACCCGGATAGTATTGATCGTGGCCACAGGTGCAAAAGTCTCCTGATAGTCAATTCCATAGGTTTGTGTATAACCCTTGGCCACCAACCTAGCCTTATACCTTTCCACAGATCCATTAGCTTTATCAGTGTTTTAAAAAGCGCGCTTAGGCGCGCGCCTAAGCTCAAGGCGAGGCAAGGCGCAGCTTTGCGCCTCAATCATGGTGAGGCGAGGCGACACAGGGGAAGCGTTGTCTAGGCGATGAGGCGAGCGCCTTATTACGAAGCGCAAGGTGAGTGCCTTGTGCGCCTCGGCTTTCTTCCACTCCAACAGGTTCTGCTCTCTTTTTCTCTTCTCCTCTTCTTCTCCTCTCTCTGTTTCTTCTCTTCTGCTTCGTCTTCGACTTCTCCTCTTCTCTTCCCTTCTTTCGTTGTCTTCTTCTCGCTTCTGTCTCGCTCACGATCGCTCTCTCTCGCCTTCTCTCTCTCTCTCTCTCTCTCCTGTCTCGTTCAAGATCACTCTCTCTCGCATTCTCTCTCGCGATGGCGATCTCTCTCTCTCTCTCTCTCTCTCTCTCTGTCTCTCTCTCTCCCTTTATCTTCTTAATTCATATATATATATAATATTATATAATACCTATTATATAATATATAATATATAATATACAATATACTTATAATATATAAAATATAATTGATTTATATATATAATATTATACAATACCTATTATATAATATATAATATACTTATAGATAATATGTAAAATAAAATACATTAATTATTTAAAAACAAACACGTATATAAAATAAAAATATACTTATGTAAAATAAAAATAAACACATGTATATAAAATAAAATAAAAAAATTAATTAAAACACATTATTTAAAAAATATAATAAATAAATAAAATAATATATATATATATTAAAAAATTAATTGTTTTTTTTCTTCTTATTAAAAAAATTAATAATATACATATTAAATATTTGTTTATGTTGAAAATTGTGCTTTATTAATATTTTGCTTAACTTCTATAACTTGCACCTCGCTTTGGTGAGGCGCGCATCTCGCCTCGCGCCTCGGGGCTTAGGTTCCAGGTGACCTTGGCGCCTCGATGCGCCTAGGGCTTTTTAAAACACTGAGCTTTATGTTTCACCGTGAAAACCCATTTGCAACCCACAATCTTCTTACCTTTAGGTAGTTAAACCAAATTCCAAGTAGAATTCTTCTGAAGTGCTTCCATTTCCTCAACCATAGCATTTTGCCACTTTGGATTACCAAGAGCATCTTGTAAATTATTAAGGGTGGATATAGAATACAAATGGTTTGCAAAAGCTATATAGGAATCATACAAACGATGAGATGATATATAGTTCGAAATAGGATATTTATACTTTGACTGACAAGTACGGGATTGTCTCTTCAAAGCAATAGGTAACTCTGAATCATCAACTGGATCAATAGAATCTATAGAAACACTGCATTCTATTTGAGTATCAACCGGGGAAGAAAGTTTAGTAATTACCTTAGGGTCAGGACGATTCTCATAGATATTCTCAGGAGAAGTAGCCGATTGGTCTAGTTGTTCAAGAGTAGGGTTTGTTTGATTGACTTGCATATCTTCTTGATCCTGACTTTCTTGATTTTTCTTCCTTCTTGCATACACTCTCAATTCCTTTTCTTCAGGTAATTTAGATGGAGTTATTTGTGGTGTGATCTCCAATCTTGACACGGTATTGTCATTCCATCCCAAGAAAACTTCTCTTCTTTCTTACTTCCAATCTCCCCTTGAAGAGAAGTGTCAGAAACGCCCCCTGAAAAATAAGCTTTTTGTTCAAGGAAGGTAACATCCATAGAGACATACACTTTTCCAGAAGGAGGATGATAACACCGATACCCTTTTTGAGTAGGAGAATAACCCACAAAAAAACTCTTTAAGGGCACAAGGATCCAACTTACCACGTTGATGCTGATGAACATGAATATAAAAGACACCCAAAAACTTTTGGTGGGATATTGAGAAGAGAAGGAAGAGAATGATACTGAGATAAAGTATGGAGAGGTGTTTTGAACTGGAGGACACGGGATGACATACGATTTATAAGAATGCATTCGTAAGGACGACATCACCCCAAAACTGTTTTAGCAAAGCATAAAGATCGAACTACTTCCAGGAGTTAACGATTTTTACGCTCGGCTATACCATTTTGTTGAGGGGTAAATGTACATTGGTATGAATTAAAGAGAAAGGAACATCACTTTTATTGAAACTTAAAGGAAAAGAAACACGATGATTTTTTGCATAAATGCAAGATTCACACTGAAAATTAGAAACATTGACTTTAGAAAACAAAGACGGAAATAGATGTTGCAAATACTGAAACGATGGATGTCCCAATGTCCTATACCATAACCAGATCTTCTCCTGAGCCTTAGATGCTTCGGTCCCCACATGATACAAATGGCCAGCCTTTAAAGCAGGTGATTCTTTCAAGTCCAAGTAATATAAGCCCCCACTTTCTCTACCAAAACCAATTGTCTTCTTCATAAGAATATCCTGAAAAAGACAATTAGTGGAGAAGAAGGTTACACAACATTTAGGATGCGTTATTAGAGAGATTAGGAACATGTAGGACTGTTGAAAGAGACGGAGAAGATGATAAAGGAATAGAGCCGGCCCTGAGAACTGGGGTAAAAAGACCATTAGCAACCTTAACAGTATTTCTAGGAGAAGTGGTATAGGAAGCAAACTGTTTTGAGTCATTGGTCATATGATCTAAAGCCCCTAAATCTATGATCCAAGGTTTAACACAAGGAACAAGAGTGGTACTCGAAGTGAATCCAAAATTACCTGTGTTTGTAGAAGCATTATTAGCCAGAGAAACTTGTTGAGTAGATTGATTTGTAAGTTTTCTGAATGATTTCTATATATTCAATTATGTATAATACAAAGAGTACAACCGAGTTAATAAACCTAATCTAAAAAAGGAAATAAGAATAAACCTATATTCTTACAATCAATCTAATATTCACACAATCAATCTAATATATTTACATAATTAGCATAATATTCTCACACTCCCACTCAAACTCAAGGTGTTTTAGCAGAAAACATTAAGAGTTGGCCAAGAAGGAATTGAAAACGAGCAGTGGTATGAGTCTTGATAAAGTAGTTAGCAAGTTGAAGTGCCGAAGAGATGAAAGGAAGCGAGATGGAGCCAGACTGCAGATGCTAATGAACAAAATGACAATCAATCTCAATGTGCTTCGTTCGCTCATGGAAGATAGTGTTATGGGCAATCTGAATAGCATTGCGATTTTCACAGTAAAGAGAGGTCGGAGAAGACTGAGGTACACCCAAATTGGTCAAATACTCACAAAACTCAGTTTTAAAATATTCCCCACCCAAGTCAGACTGTAACAATTTAATAGTAGATCCAAATTGTGCAGTGACCATAGACTGAAAAGTACAGTATATCTGGTAGAAGTCAAACTTATGAGTCATAAGGCAAACCCAAGTGTAACGAGTGTAGCCATCAACAAATGACACATAGTATGCAGAATCTCCTTTAGTGAGAACAGGAGGACCCTAGACATCATTATGAACTAAAGAAAATAGTGTATCAGATATAGAAGTACTTTTACGGAAAGGTAAGGCTATTATTTTAGCAAGTTTACACTCCTAACACTCGTTAAGTTGACTAGGAGAAACTTTATCCAATATACTTGACTAAGCTAAAGACCGTGGGCGGTTAGCGGACAAATGCTCTAATCTGGAACGCCACAAATAGAAAGGACTTGACAGAGAATCTAACTGAAAAGAGGAAAAGGTAGTCGGAGAGGTAGTTATATGCAGATGTAAGCTCTCCACCACATAGAGTTATCCAATTCTACGGCCAGTCCCAATTTACCGCTTGGACATTTGATCCTGCACAGAACGGATAGAAGAAGAAAAGATAACATCAAAACTGAAGGCATCAAGCTGACTGATAGATAATAAACTGATAGATAACTGAGGAACATATAAGACAAATGGAATAGAGACAGCAGACATAGCAGACGGTTGGATAGACCCAACAGATATAACAGACATACTAGACTTACTAGCAGCATTGACAGTAATAGGAAAATGAGTATAATTTTGGAGTAAGGAGAGATGATGAGTCATATAATAAGAGGCACCAGAGTCAAAAATCTAGATAGATGAAGGGATACCTGAAGAATATCCAAGCAAACTTCAATAAAGAGAGGAAACAAGTGAGGCAGACGGGGAGGGCTGGAAGGTAGACAATATATGCTGAAGCTGAGCAATTTGAGCACTCAAGGAAGCCAAGTCAGAATTAAGAATCGGAGCAGATGCAGTATAAGCGGTGGGAGCCAGCAAATTACTCGGAGGAGAAGGGCAAAACTGGGTTTGAGACTACTGAGAAGACGAGGCAAGTAGACATCCCTTCTTGAGACAGTGATATTTCCAATGACCCCTCTGATGGTGGAAGGCACACTCATCTGAAGCCAGTGACCTATTTTCGAGCCTAGCAATCTTATCATTCGTCATTGTAATGAACCAAAAACAGAGAACCAGTTGGGCTAAGTGTAAAACAATAAATTGATGGGGCAAACTGTAATAATTAAAAACTAGAACCAGATGGGTCACAGTGTAATAGACAAAAAGTTTATAGGCAATAAGTAATAAACTCAAAGCAAACTTGATGGGTCAACCAACCATAATATACCCAAAACAAAACCTGAATCAAAGTAGGACCACAGAGAGAGAAGAATCCACTGAACCAGAATCTAAAGAGGGAGAGAAACAAAGTGATCGACGAACCAGAGAAGTTCGAACTAGAAGACCAGACGAAGCAGGCGAACCAGAGAGGGTTGCAAATCGAAGGTGAGGAGTGGCGCCGATGGTTTATGACGGTGTAACTGATGGGTCGAATGGGTTACGATTCAAATAAGATGGGTTATGAATCGAACTAGCAGGGTCATGAATCGAAGGAGCAGACGATGAACTCAATGAAGAACTGAACCACAAAGAGAGATCCCGATGTGGTGGGTCGCGATTCTATGCCAACGACAGACGAAGTCGAACCATGGAGGTGACTAAACTGATGTCGCAACTCCAACGACAAATGAAGTCGAGATTCCGGTGAGAAACATGACTTCAAAGATCACCGAAAGACTTTGATGAGCTTTGACCAAAGCCAAAAAACAGAATCAGAGGGCTTAACTGAACTAAAGCTCATAACCAGAGAACCAGTTACGATTTTTGCTAGGGTTTCGCATTTGGCTCTGATACCATGTGAGTTTTCTAAATGATTTCTATATATTCAATTGTGTATAATACAAAGAATACAACCGAGTTATATAGACCTAATCTAAAAAAAGAAATAAGAATAAACCTATATTCTTACAATCAATCTAATATTCACACAATCAATCTAATTTATTTACATAATATTCTCACATGATCTACTAGAGAAGGGACAGAAGCCTGAGAGTTTGTAGAGGTGTGATGAGCCTAGGGTCCATGATTGCTCCTTTTTTTTAGTTCCCTTCTTCTGAACAAACCACTTTGGATACCCATTCAATTTAAAACATGTTTCTCGCACATGATTGGTGCTGTTATAATAGGTGCTCTTCTTATTGCTAGAATTTTTTGACCCAGAAAATACTGATGGAGATTGAGAATTACTAGAAGTCATATTTGAGCCTATTGGCAGAGACTTAGGAGAAGCCCCAGCCACCATAGCAGATCCATCATGAAATTTTCCAGCCATCATAGCAGTCTAACGAAGCTTTTCACGGCGTAAAAAAGCAACAGAATTACGGACACTGGGAAGAGGGTCTTGAGCCAAGACTTGACTCTGAACCTGGTCCAAACTAAGATCAAGACCGGCCAAAAAATCATATAAACGATCCTCCTCAATTTCCTTTTTCTGGGTGGCAGCATCTGTGGCACACTTCATTGCACTTGGACGATGGTAGTCCAATTCTTGCCAAATAAGTTGAAGAGCACCATAGTAATCAGCCACAGACTTACCATTCTGGCATGTCTCATGAGCCCGACATCGGAGTTCATACATTTGTGAAGCATCCTTGCCAACAAAATAGGTTTGGGCAACCGCATCCAAACATCATGAGTAGTAGGGCGACAAAGAAACACTGCCCTAATGTTAGAGGTCATTGACTTAAGAAGCCAAGATTTAACCATGGCATTATCCTCCAACCAAGTAGAGTAAGCAGCATCTGTTTCATCAGGTTTAGGTTTTTTTTTCCAGTTAAATACTGCACTTTTCCTCTTCCTGTGATATACATCTCCACACTTTGAGACCATGTGGAGTAATTTGAGCCATCCAATTTGTCTGGGGTGATTTGTAGAGACATTTTTTGTCCCGTTGCATGTCACAGTAGCCGGAGAAGGGATAGCAATGGATTTTTCATTGCCCATGTTGAGAGTGAATGAGATTGCACAGCAGCGGCAGGAAAGCAGTTTCCAGCGACAGTGGCAGCAGCAAACTTTTCAGACCAGATCGGAATTGATCGGATAATATGTTAGGGTAAAAATCACTGGAGAAAAAACAGAGGAAAAATTAATTTGTTAGGGTAAAAATCGCTGGAGAAAAAACAGAGGAAAATTTTTAGGATCAATGCTCTGATACCATACTAGAATGGAGCAGATGATTTTATTCTTCTCCAATATGGAGGTATATATAGCCATACAAGGCAATACAAGAAAGGAAAAGATTTACAATTAACTAATACAACTAATATAATTAACAGACACTATAAGTAACTAAAAAGGTCAACTAATCCCTAGCTGTACACATGTCGACAGGATTGTTTGTATACCACATTGGGCATGACACCTTAGAAGTGTTTTGCTTCTTAGCTCACCTCAACACTTCTATGAATTTCTGTGATGTTCACTTGTGATCAATGGCTCTCATGGTTGTATCAAATGTATTTACATAAAAATGTATAAAGTATACAATGTTTTCTTTCATTCTGCCTCAAGTGACAGAAGCCTGTTCGGGTCTAAATTTTAAAAAAAATAATAGTACACATCTGGACAAGTATCCGACATGTCTTGATGTCATAGACACAGCACCTTCTTAGAAATGTCTATGCTTCTTAGGATGAAGTTCTCACTTGGTTGTAACTTTTTTTGCAGTCATGAAGTATGTGCTTACATATGATCAGCCACTTTTATGTCACATTTTTTTATTTAAGCTATTGAGTCTCACTGTCTAGCTGTCCAATGTTAGAGATGTTACGTGCAAAGATTTAGCGTGATCAATTATTTTAGCCATTTGATTTTGTTTGAGAATGGAATCTAATGGTTCGAACTCACTGAATCATGTTAACTTTTGCACTATTTGTTTCTTGACTAACATCCATGGACTTAAAAGTGGCTTATTGTATGGGTATGTCTTGAAAATTCTTTTGTGGCTTAAACAAGCGCCTTAGAAGTATGACACATGACACAACATGGACACACCGACATGAATTTTTTTAAAAAATGTAGGAGACATGTAGAGCACTCGTGCAAAATTTATAATTTTAAGGGTAAATTACACTAACCTCCATTGAGATTTGAAGAAAATACAGTAAGCCCTACAATTTTGACATAATTACATTAACTTCCCTTTTAGTAAGGTTAAAAAGATCAAAACTGATGCAGATGATATGAAGATACAAAGATACACAAAGTAAAATATATACTTCAATATAATAGAGATGATAACATTATTTTTTCATTCATACAACTAACAAATTTCTAATGAAAATGGGGCATATTGTTATATAAATTAAAACTATAGGGAGCCTAGTGTAATTATGCCAAAACTTGTGAGACTTTTTGTTTTTTTTAAAATTTTCTCCAAACCTCAAGGGAGCTCAGTGTAATTTACCTTAAATTAATTATTATGTGTCGTATATATGAATATTTAAGTCCAAGATAATAATTTTTTAATTCTAAAGGAGGAGAATAGATATAACTTTACATTGTTTTTTATTTTTATTTTTATCATTGGATTCTTAGTTATTTTAGTCAAACTTGTAATGTGTGTCTTAGTGTTGAGAAGTGTCTGATGAGTCCGATATGGTGTCGGACACTACACCTTACTTTCTTAGGAGTGTCTATGCTTCTTAGACAATCACATGTTAGACAATCTATTTGAACTCTATTTATTTGCTTTTACCACTCCAAAATAGTATTCTATGTGATTACACCTTGTTACTACAACGTGTTGTGTAAGGGGTAAAATGAGCAACAATAGTTGAGGGTAGCATTCGATATTTTTCTTCTGTGTAGTGATTTACATGGAGATAGAATAGAGCGGGGGTGAAATCATTGGGGAGTGTCAAGTGTGGAGTCGGTAGACTTAGTTTTGTTGAATTCAAGGGACGAGGCTTTTGCTTTAGTAACCGATTGGCAGACTTGGGAGTTGTTTGGAAAGTGTTAGATTAGTATACTTTTTGACTTTTTACGAAAAAAAGTGAAATATGGGTTGGATTTGAAGTGATGTAGTAGAGAGGTGATGTGACTTAAATAAGATGATTGTGACCTAAATAGGATAATGTGCTAAAATAGCATGTGCTATTTTAGCACATGCCAAACAAGCCAAACAACCACTTGATGTTAAGGAGATACAAATGCATGCAGTTTATGGGGAAAAAGGTCCTTCAAGGATATAGGCAAAGGGATGCTCAAGTCCACTGGCCTGGCCGTTGGATGTGTGCTGCTGACCAGTAGCTATGCACAGTACAGTTGAATCTTCAGAGTTCTTGTTAGGTAGTCTGGACAAAGACTATAGACAAATGCATTATTTACATTGAAAAGTTTTAAGGTCTTCAACAAATTCCTTGAAGTTCTGTTTGAGGGTTTCAGGGATGCAGCTGACTTTGTTTGGTAATATTGAAAAGATGGTTGAAGGGCATTAAAGGATAGAAGAGAAGATGTCTAGATCTCAAGGTGAAAGAGAACGAAAAAATTGTGCAATTCAATCACCTATAATGGAAAAATGAGGGAGGGAGTAGCAGCTCTATAATAGAGAGGGGATGGGTGAAGAGTGCTTTTGGTTGTCTCGTAGAATTTAAAGTTAAGAATCATGGATGTGGGCACATGACCCAAATACAATACAAACTAACATGCCTACTCAACACTTTTCAATAAATCAAGATAAGGACATTATAGGGAACAAGACTGTGAAACGAAGTCCCACATCACCTGGATGAAAGGGGAATGTGTAGAGTGCATAAATTTGAGGGCATCCTCACTTCACAAGTTAGCTTTTGGGGTTGAGTTCTACCCAATATTGTGTCGCATGGTATTAGAGTTGGACCTACCTCATAGATAGGTAGGGTGTGTCTTAGGTCCTACACGCTAGGCATGACTCGTGAGGAGGATGTGAAGTGAAGTCCCACATGGCTTGGGTACAAAGAGGATGTGTAGTGTATAAGCATGAGGGTACCTTCACTTCACAAGCTTGCCTTTGGGGTTGAATTCTACTCAAGACTGTCATAGTATCAGAGTAGGATGTACCTCAGGGATGGGTAGGGTGCGTGTGTTGGGCCCTGCACACTAGGTGTGAGGGAGGATGTGAAGTGAAGTCCGACATCGCTCGGGCACAAAGAGGATGTGTAGTGTATAAGCATGACGGCACCCTCACTTCACAAGATAGCTTTTGGGGTTGATCCACACAAGCTTGTGTCACAGACAACAAATAAATTATTAAATAAAAAACGGATGTGAATAGTTATTATGAAAATAATAACAATTTGTCAATTTGCTATATTTTTTTGCCGGAAAGAATGTGGAAACGAACACCCTAGTATGCTTGGTGGCAATTTTGAAAAATCAAGAGGCCTGAAGGATGGATCAATATATATAAATCCTACCTTTTTTTTAAAAAAAAAAAATTTTAACCCAATTTTATTTGCTTCAAACTACTACCAAGACTTCGTATGTGTCTCATGCATATTATTTGCACACTGGTTCAAAGTGTGTAAATATTTAAAAGAAATAATAAAAATGGAGGACATGTTTGGAGTTTTGTCTAATATAGCAGCTCGTATCCAATGAGTGTCGCTGTCTCACACAAATCAGACACATCGCATGCCACCCTAGGAGGCATGTCTGAGCTCTCTAAATTTAGAGGTAGAGCCTCAAATGGGCTTGGCAATGGTAGTTGAAGTCTTGGAAATGTTTTTTTAAGGTTTACAGGGTTGTTTAGTACAGTGATCCAGTTGGTCCGTTAAGGCTTGATCTCCTCCTTGACGAGGCTCTCTCTTTGATTCTTAGTTGGTTTTTATGATTTGGGTTTAGATTTTGGTTTTAGTTTTCTTTCGTTGCTTTTTGTTCAATAGCACACTGTTGACAGTGTGTGTACATGAGTTGTGCCCTCTTGGCAATTTAATGGGTTGCTTTTCCGTATATCATATACACAACATACAAACAAATTCTGGTCAGTTGTTATTCACTTCTGTTGCTCGTGTCTTTATTTATTTTCTGCTGTTTCCATTATATACAGTCATTATTTGTTTTGTATTATGCTAAATTGATGTAATTTGTATAATTTATGCCTCCAGACTTACTGCAGGAAATACTGTTCTCATATGTTGTGCTACAGAACTGGTCTTGTTAAGATTACACTAGTGAATCGATCTATTCTAATTGTTCCCTTTTCAGCACTCGAACTGTGGCCTGCTTTGATTGAAGCAAAATATCCCTTTTATCTTCTTTTTTTTCTTTTTTAATTTTTGTGAGTGATATCGTACTATATTCATTTTTTTACAATCATCCTTCTTTTGGTAATTTTCAGATCCATCAGTTGTCCTTTAGTCCTCATACAGATGCCAAAGGAATTATGGATCTGTTAAAATTTCTCTCTCCCAAGCATGTGATTCTTGTCCATGGTGAAAAGCCTAAGATGGCTTTACTTAAAGGAAGAATTCAATCTGAATTAGGGATTCAATGTCACGATCCTGCAAACAACGACACTGTCTCCATTCCTTCAACGCACTACGTAAAGGCAGATACCACAAATGCATTTGTCCGAAGTTCCTTGTGTCCAAACTTCAAGTTTCTAAAAAGGTCTATAGGGAACTCTGATTTAGGGCCTGCTGACACTAGCGCCACATCTACACTGCAGGTATGTGATGAAAGAGTAGCAGAAGGGATTTTAATTATGGAGAGAAACCAAAAGGCTAAGGTTGTACACGAGGACGAGCTTCCAGAATTGTTGGGAGAAAAGACACATGTAGTTCAGTTTGCTCATTGTTGCCCGGTAACCATCAACAACTTGGAAAGGACCACAAACTCAGACCTTTCATCAAGCAAAGATGTGAGTTGCGTTTGGCTTCACTTATTATTTGCAAAACTTTCAAATGAATTAACTGAAGAGACCATCCAAGATTGCGGTGAACACCTTCAAGTAGAGTCAATGTACGTCACTGTTTGTTTGAAGGACAACTGTCCTTACAGAACCACCGACTGTTTTGGCGATAAGTCTGCAACAACATATTTTTGCTGCACTTGGTCAGTGGCAGATGAGAAGCTTGCTTGGAAAATCATTTCGATCATGAAGAATTTGGATCTAAGTAATACGGGAGGTGTTTAGAATTGTGGAGACCTTTTACATTGAGTTTACCGGTTCTTGTGATTAAAGCATGTTTTACTTCGGGAACTGTTCGGCAAAGAGAGATGGGCTATGAGCTCCAACTCACTGGCTTCATCTTTATTTTGTATCTATGACTAGCCATTTTGGAGCAAGCTGAGTTATTTGAACTGTAAATTTTTCTTCCTCGGTCCAAATGGTGAATTTTGGCATCTGATATTTTGTGCTTGTAGAAGGTTCTTTTGAAGCAGTGTTGATGCAATGCATTCCAAAAGCTTTTGCTTGACATTAGATATTACCAGAAGCATTTTGTTTCTTATTGCAGAAACATAAAACTTTTCTTGTGTATTGAATAGTAAGCATATGTTCTTTTCTTTAACAGATCAGTCCCCCTGTCAACAAAAATAATTACCAAGTGATAAATATTATAAATATTTATAATTGAAATTATAAACTTTTTCATTGATGTGTAATAATTTTTTGAAGTTACCACTGTGTGGTAATTTCCCCTTTTCTTTTTCGTTGGTCCAGCTTATAAAAGTATGATTTCTAATCACGTTTTTTACTTATCACATAACACTATTTAAATTACAATTTTTTTATTCTTGTTTTTGTTTTTGTTTCTGTTTTTTTCTTGTTTTTTGTTTTTTGTTTTTTTGTTTTGTTTTGGCTCATAGGCAAAAGACTCAAGCAACCCAACCCCAAGTTATACATGTAATTATTTATATATATATATAATAAACATGATCTACTTGTATCATTGAATTTATGAGATTTTATTCTAATCGTTGGATTAAATCGAACAATATGGGTGACTCCCAACCCTAAATTCTCTTTCCTTCCCACTCTTCTTTTGTTGGCGCTACTTCGTTTGTTTGGATTGAGGGAAGGAGAAGTGAAGAAAATAGTTAGTTGTGAGGAAAATGAAATGAATGAGAAGGAAATGTAGGGAAGATCTCCTCTTTTTTGTTTAGTGAGTGTTTGGAGTTTGTTTATTTGGTGGCTTTTTTATTTTTTTTATTATTTTCATCTCTTGTGAAAGTTTTAGGCTCTGTTTGGTGGTGTTCTCAAACGTTAATTCTAGAGCTTGATTTGAACATGGTGTTTGTTTATGATTTTTAAAAATTAATTCTACACTCACTTTTGAAAATGAGGTCGAAGACAGAAAAATTTGGGCTAATTGGATGACCCACCGGTCGTTCGGCCGGTTGACCGGAGTAGTGTAAATTTTTTTTTTGGTTGCAATTGACACATGTTAATTTTTATATATTCAATAAAAAATATTTTCTGAATTTTTAAAATTTTTTTTATGAGCTTTAATAGAATTTTGAGTTGTGTGTTTGGTTATGAGTTGTAAGTTTTTGTATCAAATATCATATGTCACATCAAAAATTCTTCACTCAATTCAAAATTATTTTCAAAACTCATTCACAAAACAAATTTTTCATACTCAAATCATAATTTCAAAACTCACAAATTCAAAATATAATTTTATTCTCAAATTATATTTAGAAAACTCTACTAAATGCAACCTTAGACTTCTAGATTCAGCTTGACAAGACAAATAAAAAATAATTAAAAAAAAAAGTCCAGAAAAGACAAAACATAATTTATTTATTTATTTATTTTTACTTTGGCTTTTTCAATTTTTCAATTTTTTTAACTTTTTAGATTTATCTACTCAAGACAGACTGAAAAAATAAGAAAAAAAAATTTCACATAATTTTGAAAAAAAAAATCACTGAAGAAT
Source organism: Camellia granthamiana (assembly GCA_036172215.1). Lineage (NCBI taxonomy): Eukaryota > Viridiplantae > Streptophyta > Magnoliopsida > Ericales > Theaceae > Camellia > Camellia granthamiana. The sequence goes on from CM069913.1 coordinate 94,096,421, forward strand.
TTAAAAAAAAAAATTCTAAAAAATGTGACTTTTTTAACAAATAAGCAAAGTTCTCAGTTATATAATATTTAACTAATGAAATATATACTTAGGCCTGGTTTGACATTTTCAAAATAATCTAGGAAGTCAAAAAGTTATTAAAAAAAAGTTAAAAAATTATCAATATTTCCCAAAAAAAATAATAAAAAAATTAATTTTACACAAAAAATAATAGAACTCGTTTGACGTCCCACAAGTGAAGCTAATTTTTTTTTAAAAATTGTACAGCCATATTGCATAAAAAGCACGCTGCTGTTCGGTCCGTGGGGGGCCATCACGGGTTCCGTTTTGATAATCTGAACCGTTCAATACATACAAATTATCGAATACTATATACTTCTAAAAAATCACGTTGATCGGATATAGTTAGCTATATGATCAAATCGGTTTTGTATAAAAAAATATGGTGTTATAGTTAATAGTTGAAAAAAAAACTAATCTGATCAGATAGCTATTGATATCTGATTAACGTGATTTTTTATAAATATATAATACTCGACGAGTTCTACACATTGGACGGTTTCGATTAGCAAAAAGGGACCCATGATGGGCCCCCACAGGCCAAACATCACTGTCCAATGCAATGCCCACAAATGAGACAACCATTTCTTATGTCAAATGCCTCTGCCCACGACCGTTGGCCGTATAGCTACGCTCCCTACCTTCTCTTACACACTAATTTATATAAATTTTTAATAGATGTTTTTTCGTAAAAAATTAAAAAATTAACTCAAACAATCATATTTTTTTTCTCAATTTTTTAATCAAAAAAATAAAAAATATATTTATTTAGAATACCCCAAACAACTCCTAATTAAATTTTTTAATATATTGTTATGATAACCATTTCACTACCTTTCCGTTTCGTCCCAATTTCGGAGGGAAAGTCAGGAGGTAAATTCTACATACACCATCAACTTAATTTCATAATTTAATTTTTTTATTTTATAATTTCTATAATTCCTTCATTATCTTACTCCCTAACTTTTATCGTTCTCCTACACCCAAAACCTGAAAAACCTTGACACTATATTTGGGAACATAAAAGAAAAAAGAAAAAGAAAGAGAAAGATTACTTAAGTTATAAAGAAAAAAAAAAGAAAAAAAAAAAAATAATTCAGTGTGTTTGATTTGAATTTTTTAGATTAAATTTTTTAAAAACTGAATATTTTAATTTTCGTATTATTTTGTTTTTAGTGAATATTTTTTTAATTTTAAACGTTTTTTTATTTTTTTAGATGCACCTTAGTTAGATGTATCTAAAAAGTAAAAAAATTGTGAAAAAATATTTTAAAAAATTAATAAATACATAGAAATACAAAAAAATGTACTAAATTCTTGTATTTTTTTAAAAATATTTTTGATATTTAGTGAATTTTTAATTTTTACAAGTTTTTTACTTTTTAGGTATATTTATGTTAGGTGTGTCTAAAAAGTAAAAAAATTGCTTAAAATATTAAAAAAATTCAGTAAAAACAAAAAAACACGAAAAATAAAAAAGTAGAATTTTCTGAAAAATGAAAACAAGCAAGCTGTTCCTTTATTCTTGTTTGGATAAGTAAAAATTAAAAAAAAAAGAAAAAAAGAAATGATCATGATTTCTCTTTTTCATATTTAGTTAGATTTCATAAGAGAAAATAAAAGAAATTATTTTATGTTATATTACCAAGATAACCTTTTTATATTTTTAATCATTTTATTTCTTTTATTTTTACAAGGACAAAATTGGTATTACCAAGAAATTATTTCTTTTATTTTCTCTCACAATCTCTCCATTTTTGGAAAAATTGAAAATAAGGGTTATAAGAGAAATGAGTTTATCTCCGCTTCTCTCTATTTCTCTCTATTTCTCTCCACTTAAGTTATCCAAACAAATAAGAAAAATACATATCTCTTTATTTCTTTTCTTTTCTCTCCAAATCACTCAACCCATGAGTTTTTTGTTTTAATATTCTAAAAAAAAAAAAAAAACTATTTAGAGAATTGACCTACTTTTCAAATGATTTGGGAAACTAATCTGCTTTTTGAAATTGTATTTTCCAAATGCAATTTTGAAATTGAAATTGCATTTTCAACATGCAATTTTACCTTGAAATCACAGGTTAAAAATGCAATTTATGATGACATGATGAAATACATGTTCAACATGCGATTTCAATAATATGTAATTTCAATGCGATTTCAAAGTAAAATTACATATTGAAAATGCAATTTCAATTTCAAAATCACATTTTAAAAATGCGAATTCAAAAATAAGTTAATTTCTCAAATAGTTTGAAAAGTGAATCAATTCTCTAAATAATTTTTTTGTTTGGAACATTTAAAAAAAAAAACTCCTCAACCCTTACCATAATTCTCTCTCACCATCACCTCCAACCACCATCTTCTCTCACCTTCTTTCAGGTTCTTCACCTCATACCCTTTTGCTACAAAATTGTAATGGAGCAATTCAAGTTTGGGGACATCAAGCGCCAACTCAAATTGACTTTCATTGTGGCAATTACGCATCATCAAAAGCTTAACAAAAGGTAAATTGATGTAAAGAACCTCAATATCATCAAATTCAACACATTCCAGACTTAATTCTTCAAGAACAGGGTAGCCAGCAAGAACCCTCTCCAAAGAATCACCATGGGCGAATTGAATAGAATCCAAAAACAGACTCTTGAGATTAGGAAAACAAACCGACCTCGGAACATTAAGAACATGGTATTGACTCAATAACAAATGAACAAGCATTGTGCAAGACAAATACCATGAGTTGAAACCCCACAGTTCGTTTTTTCAAAGAACAGAGTGAGTTCTTGGGCCTTAAGCTTCAAAACGATTGATACCCATGAATTGATGTGGATATTGCCCTAGTCTTGGTGAGAATCGAGACAGAAATGGTCATGATAGTTGTGATGGTCGCGGCAGTGAGGCGAAGGGTGGTGGAGTGGTGGTGCCGATAGTGGGCTGGTGAAGGTGGTGTGATGGGGGAAAACTACGGTTAGGATTTTTTAGGATTTGAATGTAAAGAGGAGGAGGAAGAAGGTTAGAGATAAGGGTAATAAAGAAATTGTATTAATTATAAAAATATAAAATAAAATAAATAAAATTTGAGGGTGACTGATTGACCAATAAGTTTTATATTAATTATCATCGAGGGTTGATCTGTTTTTTCATTCATAAAAAGAGAGGTGTTCCTTAGTAGATTCTGCGAAACTTGTTGCGACAATTGAGTCATGCATTGCATTCATACATTCATTCATATTAAGAATTAGTAGTAACCCGTGTGATGCACGGAAAAATAAATTATATATATTTTGTGTGATAAATAAATTATCTTAATCGTAAATTATGTCTTAATAGCAGCAAGCCATGATGTTAAGACATCCAGGTAGATGTTAACAATAATTAACTCACAGAATTTCACAATAAAATTTGATATGCATTAAAAATTATTAATTATAAAGATTGTTGGGAATAATAGTGTCACAATCACTTGATAACATAAATAACTTGTATCAAATTATACAAAACATTAAAAGAGAGAAATTTTATAAACTTAGAAAAGTTATCATAAATTTACTTAGATTTTTAAATTAATAGTGTATATTATTATTGTGGGACCAAATTATAAATAAATATCAACTTTTAATTATAATTTATAAGTAGTTTTTAAAAATTTTTAATCTAAGTTTGTTACATTACTCATAAAAAGAACTTCTCAAACAAATTATTAATTGATCCCGTTAGCAACTTTATATCTTTAATCTCCTCTATCAATGACACAAGTACATCATATCAAAGTATAAATCCTTCTCCATAATTATTTTTTCCATAGTTTGAATAATACTTGCATAGTTCCTACATCATTTATAAAAGAAAAATTAATCAAGATAAGAATTTTGTAAAATTATAAAAATTATATAAGAAAATAGTTTTAATTCATTTTAGTTATAAAAAAAAATTATGAAAAATTATTTGAATTGTACTTGAAGAAATATAACAAATAATAGCTTTAATCATTAAATACCAAAAAAAAATTATATAGGTTACCCAACAAAAAAATGGTCGAGTGCAACTAAAGACATGGACATTGAATTAAATCATATGGATTTTAAATTGATAATACAATCTAACAAATCAACTAATAATAATAGAGAGATATTGATAAATATGTAGTACTTTCCTACCATCTTTGAATTATATTCATTAATTTCATATATCATATGAAAGTTTTACTCATCTCGATCCTTCAATAAAATAAGCACCAAGAAAATAAATTTGATAATAAATTAGTTCTAAACTTTATTATTGAAAAAACAAAAATTTCAAAAAGAGAATTTAGAGATGGGATCGAAGAAATACTATAATAAATAACAGCCTTATAAAAATAAAAAAGAAAAAAGAAAAAAGAAAAAACACATAGCAATGATCTAATGCAAACTATTTTTGATAACTAATAGAAATAATATCAAATTATTACCTTGGATAAATATAATGACAGAAATTAATTTTTTGAGATTTTTGTGTTGCCTTCTCCCATGCAGCCTTCATTATTTATTATTACTACTCTTCTCATTCAGAGCCAATAATTTATTATTATTATTATTATTATTATCTTCTTTATCCCTTGGTAGATAATAACAAATAATAAAAATTATCAAGAGAAGATTAAGAATTTAAGAGGAGATAAGAAGTTATAGATAAGGACATTTCATAAGATAAAAAATCAAAAAAAAGAAGAAGAAGAAGAAGATAATATGTGATAGAAGGACAAAAAAATATGAGTAAATCAAAATAAAGATTTAGATATATATGTTTTTGATAAATATATAGATTAACAAATCATATCTTTATCTAAATTTTATTATTTTAATTTTTTGTAAATCAATTATTTAATCTTTATCTTTATATGTAGACCACGAAATTAATCTTTATAAATTATTTATCAATTTTTATATGTTTATTTATCTATAAGTCATGAAATCAATTTTTGAATAATTTTTTTTTAAATTTTTTTTATCTTTATCTATATCTATATCTACAGGTCATGAAATAAATTTTCATAAATTATAGAAAACGTGAAAAATGATCCAAGAAGGTTGCCATGTAGGAAATAGAGAGTTTTAATGTAGCGATCCCAGTTTTGCCACTTCGTTGAATATGTCGGGGATCGAGCTGCCCGGTTAGCTCGCGGGAGTCCAAGAGGCAGCGCCCCTTGGCGGGTCCTAAGGCAGCACTCTGGCGGGGTTGAGGGACAGCGCCCCTGAAGCAAAAATGCAAAATGCATTAGAAGTTGCTTGTCCGCTCGAGCGGCTTTTTATGCGCTCGAGCAGAGAATGTTTGGTTCCAAAAGTTTGACCTGTCTGCAAAAGTACTGGGAAAGTATATTTGACACTTTAGCGGGGCTTTCTACGCTCGAGCAGACCATGTTATATCAGTTCATGAATTTGATATTTCAGATCACTTTTGTGTATCTCTCTCTTTCTAAAAACCCCTTTCTCTCCCTTCTTTCTACATTTTCCTATGCCAAATTGGATCAAAACCTTGATTTCTCAAGATCCATTAGAGTTCTGTCATAAGTTCTTCATCAAAGTTGGTTAACTTCTCGAGGGCTTCGTTGTGTGCGATGAAGATCGAGTTTCGACACCGTTGATTTTGGGGGTTTCATCTCATTTATTCTTCAAAACTTGAGGTAGAGATTTTCTTAGAGTTATATATATTTTTGCAAGATCTATATGATTTTCGAAATCATTTTTCGATAGCTTTGAAAATTGATTGTTGATTTGAGAAGTTAAGCGATTTTGAAAGTGGGTTTGTCTCTTATTCTTTTAAAATGATCTTATGAGTTTTGATCTTCATTGATTGAAGAAAAGATGATTTTGAAAAATTTTCTTTCAAAAGATTTGAGTTGTATAGTTTTGGTGAGAAAACATAGAATTTGGAGATTTTTTTAAGGAGATTGAAAATCCATGAATGATATTGTTATATTTATTTTGTGTGTCAAAATAAATGGATGTTTGGAAAATTTCTTATTTATATTTATATAAATGATGAATTTCAGGGAATATGAGAATTGTTGTTCATTTTGGAAATTATTGTTGAAAACGTTGAAATAGTCTTGAAATAACTAATTGTCGATGATAATTGAGAAGAGGGAATTGTGTTATTCCTTGGACGATGAATTGGAATAAAAATATTTATATTCATCTTGTGAAATTGGCATATCAATTCATTTGATTACATTAAACTTTGAAAGGTGATTTGAAAACTTGCATTGAGAAAAGAATGTTGAGAAACAAGTTTTCATGGAATGGTTTTGGAGTAAATACGTTGGTAAGTCTTGATAGGTGGTATAGATGATATTGAATAAGTTGGCCTGAGAGTCCGGGGTGAAAGACTGAAAACTCACGCGGATAGGTGTTGAGCCTTCCGGTTAATACCGGTAAAAATGACAATTTGGTAGTACTTGTATAATCTACTTGTAGACATTGACCTAGGGATTACTAGAGTCGTATTTACCGCCCTTGAAATAAATTGTTAAGTTTTGAAGAATTGAAATTGCATGACATCATTGAGCATGATGGTTTTCAAAAGATGAAAAATGTGATTTATCTTCAAAAAGGGCATAGCATGGCATGTGCATTTCATCTCTTGAGACTTGTATAAAATGTATATACTTTGTTAAGAATTTCCTACTGGGCTTTATGCTCACCCTACGGGATTTTGTGCAGGAAAAGATGTGGTGATCCCACCCAACTAGGGGCGTAGAAGTATGTGTGTTGGGAGCACAATGCTCTCATTTTGCTGTGACTCTGTGTGTAAGCCAAGGGCTATGTTTGTGTGGGTTTGAATAACCGTTTTGTGTAACCAGGCTCAAGCCTTGGGAACTTGTAAACCCTTGGGGTTACTTATTTGTTTATTTACTTATTGTTGGATTAATGCATTATTGCATGAAGAACTATTGTATCATGTAATGTAAGTTTGGAGATTTATATTCGATTTTCTTTAAAAGAGTCATGATTGTTGTCTTATCATTTATGTTAGAAATTTGGGGCGCTACATTTAAAATTATGAGAATTTAGGAATAAATATTAATTTGATTATTAATACTCTTCTCATTCAAAGCCAATAATTTTTTATTTATTTATCTTTATCACTTGGTAGATAATAATGAATAATAAATTATTAAGAGAAGGTTAAGAATTTAAGAGGAGATAAGAAGTTATACATAAGGGTATTTCATAAGATAATAATTTTTTTTTAAAAAAAGAAGAAGATAATATGTGATAGAAGGAGAAAAAAAATATGAGTAAATTTTCATAAATTATTTAATTTTTTAAATAATTGTTTTTAATTTTTATCTTTATCTATAGGTCATGAAATAAATTTTCATAAATTATTTATGAATTTTTATATGTTTATCTATAATAAAATTAATTAAAGTACAAAATGAAGGGGGAAAATGAGTAATTTCGTTTTCCTTTAAATCAATTATTTAACCTTTATCTTTATTTGTAGGCCATGAAATTTATTTTTATAAGTTATTTATCAATTTTTATAAGTTTATTTATGGGAAGAAATTTAATTTTTATTTTAATTAATCAAACAAATAGAAAAATGAAGAAACATAAAAAACGTGAAAAACGATCCAAGAAGGTTTTCATGTAGGAAAGAGAGAGTTTTAAAATTATGAGAATTTAGGAATAAATATTTGGAATTTTTGACAAAACAACTACATTTGGTTATATATATAGTATAGATAGATAGATAGATAGATTTGATTATGTAATCTTGTATTGTACATGTGATATGCTAGCTAGAAAAGAATTTAGACCTTGTGGCGCATGAATAGAAAATCTAGGTAGTGTTTGATTAGTTTTGAAATCGTGATTGTAATGAAAATTTTTTAAAACTCTTTTAAAAATTCATAATTAAATACACAATTTAAAAATTATTTTCAAAACACATAACCAAACACGACTCAAAATTCAATTTAAAAACTCTTTTCAAAACTCTATTTAAAAAAAAAATCAATTTTTTTATTTTGTTCTTTAAAATTATTTTTATTTTATTTCTTTTGAAAAAATATAAAATTTCAAAAAATATTTTGTTCATTTTTATTTTTGAAGAAAAATATTTTTTATTTTTTTATTTTCTTGAAAAAAATATTTTGTAATTTTTTAAAGTATTGGCCAAATAATTTGTTATGATTTAGATATATATGGGCGATCCAAAATTTTTTAAAATTAAAACAAAAATAAAATATTTAAAAAAAAATTAAAAATAAAATAAAATATTAAAAAAATAAAATAAAATATTTAAAATAAAAATTATATATTTAAAATAAAAAATACAACTCATTTTAAATTTTTAAATATTTAAAAAAATATTTAAAATATTAGAAAACAATATATAGTGCACACATGTAGTAAATATAGTGCACATTAAAAAAATAAATAAATATTTACCCTAAAAAAATTAATCCAAAAAATTTCAAAATACAACTCAAAGCTCAAAACTTAAAATTCTTTTTAAAACACATAATCAAACAAATTTTTTCTTTTCAAAACTCAACTTAAAACACAATTTACACTCAAATCATGATTCTAAAACTAAACTAAACGGAGTAGCTTAGAAAAACTTGAATATGGAACCTCAAAATAGAAAACTTGGCAAGTATTGAAAAGTTAGGGGAATTATTTGAGTTTGAGAATTGAACTCTTAGATAATTTGGAAAATCTTAATTCTGTGTTTGGTTGGGGAATTTGGGGAGGGATTTGGAAATGAAAAGGGAAAAGGTGTGTGAAACTAGGTGAAATGTAAGTATTTTTTTTCCTCATTTCACCTCTCTTTTCTCTTTCCCTTTCTAAGTCTCTTTCCAAATCCCTCAACCAAACACAACGTAAGTGGGGAGATTAGGCCTCGTTTGGTAGAGCTGTGATTATAAATATAACTTAACAGATTATAGATTATAGCTTTAAACATAAGTTGTTAATTTGTTTGGTGTAACTATGGGATTATGGATTTAATTAGCAGAGTAGTATTTGGTTGAATAAGCTGTAAAATAGCTTTTTGCTGTATAATGTCCTTTTTGCCCTTTTTTTTTCTTCATTTTATTTTATTTTCTTTTCTTTTTCTCCTTATTTTCTTTTCTCTATTTTTTTTCTTCTTAATTGTTGTTATTCTCTTGTTTCCTTATTTCTTTTTTTCTTTTCTTCTCTTGATTTTTTTTCTTCTTTTTCTTCATTTTATTTTATTTTATTTTTTGTTTTTCTCTTCTTACATATTAATTATTTTCATGTATTTATATTAATGTTGTGATTTCATTACATATTATTTTTTTATATTCATTTTAGTTTATAAATACATGAATATTTATTAGTATTTTTTAAATTTAATTTATTATCAATTAATGGCTTAATTAGTATCAATTAATACTAAAATTATTAATTAGTATCAATTAATATAAAATTTATTTCATTAATGGCTTATTATTATTTCATATTTTTTATTAATATAAAAATCAAAATTTTTTTTTCATTAAACAATTTTTTTTTCTTTTCTTTTTCTCTTCATTCTTTTTTATTTTTCTTCATTTTACAATAATACCAAACCCTAGCCATCGCCGGCAGTTCTAAGGTTTTGCTTTGGTTCAGATCGCGATTGATCAGGATGAGTATGGTTAGGGTTGTTGATCATAAGCTAGGGTTGATCGTCATCGCGATCGTGACGCTGGAGAGAACACCGTCGATCGTGATGTTAGCTTGGAGATTGCAGCGCAATGGCGGTGGTGAGCTCTGGTTTGTCACCGTTCGATCGCCACGCCGTTGATGGTGAGCTTTGGTTTGTCATCGTTCGATCATCACGTAGATGCGATAGTGAGCTAGGGCTTTGCCCCTCTGGTTCGTGAGAGAAAGAGAGAGAACAACTCAAAAAGCTATTTTACAGGTCGTAATGGCGATGAAAGGGTTTTGCCCTTCTTGTTAGGGTTTCAAATCACGATGGCGGTGGTGACAGAGAGAGTTTCAGATTCTGAGAGAGAAAGAGAGAGAGAGAGAGAGAGAGAGAGAGAGAGAGAGAGATCGCAAAGAGAGAGACAAAATTAGAAATCACCTCCCTTCACCAGAATTTACCTCCATTCACCGGAAATCGCTTCTCTGGTTCATGCGAGAGACATAAATGAGTGTGTTTTGGTTTATATACATAGCACACTTGTAATAACTTGAAATTGTGAGGGGCATTTAAGTCATTTTGACCCTCAAATGGCGGCTGCGCGCTTAAGCATTTTTGAAAAAGCTTCCCCTCTCCCACTCAAAGAAAAAGCTGATTTTTGACTTATAAAAAGCTATAATTTGTATTATTAAGCTGAACTAAACACACCAAAATAGCTTAAATTAAGTTAAAAGCTTAAATAAGCTGAAAATAAGCCCTACCAAATAGTGCTTTAATGATCTTAGTCTAACAAGTAGAGTTTAATGAGCACTTAATTAAAAATTAAGCGGGATTAACGAAAGTTAAGTAGAATTAGTTAGGGACTATGTAGGTTTAATTAGGCTAATGAGAATTAGAGATTAAGTAAGATTAATTAGAGTTAAGCTTGGTTAATTAAGCTAATGGAGTGGTTAGTAACTTAAGCTAATGGAGAAGTTGGGAGAAATTGGGTTCTTGAGAGCAAAAAGAGAAGAAAAGGAAAGGAAAAAGAAGGAGAAAGAAAAAGAAAATCAAAAGGAGATTGAATTCAAGCCTAGAAATTCAAGAAAAATCATCAATAGGTAAGAAACTCAACCTTCTACCTAGTATTGTTGCTTTAGCTAGAAATTTATTTAGGCTAAGATTTGGAAGGATTTAAATGAAGAAAATATGAAAAGGAAACTAGATTAGATGAATTCATGGATTGAAATTTGTTTTTAGTTCTCTAAGCTTTGAAATTTTTGCATACAAATGAGCTTTTGTTTGGTTTGCATCATTACTTCATGTTTTGAAGCCTTGAAATATTGTTTTAGAGATTGAAAATGAAGGAATGAGAAAGAGTTTGAAAAAGAATGAATCTTGAAGAATTTTTGAAGAAAAATCCCGGTTTGATCATTGAAACTTTGAATTCAATGCATAAACATATTTTCCCATGGATTGTGCATTATATATATATGTTTTTGTACCTTAGAAATCATGTTTAGAGGTTGGGAATGAAGAAAACCAAGTTAGGAAGTCCAAGAACTCAAAGAATAGCTTCAGCCCCGACTTCTGCTTGCTGGGTTCTTGAGCGACCACCATTGGGCGCATTAGCATAGAACACAACTTGTCCCAACTTGACCCATTGCTCGAGTAGCCCAGCCACTGCATGTGCGGCCGAGGCCGGTGCACGTGAGTCCAATCTTGTGTACTTTCTGCATGACCCTCTGCTCGTGCGGCCCAATTCCAACGCATGAGTGGCCAGACAGGGCATTTGTCCGTTTTGAGTTCTTTTCGTTTCTTTTGACCCACCAGACATGCTTATGCATGTTTTGAACCTAAATAAAAATTAAACATAGCTAGAAGCCGACTTAAATCATGTTTAGTTAGAGAAGAAAAAATTGAGTTAAGATGGTTCAATTGTTTTGCTTTCGTTTTATCAATACTTGTATTCTTGTTGTATAAGTAAGATAAGAACAACACAAGCATACATTCTATTTATTTACTTTGTTATTCACATATTTACACAATGAAAGGAAAGATACAAGCACAAAAGTCACTCTTACAAAGACCAAACCAAAAAGACAACACTCTAGTTCCAAAGTTACAATTTCTTCCAAAGACAAAAAGACAAAAGGTTCTAGTGCAACTCCTCTTCAGGTCTTTGGTCCACGTCTTCATCTACATATATATAAGGGAGAGGGGTGAGCTATTGTCAGTGAATAGTAATAAAGTAAGGTGGTAAATGAATGAACATTGAGAGTTTTAAACATTCTTTCAAAACAACATAATTTCTTCTATAAGACAAAGCATAACTTGACTTGCATACAAAGTGCATAGTGATGAGCATTTAAGGAAAACAAGGTGTTTAACCGGCCTGAGTATCGGCTAAACGTAACAAGATGAGCTTGGCCATAACAAGGTGATTGGATATTTCCCTAATCATGGGACAAGGTCCAAAAATGCCATCTAAATACATGATATAAAAGTATAGAATGTTCATTTATAGTAAAACATAATAAGCTTGTAAATATAATCAAGTTTGGTATTGAAAACATAATTTGTCAACATAGCATTACTAAATTATTACTCACTATGAGCTCCATGAATAAGGATTTGAACCTCCTAAGCTTGACATATACATGACAAGAACAAAACATTGAAATATTTGAATAATCCTTATCTTCCTATATCAGTTCGTTATGCTATTAAACTTTAATTTTCTTTTCTTTTTAAATATGCCCTAAGTGAGTTTCCAATTATGTTACCTTTATGTCTACATTTCAAAACACACCTAAAAGTGTCCAAAGAAAGGGAGGAAATCAAGTCAAACAAGATGTAAAACTATGCTAAAAATGACCAGTCCGCTCAAGTGGTCTCTTTACCTCTTGAACGGTGAATGAATCTTTCTAGAAGTTCAGGTCTACAAGACTAGATTCTGAGAGCTGCAAAAGTGCGCTCGAGCCAGTCTTCAACTGCTCGAGCGGTTAACCGACTCAGCCAAGTTTCAGGGCAATCCGCTCGAGCAACCTTTTCATTGCTCAAGCAGTGATCTGCAGACAAGATTTCTGTAGTTCGTGGTTTACTCTGTTCCAAGTTGTTCTATGACTTCCAAACCCAATTTTCAAGCTTTCAAATCCCAAATCTTGATCTATAACATCCTAATAATCATATATATAATGAAGGAGTAATAAAAACTTAGTATTATGCATGAATTTAAGGATTTAACAAGCAATAGATAATTTATTTCAAGTTTCTTAACCTTTTAAATCCTATTTTTTCATTCAATGATTTCAATCCTTCAAAATCAAGATCGAAAACTTCTTAAATCACAAATAAAAGGTGTAGGTTCATAGCATAATGATTGTCTTGCTTAAATCTTACATCAGAGTATTACGAAATAAAACATCAAAATAAATGCCCTACGGGCTTACATCTTGCCAAGCCAACACTTGGACACAATTCCATGAGTTCTAACTCAAAACAAATAAAGCCCTAGGCTTGAATGTTTACATAGTTCAAATAAAACAAATAAAACATATAAAGCAAGTCTTCAAGTCCAAATTCTCACAAGCTAAGTCTTTGGAGGTAGTGAACCACCTGAACCTGAAAATGAAGTTCCCATATAGGGTGAGCCACAGCCCAGTAGAGAAATACTAAACCAAGCATAAGAATTAACTAAAGCAGTAGCACCCGATACATGGTTGACACAAGGTAATCAATTTAAAATTTTATGACACGAATGTCTACATTGTCTATGACACATGGTCTATGACACAATACACCTTCCATTTATACAGACATGGCTCAGAACCTGGCCAAACAACTCAACAAGGATAACAGATCAGGTTGAACCTTTCTTATAACAAAATAAACACACATGCTGGTGTTATAACAATCTCAATCAAATCCACTTCCATACTTCCCTACTGATACACATGGTGGTGATGTATCATATCAACAACTAATAGAAATATTTCTATTATCAATAAGCACCCACATATGTGATGCTACTAGAGTCCATCCCCTATCTCCTCCCAACAAATCCGGTTTAGAGGTTTATCCCCTATCTTCCCCTAAACCGTGGAGTTCATCCCCTATCTCCTCCAAAACCAAATGCATATGCAACATAATCAATACTTGACATACACAACACATAATCAATACACGAATATTCTGTATTAATTCAACAGTCAAATAAATGACTCAATTTCAGTTATACCTAAGCCGCATGCAAGGTCTACAACAATCAATGGCTATCCTCCACCGATAGCCCAAAACAATTATTTCTAAACAAGAAATAAATATAACAACACAATGAAATTTCATCATTCTCATAGGTAAGTATTTAAACTACCCAATTACATAGTTAAATCACTAAGTTCCCCAATCTCATGAATTAAACCCAATATCACAATTTTCCCTTAAATTAATTATATAAATTAATCTATGACAAACCCTAAGGTTTCTCCCAAAATTCCCAAACTACCCCCACATACCAAAATACCACCACTTAGGATTAAAACGTATAAATGGAGTAGGAAATCCCTACCTCGAAGAAATAACTCAAAAAGAGGGAAGATGAAGACGATGCCCAAGCTTCAAAGTGCTCCAAACCAACAATTGCTCAGATTAAATGAAAGCCCTCACTCTCCTCTATCTTATTTGTGAAGGAACTAGGGTAGAAATCCACTCTAGATAGATCAATCCTAGGAGAGAAGGTGAGTTGGGAGAGAGAGAACTCGTAACCTAGGGTTTCATAAACTGAAAGAGGCTGAAAATATGATCTGGAACACGCTGCTGCGTATTTAAACAAAATAGGCTCGCTCGAGCGAAGACCCGGTCGCTCGAGCGACCAGACACAGAAAATCCTCGCTCGAGCCAAGAAAGACTCGCTCGAGCGAAGAACAAAACAGTTCGCTCGAGAGAAGATAAGCTCGCTCGAGCTAGCGAACACTGCTCTCAGGTCAAGTACTGGACGCAATCCTCGCTCGAGCCAAGAAAGGCTCGCTCGAGCGACGGACCAAAAACAAAAGCCTCGCTCGAGCGAAGAGAAGCTCGCTCGAGCGACCAAGCAGAAAACTGGACATCAACACTTGGTTTCTAAACCCAACCAACCTGTAATCAACCTGCCCAACAAATCCCATAACTCACAACTGAAGAAATAAAGGACAACATCAACAACAATATGACAACGGAATCCACGGAACATAAGTTCGGATACAATAATCAAATGGGAAAAGACCGGGGTCGCTATATTTCCTACTTCCTTCTTATTTCAATCTTCCAACACTTATTCCTAATAAATTTTTGGCGATATTTTGATATGAGAATATGAAAGAGGGTTGAGTTTCTTACCTCGTAGTGATTTTCTTGGAATTTCTAAGCTTGAATCCTTAGCTTTTTGAATTTTCTTGCCTTTTCTCTCTTTTTCCTATTCTCTTCTTTTCTTCTTCTTCTTCTCCCGATCGAAAGTAGTCATCGACAGTGGAAGAGATGTTCAAAAGTTGGTGGGCTAATGAAAGTACACTAAGGATAGTTTTGTCCTAAAAAAATTTAATATCCTTAAACTAACAAATATATTTTAATTGTCCTTAAACTAATACAAAATCTTTTATAAAGAGTTGAATAAAAGAATCCCATTAAAAAATTCAAAATCAAACATAGTAAAATTGAAATAAAAAATAATAATAATTTAAAGACTAAACTAGAAAAAAACAAAATAATAATGGGGCATTGGCTGAAAAGTCCTATTAAATTAGAAGAAAAAGTCTTGTTAGGGAGACGTGTGTACCAAAAAGTCCTCATGATTTTTTGGTGCACCAAAAGTTATGCTCATTTTTAAATGTTACCAACAAGTCCTTATGTTCCATTGTCACTATCGCTACCACATCCATCACCGTCGGACCATCGTTGAACTCTTGTCAAACAGTCACTGAAGCCTCGAAATATTGCGAAACATCGCTGGAAAGTTGCTAAAGAATCACCGAAATGTTCTGAACGTCACCAGAAGTCACCGGACATTGAGAACATCGTTAGAAGCTCACTAGAATGTCCAGAATATTGCCAAAAAAAAAAGAAGAAGAAAGAAAAAAAAATTAAAGTGAAAATATAGCAAAATTTAATCACATCCTCTCTAACACCACAAAATACGAAAAAAGAACAATTTATCATACAGAGCACGTAATTTTTAGTTCACAAAATTGTAAAAATTAGAGTTTGAATTTATTGTTCATCGAACTATATAAATTTGCAATTTCAAAAATGTACAAATTATCAGTTTGCTTGTTTGTAATTTATCAAAACACAATTGAAACAGAAAAAAAACCATAAAATTTTCCAGTTTTCACGATCTATAACTAAAACTAAAAAAATATTTGTTCAAAACTTGAAAATTTTCTTTATTAAAATGGGAAAAAGAAGTGTGTAGTAGAGAAAAAGAAGAAAAAATGATAGATCAAATGATGGAGATAGACATAGATAGAGAAGATTATACTCCGATGATCATTTTTTATTTAGATCTGGCCGGATATGATGTAGATCTAGCCTAAATCTAACAGAGAATGATGATGATGGAGCTCCAGTCAGCAATGGAAACAAAGAAGGAAGTGTAAGAGGACATAGGGAAGGGTTTACTGAAGGCGAAAGAGGTGAGGGGAATGAGTGGTCGCAATAAACTATCGGTGGTTGTTGAACCCCAAACAATGGTTACCGGTCGTTTTTCTATCAAAAACGAAAATAAAAATGCTTTAGAGCTCGAAATTTCTGAGGCTCGAGTGGTCCGAATTAAAAAATGACGTTGTTTTGGATTTATTTATTTATTTATATTTTTTGTTTTATCTCTGAAACAGAGGGAGGGAGTGAGGAAGAGAGAGAGAAAGAGAGAGAAGAAAGATGAAGAGAGAAAGAAGAGAGAAGAGGGAGTGAACTGTCACGACCCAAACCCGGCCCTATGGGTTTAGCACCGTAACTGGCCAGTAATCCGAGATTACCGAAGGCCTGCAGAATAGTAATACAGTAAAACAGAGTACAGGGCCTGGCGGAAGCCAATACAGTAAATAACTAGTGTCCATTGAGCTGTGGAAATCTGTATGCCAAAAAGCGTTTTTCATGCATTCATTTAGTTCAAACAGTACAATCTCTATACAACATTCAGTACGGGAATCAAATCCCTCGATAACAGTACAGTAAACAGTAAACGGTTTATACAATTATACAAAACAGTCAAGAGACAGGTGGGGGACACAAAAACACCCCAAGCCATAGCATGGCATCTCGGAACCTCGCAGTGAGGCACATAGGCTGGCTTGACAAAACTGGGGGACTAACCCACGCTCCTAGCTCCGGTCTGGCTGCTGAGAACCTACATATATATATAAACAGTGAGCTAAAGCCCAGTGAATAACATAATGTATAAAGAGGTTAAGAATGTAATGTCCTTACAGTAATGAAAACAGTTCATTAAATAGTATTTCAGTCTTTCAGTATGTCAGTCAATCAATCATATGTGGTACATCCATTAGCCTATAAACAGTAGGTCCAAAGGACTGGGCCTCAACGGACCCAACAGTAGTGATGGCCATCAGTCAGTAAACAGTATGGTTCCACAAGGGAACCGACAGAGCTCTGTAACAGTAACAGTCAATGCTAAGGATGCCACAATACAGTTCACAATACAGGACATACATTCATTCAATAAACAATATCAGTTCAATAAACAATTCAGTTCAGTATTCAAAAGATAACCATTTTGAACATATCTTTACACAATCTGTTACTCACAGAGATTGGGCTACAGTATGCTAGAGCGCGTCCCCGAGTGCCAACCCTAAACAGTAAACACATTGAACACACTCTAAGTTTAACAGTTGGGGAAGTACAATAATTAACTTCCTATTATGCCTCGGTGTGTTCTACATCTATATCCTCATTAAGATGTCTTAAACTAGGCCTAAGGATGCCTAGGATGGGATGGGGATGCAAAGATGTATACAGAAAACATTCTCAGAATTTTCAGTCAAACAGAGCCCCGCTCGAGCGCAGGTTTCCCCGCTCGAGCGTACAGGCAAACAAAGGTCCCCGCTCGAGCGCAACATCCCCCGCTCGAGCGGACCAAAAAGTACTGGATAGGTGAAATCTCCGCTCGACGCCCGCTCGAGCGTGTCACCCAGTCCTCCGCTCGAGCGCCCAATGCTCCGCTCGAGCGCCCAATGCTCCGCTCGAGCGGACTGATGCACAATGCAAAATGCTGGGAGCTCGACTTCTCCGCTCGAGCGCCACTTCCTCCGCTCGAGCGGACAACAGAAATCTGGAAATCCCAGATTTGAGTCCCAAGCTCAAAACCAAGTTCAAAAGCAATGTTTTCGATCCTCTTGGGCTATTTTCTGGAAAAACTCTTTTAAACACATAGAATAACATGTTTCAAAACTCAATTTAAGAAATCAAAGCCCAAGGGTGTTTAATCAGACTCATTTCCAACTCAATTTTCAAGAACATGCATGAACAACATTCAAATATGACATGCATGAGTTTCAAACCAATTTCAATCTTCAAATCTTGCTCTCAAGAGCTCAATAGTTGGAAAACAAAGTGAAAACATGGACTTTAACTTAAACATGGACATGCATGTACAAGCCATCAAGAATTCAACTCCAAAACACACCAAAATGGCCATGCATGCAACAATTTAAGCATAAATAAACCTCTATGCACTAAATCATGGTTTGATTCTACAATGGAGCCTAGAACATGCAAGAATGAAGTTCAAAGGCAACAAGGAGAAGATGAATTCACTTACCTAGAGTTCAATTACAAGTCTAGAAGTCCAATCTAGCAACCTATGTTATGAATCTCCAAGTTCCTCTAGCAATTCTTCAAGAGTTCAAGCCAAATCAACAAGAGCAAACCTCTCTCTCTCTAACTCTCTTCTTGGACGGTAGGGACAAGAAAATGGCTGAGGAAAAGTTGGTTCAAGTGTAATAAGGCTCTAGGAAATCAATAAACAAAGGGGCCACTCACATGGCAAAGTCGTAATTACGGCAACCTCTTTAATTGACTTAATTTAATCTAATTTAATCATTCCTAATCAGTTTTCAGATAAATATACCATTAAATCACAAATATTCCCCTGACTACAAAACACTAAACGGTTCCTAATTCGGCCGCCGATAAGGCCTTCAATTAACAGTTTAAACATATAAGTTCTAACAGATATTCAATCAATCAAACAGATACAATATGCAATTCAATATATAAACTCATTCAATTTCAGTTTCAGTTTCATTCAGTCTGTTCAGTAGTTCCTCCAATTCACTTATCAGTCATTATCAGTTCAGTTTAGCAGTAATCAGTACGTAATTCAGTAATCAGTACGAGGGTTGTTACAGTCTCCCCTCCTTATAAGGAGTTTAGTCCTCTAAACTCGAGTTACCTTCAGTTTGGAAGAAAACAGGATTCAGTGGAAACAGTTCTGGGTATCTTTTAGCCATGTCATCTTCCCTTTCCCAAGTGGCATACACACCACCATGGTTCTGCCAGTCAACTTTCACTAGCGGGATCTCTTTGTTTCTCAGTTTCTTGATCCGTCTGTTTACAATCTGTATAGGCCGTTCCTCGTAAGTGTAGTCATCACTCAACACTATTTGAGTAGGCTCAATCACATGGATTGGATCCCGGAGATAATCTCTCAACATCGAAATGTGGAAGACGTTATGCATATGCTCCATTTCAGGAGGAAGTGCAACTTGATACGCCACCGGATTGATTTTCTCAACAATCTCATAAGGTCCAACGTATCTCGGCGCTAACTTGCCTTTGACTCCAAAACGAGTCTGGCCTTTCATTGGTGTCACTTTCACAAAAACGTGATCACCCACTTCATATTCTCGGTCTCGTCTTCTGACATCTGCATAACTTTTCTGTCTACTCTGTGCAGTTTTCAATCTTTGCTGTATCAGTTTCACCTTTTCTGTTGTTTCATACACAATCTCGGGCCCAATCAACGGCCCATCTCCAACTTCTGCCCAGCAGATTGGAGATCTACACTTTCTGCCATACAATGCCTCAAAAGGCGCCATACCAATACTCGAATGGTAGCTGTTGTTGTAGGCGAATTCGGCCAATGGCAAATGACTTTCCCAGTTTCCCTGAAAATCAAGGACACACATTCTCAATAGATCCTCTAGAGTCTGAATGGTCCTTTCTGACTGTCCATCTGTCTGAGGATGATAGGCACTACTCAGCCTCAATTCAGTACCCAATGCAGTCTGTAGGCTTTGCTAGAACCTCGATGTAAACTTCGAATCCCTGTCAGAAACAATAGACACAGGCACTCCGTGCAGTCTAACAATTTCATCAATATAGATAACAGCCAATTTGTCCGCATTATAAATTGTCTTGACAGGTAGGAAGTGTGCAGATTTAGTCAATCTATCAACAATAACCCAAATAGAGTCCATACCTTTCCTGGAGCGAGGTAATCCAACGATAAAGTCCATCGTGATATGCTCCCATTTCCACTCTGGTATGGGTAAGGGCTGCGATAATCCAGCAGGTCGTTGATGTTCCGCTTTGACTTGTTGGCAATGAAGACATTTGGATACAAAGTCGGCAATTTCTTTCTTCATTCCCGGCCACCAGAAATTCAATTTCAAGTCTTGATACATTTTCGTATTCCCCGGATGGATAGAAAATTTTGAATTGTGGCCCTCTTGCAGAATTCTCCTTTTCAGTTCGGTGTCATCCGGCACACACAGTCTTTCTTGAAATTTCAGTACATTGTTCTCAAATTTGTATCCCGGTCTCGGTTTTGAATCTCTTTCTTCAATAATCTTCTTTAAGAAATCATCCAGTTGCTGTTTCTCTTTAATCTCTTCAATCAAGGCTGGTTGAGCAGAAATAGCAGCTAAGGTTCCACCTTGTTCCTTCAAAACAATTTCAATTTCAGACTTTTCAAGGTCACAAAGCAGCTCTTTCTGTCCAGTCAGCAAACAGGCTAGGTTCCCAATCGATTTTCGGCTCAAAGCATCGGCAACGGTGTTGGCTTTTCCCGGATGGTACAAAATCTGTAGGTCATAATCTTTTATCAGTTCAAGCCATCTCCGCTGTCTCATATTCAGTTCTTTCTGAGTGAAAAAGTACTTCAGGCTCTTGTGGTCAGTATACACTTCACATGTCGCCCCATAAAGATAGTGACGCCAGATTTTCAATGCAAATACCACTGCAGCAAGTTCTAAGTCATGGGTCGGGTAGTTCTTTTCATGTGGTCTCAACTGTCGGGAAGCATAAGCAATAACTCTCCCATTCTGCATTAAAACACACCCCAAACCCTTATGAGAAGCATCACTAAATACAGTATAACCATCCGTACCTGAAGGTAGAGTCAGAATTGGTGCAGTTACAAGTCTAGTTTTCAACTCCTGAAATGCTGATTCCCGTTGGTCAGTCCAGTCAAATGATATCCCTTTCTGTGTCAACTGAGTCAGTGGTAAGGCAATTTTGGAGAAGTCTTTGACAAATCTTCTGTAATATCCAGCCAATCCCAAAAAGCTTCGGACTTCAGTCACATTTGTTGGTCTAGGCCAGTTCACTACAGCTTCAATTTTCTGCGGATCAACAGAAATTCCATCTTTGCTAACAACATGCCCCAAAAACATAACATGATCAAGCCAGAATTCACATTTAGACAGTTTACCATACAGTTTCTGTTCTCTTAAGGTTTGCAGGGCAAGTCTCAGATGATGTTCATGTTCTTCTACAGTCTTAGAATAAATCAATATGTCGTCAATAAATACCACAATAAAATCATCAAGGTACGGTTTAAAAATTCTGTTTATGAGGTCCATAAATGCAGCTGGGGCATTCGTGACTCCGAACGGCATAACTAAAAATTCATAATGGCCATACCTTGTTCTAAAAGCAGTTTTGTCAATGTCTTCCGGTTTAACTTTCAGTTGATGATACCCCGATCTAAGATCAATCTTGGAAAACACTTGTGCACCCTGTAACTGATCAAATAAATCGTCAATACGCGGTAAGGGATATTTGTTCTTTACAGTTACCTTGTTCAATTCACGGTAGTCAATGCACAGTCTCAGTGAGCCATCTTTCTTCTTTACAAACAAAACAGGTGCGCCCCACGGTGAAGTACTGGGTCTGATAAATTTCTTGTCTAACAGTTCTTGCAATTGTACTTTCAATTCTTTCAGTTCAGTTGGAGCCATTCTGTAGGGAGCTTTAGACACTGGCTGTGTTCCCGGAATTACATCCACGGTAAATTCAACTTCCCTATCAATCAAATCCCCTGGCAGATCATCTGGAAATACATCTGGGAATTCTCTCACTATAGGAATGCAATTTACATCAGTTTTAACATTATCATTAGCAGATACAGTCAGTACAGAACACAGATATCCTTTACACCCCTTCCTAATCAGTTTAACAGCTTTCACAGAAGAAATCAGATACGGAGGAGGTACTACTCCACTCCCATTAAACACAAATTCAGGTAAACTAGGTGGACGGAAAACTACTTGTTTCGTTACACAGTCAATGGTGGCATGATATTTTTGTAACCAATCCATCCCCAATATCACATCAAAATGATCTATGTTCAACGGTAGTAAGTCAATAAACAGATGCATATCCCCAACAATAATTTCACAAGCAGGATACATATATGCACATGTCATGGATCCTCCAACAGGTGATGATACAGCTAACAAGTAATTCATAGGTTCCAAGGGTCTATTCAATTTACGCGAAAAAGCATGCGATACATACGAATGTGTAGACCCCGAATCAATCAATACATATGCATTTTGAGCACAAATAGAGAGGATACCTGACACAACGGTCTCAGTATTCTGAACATCTCCCGGTACTAGGGCAAATACTCGGCCCTGCCTCACAGGCTCTTTCCCGGTAGCTTTGGGGTTAGGCTTTGGCGCTGCATTTGATGCTGCTGCGCTTGGTGTAGCTTTACTACTAACTGGTGGAGCAGAAGGGCAGTCTTTAATTCTGTGGCCCACCTTGCCACATCTGAAACAAGCTCTAGAAATCTGGTAGCAAACCCCTTTGTGCTTGTTGCCACATACGGAACATGGTGGAACGAATCCACTCCCTTGGCTGGGGCTAGTAGTTGACCCCGTATTCTGTTTCTTGTTCAACTGATTGTGCTTGCCTTTCTTAAATTTGAAACCCTGCCTTTTTCCTTGCCATTCAGTTGTTGGTGTTTCAGATTGTTTCACTGCTGCAATATTTGATTCGGCCATCAAGGCCCGATCAAGAACACCCACATACGTTGGCATTTTCAAAACATTTATTCGGTCCTGTATAGCAGCACTAAGGCCTCCTTCAAACCTTCTGGCCTTCTTATATTCGGTATCCACCATATGTGGTGCATACCTGGCAAATTCGGTGAATTTCTTCTCGTACTCGGCAACAGACATATTGCCCTGTCTCAGCTGTTCAAACTCAGTCACTTTTCTGTCCCTGATGCACTGGGGAAAATACTTTTCAAAGAAGGACTCCTTGAACTGAGTCCAAGTCACAATAGTATTCGCATCACGGGTCAACATCCACCACCTTCTTGCTTCTTCCTGAAGGGTGAAGGTTGCTAACAGTACTTTGTTGGCTTCGGAGCACGGAAACATTTCAAACAATTTCTCAGTCTCAAGAACCCAAGCTTCAGCCTTCAACGGTTCTAAGCCTCCCTGAAAGGACGGCGGTTTCATCTTGCTGAACTTATGGGTCAGTGCAATAATGTCCACCTCATTAGCATTCACATTTTGTACATTCTGTTCCGGGTGAACCGGAGGAGGAGGAGGTGGGGGCTGTTGGTTCTGTTGTTGGTCCAGTCTTTCAATTACCAGTCCCATCAGTTGTTCAAGTCTGGCCATTCTGGCCTCAGAGGATGATGATTCAGGTTCATTTGCATTATCCATTCCGCTATAAGCAGTTATAACAGTTATCATTATAAGCAGTTGTACAATTAAACAGTTTAGCACTTTAACATATATTCAGTCAGTCACAAGCACACACTTTTCAAGTTCATGAGATGCCCTAATCACTTCTCTAGGACACCCTATAGCTCGGTTGGACACGTGTGTGCGGTATAACTCGTGGTAAGTATCGCTCTGATACCACTCTGTCACGACCCAAACCCGGCCCTATGGGTTTAGCACCGTAACTGGCCAGTAATCCGAGATTACCGAAGGCCTGCAGAACAGTAATACAGTAAAACAGAGTACAGGGCCTGGCGGAAGCCAATACAGTAAATAACTAGTGTCCATTGAGCTGTGGAAATCTGTATGCCAAAAAGCGTTTTTCATGCATTCATTTAGTTCAAACAGTACAATCTCTATACAACATTCAGTACGGGAATCAAATCCCTCGATAACAGTACAGTAAACAGTAAACGGTTTATACAATTATACAAAACAGTCAAGAGACAGGTGGGGGACACAAAAACACCCCAAGCCATAGCATGGCGTCTCGGAACCTCGCAGTGAGGCACATAGGCTGGCTTGACAAAACTGGGGGACTAACCCACGCTCCTAGCTCCGGTCTGGCTGCTCAGAACCTACATATATATATATAAACAGTGAGCTAAAGCCCAGTGAATAACATAATGTATAAAGAGGTTAAGAATGTAATGTCCTTACAGTAATGAAAACAGTTCATTAAACAGTATTTCAGTCTTTCAGTATGTCAGTCAATCAATCATATGTGGTACATCCATTAGCCTATAAACAGTAGGTCCAAAGGACCGGGCCTCAACGGACCCAACAGTAGTGATGGCCATCAGTCAGTAAACAGTATGGTTCCACAAGGGAACCGACAGAGCTCTGTAACAGTAACAGTCAATGCTAAGGATGCCACAATACAGTTCACAATACAGGACATACATTCATTCAATAAACAATATCAGTTCAATAAACAATTCAGTTCAGTATTCAAAAGATAACCATTTTGAACATATCTTTACACAATCTGTTACTCACAGAGATTGGGCTACAGTATGCTAGAGCGCGTCCCCGAGTGCCAACCCTAAACAGTAAACACATTGAACACACTCTAAGTTTAACAGTTGGGGAAGTACAATAATTAACTTCCTATTATGCCTCGGTGTGTTCTACATCTATATCCTCATTAAGATGTCTTAAACTAGGCCTAAGGATGCCTAGGATGGGATGGGGATGCAAAGATGTATACAGAAAACATTCTCAGAATTTTCAGTCAAACAGAGCCCCGCTCGAGCGCAGGTTTCCCCGCTCGAGCGTACAGGCAAACAAAGGTCCCCGCTCGAGCGCAACATCCCCCGCTCGAGCGGACCAAAAAGTACTGGATAGGTGAAATCTCCGCTCGACGCCCGCTCGAGCGTGTCACCCAGTCCTCCGCTCGAGCGCCCAATGCTCCGCTCGAGCGGACTGATGCACAATGCAAAATGCTGGGAGCTCGACTTCTCCGCTCGAGCGCCACTTCCTCCGCTCGAGCGGACAACAGAAATATGGAAATCCCAGATTTGAGTCCCAAGCTCAAAACCAAGTTCAAAAGCAATGTTTTCGATCCTCTTGGGCTATTTTCTAGAAAAACTCTTTTAAACACATAGAATAACATGTTTCAAAACTCAATTTAAGAAATCAAAGCCCAAGGGTGTTTAATCAGACTCATTTCCAACTCAATTTTCAAGAACATGCATGAACAACATTCAAATATGACATGCATGAGTTTCAAACCAATTTCAATCTTCAAATCTTGCTCTCAAGAGCTCAATAGTTGGAAAACAAAGTGAAAACATGGACTTTAACTTAAACATGGACATGCATGTACAAGCCATCAAGAATTCAACTCCAAAACACACCAAAATGGCCATGCATGCAACAATTTAAGCATAAATAAACCTCTATGCACTAAATCATGGTTTGATTCTACAATGGAGCCTAGAACATGCAAGAATGAAGTTCAAAGGCAACAAGGAGAAGATGAATTCACTTACCTAGAGTTCAATTACAAGTCTAGAAGTCCAATCTAGCAACCTATGTTATGAATCTCCAAGTTCCTCTAGCAATTCTTCAAGAGTTCAAGCCAAATCAACAAGAGCAAACCTCTCTCTCTCTAACTCTCTTCTTGGACGGTAGGGACAAGAAAATGGCTGAGGAAAAGTTGGTTCAAGTGTAATAAGGCTCTAGGAAATCAATAAACAAAGGGGCCACTCACATGGCAAAGTCGTAATTACGGCAACCTCTTTAATTGACTTAATTTAATCTAATTTAATCATTCCTAATCAGTTTTCAGATAAATATACCATTAAATCACAAATATTCCCCTGACTACAAAACACTAAACGGTTCCTAATTCGGCCGCCGATAAGGCCTTCAATTAACAGTTTAAACATATAAGTTCTAACAGATATTCAATCAATCAAACAGATACAATATGCAATTCAATATATAAACTCATTCAATTTCAGTTTCAGTTTCATTCAGTCTGTTCAGTAGTTCCTCCAATTCACTTATCAGTCATTATCAGTTCAGTTTAGCAGTAATCAGTACGTAATTCAGTAATCAGTACGAGGGTTGTTACAGTCTCCCCTCCTTATAAGGAGTTTAGTCCTCTAAACTCGAGTTACCTTCAGTTTGGAAGAAAACAGGATTCAGTGGAAACAGTTCTGGGTATCTTTTAGCCATGTCATCTTCCCTTTCCCAAGTGGCATACACACCACCATGGTTCTGCCAGTCAACTTTCACTAGCGGGATCTCTTTGTTTCTCAGTTTCTTGATCCGTCTGTTTACAATCTGTATAGGCCGTTCCTCGTAAGTGTAGTCATCACTCAACACTATTTGAGTAGGCTCAATCACATGGAATGGATCCCGGAGATAATCTCTCAACATCGAAATGTGGAAGACGTTATGCATATGCTCCATTTCAGGAAGAAGTGCAACTTGATACGCCACCGGATTGATTTTCTCAACAATCTCATAAGGTCCAACGTATCTCGGCGCTAACTTGCCTTTGACTCCAAAACGAGTCTGGCCTTTCATTGGTGTCACTTTCACAAAAACGTGATCACCCACTTCATATTCTCGGTCTCGTCTTCTGACATCTGCATAACTTTTCTGTCTACTCTGTGCAGTTTTCAATCTTTGCTGTATCAGTTTCACCTTTTCTGTTGTTTCATACACAATCTCGGGCCCAATCAACGGCCCATCTCCAACTTCTGCCCAGCAGATTGGAGATCTACACTTTCTGCCATACAATGCCTCAAAAGGCGCCATACCAATACTCGAATGGTAGCTGTTGTTGTAGGCGAATTCGGCCAATGGCAAATGACTTTCCCAGTTTCCCTGAAAATCAAGGACACACATTCTCAATAGATCCTCTAGAGTCTGAATGGTCCTTTCTGACTGTCCATCTGTCTGAGGATGATAGGCACTACTCAGCCTCAATTCAGTACCCAATGCAGTCTGTAGGCTTTGCTAGAACCTCGATGTAAACTTCGAATCCCTGTCAGAAACAATAGACACAGGCACTCCGTGCAGTCTAACAATTTCATCAATATAGATAACAGCCAATTTGTCCGCATTATAAATTGTCTTGACAGGTAGGAAGTGTGCAGATTTAGTCAATCTATCAACAATAACCCAAATAGAGTCCATACCTTTCCTGGAGCGAGGTAATCCAACGATAAAGTCCATCGTGATATGCTCCCATTTCCACTCTGGTATGGGTAAGGGCTGCGATAATCCAGCAGGTCGTTGATGTTCCGCTTTGACTTGTTGGCAATGAAGACATTTGGATACAAAGTCGGCAATTTCTTTCTTCATTCCCGGCCACCAGAAATTCAATTTCAAGTCTTGATACATTTTCGTATTCCCCGGATGGATAGAAAATTTTGAATTGTGGCCCTCTTGCAGAATTCTCCTTTTCAGTTCGGTGTCATCCGGCACACACAGTCTTTCTTGAAATTTCAGTACATTGTTCTCAAATTTGTATCCCGGTCTCGGTTTTGAATCTCTTTCTTCAATAATCTTCTTTAAGAAATCATCCAGTTGCTGTTTCTCTTTAATCTCTTCAATCAAGGCTGGTTGAGCAGAAATAGCAGCTAAGGTTCCACCTTGTTCCTTCAAAACAATTTCAATTTCAGACTTTTCAAGGTCACAAAGCAGCTCTTTCTGTCCAGTCAGCAAACAGGCTAGGTTCCCAATCGATTTTCGGCTCAAAGCATCGGCAACGGTGTTGGCTTTTCCCGGATGGTACAAAATCTGTAGGTCATAATCTTTTATCAGTTCAAGCCATCTCCGCTGTCTCATATTCAGTTCTTTCTGAGTGAAAAAGTACTTCAGGCTCTTGTGGTCAGTATACACTTCACATGTCGCCCCATAAAGATAGTGACGCCAGATTTTCAATGCAAATACCACTGCAGCAAGTTCTAAGTCATGGGTCGGGTAGTTCTTTTCATGTGGTCTCAACTGTCGGGAAGCATAAGCAATAACTCTCCCATTCTGCATTAAAACACACCCCAAACCCTTATGAGAAGCATCACTAAATACAGTATAACCATCCGTACCTGAAGGTAGAGTCAGAATTGGTGCAGTTACAAGTCTAGTTTTCAACTCCTGAAATGCTGATTCCCGTTGGTCAGTCCAGTCAAATGATATCCCTTTCTGTGTCAACTGAGTCAGTGGTAAGGCAATTTTGGAGAAGTCTTTGACAAATCTTCTGTAATATCCAGCCAATCCCAAAAAGCTTCGGACTTCAGTCACATTTGTTGGTCTAGGCCAGTTCACTACAGCTTCAATTTTCTGCGGATCAACAGAAATTCCATCTTTGCTAACAACATGCCCCAAAAACATAACATGATCAAGCCAGAATTCACATTTAGACAGTTTACCATACAGTTTCTGTTCTCTTAAGGTTTGCAGGGCAAGTCTCAGATGATGTTCATGTTCTTCTACAGTCTTAGAATAAATCAATATGTCGTCAATAAATACCACAATAAAATCATCAAGGTACGGTTTAAAAATTCTGTTTATGAGGTCCATAAATGCAGCTGGGGCATTCGTGACTCCGAACGGCATAACTAAAAATTCATAATGGCCATACCTTGTTCTAAAAGCAGTTTTGTCAATGTCTTCCGGTTTAACTTTCAGTTGATGATACCCCGATCTAAGATCAATCTTGGAAAACACTTGTGCACCCTGTAACTGATCAAATAAATCGTCAATACGCGGTAAGGGATATTTGTTCTTTACAGTTACCTTGTTCAATTCACGGTAGTCAATGCACAGTCTCAGTGAGCCATCTTTCTTCTTTACAAACAAAACAGGTGCGCCCCACGGTGAAGTACTGGGTCTGATAAATTTCTTGTCTAACAGTTCTTGCAATTGTACTTTCAATTCTTTCAGTTCAGTTGGAGCCATTCTGTAGGGAGCTTTAGACACTGGCTGTGTTCCCGGAATTACATCCACGGTAAATTCAACTTCCCTATCAATCAAATCCCCTGGCAGATCATCTGGAAATACATCTGGGAATTCTCTCACTATAGGAATGCAATTTACATCAGTTTTAACATTATCATTAGCAGATACAGTCAGTACAGAACACAGATATCCTTTACACCCCTTCCTAATCAGTTTAACAGCTTTCACAGAAGAAATCAGATACGGAGGAGGTACTACTCCACTCCCATTAAACACAAATTCAGGTAAACTAGGTGGACGGAAAACTACTTGTTTCGTTACACAGTCAATGGTGGCATGATATTTTTGTAACCAATCCATCCCCAATATCACATCAAAATGATCTATGTTCAACGGTAGTAAGTCAATAAACAGATGCATATCCCCAACAATAATTTCACAAGCAGGATACATATATGCACATGTCATGGATCCTCCAACAGGTGATGATACAGCTAACAAGTAATTCATAGGTTCCAAGGGTCTATTCAATTTACGCGAAAAAGCATGCGATACATACGAATGTGTAGACCCCGAATCAATCAATACATATGCATTTTGAGCACAAATAGAGAGGATACCTGACACAACGGTCTCAGTATTCTGAACATCTCCCGGTACTAGGGCAAATACTCGGCCCTGCCTCACAGGCTCTTTCCCGGTAGCTTTGGGGTTAGGCTTTGGCGCTGCATTTGATGCTGCTGCGCTTGGTGTAGCTTTACTACTAACTGGTGGAGCAGAAGGGCAGTCTTTAATTCTGTGGCCCACCTTGCCACATCTGAAACAAGCTCCAGAAATCTGGTAGCAAACCCCTTTGTGCTTGTTGCCACATACGGAACATGGTGGAACGAATCCACTCCCTTGGCTGGGGCTAGTAGTTGACCCCGTATTCTGTTTCTTGTTCAACTGATTGTGCTTGCCTTTCTTAAATTTGAAACCCTGCCTTTTTCCTTGCCATTCAGTTGTTGGTGTTTCAGATTGTTTCACTGCTGCAATATTTGATTCGGCCATCAAGGCCCGATCAAGAACACCCACATACGTTGGCATTTTCAAAACATTTATTCGGTCCTGTATAGCAGCACTAAGGCCTCCTTCAAACCTTCTGGCCTTCTTATATTCGGTATCCACCATATGTGGTGCATACCTGGCAAATTCGGTGAATTTCTTCTCGTACTCGGCAACAGACATATTGCCCTGTCTCAGCTGTTCAAACTCAGTCACTTTTCTGTCCCTGATGCACTGGGGAAAATACTTTTCAAAGAAGGACTCCTTGAACTGAGTCCAAGTCACAATAGTATTCGCATCACGGGTCAACATCCACCACCTTCTTGCTTCTTCCTGAAGGGTGAAGGTTGCTAACAGTACTTTGTTGGCTTCGGAGCACGGAAACATTTCAAACAATTTCTCAGTCTCAAGAACCCAAGCTTCAGCCTTCAACGGTTCTAAGCCTCCCTGAAAGGACGGCGGTTTCATCTTGCTGAACTTATGGGTCAG
This sequence comes from Camellia granthamiana, assembly GCA_036172215.1. Taxonomy (NCBI): domain Eukaryota; kingdom Viridiplantae; phylum Streptophyta; class Magnoliopsida; order Ericales; family Theaceae; genus Camellia; species Camellia granthamiana. The sequence continues at coordinate 94,127,074 of CM069913.1, forward strand.
TGCAATAATGTCCACCTCATTAGCATTCACATTTTGTACATTCTGTTCCGGGTGAACCGGAGGAGGAGGAGGTGGGGGCTGTTGGTTCTGTTGTTGGTCCAGTCTTTCAATTACCAGTCCCATCAGTTGTTCAAGTCTGGCCATTCTGGCCTCAGAGGATGATGATTCAGGTTCATTTGCATTATCCATTCCGCTATAAGCAGTTATAACAGTTATCATTATAAGCAGTTGTACAATTAAACAGTTTAGCACTTTAACATATATTCAGTCAGTCACAAGCACACACTTTTCAAGTTCATGAGATGCCCTAATCACTTCTCTAGGACACCCTATAGCTCGGTTGGACACGTGTGTGCGGTATAACTCGTGGTAAGTATCGCTCTGATACCACTCTGTCACGACCCAAACCCGGCCCTATGGGTTTAGCACCGTAACTGGCCAGTAATCCGAGATTACCGAAGGCCTGCAGAACAGTAATACAGTAAAACAGAGTACAGGGCCTGGCGGAAGCCAATACAGTAAATAACTAGTGTCCATTGAGCTGTGGAAATCTGTATGCCAAAAAGCGTTTTTCATGCATTCATTTAGTTCAAACAGTACAATCTCTATACAACATTCAGTACGGGAATCAAATCCCTCGATAACAGTACAGTAAACAGTAAACGGTTTATACAATTATACAAAACAGTCAAGAGACAGGTGGGGGACACAAAAACACCCCAAGCCATAGCATGGCGTCTCGGAACCTCGCAGTGAGGCACATAGGCTGGCTTGACAAAACTGGGGGACTAACCCACGCTCCTAGCTCCGGTCTGGCTGCTCAGAACCTACATATATATATATAAACAGTGAGCTAAAGCCCAGTGAATAACATAATGTATAAAGAGGTTAAGAATGTAATGTCCTTACAGTAATGAAAACAGTTCATTAAACAGTATTTCAGTCTTTCAGTATGTCAGTCAATCAATCATATGTGGTACATCCATTAGCCTATAAACAGTAGGTCCAAAGGACCGGGCCTCAACGGACCCAACAGTAGTGATGGCCATCAGTCAGTAAACAGTATGGTTCCACAAGGGAACCGACAGAGCTCTGTAACAGTAACAGTCAATGCTAAGGATGCCACAATACAGTTCACAATACAGGACATACATTCATTCAATAAACAATATCAGTTCAATAAACAATTCAGTTCAGTATTCAAAAGATAACCATTTTGAACATATCTTTACACAATCTGTTACTCACAGAGATTGGGCTACAGTATGCTAGAGCGCGTCCCCGAGTGCCAACCCTAAACAGTAAACACATTGAACACACTCTAAGTTTAACAGTTGGGGAAGTACAATAATTAACTTCCTATTATGCCTCGGTGTGTTCTACATCTATATCCTCATTAAGATGTCTTAAACTAGGCCTAAGGATGCCTAGGATGGGATGGGGATGCAAAGATGTATACAGAAAACATTCTCAGAATTTTCAGTCAAACAGAGCCCCGCTCGAGCGCAGGTTTCCCCGCTCGAGCGTACAGGCAAACAAAGGTCCCCGCTCGAGCGCAACATCCCCCGCTCGAGCGGACCAAAAAGTACTGGATAGGTGAAATCTCCGCTCGACGCCCGCTCGAGCGTGTCACCCAGTCCTCCGCTCGAGCGCCCAATGCTCCGCTCGAGCGCCCAATGCTCCGCTCGAGCGGACTGATGCACAATGCAAAATGCTGGGAGCTCGACTTCTCCGCTCGAGCGCCACTTCCTCCGCTCGAGCGGACAACAGAAATCTGGAAATCCCAGATTTGAGTCCCAAGCTCAAAACCAAGTTCAAAAGCAATGTTTTCGATCCTCTTGGGCTATTTTCTGGAAAAACTCTTTTAAACACATAGAATAACATGTTTCAAAACTCAATTTAAGAAATCAAAGCCCAAGGGTGTTTAATCAGACTCATTTCCAACTCAATTTTCAAGAACATGCATGAACAACATTCAAATATGACATGCATGAGTTTCAAACCAATTTCAATCTTCAAATCTTGCTCTCAAGAGCTCAATAGTTGGAAAACAAAGTGAAAACATGGACTTTAACTTAAACATGGACATGCATGTACAAGCCATCAAGAATTCAACTCCAAAACACACCAAAATGGCCATGCATGCAACAATTTAAGCATAAATAAACCTCTATGCACTAAATCATGGTTTGATTCTACAATGGAGCCTAGAACATGCAAGAATGAAGTTCAAAGGCAACAAGGAGAAGATGAATTCACTTACCTAGAGTTCAATTACAAGTCTAGAAGTCCAATCTAGCAACCTATGTTATGAATCTCCAAGTTCCTCTAGCAATTCTTCAAGAGTTCAAGCCAAATCAACAAGAGCAAACCTCTCTCTCTCTAACTCTCTTCTTGGACGGTAGGGACAAGAAAATGGCTGAGGAAAAGTTGGTTCAAGTGTAATAAGGCTCTAGGAAATCAATAAACAAAGGGGCCACTCACATGGCAAAGTCGTAATTACGGCAACCTCTTTAATTGACTTAATTTAATCTAATTTAATCATTCCTAATCAGTTTTCAGATAAATATACCATTAAATCACAAATATTCCCCTGACTACAAAACACTAAACGGTTCCTAATTCGGCCGCCGATAAGGCCTTCAATTAACAGTTTAAACATATAAGTTCTAACAGATATTCAATCAATCAAACAGATACAATATGCAATTCAATATATAAACTCATTCAATTTCAGTTTCAGTTTCATTCAGTCTGTTCAGTAGTTCCTCCAATTCACTTATCAGTCATTATCAGTTCAGTTTAGCAGTAATCAGTACGTAATTCAGTAATCAGTACGAGGGTTGTTACATGAACACACACACAGAGAGAGAGAGAGAGAGAGCTCCATCCATCACCGGTGTCGCTATCATCGGTACCACCATCCTTTGTGTGCATACATAGATCTATATAGATCTGTTTCCGTGTATCTCTTTCTCTCTCTTTCTGTGTGTGTGTGTCTATCTTTTTCTCTCTATGTGTGTATCTGTGTGTATACATAGATCTGTACAGATTTGTGTATCTTTCTCTTTCTCTCTCTCTCTCTCTCTCTCTCTCTCTTTTTGTGTGTATCTCTGTGTATAGATCTGCGTATCTCTCTTTCTCCGTGTTTTGTGTATCTCTCTCTCTCTGTTTTGTGTGTGTGTGTGTGTGTGTCTCTCTCTCTCTCTGTGTGTGTTCTCTAATCTGTGGATTTTGATTTTGGGTGTTGTGGTGGTAGAGCAGACAATACAAAAGAATGAGAAGAAGAAGAAGAGAAGAAACAAAGGGGTGGTGGAGTAGATCTATGTATACACAGATCTTGTTTGATTTTTTTTTTTTGATTTTTTCTCTCCTCTGTCTATTTTTTTGATTCTGAGTTATGGAAGAAGAAAAGAAAAAAAACAGATGAAGAACAGATACATGAAGGCAGAGGAAGATGAAAAGAAAAGACCAAAAAAAAAAAAAAGATGCCAAAATTCGAGCCTTGAAAAATTCGAGCTATCTAGCGGGACTAAAACAAAAACAAAAAAAAAAAAGAGAGAAAGAAGGAGTGTTTTAATATACAGAATGACTTTTTAATTAATATAAACATTTATGGGATTTAATGATCCACATGTCTTCATAACAGCAACACTTGTGAGTAATTAGGGTTAAGCTCCCTTCTATACCATCTCTCCATACCTCTCCATACTCTTTTTTTAATTTTTTAAAATTGTTTTTAATGATTTTTAATTTGGACTCGCATTGATCATCCGAACCGTCTATCTCGTAAGTTCCATAATAAAGGTCATCCACGCAAAAACTCAACTTCATCGGACAACTATAAACATTAGAACAAATCATATTTTGTTTTATAAAATTAATTGTTTAAATTTAATTATATTTACCATTCATTTTATAAAATAAAATGCGATTTATTTTTGTATTTATAATTTTCTAATGAAATTAATTTTTGGCATGAATGACCTTTATTGTAGGACCTATAAGATGAATGATTTAAATGATTGATACGAATACAAATTGAAACTTATAAAAAAAAATATGAAAAAATGAGTTATAAAAAGGAGCTTATCCCGATTACTCAACCCAATAATTAGGCGTGTGCGCGGTACGATTCGGCGGTTTAAAAGTAAAATTATAAACCGAATGACGGTTTGGCGGTTGATAAATCGCGATTTGAGCGATTTTGAGTAGATTGGCGGATTGGAGAATATTCTAACTAATTATCAAGTATTTACATAATATATAATACTAATTTACATAATATTTTTCATATATATAACACAAACTAATTTTATATAATATGTTTCATATATATAACTTCTAGTTTGTAACAAATTTCACATCTTAAATCTCTTTCATATTCATTTTTATTTTGATATTTTATTAGAAAATAAAAAATATATATGTATTAATTATAATAGAGCAGAGCGATTTTAAATAAGGATTATAAATTTTAAAATTTAATCTATAATTAATATATAAGATAGCATAAAATAATAAGAATTGATATAATTTCAATAAATTAGACAGCATGTTGCATAATCCTATCAATAACAATAAAAATGAGAATGGCAAATTACACTAACAGTCCCTATAGTTTGGAACTCGTGTCACTTTGGTCCTTAACTTTTTAATTGTGACACATTTGACCCTTTGAATCTTGTTCCAAATAAGAACAATTGAAGATATCATTGTTTAATTTTAAGGGCAAAATCATCAATTTAATAAAATATAAACTAATTTGACCAAAATAAATGTCAAAAAAATATTTTTAATTTTTTAAAAATTATTTTTATCCACCAATGATAAAATTATGTAAAATTGATAAAAATTAATAAAAATTATATGATTAATTTTTAAAAATTAATTTTACATGATCATCATCTAAACACATAATAAAAATTAATTTGGTAAAAAACATAAATAAATGTTTAATATTTATTTTTGTCAAATTAGTTATATTTTATCAAATTGACGATTTTATCCTTAAAAAATCTAATGATATTTTCAATTGTCCTTATTTGGAACAAGATTCAAAATTTAGGATCAAATGTGTCACAATTAAAAAGTCAAAGACTAAAATGATACAAATCCCAAACTATAGATAGTATTAGTGTAATTCACCCAAATGAAAATAAGTCCGTACGAGGTGAAGTCCAATTTATGGGCCCCCCCCCCCCCCCCCCTCATTCTTTTACCAACCCCATGTTCCTCGACACATTCACCCATTGACTTGTAGTTATCAAAATTATTCCATGCATCACATTCCCATCCTATCAAACCTTCTCAACATTTGAGAAATTATTCACTGTCCCACAGACATTATTTCACACTGTTGATATTTAGACAAGTACCTAATTATCTCTCTAAAAACAGACAAACAAATAGTGAAAATTATTATTTAACCAATAATATTTAGATTGAGACACACTTGCATTTATCCGGAGACAATGAATAATTTTTCCTACACATCATCTAAATGCCACATCATCGCTAATCTTACAAACTCCTACAATTCAACGGCCAACAATCCTCCACTCCCTAAAATGTACTAAACCATCACACCCACTGTCACGTCCTATAATTTACTCTTTTCTAGAAACTGTAGTTTTATCCGAGAAAGAAAATCCGATAAATTCAAAAAGGTGAATTACACTTTACCCCTTCTATATTTAGGATTAGTTTGGGGTGTCCTAAAAAAGTACATTTTTTGACTTATTGATGGGTTTGGGTTGGGTTTGGGTTGGGTTTGATGTGATGTATTAGAGAGGTAATATGATTTAAATAAGATGATGTGACTTAAATAGGATAGTGACTTTTTGACTTTTTGTATTATATAGGTGATGCCAAACTTGGCCTTAGTTATTCCTTATGCCTCGTTTGGAAAGCAAATCGTTTAGTTAAAAAGTTATTAAAAAAGTTAAAAAATTATTAATTTATATCAAAAAGTCAATTTTTTTTTTCTTTCTACTTTTTGCATAATTTTTCGTAAAAATTTAAAAAATCATCCCAAACATATTATTTTTTTAGCTCATATTTTAGTCAAATAGCCAAAAAATTACTAAATTAGCCTGTTTCCAAATGAGACCTCAGTATGACTCTAAAAGTTTATTTTTTTTTCACTTTAATCTTTATTTATTTATTTATTTTTTCATTTTACTTCAAAAGTTAATGACACATTGATAATTTCGTGATATAAAAATATTTAATATTATATATAATTAATGTATCCTATACAAATTCAAATATCAATAATTTTTTAATTTTTAACTATTTTAATTTGGCTAAAAAAGTTATATTTAGAATAATAATTAATTTTTTTAATTGATTTGATAGTTATAGAAAAAAAAGTGAAATGATTATGATTTAAATGTTATATTTTATCTTATTAACTATTTTAATTTATTCTATCTATATTAACTATTTTAATAAAAAAAAATCTTCTCAACCCAAGTTCCCAAACATTTGCGCTATATATTTTTATGTTAGTATATGACAGTTAATGTGATATGTTTTTTTTAATTTAATTTTAAATAAAAATTAATTTAAAAAAATTAAACATAAAAAAATAAATTTTAAAAATCAAATGGGACAAAAGTGTAATTTAACCATTCAAAATTTTAAAATCTTTAAATTCTCTATCTGAAACGTCGTCCCACACTCCCATCTACCTTTCAACCCAGGAAACAGATATTCGGTGCAAATATGGTACTGGTAGTAGACACCTGTTTTCGCTCTAGACCTCAACCTCCTCCGAGTTTCTCTCTCTAGAATTCAATTTCCAATGGCGGAGACCTCTGCGGCGGCGACGGAGACTGACACGGTGGCGCCGCTGCTTCGGCCGCGGCAGGAGGCGGGGAGGCCGACCACTCTGGCGCTGCTTCTTGGCCGGGCGACGGGCCGGAGGGGGGCGTCGATGCTGGTGAGGGAGACGGCGGCGCAGCAGCTGGAGGAGCGGCGGGCCGACTGGGGTTATTCTCGGCCGGTGGTGGCGCTGGACATGATGTGGAACATGGCGTTCGTGGTGGTGTCGGTGGTGGTGATGTTTTGCTCAATGAGTGAGAAGACTAATGTGCCGATTAGGATTTGGATCTGTGGCTATGCTTTGCAGTGTTCGGTGCATGTGGTTCTTGTGTGGTTGGAGTATAGCAGGAGGAACTGGAGGAGGTTCCGCCGGGATGAGGAGGCGGCGGTGGCTGTTGCAGTGCGGCCTGATTCGAATTTGGATTCTAATGAGACTGACGATGATGATGACACTGTTGGGGCTTTAGGGATTACTACTAGATCGAGGTCAGCTAATAAAACCCATTTTAGTTCTGAATTTGAAGCTAGGATAAATTTATCACTTGTTTTTCAGGGTTTTTAGTTTATGATAGACATTTATTATAGTATTAAGTTAAATTATTGTGTTTGTTTAGCTTATTCCCAATTCAGATGTCTTGAAAAATTTAAGGCACTTTAAGCTTGAAGTTTAAATTATAAGAATACGGTGACGTAGATATGAATTTGGAGAGATGAGTGCATTAATATGGAAGAGAATGCTTATATTAGTAGCCAGAGAACCATAATTAGAAAATTGGGTTAAAGTAGGAAAATTTCTTATGTTGTACTTGTTGGAATGTGTCCCAGTGGAGTTTTCCCATCTATGTTGGTTATAAAGCCCCGTTTTCCCTCTCCTTAATATCTGAGTTTTAAGGAGAAGCATGTGCTGAGTTTTTCAACTTGGTATCAGAGTCTACTGAACCCTAGGCATGTTTCTCTAAGGAGAACTCTCTCACTCTACACTTTTTTGTTATCGAGATGTTTTTCCCTCTTCCTTGAGTTGATCACTAGTTTGCTGATATGGTAAACAAATTTTATGATTTTTACTTATTTTGGGGTTGTCGATGGGTTCAATAGCATTATTTTGTGATACACTGAGTTTTCTTGCTACTTCTCTACCCTTTTAGGGTCCTTATGTTGGTATGGTAAACACATATTTGGTTCTTTTTTTATTTATGGTTTGTTACCGGTTTGTTCGGTAGCATTCTTTGTGAGATGCCGTTTTTCAGCCTTTCTGTTTATGGTGATTTGCCGCTGCTTCGGCCTTGTTGCTTTCTCTCTCTTAGTTAGTTTCTCTTACTACCATCATGATTGATTCAATGCACATTTCTCTGTTGCAAGATCTTGATTCCTTGCTATGTTCATTGAAGTTGTCATTAAAGGGAGTTATTACAATTGTTGTTTTTTCGCAACTTCATTATAATTGTTTGTAATGATCATTCTATTTTCGAGTTCAAGTTGGATACTTTACTTCAACCATTCCGTGTTCCAACTTGAGGGAGAGTGTTGGATATAAGATTATATTGTCAAAGATATTACAAGATATGGAAGATATTAGAATAAATAGAGATCTCATGATTTATGCTTATTATGATTTTTTGTATATTTGATTTATTTCAATTCTTTAACTGAAGAGATTTGATTGTATCTCTTACTCTATATATATGGTGTATCATATAAACAAGAGTATTAAGTTGAGTGAATGAAAGATGTAGCCCTCTAGGGCTTTGTGTGTGTGGATGTAGGCCAATATTGGTTGAACCACGTTAAACTTTTGTGTTCTCTCTTTACTTTTTTTTTGTCTCTGTTATCTCTTTATAGTCAACCTTAATGTCAAACCAAGCCAAACCAAGCCTTAAGTCCCATCAAATGGGCTCGGCTACATGAATCCTTCTTCTCTACTTGACTCTATCAACGACAATTACAAAATTCAACTTGATTAGTGTGCCGTTTGTCCGGCTACTGTATGTTGTCGTCCATCGCCTAGAATTGCCTCAACTGTGCTGGTTATAAGACTCTAGTTTCTCTCTCCCTAATACCTGGTTTTAAGGAGAAGTGTGGGCTGAACTCTTTAATTTGGTATCAGAACTTGATTGGGCCTGTGACTGGTGTGCCGTTTGTCTGACTACTGTATGTTATTTGTGCTAGTTATAATGCTCCAGTTTCTCTCTCCTTAATACCTGAGTTTTAAGGAGGAGTATGGGTTAGGCTTTTCAATTTGGTATCAGAACTTAGTTGGGCTTGTGCCTGGTGTGCTGTTTGTCTGGTTACTGTATGTTGTGGTCAAGGAGGGGGTGTTGGAATGTGTCCCACATTGCCTGAAATTGCTTCATCTGTGTTGGTTATAAGGCTTCAGTTTTCTTCTCTTTAATACCTAGGTTTTAAGGAGAAGTGTGTGCTGGGCTTTTCAATTGTACTTTGTATTGAGTAGGTAAGGATGAGGACGACAAGGTTTAGCACGAGGCATATTGAGCGTGAGGAATATTGGGATAGGTGAAGAATTGCTTGGCTTTCGGTATTAAATTCTTCTGTGCCCACTTTAATGATTTTGAGACCCTTTTTAAGTCAAAATCACAATGAAGTAATTAATGTTTTCTTTAATAAGAAATTTGTAATGTTGCGAAATAAAGGGAAAATTCATTTTATCTCTTGTACTTTGAGCCTAGAGCACTTTACCTATGTTTGTGATTTTAAACTGATTTGCAATCCAACATATGTTAACGTTAGCCATCAAAAAACTATTTTACCCTTGCACTATTCCTCTTTCTCTCTTCTATTATACCCAGAGGCAGCATCTATCAAGAGTTAGATGAAGAAACTAAGAGTCCACCCATATGCAAACCCAAATCAAATAAAGAGCAACATTCATCAGCACAAATTGCCCTTGGGGAAGTGAACATCAACATCAAACCATCTCACATAAATTCCAATTGCTTATACACCAGAAATTACACAACATAATTTCTCAGCTCACAAAGGTACACCAGGGTAACTAACAGTAGCAACACATCAAATAGAGCAAAAATAGATAAGCCCATAACCATATCAAGCGAACCACAAAATTATTCCAACAATAATATCATCACCTCCATAGTTTCAAACATCAAACCCCTTCAATGTTGTATAAGAATTCATTTAAATTAACTGATAATTTTTAGTGCTTTATTTTCACCCGAAAATTCATACTCAATTTTACCGACTGAATAATCTTCCCCCAGTTAATTTTTGCCTTGTCAAAGACAATTTTATTTTTGGTTAACCAAATCAAATCTCTGTTATCAGAATCTTACGATTGGTGATTCGATTCACGATTTGATTCGTAATTTTTGCAAAATCGATACGAATCTATAGGTGAATCTATTTTAGAAGTAAATCTATTTAAGAAGTGAATCTCTAGTGAATCGCACGATTCACAATCGATTCATGATTTGATTCACTTTTTACGATTCATGCAATTTTTGAAATTATTGTATTCAACATATTTTTGACTCTTTTCTTCTCCATCTTTTTAGTGAAAATGACATAATACAATTTCTAATAACGTTTAGTACCAAAATAACCAACATATACACATGATTTGTTATTATTTTAGTGATCATGGAGTTTTTAATAGGATCCAATCAAATTCAGTCAGTCCCTACATATTTTTAACATTTCTTCTTATTTTTTCACCTTTAAAAAATTATAATATATCTTCTAAAGATGTTTAAGATGAAAGTTATATTATGAATTATCTATTGCTATTTTAATAAATTGAATATTACATGTGTGAGATCAGTCATACCTTTTAAAATGTTTTAGGTTTTAAAATGAAAGATTCTAAATAATTCTTTTTTATGATTTGCTCACTGTTACTTAGAAAAGTATGTATACTTATTGTCTAATTATCGATATCGTTGTTAATTATTGTTACTTTAGAAATTGGTTATTATATTTATTAAGAATGGTTGATTAAAAATTTCTAAAAAAGAAAAAGGTAAGATGGTGATCTTACATAGAAGCCTTTCTTTATTTCTTACCTATTAAACTACGTGATTATCATTGAAAATAATATTTTCATTGATTTAAGTCTAAATATTTCATATTCATAAGATATATTTAATAGCTAAATATGTAGATATATGTTCTTAAGTAATTTAGAAAAAGTGACCGAATCTTTACGATTTACGATTTGATTTGATTAGCGATTTGGTATGAGGCCATTTCGATTCACGATATGAATCCCGATTTGATAGATGTTTGATATTGAATGTTTATTACCTTTTGTTTAAATTTAAATAATTAAAAGATCACCATAAAAAAGACATAAACAATATGAGTTAAGAGTGAGATTTATTTATTTATTTATTTATATTGAATTAGTGATAGTTTTTGTTAATTTTGATTGTTTGTAAATGTAATATTGATTTACATAGAAAATAATATATATATATGTATAATATTTTTTATTGTTGTGTCCTCACTGTATCAGTGTCCCCATTTTTTTGAAATTCCCATGTCTATGTTAATGTCCACATTTGTATCTGTGTCTGTGTTTGTGCTTTTTAGTTCCTAACATTATACACACACATACATATGTATACCCAATAATGCTACACTGGCTCTGGTCTCCCTCATCTCTTATGACACAGAACTCACCCATGCTTGCCTAGCCTATCGCCTCCATTGTTGCTCACCCTTGACTCTTGTTGATGTTGACTCAGGCTGCAGTATTTATAACCAATCATATCTTGGCATCTAGAAATGTCCCACTATCCATTAAAATCTAGTAAAAATATCCATGTTGATTAATTTTGCAGTTTTTGAATGTGAAAAAAAGAATTCACATCTTTGCTAATGGTTTTCTTATTTTACAACATATTACTCATGTTAGATATTCAACACTTGGGCAAGGTATGTGAGATATGGTCCGACATGTTTAGTAGGACATTCACTTAGCAAGCATATTTAGTAATTTGAGGTAATCATAAAACAATACAACAAACCCCATATTATATATGAAATACTCTATGACACCTTGAGAACATTATTTCACCCTAGAAAATAAAAACTTTTTAAGAAATATGAATATTTTGTTGCATCCCTGTGTCCTTGGACATGGGAATTAGATGAATCAGACACTCAAGACTCATAGCCACACCCTATGCCTGTACCCAAGTTCATGTAACATAGTGGCAGTAAGTAACCCTTATCTTGACCATTGCCACAATTTGAAATCATGGCACTCCTATGATGGCTAAATGTCTCTACTAATTTGAACTAATAAACTTCCGACTGTGTTATTACTCTCCTCAGTTTTTGTTGTCTATGCTGCTAGAGTATCTGCTCTGGAATGAATTCACTCTTGATCTGTTACTAATTTTGTGGATTTCAGTATGACTAGACGATGTGAGTCTGTAAATACAATGGCATCATTTCTCTGGTGGATAGTTGGCTTCTATTGGGTAGTTTCTGGTGGTAACATTCTTTTGCAAAATGCTCCACGCCTGTACTGGTATGTGTTGAACTAATCTAATTTCAAGATCCTTTAATTTGTCTATGTCGGTGAATAAGTTGACAGCTAGCTTTTTCAACGATGATAATCCTGTTGCGATAACAAAAGATGCATAAATAAAACCAATGTAATACAGAGAACAGTTTTCTGTTTATCTTATTCACTGACTTAATAGCCCATAAACCATTGTTTGCCTCGTTTTAAGTCTATATTTGTTATGAAAGCATGCAACTATCAGTTGCAGAGGAAGACTCCAGTGATCTCTTATTCTGAATGTTGCAGGTTGGCCGTGGTTTTTCTAGCATTTGATGTGTTTTTTGCCGTCTTTTGCGTTGTTTTGGCATGTTTGATTGGTATCGCTCTTTGTTGCTGCTTGCCTTGCATTATTGCAATTCTTTATGCTGTTGCGGGCCAGGTAACAAAGAACAATTAACAAGACAGACACAATATCTAAAGTAGATTGTGGATTGTCATTGTTCAATAGTTTTCTGCTGATGTTAATTCTCATGTGAAAATGCAGGAAGGTGCATCAGACGCAGAACTCAGTATCCTTCCAAAATACAGATTTCAAACCTATAGCAATGAGGAAAAGACTGGCATTGGAGCAGGTAGAATGGTTCCTGTTGAAACAAGTAGTGAATACTTGGCTAATGAACGTATTCTTTTACCTGAGGACGCGGTAAGTTATTGGTTTATGATGAAATGTTAAGTGCTTATGTTTCTTCATGATCAATTGCTTATGTTTCTTAGTTCAAAAAATAAAATAAAAATTGCTTATGTTTCTTCATGATCACCTATTTAAGTGGAATTCCCATTTATTCATTCTTTAAATTTTATTTTAGGCACCACACGTTGAAGGAAAGAATTAGAGATTCTATTTTTCTTCATATTTAGCCCTTTTAAGCATTTCAATTCATGTGTCTATACTGTGTTTTATGTTAATTGTTCTGTCTGAAAGACAAAACACAGTTTTGTTGAGAAAAAACTGAAGAATTTCACAAGAAAAAAGGTTTTCCATGAGGGTTTAAATAGACAAGGAAAGTGAAAGCTGAATGCTTAAAATTTTAATGATTTTTCAAAGATATTTTTTGAATTAAAAAAAAAAAAAAAATAGCAACAGGAAAAAGAGAAGGGAAGCTAAATGTGTAAGGTAAAGGATGTTTAATTGAGAGATTGTTCTACTTTCCTTTTACTGACCCTCCATATGCAGATCATTATTTTTGTTTCTGGTGTTTTGCCAGTTTTGACTTATCCAAAAAAATAAAAAATGAAAAACTATTTCTGTATCTCTTACGGGCCTCGAGGTTGTATGGGTCTCATAGATGAATTAAAAATATTTTTCAACTTTGAGACTAGAATGTGTTACTTGATGTGAAAAGCAACAACGTGGGGTAATAGATAATGGAGTCGTATCTCTCTTGAGACTAATCTTGATTAGTGTAATCTCTACACAGAAGTTTCATGAGCCCTGGGTTTTGAAGTACAGATGAATGATGGAGCAGTAGGATTGTTAGTCTTTCTCATTGGAGGAGTTAAGGTTCGAAAGCCCATAAGTTGAGATATTTATTGATTTCAACAGCACATTTTCTTTTGAGTGCAACCCTGGCCCGGCCCACGTCTGCCTTTACTCTCTGGTTTCAAACAAGTTCTGCATAGTATCCTTAACATCTTGTCGCATGACATCGAATAATGATGGAACTGAAGAATGCAATAGTGAACCCATCCAGATTTGCCATTTTCTCACCATTGAGACTGCTGCTTAAAGGCCCCCCAAAACTTCTTCAAAAATTGACGTGCTTAAGCTAACTCCACAGCTTCAAGCAAAGGTCTCCTAATCCATGTCTCTTAAGGTGTTCACAGAAATCCACATTCGCCAAAGAAATTTCCTCCTCCCAAGTGATCTCCTCTCATCAATGATTAAGCTCCCAATGTGATCGGAGCTGCTATGAGTATTTGCCATCCCATGGGAAAATTGTTTGGTTGATTTTTCAAAATCTGTTTTCCTTTTTTTTTTTTTCCCTTCTCAAAAACACTAAGTGTTCCTATCCCCTTAATATATATATATATGTATGTATGTATGTATCATCCTAGATTTTTGTCTTCGACTCCCCTCTTCTGAAATCATAAGCCTCTCCATTTATTCTTTTGCTTCGTATCCCTTTCATATATATATATATCGTCCTAGATTTTTGTCTCCAACTCCCCTCTTCGAAAATCATTAGCCTCTCTGCTTCTTCTTTTGCAACCATTTCCTCCAACTCTTCATATATAAGACTAACACCCCCTTATTCTCATCTAATAGCTTAGTTTGTTCCAATAACTGGCCACCTTAGCTTCCACCTTCCTGAACACCTCCTTATTCTATTTCTTCAAGTCATCTTTATGCAGTTTCCGCTTCTTTGTTGGTAGGGCTGCAAATGAGCCGAGCCAAGTTGAGTATTACATTGTTCAAGCTCAGCTCGATCATTTTGCAATGCGTTCAAGCTCTGCTCGAGCTCTAGTTGAGCCAAACGAGCCAAAATCGAATTCAGTTCGTCAAGTTTTAGCAAAGCTCAAGCTTGAGTTGGCTCAAAAAATTAAACTTTTTTTCCAAAGAAACTCATGTTTGATGACCCAAGTCTTGCTGCAAGGATCACCATTGGTCTTCTGTCAGGCCCCACTCTTATATAAGAGTGCTGAGTCTCTTGTTGGCTCCTCCTGTTTGGCTGGATCATGTGATTAGGGGTGTCACTTGATCCTTGGGTTTACACTCTTGGGGTGGGTCCAAAGGTCCCTGCCTAGGACACGGTTCCCAGTTATATATATATAAAAAAAAATGGTGTCTATTAAGCTTGTTGGGGATCAATGTGGGAAACGCCATTTTTTTTTCCATAATTGCTGCTTTACACAAAAACTGACCAAAAAGCCAGTCAGGATATTGGCACTTGCCTTCACTCATTGAATACCATCCTAACTAATAACTATGCCAATTTAATGTAGCATCTTGGTTCAGTGGGAATGGACTTTGAGCGTCAAACCAGCTGAACAATGAGAACAATGGAACTGCTTGTTTGCACCCCATGATTCCTGTAGAGTTGAAAATGTGGGTTTATGGTGAAATTGTGGGGGTTGGAGGGGAACTGAGTTTGATTCAATGAAGTCTGAGACTATCCGAATTGATGTTTCTTTTTCTAAGCTACTAGGGGTGTGCATGTTTCGGTTTAGTAGTAACCAATGACCAAACCATTGCCTACGGTTCCTTGAAATTTGGAACCAAACCAAACCCAATTTCTTAATTGCCTTTTCTTGTTCTAACCCAGTTTCTTGTTCGCTTAAAGCTACCCATTTTCTTCCTCCTTAGAAAGAGGTGCATCTCTGCAAAGAAGACTTGGAGATTTTGTAGTGTTTGTCTTGAAAGTAACTGTGTGCTTTATGTGGAAGAAACGATAGGTGATGTGCCTAACTGTATATATAACTCATGGGATTATGTGTGTTCATATATAAGGTTCATACATATACATTATGTGTGTTCAGAAATATATACATATATAAATAAGTAGAATTATAATAATACCATTTCATCGGAAGACAATTGAAAATATGTTAGAATGGGCGATAATGAAAAGTTCATTTACATGTTCACATAACATTTTGTTGATGGCATGGCATTCTTGATGAGTAAGTGTGCTGTCCCTATTCTGTCCCACATCGACAGGACATAGCTCCATGAGGCCTGTTATCTCTTATAAAATAGTATGCCGGTGATTTAAAACAAAGTATGGCTCTCTTGTCCCACATCGACAAGAGTACTGAGGAATAATGCATCCCACTCTTTATATAATGTCCATCTTTATACATTATTGATTGGTGTTCACATCTGGTACAAAATTGGTAGATATACTAATACAAGTATAATGAGCCTAGCTTAATTGAGTCGAGTTGTTGTTCATGAACAGCTTGGTTCGTTTGCAGTGGTATTTATTGGGCAAAAAATGGGGAGAGCCAACCACTCTGTAACCCTCCCGCCACCCTTTAATCAAATCTAGAGAGCCTTACTTTCCGAGCCATATATTTTCAAAGCAAAATCGGGAGAGCCAACCACTCTGTAATCCTTCCACCACCCTTTATTCAAATCTAGAGAGCCTTACGTTCTGAGCCTTATATTTTCAAAGCGAAATGGGATAGGCCCAAATCTAATTCTCCCACAATCAAGCATGATAGGGGCATGCTTCGAGACAACCCAATAAAGACAAGACCAAGAAACATGAAGAAATTGCTTTTCCCAAGATATTATATTAATCCTCGACATGGAAGGATTGACTCTTAAATTAAATCACACTAAGTGAACCTGTCTCCTTCAAAACGAAGGTCCATCATTAACTTAAGAGATGGATTCGCAACTCTCGACTCCCAACTCTACATAAAAAAACTTGCAAAAGATTTCTTTGTCCTATAAGAAGGAACTTTTGTACCCTCAAAAGACCTACAATTCTGCTAATCCCAAATAATCTATGAGAAGCTTTGGGGAATCAATAGCCACAAGTTCTTCCTCCACTTCCCCCCGTAAGGTAAAATGTCCAGTCCAGTCCACCCCAAACCAATGAAGGACCAAACTCTAAAGATCTCTGGCTGCTTGGCTACAGATAGGAGGTGATTCACCAATTCTCTGTCATGTTTGCACATTTAACACCATTTCACAATCACCTGCTTTCTTCGGATCTTCTTCTTTGTTTGTTTGTTTGTTTTTTTTTTTTATGAGCTACACACCAAGGAAAAACAGCCACCTTGGGAGGCATCCCCAGATTGCTTTCCAAAGAGTAGAAGAATTATGGCAACCAATCAAAGGCTCATAGAAAGGCTTCACCTGTCAACTTCTCGATGTAGTTAACCTCCATCTTGGAGAATCTTCCCTCTACCCTATGCTAGATATCCCATACAACCTTTCAAGAAACCCCATCAACTCAATCAACTCCCAATCCTATAACTCCCAACGTAACAAAACTTCCCAACAAACTTGTAAAGTGTTGGACATAAGTCCTTATTTTGTTATATTCAGTGTTGTATGGACTATGGGCTATGTTAGCTCATTTCTTTTGGGAACTAAACATAAATATTCTGCACATCAAATTATTAGAAATTAGTAAAACTGCCATTTTCAACAGGGTCCATGTTGTGGATAGTCCTGAGCACTAAAGTTTACCCATGTCATGACATGTTTAGGAGATTATGAGTTTGATGTTTGGTCTGGTTGCACCTTACTTTTTGATTGATTTATTTATTTATTTTGATTGGCAACAAAATAAGAACAAAAAAAGAAGCAGCAGTACAAGGATGGGAGAACAAGGAGTACTCCAGAGATGAACAAAAAGAAAGAATCTCAATATAAATCACACACCATTGTCCAATCTCTAGAAATCAAGAACAATGGTATCCCCTCAAAAGGGGGAAATATCAAAACCCAAAAATAGGCCAAATGACGAACTTTCTCCCATAAAGAATCAACCTCACTCTTTTCCAAAAAAATCCTAGTATTACGCTCCAACCAACTAACCCAAAATATTGCACAAGAGACACAATCCCACAAGAAACTTGCTTTCTTATTGCAAATTTGCAACCAAAACCCCTGAATTCTGTCAAGAGCATTTAATAGCATGAAGCCAGAACACCCAACAAGTCTCCACCATTCAAACATCATCACTGCAGTAGAGTTCAACCACCAAGTTCAGGATGGATTGGTGTGCTTCCTCTACGCCTAGGACACTAGAATATCAAACCATGAACGAAGCATGGCCAGCTCCCATAGTGTGATGGGCGGTGTGTACAAGGCCCGAAGCCAAAGGACAATGCAAAAATAAAGTATTTGATGGCTTCGTATTCTCTCGGCACATGATACATCTTACATCCAATTAGATGCGGTTTTATGGGTATGTGTTAATGGCTAGTAGATGTAGAGAGGAGTTAACATGAAATTATGGATTCAAACAGCCATGCACACATGGAATGTGAGACAGCACCAAATCAGATGCTCTTATGGATTGTAAATAGTGACTGGAAGATATATGTAAATGTGGATTTATACCCAAAAAAACATAAATGGATATTGATCAGTTTGAATTTTTGTCAGTTGCTACTTTTGTCATGGACACATTAGTACTTTCCCTCTGCACTTGAATTGGAAGACTCAGTTTCAATTTTTTGTCCTTTGTTTTTTCTAGGAATGTTGTATATGTCTCAACCCATACGAGGATGGAGCAGAGCTTCACGCTCTTCCCTGTAACCATCATTTCCATTCTTCATGCATCGTGAAATGGCTTAAGATGAATGCAACATGTCCGCTCTGCAAATACAACATCCTCAAGGGAAATGAATAGGTTTGAGAAAGGAAAGAGGTGAACTCTCATTGTGTGTGGTTCGGGGTTCAATGTATCCACATTTTGTCTCTGAATGTACAGGAAGAAATCAAAGGCAAGAAATACAACTTTCCTGATTTATTTATCAAAAATAAATTGTAACTTTCATTTACTTTTGCTGTTTGTTTATCTTTTGATGATTTTATTGTTCCTTGAGTGGCTTCATACTTTTTTGTTGCGAAAACATGCTACTGCCAATTTCTAGTCTTTATTTGTAATTGATTAGTAGAAAGGAGGAAAGATGCTTGTCATATACTTGTTAATATCAGAGAACTAAATTTATGAATATATATATATATAATATTAGAGAATTGTAATGGACCATTTTATTTTTGGTTATTCAAAAATATTATTTGATTGTCTAGATGTAGAGTCTGTACTATTTTAGTAGGATGCCCTAAAAGTCAACCTTGGAGAAATACTTTAGGGTTATTTATCTTGTAAAATAAACTGTCCTGTTTACATTATTTATTGTTTACCTAAAATAAGTTCATAGAATCAAAATTGATTTTAAAAAATAAAAAATAAAATATGCTATTAAAGAGAAGCATGGAGATTGGTAGTTCTTGGTCCTTTATTCTTAGAAGTTCTAGTCATACGACATGTTTGTTTGGACAGATTGAATAAGGGGGATTGTAATCTACCGAACTGTTAGTCCTGGGATGCATTATCTCCAGACTATTTGGTTAGATTGGATTTGTATCCTACGTTTGTTTAGTCATGAGATTAGATGTTTGGATTGGATTATTCTATTGGATTCTAATGTTTGTTTGGAATATTATAGAGAATGATAAATGCTTAAAAGACTATTTTGCCCTTTTGAATTATTTACTAAATAATAGGAATATTAAATATAAATTATAAATTTTATTTTACTTTTTTACTAGAACTTTTAAAAAATTAAATAAATAGAATATTAATAAAAATTACATAAATCTATTTTAATTTGTAGTTGAGATTTTTAAATTTTATTTTACTTTACTAAATATAATCAATACCATACTATTAAAATAAATAATTTAACAAGTATAATAGTATAAATAATTTAATAAATAAATTTTATATTTAAAAAGATATTAAATAGTACAACAGTGCTGCAGACCCCCAGTGGGGTTGCGCCCCTAGTGACGTGGCGCGCCCCCACTGGCTGAAACTTCAAAAAAAAAAAAAAAAAAAAACAATTTTTTTCGCCCAATCACGGGCCTCCACCTCACTGGGGGTCGACCCCCAGACCCAGTGGGGGTATAATGCATTTTCGTAAATAGTAAAGGGTCAAAAATTTAATTTCACTACCTACTCCCATGGGATGAGTTATCTTAGGGATTGGATGACAACTTTTACTTGGAAATTTTCTTACCTCTTAAATAGATGTTCATAATTACTATTGAGACCTGATACATCATGGTTATCTTGTGTGAATCACTATGCTTTAAAAATGTGTTTATGTTCTAACCAATAAATATGATTACAAATTGTTGAAAGTTTAACAAGACACACGTGAAGATATGTGAATGCAAAATATGAAATCTACCACTCTTACATGATTCTCTAGACATGTGATAGATATAAAAGCTTCTTGGCCAAGACATTGTGAGAATTATAAAAGAGTGTTTTATTTTTATCATCTTGAGTTGAGTTGATATCAAATGATTGAGTTAGGAGTTGATATCAAGTGAGTTAATAATTTGATATATCATATGGTAACTCAAATGTGATGTGATTATATTACTCGACCTATTTATTTTAGAACTTTAAAATCATCAAGATGCATTTTATTTGTTAGGAGATTATTTTTTTGCTTTGTTATGTGGTGTTCCAACTTGATATGATATTGACCGGTTAAAACAGTGAGATTCAATATTTTTTGTTGGTTTTTTGATGAACAAATAGACAAGTGTCAAATAATAAATGATGTGGAACAATACTTCAATACTATCAAATAATCGCTATACCGCAAGATCATTGTCATGTCATTTTGACACGTGATTCTGTTATTAAAAAAATTTCATTTTCTTATACCTTATGATTTGTCACCAGTAGAGATCTCCATGAATAGAATGAAATGGAGAAGATCTAAATTCAAAAATATATATATACACACCCATAACAACGTGGAAGAGAACGCCAAACACCCTTGACGATCGAAAACTCCACCAGACAATTTGATTTAAGACAACACAAACCAAAACCAAAACTAAACATGAAAGTTAAGTAATCTTAGCAATCCCAACTATGGTAATTAACAATCCAGCATATTAATCTTATCAGACTAAAACATCACCCATTAAATCTACCGGAGGTTGGACTGGGGGAGTAGCAGCAGCAGCAGGGGCAGAGGAGCCATCACAGTAGCCTCGAAGCACGTTGTCTTCGTCCGTTGTGAAACCGAGGGCAGTCAACATGGAATGCCAACAATGGTGAGTGATCATACTAATGGCTTTGCAACAGGGAGAGCTTATATTGGTGGTGCCGCTTACAAAGTAAACAATAATCTCATTCGAACATGTTTTAATCTCCGCCAGCGCATTCCAGCAATCTACCAAACCTCCATCGGATTCCAGTGTTGCAAACGAGCCCTGTTCAATGGGCAGGTCCCTAGCTGCAGTTGAATTTTCCAGGAAAGATGTGGTTGAGAGCAAGAGAAGTATGATGTATTTGAGCTCCATGATATATAAAGAGACACAGATAGATATGATGATGAAAAGTTAGAGGAGTGGAATGAATTTATAGGGATGGCTTGAAAAGAGGAGAAAGTATTTTATGTAACAGCTATTTGAGCTGATGTTATCTATTCTTCCACTCACATTATTAAGAAGTCACATTATGTTTACTCTGAGACGTTGATTGGTCAGTCACATTGAATTTCAATCTTACTTTGTCACATTACAAAGGAGAGGATATAGAATATGATTGTCTCCGATTGTATATGTTTAAGTACAAGTTTGATTAATTAATGTGGTTTATTGCTGAATCCAAAAGGCCGAGGAGAAGATGAAAAGGTATTGGAAACTGTTATTAAGTTTTTTCGTGCAAGTAAGGTTAAGTAATAATGAATCACTAGTAATAGACCATAAGCCAATGTGAATGATCTGAATTGTTTGTTTTATAAGATTTTTATTATTATATTATTTATAAAAAAAAGAAGAAGAAAAAGATTAAGTCGATCAGATAATTACAATTCTTTATTGCATTTGATTTAAAAAAAAATAAATGATAAGTATGTTTTTAAAAGCTGAGTCATCTATTTTTTTAAAGATAAACATGATAAATTGAACAAAAAAAAAAAATGATTATCGAATTAACCTAATATTTTTGTTATAGGCGATATACATGAAGAACCTTACAAAATATGAACAACACCGATCATCGAAGCGAGACTCATGGTGGCCCCACTGAATTGTCAAGTTCTCTTAAATTTAGATTGAACTTGATAGAAACTCAACTCATAAAAGGTTTACATTATTCGAGTTCAACTCGTGTTTGACTTATTTTAAACTTTAGTTCATTATATAAAAATTAAGCTTTAATACATGTGAGAACCTGAATTTTTAACCAACTAATTAGTTTGATTAATAATAATATTAAGTCAGTTAACAATGATTATTAAATTATGAAATTATAATGTTAATAGCATCATGGTTAATACCAATATTAGATTTCTTTAAATAAAATTATTTATCTTTCTGTGAAAAAAAAATAAAAAGAAAAATATAAAATAAAATAAAATTTTGTATCTAAACATAGTTGTGGAAACTAAATGGGTTAAACAAATAATAACTAAGTTAGTAAGATGATAGTAGGCAGCAATATATCTAGTGGCTAGGTTATATATATTCAATTGATTTTTATTTTGTACCAAAAAAAAAAAAAAAAAAGAGAAAAAAAAAAGAGAGTGAAATCAAAGCCTTTGTCAATGCATGCCAATGCATGCCTTTACTTGCTGCCACAAGTGTTGCCAATGCATGCCCTTGCTTGCTGCCACAAGTGTTCCCAGAGGGATTCAGCCCAAGCATGTCAATGCATGTCTTTGCCCACTGCTATACTCCATGCCTACATGCATATGGCAAATCTCAAGCCTTTGTCAAGGCTGCCACAACATGCAAACCAACTGCAAT
Organism: Camellia granthamiana; assembly: GCA_036172215.1. Classification (NCBI taxonomy): domain Eukaryota; kingdom Viridiplantae; phylum Streptophyta; class Magnoliopsida; order Ericales; family Theaceae; genus Camellia; species Camellia granthamiana. The sequence goes on from CM069913.1 coordinate 94,149,918, forward strand.
CTAGCCTCTTAGATCATAGTTCCTAAGCCAAAAGAGAAGTAAAGTAAAAATAAAATAATAATAGTAATAATAATAAATTAGGCCCTCAATCTCCTATAATTAGGAGCACTATTCAGCCCCATTGCACACACAGGAAACTGAGCAAACAAAGAGAGAGAGGGAGAGAAAGCAAGGGGGAAAGGAGAGAAGAGAGGGGAAGAAAGGCTCAACACTTAATTTTTTTTTTACTTCATTGAGGTAAGAATACATCACCTCTATCCTCCCTTAGATACTTCTAACCGAATTTATATAAATTATATATGCAAGACTAAGCATGGTTAAGTCATATATAGCAAAATAGTACCATGTATGTTAAAATTTTTGATAGGGTGAGGGTTTCATTATGTTATAATTTCATATTCCTTCTTGCAAATGTATATATGGCTTAGCTACTATTTTTATGTGTTCAATATTCTCCACTGTTGAAATAATCTTGCAAGAGAGTAAAATGAGACGAGAATGGCTTCCTTTTACCTAAAACTTGGATTCTTCCTCACAGTTTCAGACTTTAACGGATGAAAAGAGGGCTCTAATAAATTGAAAATAATTGATGTTAAAAATATGTGTATACTGGAAGTATATATAGGTGTTATACACTATGTAAATTTTTTATAAAATCATTGGACACCATTTTCTTACCGAAACAAATATTTTCCCTAAGCGTCGCCTACAACACAGCAGAAGTAATGGCTTCGGACAGGTCCCATTTTCTCTACAAATGGTATTTTTCTGCACGACCACTTGCAATAGTTAGATATGGTCCCATTTTATCTTTCATTTGCCGCTAATTTCACAAAAAATGGATAAGTTTAAAAGGAGAAATTGTAGTTTTACTAAAATGCGACAGAATCTGTCCAATTTTCTTATAAAAATTATTTGACCATCTTCAACTGGTTTTCAGTATTCACACTCTTCTGGAAACATGTTCTAAACTCAAAAATTTAGAAAACCGTCCTAACCATATCTCTTTTCGACACCGTTTGAGGCCCCTTTTTATTTTTCGAACATAGAACACCTGTGTTGGAGATTAATGTAACTCACTGTCCAGAAAACTAGTTTTCTTCCTAAAATTATTTCTCCATTTTAAAATCGTTTTTAACCCTGGTATTCTTCTCGAAATATTTTCCTAACTTGATGAACTAGCACTAGTTAAAATATTATAATGGTTGAACTTCGTTTGGTATGGGTTTCATATTTTTTTGTCTGATCATACAGTGCTGAAAGAAGAAGTGTGTTAATTCTTAAGAAATTTTGTAATGATTCCTAAGACATTCTATCACATTTATTTTGGTTGCCATATATGATTGTGTTGTGCTATATAAACATTATATCACTGTGGTTATCAAGCTAAAACTCGCACATGCATAAAACAAAAAAAAATGTGAATTCGACGAAGTAAAGAAATACGAAATTGAACCGATGATACATTAAACTTTTAAAAGTGATGGGGTGAGCCCGGTTTAGAAGCTTGCGCCAGTGAGTTGCGAACCCTAACATGGCACGGGAAGGTATTTCGGCTCTTATCGGTGTAGGCGATATAAGGTTGGTGGTGCTGGTGTCACAACATAGACCGTTCCCTTGGGACAAATCGTGATGTCACGACTTAGGTACGTAACTCTGGTGCGTGGGCATCATTGATAGTTACAACAAGTAACATTTGAATATTTGACCAAGGGGGAGTCAGAATTGCCTGTGGCCATTATTCAGCGGTTGAGTGGAAATAGTGCTCCGCGGAGAGTTACTTAAACTTATCTGATAAACTAAATCTATGTGAATTTAAAAGAAAAGTTGGCATTTTTCCTTATGATGAAATACTGTTTTCGCTTGCCATTGTTCTTATTATCTATTGTTATTACTTCAACTGATATCATTCCTATTATGCTTATTGAATGCTGCTTGTTATTCTGTTAACTGCACAGTATTCATTAATTGTGAGTATTATTATCGGGGTGGGCATTTTCGGGTTGTAATATCTTATTGAGCTCATCGCTCATTGACATTCCCGTTGCCCTGGCGTTTTATGCCAGGTACCGAAGGACACACTGAGGTGTTGGAAGGCAACATTCAACCCTGGTTAGCTTGAAGCATGCCGAAATTCCATGAATCATTTTTTTTGAGTTCTCTAGTTTCTTTGTTTGTTTGTTTGTTTGTTTTGTTTTGTTTTGTTTTTTTTTTTAAAGTTTGATTGGAGTTGTAATTTGAGAACTTTTAGTTTCTGTGTTGTTAATTAATGGATGATGGTAAATTTGGTGGCAACATTGATGAGGATTCTTAATTAAGAAAATTGATTTTAAGTTTTAAACCTTATTATGATGTCCTCAAATTTTGAGGCGTCACAATACAATTTTAAACTCATTAAATTTTCAAGTTATACTTTATCAACCTACTTCTTTTCTCGATAAGCTATATCTACTATTAATATTTAAAAAAAAAAATTAAATTATTTAAGCTCAACTCATTAAAAGTTCAATCTACTACTCATCTCAGTTCTCAGGGACAAAGCCATAAAATTTATTTGGAGGGGGCCAAAGTAAGTGTTGAAAGGAGTTCCATGCACAAAGTTCTCAATGTTACACAATTTGAAAATGGTCAAATGTACACAACCTTATTGTTTAGTGGAGAAACTCTTTCTATGGTTTGAACTCATGATGTCTAGGTAGCCTTGGGACAAGCTCAGTGTAAATAAATGACAAAATAAATTTCTTACATAAGCAATTTTTAAAAAAATGATAAATTAATATTTTTCAGTCGTCTTCTAATAGTTATTTAATTATTTCATACAATTTTTTAACTATGTAGTTGATATCTTGAATTAAACTGTAATTTTATTGCACCTTCATCATTTGATAAATAAATTTTCCATTTCCTACTATCTTGTAACTTCTCCTTTGAAATATAATAGTAGAATTTTTTTTTTTGAAACTTGGAGGGACATCTCATCTATATTGTAAAATTAATCTTGTAATAGGGGGTCTTTTCATGCACAATATCAAAATAATTTTAGAATTAATAGGTAATAGTATAATTTTGAAGAATTTTGGGGCAGGCCATGGCTACCTTTGGCCATGGCATAGCCCCGCCCCTTTTAACTGTATCATAATGATTTCAGTTATTAATTTTGTAGGATTTGTTAATCATATCGTTTATGCAACTGAAAAAAAAAATAAAAAAAAAGTCATATGCTTGGATGATATTTATTTTTAAATTAATTTATTTTTAAAATTATACCGAAAGAAAGAAGAAAAAAAATTATTTGGTGACAGAGCACAAAAGGTCATGCCTTTGTTTTGATGAATGGTTTTAAAAAGAACAGATGTAATTGTAGTTGTTTTTGTTAGAGGAACTCATATTGGTGCCCTCTTAACCATGGAAAAATACTGAAAAAAAAAAAAAACTAATTAGATATGTTTGTTTCGAGTTTTCATTTTTAAAAAAATAAGTTTAATTTTTGAAAAACAAATTTTTGGTTGTTTAATACACATGCTCTATATTAGGTGATAGGTCGAAGTTTGTACAAAGATTAATGTTATAATAATTATATTTATATAGCTATTTAGTTTATCATGTAATGTGTCATTACTGTATTAATAATAGACATTAGTAATGAAACTCATTCAACCAATGTAATGAGAACAAATGAGATTGCAAATCTTACGTGATATATAAACATATATGATGAATTTGAGATTCGAAAAATCTCTTTATTATAAGGCACTCAGATCATCAATCTAATTTCTAAATTTTTGCGATAATCAATACAAATTTTAGACTTTTTAGGTAAAAAATACATCAATCTTCTGTTGGATTATACATATATGTTAGCCACCTTCATAGTTGATTCACTAGGGTCGTCTACTTCTACCCAACTAGTGGAAGTATTCACCTTTTTCTTTTTCTATTAAGCCTCACAGCTATGCCCAAGATATAGGATACCATTAGACTGTCTAGAATGATAGTTCTAGGCAAGGGAGTTTCCTTAAAATACTATAAACACACAAGGTCCCTTTTAAAGGAATTTTTTCCTTCAAATAATTAATTATTACCCTTTTTTTCCTCATTCAGATGATAGACAACCCTTTTCTTGTTTTCACTTTGATTTATCTCTCATTTTCGGTTTTCTCTCTTTAGTCTTTCCCTCTTTTATTTGAGAAAAAATTTATAATACACACTTTCTTACCATTAGAAGATGATTTTGTGGTGTTAGTAAGACTTAATTATGAATTATTGTAGTTATGCTATGAAATATTAAAAGGTTTTGAAGTATTATAATGAGAAAAATTATGAATTATTATAATTTTGTTACAAATTATTGGGGGCATTTACCTAAATAAGCCAAAATAATAAGGGAATTCCCAAACTAAGCCTAGTTTTGAAAGATTTCCCAAAGCAGGCTAACTCGCGGTTCACAATCGCGAGTTCAACACTTTTCCACCCCTCTCGCCTGAAACCTGCCAAAATTGAAACTCGCTGTTACGAAAAGCGAGTTTAATTAAGAACTCGCTGTTAGAAAACGCGAGTTTGATTATTTTTTTTTGAACTCGCTTTTCGCAAGCACGATTTCATCCCATGCTGAACTCGTTTTTTGAAAGCACGAGTTTAGTAGAAAGCATTTTTTCCCTGAACTCGCTATTTGTAAGCACGAGTTTATCAAAACAAATTTTCTAATGAACTCGCTCTTTGTAACCACGAGTTCATCAAAACCCACGTTTTATGAAAAAAAAAAAATTTCTTCTAACCTCACTCTTTAGAACCACGGTTTTTTGCCAAATTTTTTTATGAACCGCGCTTTTAGCGTAATTTTTTTTTAATTTCAATTTTACTGAACTTTAAAGAAAAAAATTTCGTTCTTTTGTTTATGTTGTCATTGTTTTGGTGATAATATATTTTAGAATAATTTTTTTGGTTAAAATTCTTTTACTAAAACCGTTCTCATATTAAATTTTTTTTCTTTCCTTTTGTCTTTATTTTGGGTTAGAATGTGTAATTCAGCATTTTTTTATTTTGTTTGACTAAAGTAAATTTATTTTGTTTTTTCTTGTGTTTGTTTTGGGTTAGAAGGTAATAATGTAATTCATAAATTTTTTGAGCTTTAGTAAAGCCGTTTTGATGTCAATTTTTTTTAATTATTATTTCTTTGTTTTGCGTTAGAAGGTGTTATTCAGTAATTTGTTTGGGCTTTAAAAAATTCGTTTTTATTTAAATATATATATTTTTTCTTTTGTCTTTATTTTGGGTTAGAAGGTGATAATGTAATTCATAAATTTCTTTTCACTTTACTAAAGCCATTTTCATGTAAAGTTTTTTATTTTTTATTTTTTTCTCTTGTCTTTGTTTTGGGTTAGAATGTGTTATTCAGAATTTTGTTTTGGCTTTACTAAAGCCGTTTTCATGTAAATAATATATATATTTTTTCTGTTGTCTTTGTTTTGAGTTAGAAGCTGATAATGTAATTCATAAATTTCTTCTCGCTTTACTAAAGCCGTTTTCATGTAAACTTTGTTATTTTTTATTTTTTTCTCTTGTCTTTGTTTTGGGTTAGAATGTGTTATTCAGAAATTGGTTTTGGCTTTACTAAAGCCGTTTTCATTTAAATAATAATTTTTTTTTTGTTGTCTTTGTTTTGGGTTAGAAGCTGATAATGTAATTCATAAATTTCTTCTCGCTTTACTAAAGCCGTTTTCATGTAAACTTTGTTATTTTTTATTTTTTTCTCTTCTCTTCGTTTTGGGTTAGAATGTGTTATTCAGAAATTAGTTTTGGCTTTACTAAAGCCGTTTTCATTTAAATAATATTTTTTTTTCTGTTGTCTTTGTTTTGGGTTAGAAGCTGATAATGTAATTCATAAAACCTTGAGGAAAAAACACATAAGTCTCCCACAAAAATACATAAGTAGTACAAACATAAGTCTCGAACAACAATACATTGTGGACATCATGAACTGAACACACAATACATAGATAAACATAACAGTTAGACAGACAAATATTAGCCAGACAATCTGACCAACTCATTACGGAAACACTTACTGTAACACAGACATTACATATTAACATGACCTAATATTGCCGAAGTGTAGACATTAACACCTAATTCGCGCTTAAATCGGTAGGTGGCTCAGAGTCTGAACAATCCGAAAGCTCAGCATCAGAGACAAGCTGAGGATCCTCCATGATAGCCTTGATAGCCGCATCATTTGGTTCTGTTTTGTTCTTCTGGGCATCCTTCTTAACTATGTATAGCTGCATATCGCGGGCTAACCTATGGTTCATTTGAGAAATCTCACGTTGTAGTCTTTCATATAGTCAATCAACATTATCAGGATCTTCCTTTTGGATCTCAACAGAACGTGCTTTTAGCACCTTCAATCGATTTTCCCGACATAATCTTTCCATTTGGACTCGCTCTATAAATAGTGCGGGCCATTTCAGAAGTCTAGCGTTTGCTAAACCATATCCTGTTTGATTATTTGATGGTTCCTCCACCTCGAGACAATGAATTTATGCGGCACCTCATATATGGACCTCTCAATGAGCACACTAAGTGAATGGGCACACATAATACCTCTAAACTCAAACAACCGACACATACATCGAAGCTCACATTCAGTTGAATTATAGTACACAATAAATTCTACTTTCTTCATACCCTCACCCAAAAGAATAGCCTCCCTCACATGATACGTACAAATTGATCCCTCCTCTTTTGCAAGATTCGAACGATAGTACACTAAATGCTTCATTTCTGCTTGAACTTCTTTAAATTTTGTATTTGTGTATGCTGCACGAAATTGCTTCTCAAAATGATACACCGTTACGCAATCATACAATTGGTTACGAGATTTGAAATTTGCTTTTGTCTCCTTTTCCCCCTTACTTCTCAAGGCATTGTCATATTGCTCAACAAATTGTTTTGAGGTAGTCTTCGAGTTCACATATCCATCAAAAAATGCATTCATGCTTTCACTTCTACCAGTAGTTGACATGCCAGCCCAAAATATGTCTTTAACATAGGTAGGAAACCACCTATGTCGCTCACAGTATAATACCCCTAACCACTCATTATCATTCAAATTGAATTTTGTAACCATTGTAAGCCAATTTCCCTTAAATTCATCTTTCGTGAATGAATCATAAACAGCATTTTGCAAAGCAACCTTTATGCCTTCATATTGTGAATATCCTCTTAGTTTCTCCGGAATTTTCTTCATCACATACCATAAGCACCAATGATGTCGAGCCTATGGGAAAACTATTTCAACCCTCATATAATTCAACAAACACAGATAAACCGAGTGTACTACATACACATAATCTATTCAACATCATAATGTCATCCTCCACCGATGATCAAGGACAAAACCTCTAAGCATATATATTTAATACATGTAATATGATAATTCGATACTCCCTTGACCTTAAGTCCAACAACAATAATAATAACAATATTCAAAAGTTTCAAAATCCAACCTCAAGTTCAAATCTAGATTTTCAATACACCATGGTTTCTTTCTCTTTTCAAAATCATATTTTTTATTTTTCAGAAACAAATTTCCACATTTCAATAGAACCACATCCAAGGATTTCTAAGCCATAACCCAACTTAACTTAACATAATTATCCAAATAAATTGCCAATACCATAATTTATTCATCCTTTATACTAACAACACAATAATCACAACTCAAACTATCAAAACGCAATCTTTAATCAACTTTACCCATTTTTAGTTCATTAGGTCAAATTATCAAAATTAGGGCTTTCTTTTCCTATTAACATAAACACATTAAACCACTCCCCAACTAATCAAACAACCAATTTAATAAATTTGATACCCAAAGATCGAACCCTAGATCTCCATTCATGATTTTCAAAAGATCCACAATAGATGTGATTTTTATACAATAAAATCTACTACATGTCTATCTATAGACGAAGTATTGAAAAGGAGCAAAATAATCCTTATCTAAAGCAATGAAGAGAAGAAAGCCCAAAAATCCAACTTCAATGAAAACACGATCCGCTCAGATTAAATGGAAGCCCTCGTTGAGCTCTATATTTTGGTATATGGAACTAAGAGTCAAAGATGTATAAAAGTAGATGAAAACCAGGTAAAAAGAGCTTAAAAGCTCAACAATGGCGGAATGAGAGAGAAGGAAGAGAGAAAAGTGACCCAGATGTGACCCAGATGTGATCAAAAGTGACTTTTATAGTTGCTGAATTCAGATAGATCGCTCGAGCGCAAGAAGTGTCGCTCGAGCGACCAGACACAACAAATAGCACCGCTCGAGCGAACAAAGTGACCGTTCGAGCACACAGTGACACCTTTCAGAAGTTCAGACCACATAAGACAGATCGCTCGAGTGACCAAACCTACGCTCGAGTGAAGATCAACAACTCTCAGAATCACAGACTTGCAAAAGTACTGGAAGACTCGAAAGACCGCTCGAGTGACCAATCTTGCACTCGAGCGATGAAGAAAAAACTCAAAGTGTTGCAGAGACAAAGACAGAGAGTTGGATGCATACATAGAAATTAGGCTCACCGATTATGAATCGATCGAAATCTTCAAATCTTCATCAAAGTGAGAGTCGAGCGAGAAAGAGTGGACAATGGACAGTGAGATTTGAGCGAGAGAGAGTGAAGAGTCGAAAGAGAGAATCGAGCGAGAGGGAGATTTTGAGTGAGATTTCACACACCGTTGGAGACAAATTTGGGAAATAAGAGTGAAAGAAAGGGGATAAGGCAAGTTTTACATGATTTGGGTTTATTTTATTTTATTTTATTTTTTAGAACAAATTGGGGATTAAGTAAATTGAGAGTTTGATGGAAAAAGTGATTTTTTTGCAACGGTCAAATAATCAGTTGTAAAAAAATTAACACAAAAATCATATTTCTAGTAGTGATTACAACTATGAAATAGACAAGATCAAGATTGTATTAATCCCATATATATTATCTTTTATTATTTTTAATTTATTATGTAACTAGTTAATATAAAAATTAAAATTAATAAGTGGGTGAGTTGATTCATGATACAATTTCTCCACGTAAACCCAGTCCAAAAATTAAACAGATTTAAAACCTCAACACAACCTAGATTTATGGTCCAAATATTTATTTTAAACTCCAAAAACTTGGACTGATCTGAACAAATTGAGTGGGTCTAGACCCATGTCCACCCTTACAGAAAAGCTTGATAATTGGGCTGGCCTAAGACCAAGTTCAGGCCCATGCTGAGGCCCAAAATAATTATATTTTTAAAAATTTGTGGGAGAACTATGGGTATGGGTGTAAATTTGGCCCGGCCCACTTGAGCCCGGGCTCAAGTCGACCCATGTTGGGTCTCGCTGGCTCCTGCCAAAATGCAAGCCAGCTTGGCCCGACCCATAAGCCAAAAAATTAGGCCCAAGCTCAAGGGGTATTCAAGCCTTGGATGAGCAAGGCTGGTGGGCCTAGGCCTAGGCTCGAGCTTAGGCAGAGCTTGAACATTTTTTCTTTTAAATTTTTTTTCTATTTTTTTCCACCAAAAATGACACCGAATTTCGGGCGAGCCAGACCTTGGGCCGGGCTTTGAGTGGGCCTTGAGCGGGCTGATGAGTCAAGCCGGGCTTCAAAATGATGGCCTAGGCCCAAGCCCAAGGTCCCGGGTCGGGCTCAGGCTCGGGCCTAATCAGGCCTAGCCCACCCCAGGTTACGGGCCATTTTTACACTCCTAACTATGAGGCGATTCTATTTAGGAAAACTTACTGATAAGTTTTATACACAAAGTTCAAAATCTATCTAATTCTAAAACAAAATACTTGCATCAATTAATCCTATATATTTTTAATTGTTACGAAAAAATTCTTTTTTGAAAAAAACAAATTTAAAGACGCTCCTACATCCCACCACCATGGGAATTTCGTCAAATAGTCATCAGAGACTCGTCGGAATATTCAATATCACCGAAAATTTGTCGGAATGTCATTAGGAATTCACCGAAGTATTGCCGGAATGTCTTGAACGTCATCGGAAGTCGTCGGAATGTCTAGAATATTAGTTGGATGTCAAGAATATCGCCAACGACTCAACGAAATGTCTACAATATTGCCCCCCCAAAAAAAAAGAAGAATAAATTGAGCAATTAAAGTGAAAAAACCATAACAAAATGTGTTAAATATTGATAAACTGAAAGAAGAAGAAAAAAACCTAAGAACAACAAACAACATGTTATGAAACTGCAAAAGTTTACAATTCTAAAGAAAGTTTTGAAACTATAAAATTTTACAATTTTAAAGAGTGATTCAATTTAGTACTAAAAAAATTGAAACTATAAAATTTTACAGTTTTCACCGCCTATAATTAAAACTCAAAAACAGCTTGTTCAGAACTTAAAAATTTTCTCCATTATAATAGAAAAACAGAAGTATATAGTACAAAAAAAGTATTAAAGCTGAGAGATCGAAAGAAAGAGACATATATAGAGAGATGTTTGTACTCCAACAATTATTTTTTTGGTTTAGATCTAACTGGATCGAACGTAGATCTATTCAGATCTGATGTAGATCTGAATAGATCTACATTAGATTTAAGTAGATCTACTTATCTTTTTCGTCGGAAACTCATTTCTTTCGTTGTCGGTGAGCATGAAGGAAGGAATTGGTATTCGGTGGTTGCTCGTGAATCCCAATCAATGGTGGTCTCTAGTCACTATAGATTATAAAGAGAAAGAAAAAAAGAAAGGCGTAGTTGTGGTCATCGCCGATGTCAAAGAAACAGAGATGCAGAGAAGAAGCAAGGTATAAGGAAAGTGGAGAAGATAAATGGATATAGGACTTTTGGGTTTATCTAAAAAGTTTTGAGATTAAATAGAATACACACTTTTTAAAAAAGACTTGTGGGTAATTTGCCCTTTATGTATACTTAAATAAAAATTCAGTATACTTAAATAATATTTTAAAATTTTATTTCCTCTTTTTTTTTTAATGTAAATTTATTAATAAAGATAATACACATTAAATTTTATTTTTATTTTTACTATTATTATTATTATTATTTTTTGTTATGATACACCCAAGCCACTTATACATACTCTTCTTATTCAACTCTTTTCATTTTCTTTTCCAAATTTCAATTATTTTCTATTCATCTTTTTTCTTACTCCAAAACTCCAATCTACCCTACCAAAACTTATCATTATCATTAACATTATTGTTTCTTATTGTATTATTACTTACAAATAGAAAAAAGTTTAAACAAAATTAAACAATGGATGACAGGGACGAATCCAGGCTTATGACTTTGGAGGGAGCTACTCTATAGTTTAAAAAATTGAAGGGGCTACTCTATATAATTTTGAAATTATCTAAAAAATATTTGAGGGTGCGAACTCCTATAATTTTAAATTATTTTAAAATTTCTAGTATAATATATGATATTTTTCAAATTTTTAGGGCCGCCCCCCCCCCCCCCCCCCCCGATCCATTATTGCTGGATGAGGATAACAATCAAAGAATTTTTTTTTTAAGCAATCCATCAAAGAGGAGATAAATATTCCCATAAATATTAAAGTACAATTTTTTATTCCTGTATTTTTCAATTTTTTCTTCTTCTTTTCTTCTTTTTTTTTTTTTTTTGTTGTTGTTGTTAAATATGTAAATGGGGCAAGAGAATGGAAAAAGAACCTAATTTTGGAAAGGTAGTCGTTTGTTAGGAGAATTGCAGCATAGTGTGATAGATAAAAAATAAATATATAAAAAAATTCAAAAACATATAAGGCGTAAGTGATTATATAATGGGATGCAAGTGAAAAGTTGTGGAGGTGCATTGCACCCTTCAATATTTGTATAAATTTATTTATTTATTTATTTTTATTTCTCACTAGTGTATAATTCCTCCTTGTTTGTTTTCCAAGAAAGTATACTTGAGACAGAACTTGAAGATGGATGTGGTACATGAAGCTTCGCTCCTGTGGGTTTTGGATTCGTTTTCGGAGGGTTCTGGTGAAAAGCCCTTTGTTGTGAAATTTACAGGCTAATAGGGGATGACCGTTTATAAACTGCCATAATCATCAACAAATGATATAAAATTGTGGATATAATCATTAAAAAATTATTATAAATCTATCATTTTTCATCCTTTAATTTTCATTACAGAAAAAATAATTAATATCAAGAAATATGGCCAATTTAAATATACTATTTATCAATTACTTAATCTTGAGACTACTCTCAAAGCATCAATGAGCATATCATAGGATAAATATATTGAATACACAACACTTTTTCTTTCTTTTATTTTTTTTCGGAAAAATCCTAATTGAAACAATAGAGAGTAATAAATATCAAATTATCAAATATTTTTGAAAGAATTTTTTTAAGTGGTATAATTTGGGATTTTTTATTTATTATTTGGATGTACCGTGAAGGGTAATTTTGAAAAAAAAACTTAGGAAGTATTGAAAGTAAATTATAATCTTAAATAATTTAATAGAGTGTATTGAGAAATTGGACCTATTTAATGATTTTTTGGATGCAAATAGAATTCCCCGGAAGTGTGTTGGCTAAGCCTAAAAAATTCTAATTCGAGGCTAATTTACCCAAGAAAAAGTTGAGTGGAACGGTGATATTATTAGCATTTAATTACTTCTTATGATTTACTTTATTATGTATTATGACAAGTTAGTTACTCATTGAAATTGAGAGAGGCATTAGTTTGAGTTATTATTGTTGATCCATCAGTTTCTGAGCTAGCAGAGTCAAACTAAAAAAGTATTCACATACCATATATAAATTTATTGTTGATTGGTGATATCACGTATTATTAGTATTACCGTGACATTAAAATTTTGCTCAATTCATCAGGAGCGGTACTGCTTGTATACAAAATGTGTAGAAGCTCTCACATAAGTGATTCTTGAGTGAGGATCTTTTAAAGTGAATTTTTTTAGAATGATTTCAGAATAATTTTTTAGATGATTGAGATTGAATTCTAACAAAATTAAAGTACAATAATCAATTCATATTTCAATTCTCAAAGTCTATCTTCATCCCTCTACAATTACTATCACTCTAAAACATTCCGACTTGAGAGTCATGTGTGTGCTCCACGTCCATATGAAAATTTCTGCATGGAACATACTGCATGGAACATAGTTGATTCATCAGGGTCAAAGAGTTGAATAATGATGTAGTCGAAATCTGTCACGTGTAGTTGGTCTGTGACCTGCAATGGTCATTTGTCATGGTAATTTTTGTAGTTTAACATAAGATAAGATAGAATAATAATAAGAGCATATTGTGTCTTATTCTGATTGAACCTTGGTCCGGTAGGGGTGGTTAATGAGTTTTATTGATGTTTTGGTGATAGGCCTCTTCTTTTAGGTTGAGTTAAATCAGGCTGATAATCAACTATCTCATAACCTGGGCCCATGGATATCGTGATGACACCTCAAAGAAAATTTTTTTTTTTTCATTTCAAAAGAAAAAAAAAAAAAAAAAAGAAAAAAAAAAATCTATAAGCAAGGGCCATTCAACTTCCCCTCAAACTCAAGGTCAAGCATTTCCACCACTAAGCTGGCTGTATATCTTTCTTTTCAATAACTGTTTCACATTTCACCAAAAAAAATAATAATTATACCAAAAAATTAAATTGAACAGATAAATGTAAGAAAAATGACTCGTAGCTCGAATTTCGTTCGGCTCAAATGGCCCGAACTACCCAAAACGACGTCGTTTTGGGCAGCTTTTTTTTTTCCGTCTTTCTTTCTTTTCTTTTCATTCTTTCGAACACAAACAGAGAGGGAAGAGAAGAGGAGAGAGAGAGAGAAAAGAGAGGAGAGAAGAGAAGAGGCGATCGACGGTGATGGTCAGTGATGGTGGCAGAAATCGACGGCCCAATCTCCTCTTTCAAACTTTTTTTTTTTTTTTTCTAAGTAGATCTAGATCTGAGAAAAAAAATAAAAATTATTGATGATAATAATGTTGATCTGAATCTGCAGACCCAGGGAATTTTTTTTTTTTTGTTGTTAATGAAGATGATGAAAATGATGATGATGTTGTTGCAATTTGTTGATGCTGATGTTGATGTTTTTTTTTTTTTTTTTGATAGGCAAAAAGAAACTTCATTGATGAAAAAACAATTTGTTGATGTTGATGTTGATGAAGATGATGAATAAGATCTGCAGACCCAACGCAACAGACCCTTCTTCTTCTTCTCCCTTCTTCTCCCTCTTCTTCTTCTTCTCCCTTATTCTTCTTCGTCTTCAGAAAAACAATGAAAAAAAAAAAAAGAACACCAAAACGATGTCGTTTGGTGTCGGGCCATTTGAGCCACGCCTTTTTCAAGCTACCAATCGAAGTTGTAAATGTAATCATATGATTGCATAATATTTTATTTCAGTGTTTTCTTTCACTCTTTCATTTATTTTAATATTTTTTTTAACAAAATATATAAAAACAAAACTTTATTATGGCTGTCCCATAAAATTCGTAATTTACAGATTGCCAATCTAAACATGCTTTTAACAATATTTGAGTAGATCAATCATAAATTAAGTTGATTAGATAATTATATTCATATAATTGCATCATATTTATTTCGGTTTTTTCTTTCATTTTTTTTACATTTATTTTAATATTTTTTTTAACAAAATGTATGAAAACAAAACTTTTTTACTATAATCCTGTAAAATCCATAATTTATGAACTATCAATCTAAAAACGCTACATCGATTAATTTTGAACCACACTAAAGATTTTTACCCAACTAGACGTCATGTGCTGGTCCAAAGCAAAAACTGAATGAATTTCAATAATTCCAAGAAGAGCAAGTGTTCAATTGCCATCAAAGGCCCAACGTCCTACATTGGATAGAATATTGGAAGCCTTTGAGAACAGTTGAAAACTTTTCCCGATCAATCTAATTATTTATAAGACAACACAAGCCGCCTCTATTAAGGAGACACTTTTTCCATTGGAACTTAGAGGGACAAACTCGTTAAGCTATCTATTGGGCCTATTTAGGGCTTGTTTAGACTTTTCTATTGATTTTTTTTACCAAAAAAAACACCTAGAACAAAGTAGAGAGAATGATTTGACATTAAAGTTTTTGACTAAAATATTTGATTCCCAAACACTCCCTTAGTACAACTTACTATAAACTAAAAGAGGAATAAGTATTCAATTGCCATCAAAGGCCCAATCGCCTACATCGAATAGAATATTGGAAGCCTTTGAGAACAGTTGAAAACTTTTCCGATTAATCCAACTATTTATAAGACCAATGAAGACTTGCGGAGATACCTTTGAATTGGAGGCCAAAGAGACAAACTCATTAAACTAGTTAATGAGGGATATTACAAATATTGAAAAATATACTCAAAATTTACCCAAAAATATCAACATGTGGTTCAAATTCATTCTACACATGAATCTCACAATACACAATCTCAATTTCAATTTTCACCACAACCCATTCTTGGCCAAAATCTGAGTCCTTAAACTTTTTGTTATTGAGTCTATTTAATGCAACTTATTATAAACTAAAAGTTGATAATCATAAAGCAAAAATCAAAAGCACCTTTCTACCAACTTTTGGTAATGAGTTTTTTTCAACTTATTAAAACTATTTCTGTCTAATAAACTATAAAAAGAAGTTACACCAAACAATTTGATACAAATTTTTAAAATTAAAAACAAAAATGCTATGACTAACTCAGATGGCTACTCAACAGCAGACAATATTTTAAATGGGGATTGGACCATGCGTTTAACAATAAGTATACCCTAAAAACTAAATGAATGTCAATAATTTAAAGAGGAGTAAAGTCTCCAGTCACCCTCGAAGGCCCAACAATCCACATTGGATGGAATATTGGAAGCCTTTGAAGACAGTTGAAAACTTCTCCAATCAATCTAATTATTTATAAGACGACACATGACACCTCTATTGAGAAGACACTTCTTGAACTGGAGCTCGCTATTGGACTGATCAATACCAGACAATACTTTCAGATAGAAACTAGACCACTTATTTCAAATGGAGATTGGACCACACATCTAGCAACAATTGTATCACGAAAATTGAATGAACGTCAATAACTCAAAGAAGAGTAAGTCTTCAATTGACCTCAAAGGACCCAACATTCCACATTGAATCGAATATTGGAAGCCTTTGAGGACAATTGGAAACTTCTCTGATCAATCTAACTATAACAAATGTTTTGTGTGTTGATTTCTTTCTCACTTGCCTTACAAAGTTGAAGCTATTACTGGATTTATATAGAGATGGTTTCTCTACCTGTGTTGGAAAATCTAGTCGAATCCGACCTACATATCACCATCATACATTATTCTATGTTATCTCTTTCGCATAATCCAAGGATTGGCCTGGAATATGCGGCTTCCTGCTCAACATGCAATAAGTCCATTTGGCCATTATTGTACTAGCAAATTATTTTATTACTTTTCTTACTAATATTTTCAAAAAAAAAAATATTTTTAGATATTATTAGACTAGATGACCAGAAAAATAATAAAAAATTAAAAATTTTGAAAAAAGTCCAATAAAGAGAAAAAAAAAAAAAAAAAGAACATGTAATAATCAACTTTAATGTAGAACATGTTTGTTTGATGTTTTATTTCAAAATGTTTTTTATGTAAACCCGTTTACACGAATAATCAACTGTTTTTTTTCCACAGATTGAGATCTAAACATTTTTAAAGATATTGTTTTTTTTTCAATAATTGGCATGGTAAAACTTTCAAAACTAACTTTCATCAATAATGTATAAAGCCAACAACCCTTCTGGAATTAAATACAAAATGGTCTTGTTTTAATTAATATAATCCCTCTCTACAAGTGGTTGTGACCTTCTTGGAAAATAACGTGTGGAATTAAATACAATAAGTTGTTTTCCAACAACACATAGTAAAACATTTTTCTTGTAAAATCGTTTACTGAAATATGTGCCAAAACTAAAAATTTGTGTTTGAAATATTTTATGTCAAACAACTAGAATGTTAGTCTATAATCATAAATAGGATAATCAATATTTTTGCTGCTGATGTACCAAAAACATTGTGGTATACACTTCTCATTTCCCTGCCCGCTTGATTAGAAGTTTTGAGCAATAGGCCAATAGCATTTAAATTGAATGGGTAAATTTTTTTTTAAATAAACATGAATAGCAATTTCATAACAAAGTAGCAAAAGGTAGAAGAGAAATATATATATATAGAACTTCTGTAGGAGTGATTTCGAAAAGTATGAATAAATTGTCCTAATAAAAAATTGATAGGAATTCATTTACCTTGTTTGGTTTTGATTGATTTTCTGAAAATTAAATTTTTTATTTTTTTGTATTTTTTTTTATTTTTAATGAATTTTTTTAATATTTTAAATTTTTTTCTTTTACTTTTTAGATGCACATAACTTATGCACCTAAAAAGTAATATATATATATGAAAAATATTTAAAAAAAATTCAATAAATATACAATAATACGAAAATGTACTAAATTTTTATTTTTTTTTTCTGTATTTGATAAACTTTTTAAAGATTTTTTTCTATAAATATTATACATTTTAAGTGTATTTAGGTAGATTAGGTGCATCCAAAACATTAAAAAAATTCTTGAAATATTAAAAATTTTGACTAAAAACAAAAAAAAAATACCGGAAAAAAAAAAACTCAATTTTTTGAAAAATTGGCTCAATTTTTTGAAACCCGAACATGGTGATTGGTTTTTCTTGTGTAAAGTAGGACAAATTGGTTATTTTTCTAAATTTTTAGATCTCAATTTGTGGGAAAAAATAAATGAAAAAGTTTTTTCATGTAAACGATTTACGGAAAAAACATTTTGAAATAAGACATTAGCCCTGTTTGGTAGAGCTGTGGGAAAGTGCTTATAGCTTATGCGTAAACACACTACAAAAAAAACACTTTTGGCGACTAAAGTTTTAGTCGCCAAAAGTCCTGATTTTAGTCGCCAAATGTCAAATTTCCACTTTCCCTGACAAAAACTTTTGGTCGGCGGTGTCGTCGCCAATAAATGGTCGCAGATTCCTTTGGCGACTAAAAACCTGTTAGTCGGCAATATTGAATGTCTTCAGCGACGAAAGAATTAGTCGCCAATAGTGTTTTCCATTTTTGGAAATTACACATTTCGCGACTAAACGTTTAGTCGCCAATACTATTTTTTTTTTAATTATTTAATCATTTCGCGACTAAACTCTTTAGTCGCCAAAAGTATTTTTGAAAAAAAAATAATAATTTCCCTCACCAGCCTGAGGACCCCCTCCCATGTTTCGAACCCATGACTTGCACGTTCCAAACCTTACGCGCACAGTGCCCTCCACTGTACCACTTAACCATCACGTGAAAAATATTGTAACTTATATTATTTATATATTACTTTGAATGTATTAATGCAACACTATATATATAAAGATAATTATATATATTCAAACATAATTTATGTAAAAAATAAACTATTTCGTAGAAAAAATTTAGCTTACTTTTGGCGACTAAAATTAATTTTTAGTCGCCAATGCTATAAATTTCGGCTACTAATTCTTATTTCGTCGCTAAAAACCCTGACTTAGGCCTAAACGGACGCTGTTTTGGCGACTAAACCGAATTTTTTGTCGCCAAAACCCTGCTTTCAGCTACTATTTTTTTTTTGTAGCCAAAAAGGTCCACTTTCAGCGACGAAACAGTTTTTAGTCGCCAAAACACCTATAATCGGCGACGAAACTGAAGTTTAGTCGCCAAAACCGTGACTTTTGGCTACTAAATCATTTTTGTCGCCAAAAACTGTGACTTTTGGCTACTAAACAACCGTTAGTCGCTAAAAGCCCTACATGTGGCGACTAAATTGCCTTTTAGTCGCTAAAAGCATTATATTTGGCGACCAAAAGAGTTTAGTCGGCGAAAGTGCGCAATTTTGGCGACTAAATCCAATTTAGTCGCCAATTCCCCTACTTTTAGCGACGAAAAACGTTTTTTTTGGTCGCCGAAAGTGTTTTTTGTTGTAGTGACAGCTTATAGCTTATAACTTTCAGCTTAAGTTGATTTCCAGCTTATTCTTAAAGCATCTCCTGCCCCACTCAAAGAATAAGCTGATTTCTGACTTTCACAAAGCTATAAGCCATAAGCTATAAGCTAAACCAAACACATCAAAATAGCTTAAATTAAGCTGAAAGCCGAAATAAGCTGTAAATAATTTCTGCCAAACAGGCACATTAAACAAGTAGTGTTTAAATTAGAGTTGATTATTACATTATGAGTAATAGTGTAATTTACATCTATGAGAAATGATAGTATTGGAAGAAAGTACACTATTAATTAAGTTTTGAACTACTTTGGAATAAATTATTAAGTATATGACTCAATTGTTCAGGTAGAAAGTTGATAGGACTTGATTGTTTTTCTTTGAGAAAAACATGATTTATTGGTTATTTTTCTTTGAAGAAGAAGAAGAAGAAGATTTACCTAAGGTCCCAAATAAACTCTAATCATGGAAACACCACGTGGCTATAGCAGCAGCAGAGGCGGCTCTAGTGCTATAAAAATAAAGTAATGTTAGCGATTCTGAAAATTCTACTAAAAGTTCTATCAAATATCTGATATAGGTGTGGGACCTATATAATGTAGGTCCCGTGTGAGTGTCACACCCGTATAAAATATTTGGTAAAAATTTTAATAAAATTTTTGAGATCTCTAATATTTTTAATAAAAATAAAACTTTTACCTAAGGTGAAGCAAAAGATGATTTACCTAAGGTCGAGATATCCACTGGGTGGAGAGAACTACTTTGTCTCTTGAAGGAGGTAAGGGGCAAATTTTGCTGGATAGATGGTGGGTTAGGCTGAGTTTTAATAGAATAAACTATTATTAAAATATTAATTAATATATACCAATTGGTCTAATAAAAAATTATAGGACGACAGTTTCAATTTAAATATGCTAGTCATTTCTAATGCATATGTAATTAAAAAAATGTTTGGTGGTCCGAATTTATGTAGTCCGAATAACTCGAATATGTCAAAACGATGTCGTTTTACACCCAAAACGATATCGTTTTGAGACATTCGAATAATTCGAGTTATGAAAATTCGGATCACTTAGCATTGTTGATGTAATTATTTATATAATTAATACTCAATGTTCATAGACTTATAAAGCTTCACAAGTGATACAATTAAATAACTATAGCACCACAAATGGTCCAATCAAGAACTATACAACAAACCAATAATATCTTTTCTTTATTTTAATTGTTTTTCAATTAAAAATAATAATCTTAACTGCTTTTTATGAAAGTTGTATTGTTTAATATGATTCATACCAATTAAATGGTCGATATTTTTAATTAGGAAAAGAAATATAGAGTATATATTCTTATTTATCAGAATATTTTTTTAACATGTGATTGGCAATAAATTTTTAAGGAGGGCCAAATTAAATTTGTAGGGTTTATTTAGTAATTCCATTTGGCTACGATCTTATTCTAGCAAATCTTAGTATTGGTGTTTTTTTTTTTTTTTAAAGTTTGCCATTTCAAGTATTGTTCCTGTTGGTACCATAAGGTGTTGGGTTAAGTCTTGCAACGAGCGCAATCTTCGTGTTCAGTTGTCACCGTTGAGTTTGAAACCCTGAACAGATTGTTGGTGATAAGTTTTATCATAAAATTTCTTTAATTTGTAGCTGGTATGGATATATGGAATTGATTCAATTATGGAATCGTGAATAATTATTGGTTCAGTCAGTACATTTAACATGAGGTATTATTAAATTTTGAAAAGCAAACCGTCTATAAAATGGATTTTTCAAAATTTTTTTTTTTTTTTTTTTTGAGAGATGCCAAATTTAATGTGGGAGGTCAATAGATGGGGTATATAATAACTTCGACCCCGCTACGTAGCTCGAATCTGTGGCTCGAGTCTCTGGCTCGACACCAAAACGACGTCATTTTGGTGTCAAATTTTTTTTTTTTTTTCTTTTTTCCTGTGTTTCAGAAGCAGAGAGCAGAGAAGGAAGGAAGGAAGGAGGAGGGGGAGGAGGAGGAGGAGGGGGAGGAAGAGGAGGAGGGAGGTGGAAGGAGGACTGGAGGGGGCAAATCACAGGGGGAGGAGGAGGCGGTGGCGAGGCCGAAGGCGACGGCGGTGAGCTACAGCGGGACTGCGACGGAGGAGGAAGCAGAGGCGAAGGCCGGGGCAGGGAGCTGCGACGACGCCGGGGTGAGGAGCTGCAACGCCGGGGAGCTGCGACGACGAACTCTCCTCTCTCTTTCTCCCTCTCTCCTCCTCTTCTCCTCTCTTCTCTTCGAGCCAATTTTCGAGCCAAATGTGTCGAGCTCTCAAACATTTCCGTAATAACTTTTACAGGATTATACTGTGCTGCCTTTGTTAGATGGGTATATAATAACTTTTTTACAAACATACTTTAAAGTTGAAGTAACAAGTTGGTGATCTTACTGTGCTGCCTTTGTTAAATACAGATTTATCTTATATTTTATTGGACAAATTACACTAATAATTCTTGTAATTTGGAACTTGTATTATTTTGATTCTTAACTTTTTAATTTTGATATATTTAATCTTAAATTTTGAATTTTGTTCCAAACAAAGACAATGAAAGATATTTCCTTTACAAACGGTCCATTTTAAGGGCAAAGTCTCATGTAACTTATTTTGTGTTGGTTAACTTATATGTTGTTTGACTTGTAATGGCATTTTTTTAATGAATAATGTTGAAACTTTCTTAATTATAAAGTTATGTTTGATTTGGTTTTCACAATCTATTTTCAGAAAATTTTTCTAAAAATTTAAAAATTAAATTGGTGAAAAAAATTAAAAACATATTTATATAACTTTGTCTTTTAGGAGGGTATAAATATTTTTTTTTGATATTTATTTTTGTTAAATTAGTTTCTATTTTTTTTAAAATCAAATATGGTGACAACTTTGATATTATTATTAAACCAATTCATTAAATCAAAAAATCCAAAACTAAAAATATTTCATATATTAAACATATCGATTACACATTAAAAGCCTAATAACCATTTATTACATGATTATACATTAAAAGCCTAATAACCATCCAAAAATATCTATTAACAACAAATGCAACCATCTATTACATGATAACCATACAAAAATATCAACAAAAATAATCACCTATTACATGATTATCATCTAAACACATATTAAAAATTAATTTGGTAAAAAAATAAAAATGTGAAAGATTTATCATTTTTATATAATTTTATCTTTGATGGGTAGAAATAATTTTTAAGAAATCAAAAATATTTTTTTGACATTTATTTTTATTAAATTAGTTTATATTTTATCAAATTGACGACTTTGTCCTTGAAATGGAGCAACAACGTATTCAATTATCCTTATTTAGAACAGATTCAAAATTCAGAGTCAAATATATCACAATTGAAAGATTAGGAATTAAAGTGACACAAACTCCAAATTACAAGGACCGTTAGTATAATTCACCATATTTTGTTTCAATAAAAATAAATAAACAAATAGATTTAGTCTTTGTACGAGACTCTCGCCATTACGGGCCAGAAGAGGGTCAAATATACACAACCTTATTCTCTAAGAAAGAGACTATTTTCGTGATTTGAACTTATGATTCCCAATCACAATATAGCAACCAATGTTTTCAAACCCGGACCGGACCGGCCGGTCGGACCGGTTGAACCGGGAACCGGGCCTGGTTCCGGTCCGGTCAACCCTTCAGACCCGGACTGGGGCCAAAACCGGAATTAACCGGCGACCCACTGGTCGAACCGGTAAAACCGGCGACCCAGTGGTCGAACCGGTCAGAACCGGGCCACTTTTTTTTTTTTTTTCCTTTTTGGGTTTTCCTTTTTTCTTTCTTTTCTTTCTTTCTTTCTTTCTTATATATTTATATATATATATATGTATATATAAATATAATTCAAAATTTTGACTAAAAATTCTTATTTCAAGAGTCTCCTCTTATAAGGAAGAGTCTCATTGAAAGCTTGAGAGAAGATTATGAAAGTCTATTCCTATTTATAAGAAAAAAAATTTCAAAGAGAACCTACAAAATTCTATGTGGGATTCAATCAAATTTTTGAAACATATTGATTGGAGGGAGAGTTGAAAATTTCATTTCCCTCCAAAATTAAATCTAGCATTCAATCAATTTATTTGGAGGGAATGTTTAAAAAATTTAATTTCTTTGCAATAAGTAACTTTTTTTTATCAATTATGACTTTATTAAATATTATTAATAAATACTATGCAATAATTTTTATTTTTATTTAATTATTTATATATATTTTTATTTATTTATAATTTATAATTATATTTTTTAATTATATAATATTAATTATGACGTCACGGTTCGACCGCTTTGACCCGACGGTTGAACCGGTGACCCGTCCACCCGGTCCCTTTTCCGGTTCGCTCACCGGTCCGGGTTTGAAAACATTGATAGCAACTTTAGTGTTACTTATGCCAGGGCCCACCCTCCACCAATCCGTATAAAATATAACCACTCATTAGTAAATAGGCATTACTATACAAGTCCAAAAATTAGACCTAATTTTCAAGTCTTATGATGTGACAATCAATTAAGATATCTAAAGTAACACACTCTCTCTCATATTTTTTTCTATCATCAATTAATTATATCACTTACACATTATTAAATCTAAAAAAATGAATTTAAAAATTAGATTTATATATCATTTTCCTTAATAAATTTTATCACTCATCTCTACCAAACTGCAGCTCAGAGAATCAAAACTTAAAGAAAAGTATTCCTAACATTTTCTTGAAATCAAATCTTAAAAATAATTAGTGTAGAACTAGATGTGAAAAGGTTTTATGCTTACAGCTTATTGATTCCAACACAAGCACCTGTGGTCTTTTAAAGACAAACAAAAGAATCAGTATATATTTGCCCATTTACCACTTCTGTTTTTGCTTCTCTGTTGACTTCTATTATATATAGGAAAAATTACACTTTGCACCCCAATATTTCACATCTAATCCCACTTTATCCTTTGACCTTTTAATTATTTTAATCAATCCTCAAACTTCAAGTCAAGTTACAATTAGACTCATTTATATAACCTCATTTTTAAAGATAAACGAGAACAACCACATGAAAGTATTAACTACGTGTAGTACTTTTATATTTTTATCAAAATCTCACTTTAACCCTACTTTGATTCATTGCATCCTTATATTTTTATTAAAATCTCATTTTAATCCGTACACTTCAGCTCCTCCGTCAATTTTTGAAATGAAATTATAAGACTAAGTCCAACTATTACTTGACTTAAAGTCTACGGGATTAACTGTGATATTTAAAAGGTCAAGCGGCAAAGTAGAGATTGAATGTAAATTATAAAGGTGCAAAGTATAATTTATCCTTATGTACAGTATGACTGGTGTCATTATGTGCTTGCATACCGTCAACACTATGGTAGCTTCAATAATTATGTACATCATTTCTTACAATAATAAACAAAACATTCAATTACATAAAACAGTACAAAACACTCGTAGGAGTGGAGTGACCCAATTTTGGGATCCAAATCCTTATGAGTGTTAAGAGCCACTTTTTATGTCTAACTTCTGTGTCTCACTTTTTGTGCCATATATAATGATGCCCTACCACCAGTTGATCCAAATAACCTGAACCCAAAATGCTTAAACTAATGATCGTTATATACCCAAAATCATCAACGCAAATCTTTAATATATCCTTATCTTAATATTAATGGTAGTAGCTTCCTATTTGAAAAGAGGATGTATGCCAGACATATCAGTGATCAGGAATGGATTCCATAGAGAACAAGACATCCACCTCCTTGACCTTTGGTGTTGGAATTAAGTCAATATGTAATTCCATTCCAATCCCTTTATTCTCCAATGCATGTCAATAAAAGTAAAGGCTACCTACAAGTATATAGCACGTGAAGTGTTATAGAGGGACTATAAATTCAAAAAATTTATTTAAAATTTTTATTTAGAAATAGTAATATATGATCTAAATTTATATTATTTATAGACTCACGTTTTATCAATTTAATTTCTACTAATAAAAATTTGGAGACAAAAAATTAGATTAATAGAATTACACAGTATTATGGCACTACCGTTGTTTTTTAATAGTCTCACCAACAAGAAGCATCTCAAGATTTAAGAGAATATCAATCAATGTTTATAATATATATATACAGAATATAGATATTGGAGTGGATGTGTGGAGATTCTATTTACCTTATAGCATGCATGGTGAGAGTGTAATTTATATGGATAAATTGGGCCAAGCTAAGTAATGGGCCGTTTTGGGCCGCACTGCGAAGAGCTAAGTAAATGGCCTTGAAGTTACTCCGGTTCGTAAAAAGACTTTGAAATTAGTCCGGTCCAGAGCCTTATACTCTAGTTCGGTTGAGAAGTACCACGGATGGTCGGTCCTTGAATTAGTTCGGTCACAGCACATGAAACCGAGGTATGCTGAGTTTTCTTAAGTACTTGGTGTCAGAGTTACTTCAGCTTAACTCTCTTATGGATAGCTCGGTCTCAGCATATGAAAGCCGAGGTAAGAGAAATTAAGGTAATAGCCGAAGTAAGAGTTAGGTCGGCCGTATGGAACTTCGGCCATGGTGAAACCATCTCACTTGGTTTAAGCAGTGAGGGGGGTGTTGAGAGAAGCATTATCTTTCAGGAATGTGAATTCTAGGAGGACTCTATATGGAGGAGTAAGAGTCCTATTAGGATTGTGCCACACGAAACCTATAAAAGCTCACCTATATCACCTTTGGAGAGGTAACACAACTTTGTTTTCTGAATACACAGAGCTTTTGTCTATTTGTCAAGCTTACTGACTTAGGCATCGGAGAGGTTTCCGGCACACACCCGCCGGCTAGCTCACATTTGTGTTTTCAGGTGATAAAGCGATGTCGTATGGAGGAACACAGACTTGATCAACAGGATTATACGAGAAGGTGTATTTCTTTCCTGTACACATGGCATAACCTACACATTTCTCTACGTAAACCACTTGGCCACCTTGTAGACGTCCCCGAACGCATCCCGGGGGAAAGGGGTGCGAGTCCCCCCCCGTTCTGGTTCGATATTGGGTCACTACAGTTCAAAGGACTCAAATGTCACGGTTCTTAATCTTGAACCAAAGAGTCCAAATCCGGCAAATCGTTTTGAGAAAAAAAATAGATTTTTGAAAAAAGTGCCAAACATGGACTGCTTTGCCAGATAACAGAGTCGCCACCTAAATATTTTTTAAATGGGAAATTTAGGAAACCCTAACTCGGTGCCAAAGGCCACGTGTCCGTCATCACTAAAGTTGGCTCGGGAACTTGGGTACGATTGGGGAAGGTCACATCGTGAGCACCCCCGCTCGCCCGGTCAAAGACCGGCCTCTACTAATCATGATATCTGTTTTTGAAAACTTTGTGCGTTCTTATTCCGGTTATTAGCCTAGGTTACTATGTGATGCGCACAGCATACAAGTATAGACTGAATCGCCTGAATTGGAACAAAACACTTCATGCTTGTTTGTTTGAAAATGGTTTGATGGTGCTACTTGCAGGTAGGCTAAGACGCGAATTTGCCACCCTCGGGTGGGCTTAGAAAACATGATTTTGCCACTATCTAGTGGGCTTAAAACAAACAGTCAGTGATTTGTCCCAATTCAAATAACTCAACCTCCACCCACAGGCATTCAAGGCAGTTATATCACGTAAGCATTTAGCCTCATGGTAAGCATGCAATCATGGCAACACTCACACGCATGCAAGGATGCTAAAGCATAAAACTCACCGAGTACTCCAAGCCAAAACAGAAAACTGATTAGGAATCATGCATGGTCCTACATATACAGAATTGCCTAATGCCACACATGCAAAGATGCAATTAAAGCAGGCTCGGCTATTCTAAACATGGCATATGGAATGCTACAACTATCATGTACTCAATTTGGAATTGAAATACAAATGCAGTTTGTATGATGCGCCGAGCCCGGTGCGTGCAAAACAGATGAATGATGCAAACATGCTGTCATACTGTATGCTAATTGAAACATGCCCTATATCTAACCATCATAAGCGGGTAAATAAAAGGGAAGAAAGAAGTGGGGGTTGGAAGACATACATCACACTCACCCACACTTATTACAATTTTGCCCTCGCGCAGAGGGTCTGAATAAATAGTACAGTCCGAATAAAAGAATATTACAGTCCGAAATATTACAGTCCGAATAATATACAAATTCCTAATTAATTAACAAATTAAGTAAGAGAAACTGTAAACTGGCATGCAAGCCAGGGGCTGCCTTGACTCCGCTCTGGATGATGAGATGATGCATGCCGAGCTGCTTTGGCGTAGAAATCCACTGGGATGCCCCGATTAGCCTCTGTTTGCAATGTTTCTCGAAATGCGTGCCAAACTCCGAAAAGTTGCTGATTCTCCATTTTGCTGCAACAGAGAGCAGGAAAAGGGCATAGCAATGTATTTCACAAATATATGCATGCCTCGATCCTCGTGCCACCAATCACGCATCTCGGTGCATGATGGCCGAGGAGCCGAATTGCACAATTCAATATAGGATGAATGCAGATGAATGCTACAACAAAACCTAACTCCATCATGAATGATCCGGAGTGTCGGTGACTTGGGAATTGAGACCCGTTCCGTCACTCGGAGTACGGAACGCACCTCGTTTCCCGTGCCCGGGCTAACTCCTATCCCGAACACAATGCAATATGCATGAGATGCAATCCTAACATACACAATGCTATGAAAATGAGATGCCTCGAAATGCGTGCACGCGGGCACGCAAACTGAGGCAATGGCATACGGAATGCAATGAGACTAAAATGCAAATTGGACTTACACTAACATGAGAGAGCTTCAGCCACACTCACATAAGAGGCCGAGAGATGAAAATGAGATGCCTCGAAATGCGTGCACATGGGCACGCAAACCGAGGCAATGGCCCTAAGGCATGAAATGACATGGAAAATGTAAATTGGGCTTACACTAACATGAGAGAGCCTCAGCCACACTCACATAAGAGGCCAAGAGATGAACATGAAGTGCCTCGAAACGCGTGCACATGGGCACGCAAACTGAGGCAATGATATAAAGGCATAAAAATGCAAATTGGGCTACATGAGAGGGCCTCAGCCGCACTCACATAAGATGCCGAGAGATGAAAATGAAGTGCCTCGAAATGCGTGCACACGGGCACGCAAACCGAGGCAATGATATATGGGCATGAAAATGCAAATTGGGCTTACACTAACATGAGAGGGCCTCAGCCACACTCACATAAGATGCCGAGAGATGAAAATGAGCTGCCTCGAAATGCGTGCACACGGGCACACAAACCGAAACGATGGCATAAATCATGAAAATGGTATACAAATGAGATGTGGCATATGGCATATGGAAAATGCAAATTTCAGCAGCCAAAATGATGCAAAAACAGCCCCCGAATTATAGCAAAATTACACCCGATGCCCGAAATGCTATGCTAAGCACCCGAAATGACTTGCAGCTATGCCTAACATGCACAATATGGATATGAGTGTAAAGACAGATGCTAGGAAGTCCCTAAACTAGCATTTTTCCAGTACAAAGCAGGGCCAAACAACAGCCACAAGTATGGCAAAAATAGCATGCAAAAATGGGGGAAAAGAGGGGAATAATAAAGCAAGTGGTATACACAATGCTCAAACTAAAAAATACAGTTCTATAACATTAAAGAGGGACCAAAAATATGCACATTTACAGTAGATGACATCTCCCAAAACAGTATGTAGATATGCTCAATATAGCATGCAAAATATGAGCCAAAAGAGGGCTATAAAGAGAGGTATACCAAGAATTCACCAAACAGCCTAAGACCCTTAACAAAACATGAAGAGTGGGTCATTTTAAGACTATTTCCAGACCTGATGATGGCCGAAAACAGAAGCAAGATAGGCCTAAAAAATCATGCAAGATAATGGACCAAATAGGGGCTATAAAGAGAGGTCATGTATGGAAGCACCAAACAAGGTTGAGCCCTTCTACAATGTTGTAGAGGGGTCCAAAATAAGCCTAATCACAGTTTATGGCATGCTCCAAAACAGACTTCAAGTAGGCCAAACAAATCATGCAATTTTACGGTAAATATGAAAAATTACAAAGCAAGTGCATGATAGAGAGGCCAAACATGGTTGAGCCCTTCTTCAATGTTGAAGAGGGGCTCAAAATAAGCACATTTACAGTTTATATTAGTCCCGAAAAGAAATCACACATAGGCCAAATATTCAATACAAAATAATGGCATATAAGAGGATATTGAAACAAGTGCATCATGGTGATCTCAAATAGGATTGAACCCTTAAACAAACATGGAGAATAGCTCAAAAAAGACCTAATTTCAGTGAAGGTAGGAGCCTAAAACAATAAGAAAGTAGGCCTAAGAAATGAGGCAAGAAAATGCTACAAAAGAGGGAATTTGAGGCTTACCCTTGAAGATCAAACTTTTGCTACCTCTTGGCTTGAAAAATGTTACCTCCTAGCTGCTGGAAATCAACTCCAAGTGTTGGAAATGGAGTGGTGATGGTGATGCTTGGTGTTGATGAACAAATGATGCAAGAAAAATGACTTTTGAGCTTTGAAATGGAGAGAAATGGAAGGTGAAAGCTATGGATCTCTCCTAAATATCTCTCAAAATGTCTAATCCCTAAACATGAAGCCAAACCTCTCCTTTATAGAGGAAATGCATCCAAAATATCTCCAAGACCCCTCTAATCCTCCATACACGTGTATGGAGGATGGTCCAATTGGAAATCAGCTGGCACAGCTGGAATACACTGAGGGAGAGAAAAATGGCCGGCCAGCTCAAAAATTCAATTTTTTTGGTAAGTGGCCGGCCGGCTGGAAAGGGTGGCCGGCCGGCTAGGGTAAAAAGGTCCAAGCCATGGATCTGGTCGGCCATGTAGCCCTTGAAGTTATCTTTCCAATGCCGCAAACCTTGCATCAAAATTCCTCCTGTAGAAAAAGTTATGCCAGTTTCCGTAAAGCCGTGCAGATTCGGTCTAACCAGACTTCAACCAACCATATCTCCTCCCCCCGGATCTGGACTTAGGAGATTCTTGAGTGAAAAATGAAGCCCCGGAAGTAAGCTTTCCAATGGTGGTGGCCTCATATTTTAATTCCTCTTGTGCAAAGAGTTACGCCTGTTTCGGTGAAGCCGCGCATACTTTTCTCCTTCCCGGATTCACGCTGAACCACTTTTGACCAAACAAAAAGTTGGTTGTCAGAACAATTGCTGGCCTCCCACCCTCCTACAAGCTTCCTAACCATGAAAATAAGGCCTCCACCAAAAATGAGCCCAAACCGATGCAAAATGAAGGCTCGGGGGCCAAAACACGCAGTTCGGGGTCCCGAAAACAGGCTGTTGGGCACTTGGAGTGGTATTCGACCACGAAGTGGGTATCTAAGACCCCAGTGTCCCTCGAAAAGGAGTAAATGAGATGCATGCCAAAAACCGGAGAAATCGGAGATGGTTGGGCGGTCCCGAACCGAGGCACACGGCCTGACGGCTCCGAAAACCGGGAACCGGGCTCCGAAATGGGCAAAATGGCCTACGGCCACGAAATGTAGCCCACGGCCACTGAGAAATAGTCTACGGGACCACTCCCTCCCCTCAGGAAAGAAAATAGAGAAAACCGAGTCTGGTTCGCAAACCGAGACAAGGCACAGAAGAGGGTTCGAAAGTCCGGAGGCAAGGCGCACGGCCGTGACTCTGAGACTTCTGAACGAGCACAGTATGCAACATCACCGAGCGCTCAATCGGTGACGTCTGAGTCTTAAGGTCGGTAAAAAATGGGGTGTCTACACACCTAAATTCAACTCTGCATATTATTTTTGAATTTAAAAGAATATCAATCAATTTTTATGAAGGTGAGCTCTATTGATTTGTGCCTAGAAGTGAGAAAATAAAACAAGAAATAAGATTATGTTTATCATTGCTCTTTGGCAAATTACTGACTTGCACTTTATTTGTTTTGGCAGATTTTTTATTTATTTTTTTAGTATTTGATACAATGGAAACAAAAATTAAAAGAAAACATGTTTCATAATCATTGAAAAAAAAGCTTATTTGAAAATGTTTTCTAAACTGAATTTCTACCAAAACCACCACTGTTCTACCATCGCCACTACCATTAAAATGTTAGATTTAAATGTGATATCACGTAGTGATATCACGTAGCGATATCATTATCGTCCAATGAACATTCTTGATTTATAATAGAGACCACAATATTATTAGATTAACGAGAGACGAGAGTTTTCACTTAATCCCAAAGGTGACATTTTATTGAACAGTGACATTATGTAGAATGTTGTCACCATTACACTCACAAACACTAATCATAAAAAAAATTGATGCCATCCAGTAAAGATGAAAAGTTAAACAGACCTATGAACTATGGTAAGGTGAAATATTGACAAAGGGCCAAAAACATTGCTTGATGTTTCTGGGTCATGCTCACTTAGTTGAAACTGTTACAATCATCAACTTCTGGTTAGGAGTTTGGATCTTCCATAAGATCAATTAATTATTTCAACAGAGCCTAGCCTTCAACAGTAGCATCTCCATCTGATTCTGTAGACCTAATTTTCAACTTCCAAAGATTGTATCTCACATAATTATGAATTGGAAAGACTTTAATGTATGGATTGGTTTATGGGTTTGTCACAGAAATTGAGGATGATCCTATATGATTCTGCTGTTTACAGCAGACACACATCCAGAAAGAAATTGTTTTTTTTTTTTTTTTTTTGTGTTGTAACTGGAACTGAGAGCTGCTAATCTTCATAATGATCAAAGTTGGAAGATTTCCTGTTCAGAAGGCATAAGAATTCATTAAACTTTGTGATCTAATATACATGAATGAAGTCATTTCAATATGGGATAAGGAAATGCTAAAAAAGATAGTCATAAATATAGAGTTACATTGAGGTCTGCAGTATCAGTGAATGAAAAGGTCGCCTTCGGCGGAGTGGAGATTTTTCGATGTTCTGCTCTTGTTGAAAAAGAAATGGAATTCTTTAGTGGATGGGTAAGGAGGTTTGGTTCTTTTGCAGAAATTTCATCATCTGAAATAGTGTATAGTAGAGAAGATCTCAAAGGTTTTTGGAATTCTCCATGCCAAAATTTCCAAATTTGAAGTTTTAATCCATCTTCTGGATGCTTACAGAATTGAAGCTTTAATCCATAATCAGTTGCCAAAAAGGTCACTTCTTTCCAAGCTTTGCTGTTTATCCCAATATTTTTTGGCTGCTGCAATTGCATTTCAATTGGTTCTTGGGTATTTTTGATTGTTGTGTTTTTGCTGAGATTTAGCTGATAGGTACATCTTTTCTGTGTAATTTTCTTTTTTTTTTGGTTTTCTTCCAACTTTTGGAATGTCAAAACAATGTCATGAAGTGGAAAAAATCTCAGCCATACAAAAAATTACTTTAGAAGATCTGAACTAAAAAAAAAAAAAAAAATCTGTATTCCAAAAAATTATCAAATGTTGTTGGACCATCATGTGGCTTGTCTGTGCCTAATATTACATAGCCCTATACTATTATTAGGTACATCACCACGAATCTAGATTTTCTGTTGTGCATGGTCTATATTGTACCCTATATAGTGCTCTAAAATGTCATCATTTTAGGAGAAGGAAGAGAAAAGGGACATGTTTTGTTTTATTTATTTATTTTTTGCCCAAAAACGATGTCGTTTTGAGGTACTATATAGAGAGAATCCGAGTTTCCATGATAGTGCTATATGGAAACATCAAATAATTACTATCTTTAAAAACTATCAAATGAGTGCAGAACATCATATGATTGTGTGCCCGATCAATGGTATTTTATGATTTGTCTATAATTTTTTTTTTCCAAACCGTATAAGCATATAACCTATTGTAAATGGCCAGACAAAACCAATATAGTATTTCGAGAAGACAAGATAATAACTCTTTGTTCATTTTTTTTTTTTTTTTGATCAGCAAAGAAAAGGAAAATTTATTGATGAAATGAGCAAAAAATGCAACAAAATACATCAATAAAGGAGGGGAGTGCAAAAAGCATCATAGCTAAAACTCCACAATCCCAACTAGGTTGGCACCGAGGAGGAAGCTGTAACAGGCCCGCAGGGGACCTCGCTACAGTTCGAACTCGATTTTTGTCACGGTTCTTAATCTGAACCAAAGAGTCCAAATTCGGCAAATCGTTTTGAGAAAACAGATTTTTAGAAAAGAAGTGTCAAACATGGACTGCTTTGCCAGATATAGAGTCGCCACCTAAATATTTTATTTTTGGAAAATTTAGAAAACCTTGACTCGTTTGCCTAAGGCCACGTGTCCGTCATCACCAAAGTTGCCTCGGCTCGGGAACTTGGGTACGATTGGGGAAGGTCACTTCGTGAGCACCCCCGCTCGCCCGATCAAAGATCGGCCTCTACTAACCATGATATTTAGTTTTGAAAACATTGTGCGTTCCTATTCCGGTTATTAGCCTAGATTTACTATGTGATGCGCACAATATACAAGTATAGACCGAGTCGTCTGAATTGGAACAAAACATTTCATGTTTTTTTTTGAAAGATGGTTTGCTACCCGCAGGTAGGCTTAAAATGCAGATTTTACCACCCTCAGGTGGGCTAAAAAACTCACAGTTGATGATTTGTTCCAATCTAAACAACCCAACCTTCACCCACAGGCATTCAAGCAGTTATATCACATAAGCAGTTAGCCTCATGGTAAGCATGCTATTCATGGCAGTCACTCACACGCATGCAAGGATGTCAAAGCATAAAACTCACCGAGTACTCCAAGTCAAAACAGAAACCGATTAGAAATCCATGCATGATCCTAAATACACAGAAATGCCTAATGCAACATATGCAAAAATGCAACTATGCAACATATGCAACAGAAATGCCTAATGCAACATATGCAAAAATGCAACTATAGCAGGCTCGGCTATTCTAAACATGACATATGAGATGCAACAGCTATCAAGTATTCAACTCGGAATTGAAATACAAATGCAGTTAGTATGATGCGCCGAGCCCGGTGCATGCAAAACAGATGAATGAATGCAAACATGCTATCATACTGTATGCTAATTGAAACATACCCTAATCTAACCATCATAAGCTGGTAAATAAAAGGGAAGAAAGACGTGGGATTGGAGGACATACATCACACTCACGCACACTTATTATAACATTGCCCTCACGCAGAGGATCCGAATAAATAATACAGTCCCAAATAAATACAGTCTGAATAAATAATACAGTCCAAATATGTACAAAACCCTAATTAATTAACAAATTTAACTAGGAAAGCATTAAATTGGCATGCAAGCCAGGGACTGTCTCGACTCTTCTCCGGATGATGAATGATGCATGCTCGGGTTGCCTTTGCGCGGAAATCCATGGCGATGCCCCAATTAGCCTCTGTTTGCAATTATTCTTGGAATGCGTGCCAAGCTTCTGAAGGCTGCTGATTCTTGATTTGCTGTAACAGAGAGCAACAGAGGGGCGTGGCAAAGTATTTTCACACATGTATGCATGCCTCGATCCTCGTGCCACCAATCACGTATCTCGATGCATGATGGCCGAGGAGTCGAATTGCACAACTCAATATGGAATGAATGCACATGAAAATACAACCAAAACCTAACTCCATCATGGACAATCCGGAGTGTCGGTGACTGGAGAATTGAGACACGTTCCGTCACTCGGAATACGAAACGTACCTCGTTTCCCGTGCTCGGGCTAACTCCTATCCCAAACACAATGCAATATGCATGACATGCATGGATGCAACTAAGATACAACCTAACATGCACAATGCTATGAAATGGCATACACGATGCACGAGGTAACATGGCATACACAATGCGCTAACATACAACCTAGCATACACAATGATGTGAAATGAAATAGCATACACAATGCATAAGGAGCTTACACCAACACAAGTGGACCTTGGCCACACTCACATAGGAAGCCATTAGATGAAAATGAGACACTCGAAATGCGTGCACACGTGCACGCAAACCGAGGACCGACTCTAAGGCACCAAATGCCACTCTAACAAAGCATGGCAAGGCATGGAATATGGCATACTAACATGCAAATTTCAGCACTAAAATATGATGCAAAACAGCCCCGAAACATGGAAACATGGCACCCGATGCATGAAATGAGACTCGAAACTCGAACCTAGGCGCATGGAATGACTTATAGCTATACAAAGCATGCATTATTTGAACATGAAGTATGAATACAGAATCAAGACAGTCCCAAAACAAGCATATTTCCAGTTTTAAGAAAGGTCAAAAGGTGAACACAAGTAGGGCTAAGCTAACATGCGAAAATGGCCTCGAAAGAGAGATAAAGAAGCAAGTAACAGCTTCTGGCCCTAAATGGCAAAGAGCCCTTCAAAAAAGTTGAAGAGGAGCTCAAAATGAAGCACTTTACAGTTTACATCAAGCCACGAAAATAAACACAAGCAGGCCTAAAACATTATGCAAGAAAAAGGCCAAAAGAGGGACAAAGAAGCAAGTGATGGCTTCTGACCTCAAACAGAGGAGGGCCCTTCAACAATGTTGAAGAGGGGCCCAAAACATGATATTTTATAGTTTATGACCAAGCCCAAAACAGTGCATAAGCAAGCTTAAAATACTATACAAAATAAGGCATAAAAGAGAGCTTTAACACAAAGAGCAAAAAGGAAGCCTCAAACAGTGAAAGACCCTTGATCAAACATGAATAGTGGGTCAAAATATGGCTATTTACAGTTCGGATCAGAGCCCAAAAATACAAGCACAAGGGGCTAACAAAACATGCAAAAATAAGGCCAAAAGAGGGATAAAGAGGCAAGTGACAGATGGAAGCCTCAAACAGTAAAGAGTCCTTCAACAATATTGAAGAAGGGCTCAAAACAAGACACTTTAAAATTTATAACCAAGCTCAAAACAGTTCACAAATAGGCCTAAAATACTATGCAAGAAAGAGGCATACAAGAGAGGTAAAGAAGCAAGTGGTAGCTGGAGACCTTAAACATGGAAGGACCCTTAATCAAACATGAAAAAGACTTCAAAAAATGACTATTTTCAGTTAGGGTCGGAGCCCAAAAATGTAAGAAAGTATGGCTTAGACATAGAACAAAATAAAGCACAAAATGGGGAAAAATGAGGACTCATCCTTGTAGACCAAACTTCAGCAGTTCTTGGCTTGAGAAAAGGTGCTCCTAAGCTCTGAAAAACCAGCTCCAAGTGTTGGAAAGGATGGTGGTGGTATAGTGCTATGTGGTGGTGTAGAAATGGTGTAGGGTTTGGGAGGTTTTGAGGGTTGAAATGTAGAGAGAGAGATAGATTCAATGTAGGAGCTCCAAAGGGTTTTTTTGTAACCTCCCAAAAGGGAGCTGGAGGGCCTGGTTATATAGTCACAAGAGTGGGGGAAAATGGGGGAAATGAAATTCAAATTTCCCCCCAAAAAGTTAGCCCCCCAGATACAAAATCTGGGGGGAAACAGAGGGCATATTTGTAAAGTACCTGGAGAGAGGAGTAAGGCTGGCTGGTTATTTAGGGTTTAGGTGGCCGGCCGGCCTCCCCCATGGCCGGCCGGCCAAGGGCCAAAAGGGTCATGAATGATTAGTGGCCGGCCATGCCAAAAAGATGGCCTCCCATGTGTGCTCAATACAACTATGTGGTCAAAAACTGGAGAATGTGAACCAGGAGAGAAAAGCCCATTTTTTGGAGGGGTTCAAAAGGGTCAAAGACAATTACTAGCCGGGCATATGATATTGGTGGCCTCCCATGTGTCTACAACACAAATATGTGATTTAGGGCTAGAAAAAGTGGTCCAAGGGTGGTTAACATTGGCTTTTTAGTGAGAAAAACGGGCGACGGAGGGCGATGAAAAAATAAAACTGGTTGTCAGAACAATTACTGGCCTCCCACTATTCTACAACCTTCCTAATAGTGAAAAAAAGGCCTCCACCAAAAATGAGCCCAAACCGATGCAAAATGAAGGTTCGGGGGCCGAAACACGCAGCCCGGGGCCCCGAAAACTGACTGTTAGGCACCGGAAGTAGTGTTCAACCACGAAGTCGGTCTCTCGGACCATAGTGTCCCTCAAAAGGGAGGAAATAAGGTATGTGCCAAAAATCAGAGCAAACAGAGGTGGTTAAGCGGTCCCGAACCGAGGCACACGGCCAATGGCTCCGAAAAATCGGAAACCGGGCTCCAAAAGGACAAAATGGCCTACGGCCATTGAGAGATGATCTACGAGATCTCTCCCTCCCTTCGGGAAGAGAAAACAAAGAAAACAGAGCCTGGTTCACAAACCGAGGCAAAGCATGAAAGAGTCCGGAAGTCCGGAGGCAAGGCTCGCAGCCGAGACTCCGCAACCTCAGAACGAGCACAATATGCAGCATCATCAAGCGCTCAATCGTAGACGTCTGAGTCTTAAGGTCGGTCAAAAATGGGGTGTCTACAGAAGCACAATCATATGCTAGCACAAAACCCACAGATTGGCGAGAAACCAATCCAAAAAAACAGAAGAGACCCAAATTTCAACCAACCACCCCAAAAATCACCCACCCAACCACACCCAACATACTGCTCCCAAGGAATGCTGCCTTTGTATGCTTATACCACCTGAGTTTTTCTTCTTTCAAAAGTGTTCTGAGCTCTCAAGTGCTAATGCAATCAAGAGAAAGTATTCTTCTTTTCTGGTTAGCTCATTCATTTCTCTTCCATGTTTTCAGAAATAAAACACAGCAGCAGCCAAGTTTTGCTACCCAAAATTGAAACACATCAGCAGCCTCACTTGACAAGCTTTACTTTCCAAAAAATTCTAAAGCAGATTCCAACCATGGCACACAGAGACCACCCTCCACCCAAACAGATAAGCTGCAAAACACCTACCAGACCACAACTGATACTAACAAACCACAATAGGACCCCAGCTGGTAAGCTCCCAACAGATCAAGAGCCTACCCAAAAACTAACAAACCACCCAGCTCCCACACTTCGTTCATTAAAAGATTAAACTTCTGTTTTTGGTAGTTGTTGCACACCAACAATCCATAGAATTAGACTGTATGGTATTCCATGTCCATTCACAGTCACAAAATTAGAATTTTAATTAATTTTTATTTAGAAAGATTAGATTGTATAATTGCGTGTAATGTACCAAACAAAGAGATGTCTTGTTGGAACAGAGGATCTTAATCCGAATTAGACAAACAAAAAACTTAGTAGACCTTGAGCAGTAAGTCGCATATAGCATGGGAAGTATTATTACTAAACGTGCCTTACAAAAGGTACTTATGATATACACTTACATATCAAAAAAATCTCATACTAAGGCTATTTTAATTTATAAACAATGCATCACAAAGCCAAGATCATTTCAGTTCATAATCAAACACCCAACAACTTGTTTGGTGTAATTTTTAAAAATTCTTTTCAAGTTTTTTTTTTGGTCTTTTTTTCTTCATATTTTAGTCATAAATTTTTAAAAAAAAAAAAAAAAAAAACACCTTTTAGATGCACCTAATGCTTCTAAAATAAATTTTTTTGTGAAAAAATCTTTAAAAAAAAAGTCACCAAAGACGAACAAAAAAAAATATCCTTGTTTTTTTACTAAAAAGTTTTTAACAAATTGACTAAAATATAAAAATGTTCATTAAAAAACCTCAAAAGCAATTTTTGAGTTTGGAAATAAATAATATTATTCATAACTAGGATTACAAATGTATAGTGGTGTGAACTAGAGAATTTTCCTATCAGCAAAGTCTTTCATGGCCAAAACTTTGATTATTATTCCAAAGAGATAACATAGAATAATGTATGATGGTGATGCAGGTCGGATTCAATAAGGTTTTCCCAACACAAGTAGAGGGAAACCATCTCCATATAAATCCAGTGATAGCTTCAACATTGTAAGACAAGTGAGAAAGAAATCTACAAAACATTTGTTATATAGTTAGATTGATCGGTGAAGTTTCCAACTATTCTCAAAGGCTTCCAATATTCCCTTCAATATGGAATGTTGGGTCTTTGAGGGCGATTGAAGACTTTTTCCTTTGTGAATTATTGATATGTTTTTAGTTTACAGAATGCAATTGTTGTTAGACGTGCAATTCAGTCCTCATATGAAAATATTATCTGTTACAGAGGAGCCTAACAAGTCTCCATTGCAATATGGAGTTCAGATAAACCAAAGATACTGCAACAACATATTTTGTTGTTGTTGTTGTTGTTCTTCTTCTTTTTAATTTTTTATTTTATTTTATAACTTTCCCAATGTATCTAAATTTGGTTTTTGAAAACACTAATTCACATATTTAGGTTCCCTTTGATTTGGTGGAAAATGCTATTATTAATGGAAAACAATTATAGGTTTTTGCATAAAAATGTTTGGGCACTCAGGTCATAAGATGAATCTTTTGGGCTATTAGGCCCAAGCTCTAATCTCTTTGGGCTAAAATGATGCAATTTGTCCAAAAAAACAACTATATGATTCAAATCAACCTATCTGTCTATTTGTTGAAATTCACCAAACTAATTATCTGTTGAAATGTGACACATGTTACCCATTCAACAACATATTTGTTAAATATCACACATTTATCTACCTCACCACCACCCCCTACTGCTACCGCCGCTAGCGACTTTTTCAGCCACGTTCTTATCACCAAATATGATTTTGCCTTAGATCTAATGCCTTATACCTCATTTGGGATGGACTTTTCATCAATTTTTCTAAAACGTTTCCATTATTTTGATTGCGGCCTTAAAATTAATATACTAGTGGTGTAGTGATGATGGTGGTAGGGTAGTGGTAAGATAGTGGCGATGGTGGTGGTGGTGGCCGCGAGGTAATAGAAAAGATGGTAGAAGAGGTGGAGATGGAGTGGTGGTAGCGTAGTAACATTGATATAATTTAATTTTAAAAGCTTTTTTACCTTTCAAAAGTCAAAAATATTTTTCGCTCAAAGAAGTATTCTTTTAGTTGACTTTTGTTACCAAATACTAGAAAATGTGAAACAAACATTGGTTTACATCTTCTAATTTGATACACTGCATACAAATATTTTCAAGTAGGTCTAAATTGGCCATAATCTTAGGTGATATTTGGCCATAATCTTAGGTGAAATTTGTTTAGATGGACTAGACTAAATGTGATTAGTACTCTTTAAACTATTAGTTATGAAATTATCAAGTCCTTTGGAATCTATATTCTATTCCATATGGATTGATCTAAGATAATACAAAGGGATTGAAAAAATCTTATTTAATCTTATGTTTGTTTGGAAAGACGGGAACAGATAGGATACGAAATACATGATATAATGACTATAATACCTCTATTATAATTAGGCCACAATGGTATATTTAGGGTTGGTTAAACATCCAGCTAACCTGCTTAACTTGACCTCAAATGGACGGTTTCAATGTAATGGGGCAAACAGATGCGGGTCTAGTAATTTCAAAAAAATCAGATTTCTAATGGGGTGGTGAATATACAAGTTTCAATCCATAATACCCGACTCAACTGTATGGAATTAAAAAAATTCCATAAATATTTATATACACAAATATTATTTATTTGTTCAATAAATAAAATACTAAAATTTAAGAGGTATACTTTTCACTTTTAAAAAAAATATTAACTGAACAATGAAGAGGAGTAAGGGTTCCATTTTTTTTTCATTGTTCAGTTTTTTTTTAAAAAAAAATTTCTTTTATAAATAGGATTTTTTTAGTAAATAAATTAGAATTTTGAGAAATTTATTAGAAAATTCTCTTTCAATTCTGGAGTTGCACTTCTAAAACTCATTTTGAAAGAGATTCCATTTTGGTCGAAAAACATTTTGTCCAAAACAGGTTATTGGAGGGTTTAAAGTTGGATCCTTAGAACTCCTACCATGGAACTTACACAGATTAACACCCCTTGTTTTCATCATCGAGAGCTCAAAAGGGAGCACACAAGTCTAAAAGCTAATAAAAAATGGAGTCTCTATAGTTGCCCATCTTTGACAGAGTTCGGTGCATTTTCATGATGTGAGTGAATGTCAAAACCCGAATATGACCCTTTTTTACAAGGCCATAAGACTTGGGCAAATAAACAAAATACAGATAAAACTTGGTTGAACCTAAGGATTGCTTATGTATCCCTTTGCAAGGAATCAAACCAGTGCAGCTTAGGGATAGAATGCAATTGTCATACTCAAAACATATTTTGAAAAGGTGGGCTTACATAGCGCACACTACCATGATTTGTTAATTAGGCTTACGTGTACCACACTACCAGAGTTTGTTGATGCGAACGCTACGGAAGGTGACAAGGTGGAAAAATAGATAAATCTACAAAGATGACAAATAAAAGAGAAAAACCTCATGCAAATGACATGCAAATCTGTGAAAAACATAAAGAACAATGTGCAACACAAACAAGCATGTAGTGTATGAAATAAATACAACACCTATTCGCGCCGCGACATGAGAGGGAAGAGAAAAGGATGACCACAGCCAAAGTCGTCTGTGACTAGCAGTCTCAACAACAAGGAACTCCACAACACACTCCAAACATGCCTTGACATGGAAAGGAAAAGACAGTGTTAACCGAGGGTGGTGTTAACAGCCAACCCACGCAAGGAACAATATTAACCAAGGGTGGTGTTAACCGCTTGCCCCATAGGGGACAGTATTAACCGGATGGTGGTGTTAACTACCTGCCCCAAAAAAGACTTGTGGGTAATTTGCTCTTTTATGTATACTTATAAAAATTCAGTATACTTAAATAAAATTTTAAAATTTTATTTCCTCTTATATTTTAATGTAAATTTATTAATAAAGATAATACACATTGAATTTAAAAATAAAATATATTTTTTTGATATGATACACCCAAACCACTTATACGTACTCTTCATATTCAACTCTTTTCATCTTCTTTTCCAAATTTCAATTATTTTCTATTCATCTTTTTTCTCACTCCAAAACTCCAATCTACCCCACCAAAACTCATAATTATCATTAATATTATTGTTTCTTATTGTATTATTACATGCAAATAGAAGAAAGTTTAATCAAAATTAAACAATGGATGACAGGGACGGATCTAGGATTATGACTTTGGAGGACTACTCTATAGTTTAAAAAATTGGAGGCTACTCTATATAATTTTGAAATTATCTTAAAAAAAATTGAGGGTGCGAACCCCTATAATTTTAAATTATTTTAAAATTTCTAGTATAATATATGATATTTTTTAAATTTTTGGAGCACTAAATCCATCATTGTTGAATGAGAATAATAATCAAAGTATGTTTTTTTTTAAACAATCCATCAAAGATGAGGTAAATATTCCCATAAATATTAAAGTATAATTTTTTATTCCTGTATTTTTCAGTTTTTTTTTTTTTTTTTTTTTTTTTGTTGTTGAATATGTAAATGGGACAAGAGAATGGAAAAAGAACCTAATTTTGGAAGGTGGTCGTTTGTTAGGAGAATTGCAGCATAGTGCGATAGATAAAATAAATAAATAAATAAATAGATAAAAAATAAATAATAATTCAAAAACATACAAGGCGTAAGTGATTATATATAATGGAATGTAAGTGAAAAGTTGTGGAGGTGCATTGTACCCTTCAATATTTATGTAAATTTATTTATTTTTATTTTTTTATTTTTTATGTCTCACTAGTATATAATTCCTCCTTGTTTGTTTTCCAAGAAAGTATACTTGAGACAGAACTTGAAGATGGATGTGGTAAAGCTTCGCTCCGGTAGGTTTTGGATTCTTTTTCGGAGGGTTTTGGTGAAAAGCTCTTTGCTGTGAAATTTACACGCTAATAGGGGATGACCGTTTATAAACTGCCATAATCATCAACAAAAGATATAAAATTGTGGATATAATCATTAAAAAATTATTATAAATCTATTATTTTTCATCCTTTAATTTTCATTGCAGAAAAAACAATTAATATCAAGAAATATGGCCAATTTAAATATACTATTTATCAATTACTTGATCTTGAGACTACTCTCAAAGCATCAATGAGCATATCATAAGATTTTATATATATTGAATACACAACACTTTTTCTTTCTTTTATTTATTTATTTATTTTTATTTTTTTTGGGAAAAATCCTAATTGAAACAATAGAGAGTAATAAATATCAAATTATCAAATATTTTTGAAAGAATTTTTTTAAGTGGTATAATTTGGGATTTTTTATTTATTATTTGGATGTACCTTGAAGGTAATTTGGGAAAAAAACTTAGGAAGTATTGAAAGTAAATTATAATCTGAAATAATTTAATAAAGTGTATTGAGAAATTGGACTGATTTCTTGGGTGCAAATAGAATCCTCCGAAAGTGTGTTGGCTAAGCCCAAAAAATTCTAATTCAAGGCTAATTTACCCAAGAAAAAGTTGAGTGGAACAGTGATATTGTTATCATTTAATTACTTTTTATGGTTTACTTTATTATATATTATGACAAGTTAGTTACTCATTGAAATTGAGAGAGGCATTAGTTTGAGTTATTATGTGTGTGCTCCACGTCCATATATATGAAAATTTCTGCATGGAACATAGTTGATTCATCAGGGTCAAAGAGTTGAATAATGATGTAGTCCAAATCTGTCACGTGTAGTTGGTCTGTGACCTGCAATGGTCATTTGTCATGGTAATTTTTATAGTTTATAATAAGATAAGATAAGATAGAATAATAATAAGAGCATGATAAGTGTCCACCATGTAAATTGGGTTATATTTTGATTGAACCTTGGTCTGGTAAGAGATGGTTAATAAGTTTCATTGATGTTTCGGTGATGGATCTTTTCTTTTGAATTGAGTTAAATCAGGCTAATAATCAATTATCCCAGAACTCGGGCCCATGAATGCTGTGATAACACCCAGGAGCATTTTTATTTTTTTTTTCATATCAAAAGGAAAAAAAAAAAAGACCCAAAAAACAAAAAAAAAAACAAAAATTATAAGCAAGGGCCATTCAACTTCCCCTCAAACTCAAGGTCAAGCATTTCCACCACTAAGCTGGCTGTATATCTTTCTTTTCAATAACGGTTTCA
This sequence comes from Camellia granthamiana, assembly GCA_036172215.1. Taxonomy (NCBI): domain Eukaryota; kingdom Viridiplantae; phylum Streptophyta; class Magnoliopsida; order Ericales; family Theaceae; genus Camellia; species Camellia granthamiana. Next base: position 94,194,136 of record CM069913.1, read on the forward strand.
CATTTCACCAAAAAATTAAATTGAACAGATAAATGTAATCATATGATTGCATAATATTTTATTTCAGTGTTTTCTTTCACTCTTTCATTTATTTTAATATTTTTTTTAACAAAACATATAAAAACAAAACTTTATTATGGCTGTCCCGTAAAATCCGTAATTTACAGATTGCCAATCTAAACATGCTTTTAACAATATTTGAGTAGATCAATTATATAAAAAATTAAGTTGATTAGATAATTATATTCATATAATTGCATCATATTTATTTTGGTGTTTTCTTTCATTTTTTTTATATTCATTTTAATATTTTTTTTAACAAAATATATGAAAACAAAACTTTTTTATGATAACCCTGTAAAATCCATAATTTATGAACTGTCAATCTAAAAACGCTACATCGATTAATTTTGAACCACACTGAAGATTTTTATCCAACTAGATGTTATGTGCTAGTCCAAAGCAAAAACTGAATGAGTTTCAATAATTCCAAGAAGAGTAAGTGTTTAATTGCCATCAAAGGCCCAACGTCCTACATTGGATAGAATATTGGAAGCCTTTGAGAATAGTTGTAAACTTTTCCCGATCAATCTAATTATTTATAAGACAACACAAGCCGGCTCTATTAAGGAGACACTTTTTGCATTGGAGCTTAGAGGGACAAACTCGTTAAGCTATCTATTGGGCCTATTTAGGGCTTATTTAGACTTTTGTATTGATTTTTTTTACAAAAAAAACACCTATAACAAAGTAGAGAGAATGATTTGATATTAAAGTTTTTGACTAAATTATTTGATTCCCAAACACTCCCTTAGTACAACTTACTGTTAACTAAAAGAGGAGTAAGTATTCAATTGCCATCAAAGGCCCAACAGCCTATATCAAATAGAATATTGGAAGCCTTTGAGAACAGTTGAAAACTTTTTCGATTAATACAACTATTTATAAGACCAATGAAGACTTGCGGAGATACCTTTGAATTGGAGGCCAAAGAGACAAACTCGTTAAACTAGTTAATGAGGGATATTACAAACCTTGAAAAATATACTCAAAATTTACCCAAAAATATCAACATGTGGTTCAAATTCATTCTACACATGAATCCCATAATACACAATTTCAATTTCGACAACACAACCCATTCTTGGCCAAAATCTGAGTCCTAAACTTTTTGTCATTGAGTTTATTTAATGCAACTTATTATAAACTAAAAGTTGATAATCATAAAACAAAAATCAAAAGCACCTTTCTACCAACTTTTGGTAATGAGTTTTTTTCAACTTATTAAAACTATTTCCGTCTAATAAATTATAAGTAGAAGTTGCACCAAACAATTTGACACAAATTTTTAAAATTAAAAACAAAATTGCTATGACTAACTTAGATGGCTACTCAATAACAGACAATATTTTAAATGGAGATTGGACCATGCGCTTAACAATAAGTATATCCTGAAAACTAAATGAATGTTAATAATTTAAAGAGGTGTAAAGTCTTCAATTGCCCTCAAAGGCCCAACAATCCACATTGGATGGAATATTAGAAGCCTTTGAGGACAGTTGAAAACTTCTCCAATCAATCTAATTATTTATAAGACGACACATGACACCTATTGAGAAGACACTTCTTGAATTGGAGCTAGCTATTGGACTGATTAATAACAAACAATATTTTCAGATAGAAACTGGACCACTTGTTTCAAATGGAGATTAGACCACACATCTGGCAACAACTGTATCACAAAAAATGAATGAACGCCAATAACTCAAAGAAGAGTAAGTCTTCAATTGACCTCAAAGGACCCAACATTCCACATTGAATCGAATATTGGAAGCCTTTGAGGACAATTGGAAACTTCTCTGATCAATCTAACTATAACAAATGTTTTGTGTATTGATTTCTTTCTCACTTGCCTTACAAAGTTGAAGCTATCACTGGGTTTATATAGAGATGGTTTCTCTACATGTGTTGGAAAATCTAGTCGAATCCGACCTAAATATCACCATCATACATTATTCTATGTTATCTCTTTCGCATAATCAAAGGATTGGCTTGGTACATGCGGCTTCCTGCTCAACATGCAATAAGTCCATTTGGCAATTATTGTACTAGAAAATTATTTTATTACTTGTCTTATTAATATTTTCAAAAAAAAATATTTTTAGATATTATTAGACTAGATGACCAGAAAAATAATAAAAAAAACTAAAAAATTTGAAAAAAGTCCACTATAGAGAGAAAAAAAGAAAAGAAAAGAAAGAAAAATAATCAATAAGTCTTACTATCTTCAGGAAAAACAATCAAGTCCTAACAATTTTCCATTTTGAACAATTAAGTCCTGTACATAACAATTACACTATTACTTAATGTAATAATCAACTTTAATATAGAACATGTTTTGTTAGGTTTTATTCTTGGCAATCCCGATTGACAAGGATTTCTATGAGGAGTTGGTTTTCTTCCAAAATTAGGATTACTTTGGTTTTCTATAAATAGTTGGTTTTCTCCCAAAACTAAATTAATTCATCCAGATCTTCTTGTTGGATATTAAGATTTATATCTGGGGATATTTTGTTAGTTTTCTTTGATATTTTATTGAGTATTCAACTCATGGTTTAAAGAGAGTACATCAAAGGTTTTGTTTGTTATACACAAGAGAGAGAGAAAGTTGTTCTTCGGTAGATTCTGAAGAATTTGAGCCTGAAGCTTCGGTGGATTCTGAAGTGGCTCATCGTAAAGACAATTCCGAGGTGAAGACGGGGTTGGAAGAGGCACATAGAGGTTGGTTCAATTAGGCGTGGATTCGCTAGGTAATTGAGAGTATACTTGTGTAATTCCTTTAAATCTTATTAGTGGATTATTTTGTGGCTGTTGCCCGTGATTTTTTAATCACAGTTGGAGGTGTCCAATTGTGGTTTTTTCACGTAAAATCGTTGTGTTGATTTGTCTTTGATTGTTTGATTGGGATTATTATATTCTGCTTAAAATTGGTATATAATCACAAATCAACATCTAAGGTTTCTAGATTTTTCAATTGGTATTAGAGCAGATCGTTCTATTTTTTTTCAAAAAAAAATTCTTTTAGAACGAGATCTTGTTTAATTTGTGATAATGGATTCAATTCGTGAGGGAAATTCTATGATTCGACCACCCCTACTTGACGGATCCAATTATTCTTTTTGGAAAGCTCAGATGAGATCTTTTTTAAAATCTATTGATGAAAAAGTTTGGCAATCTGTCATGTATGGGTGGACTGAACCAACAATTACCGTTGATGGAGTAACTTTTCCCAAACCAATTGATAAGTGGGACACAATTGATTACCAAAATAGTAGCTGGAATAGTAAAGGTATCAATTCTCTTTTTTGCGCTGTCACACCTGAAGAGTTTAGTCATATCTGTAATTGTGAAATCGCAAAAGAGGCTTAGGATATCTTACAAACTATTCATGAGGGCACTCATTCTGTTAAACATTCAAAACTTCAAAGGCTCACGTCTAGTTTCGAAAACCTTTCAATGAAAGATAGTGAGACCTTTGATGAATTTTATGCGAAGTTGAGTGACATTGTAAATTCAAGCTTCAATTTAGGTGAAAAAATACCAGAATCCAAAGTTGTGGGAAAAATTTTGAGATCCTTGCCCGATCAGTTCCAACCAAAAGTTACGGCTATTGAGGAGGCTCAAGATGTTGACAACCTCAAGCTGGATCAGTTGGTTGGAAATCTCCAAACTTATGAGGCACATAGGAATTTCAAAAAGAAACAAAAAGATATTGCTTTTAGTAGTGCTCATAGAGTTGGAGAGGATTCTCATGAGGATTGTGAGATAGATTCCAAGATTACGGCTGCTTTTGTTAAACAATTTTTAAAAAAAAAAATTTGAAAAAGAATCCTAATCTTTTGGAATCTACTCATACTCATAAATCTAAAAGCAAAGATAAACTCAAAATTAATTCTATAGCCAAGAAGGAGAAAGGAAAGATACAAGGGAACTCTGAAAGACTCCAATGCTATGAATGCCAAGGATTTGGCCACTTTGCTCAAGAATGCCCCACTCGGTTGAGGAAGAAAAAAGCCCTCGCTATCACTTGGGATGATGAATCATAATCTGATAAAGATGAAAGTGACAATGAAGATCAAGGTGATGAGGGACATAAACAATTCCTTACTTTCATGGCAGCTTCTGAAACTGAAGGACAAATAGAGTATCCGAAGAGCCCGGTTGAGAATACCACTGATGATGAATCCTCGGGAAGTGATGATGAAGAGCTTGAGCAAGCTTATGAAAAGTTGTACAAGGAATCTCTTAAATTATCCAAATTGAATGACAAACTCACTATGAAACTTACAGCATGTGAAAATGAGAATGTCAAACTAAAGAAGGAGATTTCCGAGGCTAGGATTGATGCCATCAAGATAACTAATGATCGACAAGTTCTTTGTGCAAAACTCTTGACTTGTGAGACAGAGAGGAACGAGCTACAACAAATCTATGCAACATATGAAGAAAAAATTGAAACTCTCGAGATGTCTCAAGTTGCTTTGGAAGAACTAATGATCAAGAAAGAGGAAGAACTCAAGTGTGCCATGGTTACCATTGGTCTTTGGAACAAAGGATCAAAGACTTTGGACAATATCATTGGGTCTCAACAAATTTGTTCCGATAAAAGTGGCATTGGCTTTGGTGGTAAGAAAGAGCAAAAACAGAGTGCATCTACATCTCATGATACAAGAACTCAAGGAAAAGGAGAACAAAAAATTCAACATGAGGATGGACTTCTCAAACTTCCTAGAGTTGGTAAGGTAAAAAAAAAAAAAAGGTACACCATGTACATCCTATTTTTATTTGTCATCATTGTGGTATGCATGGTCATATTCGCCCTTATTGTTATAAGTTGCATGGGAGAGTGTATTTGCCTAAACCTATGAATAGGAAGTTGGAAACCATGTCAAGATGGGTTCTCATTGAAAGGGAAAGAAACCACAACGTCAAGACACCACCCAAAAACTGCAATGCTCACAACTTTGTTTATACTAAAGCGGTTTGGGTGAAAAAACTTGACTTGTGTTAATCTGTTTATTTGTTTTAGTTTTTGGATTTATGTGTGCATGTCCGTTTTTTTGTCTTGCTTTGGTTAAAAAAAAAATAAAAAAATTCAAAAAGATTTTCTTAGTATGGTTTTGCAAGCTTGAAATTTTTGTGTGATCATTACTCATTTTGGAATGTGTGTTCTTTGATTAGTATGTCTCATTCTGTACACACTCTTGGATTAGCAAATTTCGGAGTCTTCCACCTTAGTACTTATTTTTCTCTATGGACTTCTGACATTGTATCTTTTGCTTTTCTTGAGGAATTGACCTATACTAGCATATCATGGGTAATGTTGAGTCTCTTAACCATCTTCCATCTTTTTGCATCTCCACGGCTTTCTCCTCTATTCTTTGGACTCCAGCCATGAGGAAAAGGCTACCTCAGAGTCACCAACCAGGCCATCCTTATTATATCCATGCTTATCTGGTTCGGTTTCCATACTCTTGAGCGTGTCAGCCACCAATGAGTGTGCAAAAGAAAAGAAAAATGTGCAAAAGAAAGAAAAGAAAAGATGTGCAAAAGAAACAAAAGAAAAAGATGTGAAAAAATAAATAAATAAATAAATAAATGATTCATTGATTAAGGGGGAGCCTCCGCTTTTATTCACCAAATACCCCTTGATTCCTAGTGGTTTGACTTTCCTTAGTTGTGCTTAGATTCTCTTGTCGGAGGTCCAGCTATCAGATCACTACTAGGACTTGAATCTCGTGTTTGTCGAACTCCAAGAGTCACACACATACTTTTATCATGGGATCTATGCTTTTCACATAATGCATCACTTTCTTTTATGAGGAATCTTCTAGAGGTTGTGCACATTGTGTTTTCTTGTAATGGTGCTTCTTGGATAATCTTGTATGTTTTAAGGTACAAATCTGAAATTCCCTGCTTGCTTCACCATATTAATTTTTGTCGATTTCTTCTTGTTCATATTTTTCTGTTTGTGTGGTTTTTTATCTTACTTTAGTTGATTGAGCTTCCTTTGTTAATTCGTGACAAAAAGGTGTTGTTCATGTTTCCATGCTACATGTTCTTAATATCTCCAAGTCGCATCTATTCATGTTTTCCATCTCATGCTAAAAGATAATCTTGTCATATATTTATTATTTTTTTTCATATACTTTTGTGGCACTAATAGTTGTTTTGGAGATTGTAGCACTAATAACTGTTTTGCAGATCATGACCTTGAGATAAAAGTTGGCTTTTGTTGGCTATTACGGGTTGGGGTGATTAGGATTTTATTTGTTAGGTGTGTTTTGTCACGGCATTGCCAAAGGGGAAGATTGTTAGGTTTTATTCTTGGCAATCCCGGTTGACAAGTATTTCTATAAGGAATTGATTTTCTTCTAAAATTAGGATTACTATGGTTTTCTATAAATAGTTGGTTTTCTCCCAAAACTAAATTAATCCCTCCAGATCTTCTTGTTGGATATTAAGATTTATATCTGGGGATATTTTGTTAGTTTTCTTTGATATTTTATTGAGTATTCAACTCATGGTTTAAAGAGAGTACATCAAAGGTTTTGTTTGTTATACACAAGAGAGAGAGAGTTGTTCTTCGGTGGATTCTGAAGAATTCGAGCCTGAAGCTTCGGTGGATTTTGGAGTGGCTCATCGTAAAAACAATTCCGATGTGAAGACGGGGTTGGAAGAGGCACATAGAGGTTGGTTCAATTAGGCGTGGATTCGCTAGGTAATTGAGAGTATACCTGTGTAATTCCTTTAAATCTTCTTACTGAATTGTTTTGTGGTTGTTGCCCGTGATTTTTTAATCACAGTTGGAGGTGTCCAATTGTGGTTTTTTCACGTAAAATCGTTGTATCGATTTGTCTTTGATTGTTTGATTGGGATTATTATATTCTGCTTAAAATTGATATATAATCACAAATTAACATTTAGGATTTCTAGATTTTTCATGTTTGTTTGATGTTTTATTTCAAAATGTTTTTTATGTAAACCCTTTTACACGAAAGAACTTTTTCATTTACTTTTTTTTCCACAGATTGAGATCTAAACTTTTTTAAAGATATTGTTTTTTTTTCAATAATTGGCATGGTACAACTTTCAAAACTAACTTTTATCAATAATGTATGAAGCCAACAACCCTTCTGGAATTAGATACAAAATGGTCTTGTTTTAATTAATATAACCCCTCTCTACAAGTGGTTCTGACATTCTTGGAAAATAACTTGTGGAATTAAATACAATAAGTTGTTTTCCAACAACACACAGTAAAACATTTTTCGTGTAAAATCGTTTACTGAAATATGTGCCAAAAATAAAAATTTGTGTTTGAAAATATTTTATGCCAAACAACTAGAATGCTAGTCTATAATCATAAATAGGATATTTTTGCTGCTCATGTACCAAAAACATTGTGGTATACACTTCTCATTTCCCTGCCCGCTTGATTAGTAGTTTTGAGCAGTAGGCCAATAGCATTTAAATTGAATGGGTAAATTTTTTTTAAATAAACATGAATAGCAATTTCATAATAAAATAGCAAAAGGTAAAAGTGATATATATATATATAAATAGAACTTTTGTAGGAGTGATTTCGAAAAGTATGAATAAATTGTCCTAATAAAAAATTGATAGGAATTCATTTACCTTGTTTGGTTTTGATTGATTTTCTGAAAATTAAGTTTTTTATTTTTCAAATTTTTTTTTTATTTTTAATGAATTTTTTTGTATTTAAAAAAAATTACTTTTTAGATGCACATAACTTATGCACCGAAAAAGTAATATATTTATGAAAAATATTTAAAAAATTCAATAAATATACAATAATACAAAAATGTACTAAATTTTTATATTTTTTCTGTATTTGATAAACTTTTTAAAGATTTTTTTCTATAATATTATACATTTTAAGTGCATTTAGGTAGATTGGGTGCATCTAAAACATTAAAAAAATTCTTGATATATAAAAATTTTGACTAAAAAAAAAAACAAAAAAAAAAACTCAACTTTCTGAAAAATTGGCTCAATTTTTTGAAACCCAAACACGGTGATTGGTTTTTCTTGTGTAAAGTAGGACAAATTGATTATTTTTCTAAATTTTTAGATCTCAATTTGTGGGAAAAAATAAATGAAAAAGTTTTTTCATGTAAACAATTTACGGAAAAAACATTTTGAAATAAGACATTAAACAAGTAGTGTTTAAATTAGAATTGATTATTACATTATGAGTAATAGTGTAATTAACATCTATGAGAAATGATAGTATTGGAAGAAAGTACATTATTAATTAAGTTTTGAACTACTTTGGAATAAATTATTACTAGCCTATCTCCCTTGCTATGCACGGGATAATTATAGATATTTATATTTGTTTTTATTTTTTTAATATATAAATTAAATACATGGAGTTTGACCGAGGAGTTTGAAAGAATTTAATAAGTGTTTATTTATTTATTTAAGAGGCATTTACACAATAATTACATGGGTCTCTTGGGGATGCAAAAAGTAAGGAAATTAGGATTTCATTTATTGCGTTATTGTAATTATTATAAATTAAGTGTTTATTGTAATCAATAGTGTAATTATTACAATCTTTGAACCAATCATCATAAGTGTAATTATTATAAATTAAGTGTTTATTGTAATTAATATAAATTAAGTGTTTATTGTAATCAATAGTGTAATTATTACAATCTTTGAACCAATCACCAATCACCAAGTCAATTTTTTTAAAAAAAAATATTAAAAAATCAAAAAATTAGGATGGACATGTTGGAGCTTCCACAAGCCTTGGGTTTTAAAAGACCCTTTTGCTTAATATATAGAAGTGTATGACTCAATTGTTCAGGTAGAAAGTTGATAGGACTTGATTATTTTTCTTTGAGAAAAACATGATTTATTGGTTATTTTTCTATATATATATATATAATAAAATAAATAAAAAATAAAAAAGTTAAAAAAAATGATTTACCTAAGGTCCCAATTAAATTCTAATCTTGGAAACACCACGTGGCTATGTACTGTTCAATAGTAGCAGAGGCGGCTCGAGTGCTATAAAAATATAGTAATGCTAGATATCTCACAAATTTTACCAAATGTCTCGTATGGGTGTGGGACTTACACAATGTAAGTCCCGTATGAGTCACACACTCATATGAGACATTTGATAAAATTTTGATATCTCAAACATTTTTGATAAAAATAAAACTTCTACCAATGGTGCAGCAAAAGATGATTTACCTAAGGTCGAGATATCCACTGGGTGGAGCTAGAACTACTTTGTCTCTTGAAGGAGGTAAGGCGCAAATTTTGCTGGATAGATGGTGGGTTAGCTAGGCTGAGTTTTAATAAAATAAATTATAATTAAAATATTAATTAATATAGACCAATTGGTCTAATAAAAAATTATAGGACAACAGTTTCAATTTAAATATGCTAGTCATTTCTAATGCATATGTAATTAAAAAAAAATGTTTGGTGATCCGAATTTATGTAGTCTGAATAACTCAAATATGTCAAAACGATGTCGTTTTACACCCAAAACGACGTCATTTTCAGACATTCGAATCATTCGAGTCATGAAAATTCAGGTCACTTAACATTGTTGATATATGTAATTATTTACATAATTAATACTCAACGATCATAGACTTATAAAGCTTCACAAGTGATACAATTAAATAACTATAGCTCCACAAATGGTCCAATCAAGAACTATATAACAAACCAATATCTTTTCTTTATTTTAATTGTTTTTCAATTAAAAATAATAAGCTTAACTGCTTTTTATGAAAGTTGTATTGTTTAATATGATTCATACCAATTAAATTGTAGATATTTTTAATTAGTAAAAGAAATATAGAGTATGTATTCTTATTTATCAGAATATTTTTTTAACATGTGATTGTCAATAAATTTTTAAGGAGGGCCAAATTAAATTTGTAGGGTTTATTTAGTAATTCCATTTGGCTACAATCTTATTCTAGCAAATCTTAGTATTGGTGTTTTTTTTTTTTTTTTTTTTTTAAAGTTTGCCATTTCAAGTATTGTTCCTGTTGGTACCATAAGGTGTTGGGTTAAGTCTTGCAACAGGCGCAACTTTCGTGCTCAGTTGCCATCGTTGAGTTTGGAACTCTGAACAGATTGTTGGTGATAAGTTATATCATAAAATTTCTTCAATTTGTAGCTGGTATGGATATATGTAATTGATTCAATTATGGAATCGTGAATAATTATTGGTTCAATCGGTACATTTAACATGAGGTATTATTAAATTTTGAAAAGCAAACCGCCTATAAAATGGATTTTTCATTTTTTTTCAAGAGATGCCAAATGTGGGAGGTCAATAGATGGGGTATATAATTTCTTTTACAGGATTATACTGTGCTGCCTTTGTTAGATAGGGTGTATAATAACTTTTTTACTAACATACTTTAATGTTGAAGTAACAAGTTGGTGATCTTACTGTGCTGCCTTTGTTAAATACAGATTTATCTTATTTTTTGTTGGACAAATTATATTAACAGTTTTTATAATTTGGAACTTATATTGCTTTGATCCCTAACTTTTAATTATGATATATTTGATCGTGAATTTTAAATTTTGTTCCAAACAAAAACAATGAAAGATATTTCCTTTACAAACGGTCCATTTTAAGGGCAAAGTCTCATGCAACTTATTTTGTGTTGGTTAACTTATATGTTGTTTGACATGTAATGGCATTTTTTTAATGAATAATATTGAAACTTTCTTAATTATAAAGTTATGTTTGATTTGGTTTTCACAATTTATTTTCAGAAATTTTTTTTAAGAAATTAAAAATTAAATTGGTGAAAAAAATTAAAAACATATTTATATAACTTTGTCTTTTAGGAGGGTATAAATAATTTTTTAAATAATTCTTTTTTGATATTTATTTTCGTTAAATTAGTTTCTATTAAATCAAAAGTCAAATATGGTGACGACTTTGATATTATTATTAAACCAATTCATTCAATCAAAAAATCCAAAACTAAAAATATTTCATATATTAAACATATCGATTACACATTAAAAGCCTAATAACCATCTATTACATGATAACCATCCAAAAATATCTATTAACAACAAATGCAACCATCTATTACATGATAACCCTACAAAAATATCAACAAAAATAATCACCTATTACATGATCATCATCTAAACACATATTAAAAATTAATTTGGTAAAAAAATAGAAAAATAAATATGTGAAAGATTTATCATTTTTATATAATTTTATCTTTGATGGATAGAAATAATTTTTAAGAAATCAAAAATACTTTTTTGACATTTATTTTTATTAAATTAGTTTATATTTTATCAAATTGGCGACTTTGTCCTTGAAATGGAGCAACGACGTATTCAATTATCCTTATTTAGAACGATATTCAAAATTCAGAATCAAATGTATTAAAATTGAAAGATTAGGAATTAAAGTGACACAAACTCCAAATTACAAGAACCGTTAATATAATTCACCCTATTTTGTTTCAATGAAAATAAATAAACAAATAAATTTAGTCTTAGTTGTACGAGACTCTCGCCACTACGGGCCAGAAAAGGGTCAGATATACACAACCTTATTCTCTAATAGAAAGACTATTTTCATGATTTGAACTTGTGATTCCCAATCACAATATAACAACTTTAGTGTTACTTACGCCAAGGCCCACCCTCTATCAATCTGTATAAAATATAACCACTCATTAGCAAATGGGCATTACTATACAAGTCCAAAAATTAGACCCAATGTTCAAGTCCTATGATGTGACAATCAATTAAGATATCTAGAGTAACACACTCTCTCTCATATTTTTTCTATCATCAACTAATTATATCACTTACACATTATTGCGACATTATTGAATCCAAAAAATGAGTTTAAAAATTAAATTTGTATAACATTTTCCTTAGTAAATTTTATCACTCATCTCTACCAAACTGCAGCTCAGAGAATCAAACTTAAAGAAAAGTATTCTTAACATTTTCTTGAAATCAAATCATAAAAATAATTAGTGTAGAACTAGATGTGAAAAGGTTTTATGCTTACAGGTTATTGATTCCAACACAAGCATCTGTGGTCTTTTAAAGACAAACAAAAGAACCAGTATATATTTGCCCATTTACCACTTCTCTGTTGACTTCTATTATACATAGGAAAAATTACACTTTGCACCCCAATATTTCACATCTAATCCCACTTTATCCTTTGACCTTTTGATTATTTTAATCAATCCTCAAACTTCAAGTTAAGTTACAATTTGACTCATTTATATTACGTCATTTTTAAAGTTAAAGGAGAACAACCACCTGAAAGTATTAACTACATGTAGTAACTTTATATTTTTATCAAAATCTCACTTTAACCCTACTTTGATTCTTAGCATCCTTATATTTTTATTAAAATCTCATTTTAATCCGTACACTTCAGCTCCTCCGTCAATTTTTGAAATGAAATCATAAGACTAAGTCCAACTATTACTTGACTTAAAGTCTAGGGGATTGACTGTGATATTTAAAAGGTCAAGCGGCAAAGTAGAGATTGAATGTAAATTATAAAGGTGCAAAGTATAATTTATCTTTATGTATAGTATGACTGGTGTCATTATGTGCTTGCATACCCTCAACACTATGGTAGCTTCAATAATTATGTACATCATTTCTTATAATAATAAACAAAACATTCAATTACATAGAACAGTGCAAAACACTCGTAGGAGTGGAGTGACCCAATTTTGGGATCCACATCCTTACGAGTATTAAGGCCTTGTTTGGGAAGTTGGCTATTTTATTAGTAGGCTATTTTAGTTTTTGGCTATTTTAGGAGACTAAAATTTTTGTGTTTGGAAAGATTGTTAAATTTTTTTTAGTTGGATGTGATGTTTATGAGAAAAAAAGTAAAATGATTATAGATTTGATGTGACATTTTGTCTTATCAGCTATTTTAACCTATTTTGTTTTTTTTGTGAATTTTAGCCTAAAATAGGCTAAAATAGCCCTTGCCAAGCAAGGTCTAAGTGCCACTTTTTATGTCTGAGTTCTGTGTCTCACTTTTTGTGCCATATATAATGATGCCCTACCACCAGTTGATCCAAATAACCTGAACCCAAAATGCTTAAACTAATGATAGTTATATACCCAAAATCATCAATGCAAATCTTTAATATATCCTTATCTTAATATTAATGGTAGTAGCTTCCTATTTGAAAAGAGGATTTATGCCAGACATATCAGTGATCAGGAATGGATTCCATGGAGAACAAGACATCCACCTCCTTGACCTTTGGTGTTGGAATTAAGTCTGTATGTAATTCCATTCCAATCCCTTTATTCTCCAATGCATGTCAATTAAAGTAAAGGCTACGTACAAGTATATAGCACGTGAAGTGTTATAGAGGGACTATAAATTCAAAAAATTTATTTAAAATTTTTATTTAGAAATAGTAATATATGATCTAAATTTATATTGTGTATAGACTCACGTTTTATCAATTTAATTTCTACTAATAAAAATTTGGAGACAAAAAATTAGATTAATAGAATTACACAGTATTATGGCACTGCCGTTGTTTTTTAATAGTGTCACCAACAAGAAGCATCTGAAGATTTAAAAGAATATCAATCAATGTTTATAATATATATACGGAATATATATATACAGAATATCAGTCAGCTGTGGTTGTCCAAATGTTGTGTAGTCTGTTGCCTAGTTTTGGTGTTAGATCTGCTTTTGTTCTGTTTTTTCCTCTGCAGTTTGGTTGTTAGCTGTGGATGCCTTTCTTTTTTCTGTTTCTTTTGTCTGGTTTGTTGGTTTCTTATCAACTGGCGCTTGGAGCTTCTGTTAGCTCCAAGCTCCTCTTTATTAATGTTTTGTATCTTTTTTTGGTTACTTTCATCAATAAAGATTTTCTTTACCGATCAAAAAAAAATATATATATATAGATATTGGAGTGGATGTGTGGAGATTCTATTTACCTTATAGCATGCATGGCATAACCTACACATTTCTCTACGTAAACCACCTGGCCACCTAAATTCAACTCTGCATATTATTTTTTAATTTAAAAGAATATCAATCAATTTTTATTAAGGTGAGCTCTATTGATTTGTGCCTAGAAGTGAGAAAATAAAACGAGAAATAAGATTATGCTTATCATTGCTCTTTGGCAAATTACAGACTTGCACTTCATTTGTTTTGGCAGATTTTTTATTTTTTTTTTAATTTTTTTGGTAGTTGATACAATGGAAACAAAAATTAAAAGAAAACATGTTTCATAGTCATTGAAAAAAAAGCTTATTTGAAAATGTTTTCTAAACTGAATTCTTACCAAAACCACCACTGTTCTACCATCGCCACTACTATTAAAATGTTAGATTTAAATGTGATATCACGTAGCGGTATCATTATCGTCCAATGAACATTCTTGATTTATAAAAGGGACCACAATATTATTAGATTAATGGGAGACGAGAGTTTTCACTTAATCCCATTTGTGACATTTTATTGAACGGTGACATTATGTAGAATGTTGTCACCGTTACACTCACAAACACTAATCATAAAAACATTTATGCCATCCAGTAAAGATGAAAAATTAAACAGACCTATGAACTATGGTAAGGTGAAATATTGACAAAGGGCCAAAAACATTGCTTGCTGTTTCTGGGTCATGCTCACTTAGTTGAAACTGTTACAATCATCAATTTCTGGTTAGGAGTTTGGATCTTCCATAAGATCAATTAATTATTTCAACGGAGCCTAGACTTCAACAGTACCATCTCCATCTGTAGACCTAATTTTCAACTTCCAAAGATGGTATCTCACATAATTATGAATTGGAAAGACTTTAATGTATGGATTGGTTTATGGGTTTGTTACAGAAATTGAGGATGATCCAATATGATTCTGCTGTTTACAGCAGACACATCCAGAAAGAAATTGTTTTTTTTTTGTGTGTGTGTGTGTTGTAACTGGAACTGAGAGCTGCTAATCTTCATAATGATCAAAGTTGGAAGATTTCCTGTTCAGAAGGCATAAGAATGCATTAAACTTTGTGATCTAATATACATGAATGAAGTCATTTCAATATGGGATAAGGAAATGCTAGGAAAGATAGTCATAAATATAGAATTACATTGAGGTCTGCAGTATCAGTGAATGAAAAGGTTGCCTTCGGCAGAGTGGAGATTTTTCGATGTTCTGCTCTTGTTGAAAAAGAAATGGAATTCTTTAGTGGATGGGTGGGGAGGTTTGGTTGTTTTGCAGAAATTTCATCATCTGAAATAGTGCATAGTAGAGTAGATCTCAAAGGTTTTTGGGATTCTCCATGCCAAAATTTCCAAATTTGAAGTTTTAATCCATCATCTGGATGCTTACAGAATTGAAGCTTTAATCCATAATCAGTTGCCAAAAAGGTCACTTCTTTCCAAGCTTTGCTGTTTATCCCAATATTTTTTGGCTGCTGCAATTGCATTTCGATTGGTTCGTGGGTATTTTTGATTGTTGTGTTTTTTGATTGTTGATTCTTTTTGGTTTTCTTCCAACTTTTGGAATGTCAAAACAATATCATGAAGTGGAAAAAATCTCAGCCATACAAAAAATTACTCTAAGAAATTACTTTAGAAGATCTGAACTAAAAAAAAAAAAATCTGTATTCCAAAAAAATTATCAAATGTTGTTGGACCATCATGTGGCTTGTCTGTGACTAATATTACAAAGCCCTATACTATTATTAGGTACATCACCACGATCTAGATTTTCTGTTGTGCACGGTCTATATTGTACCCTATATAGTGCTCTAAAATGTCGTCATTTTAGGAGAAGAAAGAGAAAAGGGACATGTTTTGTTTTATTTATTTATTTTTTGTCTCAAACCGACATCGTTTTGAGGTACTAGAGAGAATCCAAGTTCCATGGCCACATAGTGCTATAGGGAAACATCAAATAATTACTCATCTTTAAAAAGTATCACATGGGTGCAGAACATCATGTGATTGTGTGCCCGATCAATGGTATTTTATGATTTGTCTATAATTTTTTTTTCCAGACCGTATAAGCATATAACCTATTGTAATTGGACAGACAAAACTAATATAGTGTTTTGAGAAGACAGGATAATAACTCTTCATTCATTAAAAGATCTGTTTTTGGTAGTTGTTGCACAGCAACAATCCATAGAATTAGACTGTATGGTATTCCATGTCCACTCACAGTCACAAAATTAGAATTTTAATTAATTTTATTTAGAAAGATTAGATTGTATAATTGCGTGTAATGTACCAAACAAAGAGATGTCTTGTTGGGACAGAGGATCTTAATCCGAATTAGACAAACAAAAAACTTAGTAGACCTTGAGCAGTAAGTCGCATATAGCATGGGAAGTATTATTACTAATCGTGCCTTACAAAAGGTACATATGATATACACTTACATATCAAAAAAATCTCATACTAAGGCTATTTTAATTTATAAACAATGCATCACAAAGCCAAGATCATGTCAGTTCGTAATCAAACACCCAACAACTTGTTTGGTGTAATTTTTAAAAATTCTTTTAGAGTTTTTTTTTTTTTTTTTGTCTTTTTTTCTTCATATTTTAGTCATAAAAAAAATTAAAAAATTAAAAAAAAAAACACCTTTTAGATGCACCTAATGCTTCTAAAATAAATTTTTTTGTGAAAAAATCTTTTAAAAAAAAGTCACCAAAGACGAACAAAAAAAAATATCCTTGTTTTTTTACTAAAAAGTTTTTAACAAATTGACTAAAATATAAAAATGTTCATTAAAAAACTTAAAAAAAAAAAAAAAAAAAATCTCAAAAGCAATTTTTTGAGTTTGGAAATAAATAATATTATTCATAACTAGGATTACAAATGAATAGTGGTGTGAACTAGAGAATTTTCCTATCCGCAAAGTCTTTCATGGCTAAAACTTTGATTATTATTTCGAAGAGATAACATAGAAGAATGTATGATGGTGATGCAGGTCAGATTCGATAAGGTTTTTTCAACACAAGTAGAGGGAAACCATCTCCATATAAATCCAGTGATAGCTTCAACATTGTAAGACAAGTGAGAAAGAAATCTACAAAACATTTGTTACATAGTTAGATTGATCGGTGAAGTTTCCAACTGTCCTCAAAGGCTTCCAATATTCCCTTCAATATGGAATGTTGGGTCTTTGAGGGCGATTGTAGACTTTTTCCCTTGTGAATTATTGATATATTTTCAGTTTACAGAATGCAATTGTTGTTAGACATGCAATTCAGTCCTCATATGAAAATATTATCCGTTACACAGAAGCCTAACTAGTCTCCATTGCAATATGGAGTTCAGATAAACCAAAGATACTGTAACAACATATTTTGTTCTTCTTCTTCTTCTTCTTCTTCTTCTTCGTATTTTTTTATTTTATTTTATTACTTTCCCAATGTATCTAAATTTGGTTTTTGAAAACACTAATTCACATATTTAGGTTCCCTTTGATTTGGCGGAAAATGCTATTATTAATGGAAAACAATTATAGGTTTTTGCATAAAATGTTTGGGCACTCAGGTCATAAGATGAATCTTTTGGGCCATTAGGCCCAAGCTCTAATCTCTTTGGGCTAAAATGATACAATTTGTCGAAAAAAAACAACTATATGATTCAAATCAACCTATCTGTCTATTTGTTAAAATTCACCAAGCTAATTATCTGTTGAAATGTGACACGTGTTACCCATTCAACAACCTACTTGTTAAATATCACACATTTATCTACCTCACCACCACCCCCCACTGCTACCGCCGCTGGCGACTTTTTCAGCTACGTTCTTATCACCAAACATGATTTTGCCTTAGATCTAATGCCTTATACCTCATTTGGGATGGACTTTTCATCAAATTTTCTAAAATGTTTTCCATTATTTGATTGCAACCTTAAAATTAATATACTAGTGGTGTAGTGATGATGGTGGTAGGGTGGTGGTAAGATAGTGGCGATGGTGGTGGCGGTGGCCACGAGGTAATAGAAAAGATGGTAGAAGAGGTGGAGATGGAGTGGTGGTAGTGTAGTAACATTGATATAATTTAATTTGAAAAGCTTTTTTACCTTTCAAAAGTTTTTCGCTCAAAGAAGTATTCTTTTAGTTTACTTTTGTTACCAAATACTAGAAAATGTGAAACAAACATAGGTTTACATCTTCTAATTTGATACACTACATACAAATATTTTCAAGTAGGTCCAAATTGGCCATAATCTTAGGTGATATTTGGCCATAATCTTAGGTGAAATTTGTTTGGATGGACTAGACTAAATGTGATTAGTACTCTTCAAACTATTAGTTATGAAATTATCGAGTCCTTTGGAATCTATATTCTAGTCCATAATTGGATTGATCTAAGATAATACGAGGGATTGAAAAAGTCTTATTTAATCTTATGTTTGTTTGGAGAGACTGGAACGGATAGGATATAGAATACATGATATAATGACTATAATACCTCTATTATAATTAGGCCACAATGGTATATTTAGGACTGGTTAAACATCCAGCTAACCTGCTTAACCTGACCTCAAATGGACGGTTTCAATGTAACGAGGCAAACAGATGCGGGTCTAGTAATTTCAAAAAAATCAGATTTCTAATGGGTGGTGAATATACAAGTTTCAATCCATAAAACCCGACTCAACTGCATGGAATTTTAAAATTTCCATAAATATTTATATACACAAATATTATTTATTTGTTCAATAAATAAAATACTAAAATTTAAGAGGGATACTTTTCACTTTTAAAAAAAATATATTAATTGAACAATGAAGAGGAGCAAGGGTTCTATTTTTTTTCATTGTTCAGTTTTTTTTTTAATTTTTTTTTATAAATAGGATTTTTTTAGTAAATAAATTAGAATTTTAGAAATTTATTAGAAAATTCTCTTTCAATTCTAGAGTTGCACTTACTGAAACTCGTTTTGAAAGAGATTCCATTTTGGTCGAAAAACATTTTGCCCGAAACAGGTCGTTGGAGGGTTTAAAGTTGGATCCTTAAAACTCCTACCGTGGAACTTGCACAAATTAACACCCCTTGTTTTCGTCATCGGGAGCTCAAAAGGGAGCACACAAGTCTAAAAGCTAGTAAAAAATAGAGTTTCTATAGTTGCCCCTCTTTGACAGAGTTCGGTGCGTTTTCATGATGTGAGTGAATGTCAAAACCCGAATATGACCCTTTTTTACAAGGCCATAAGACTTGGGCAAACAAACAAAATGCAGATAAAACTTGGTTGAACCTAAGGATTGCTTATGTATCCCTTTGCAAGGAACAAACCAGGCTTAGGGATAGAATGCAAATGTCATACTCGAAACATATTTTGAAAAGGTGGGCTTACATAGCGCACGCTGCTATGATTTGTTAATTAGGCTTTCGTGTACCACACTACCAGAGTTTGATGATGCGAACGCTACGAAAAGTGACAAGGTGGAAAAATAGATAAATCTACAAAGATGACAAATGAAAGAGAAGAACCTCATGCAAATGACATGCAAATAAAGCTAACAACTGTGAAAAACATAAAGAACAATGTGCAACACAAACAAGCATGTAGTGTATGAAATAAATACAACACCTATTCACGCCGCGACATAAGAGGGAAGAGAAAAGGATGACCGCAACCAAAGTCGAAAGTGATTGGCAGTCTCAGCAACAAGGAATTCCACAACACACTCCAAACATGCCTTGACATGGAGAAGGAAAAGATGGTGTTAACCGAGGGTGGTGCTAACCGCCAAGCCCACGCAAGGAACGATATTAACCAAGGGTGGTGTTAACTGCTTGCCCCATAAGGGACTGTATTAACCGGATGGTGGTGTTAACTACCTGCCCCAAAAATGATGGTATTAACTAGAGGGTGGTGTTAACCGCCAGCCCGTGCAGGGGACGATATTAACCGAGAATGGTCGAGGGTGGTTATAGCAAAGAGGGAAGCTCTTTCGGTGTGAGAGGGGAAGCTTAGTGGGAGTTGAGTGAGAGAGAGAGTCATCATCCATTGTAATCTCTTTGTAATTTCCATTATATAGTGAAAATGGTTACTCTCCCGTGAACGTAGGCAGTAAAGCCGAACCATGTTAAATATTGTGTCTCTTTGTGAATCATACCAAGTGATTTACACCCCTCTTCCACTTTCATCAGTGGTATCAGAGTTTCTAAAAGAAATTTTTCATAATTGCTATACATGGTTTGAAGTTGTGTACACGGTTTGTACACAGATTGAAATCTATAAATAGATATTGTATTAGAATTATAGGAGGTGTAAGAATGTGTGATATTATAACAACCCCGACCTATGATTAACCGTTAAACCATGATTAAGAATTCTTAATGAGTAAGTAAGATGAAATTCTAAATTAATTGCATGTGTGTAGCATTATTTGTATTTCTATCTATCTATTGTAGAAAAATATGTTCGTATTTCTGTTTTGTTCTACGAATTGAAGGCCTTATCGGCGTCCAATCGCGAAATTGACTTGATTTATGTGTTATTTAGAATTTTTAGAACTTTATAGTAGGTTTAATTAAGATTTGATTTGGAACGAATTAAATTAAAATAATTAATAGCAATTAATTAGCCACTAATGATATTTCCTAATCAAGCCTATATAAGGCATAAGTAAGCTCTTGATTTCATTTTTTTACACTCTCATCCCCTCATCCTTGAGCTCAAAAACGTGTGTGAGAGAGAGAGAGAGAGAGAGAGAGAGAGAGACCAAGAGGGAAATGATCAATAAGGGAATTGCTAGAGAACTTGGAGGTTTTGGCTTGGGACTTCAAACAATTAACCATTTAGCGTGTAATTGATCATCTAAGGTAAGAATTCAACCTTTTAGCTTTGGGATTGGGTCACTTAGCACATGAATTCAAAGAATTAAGTTCTGTAAACGCTAGAATTGGGCTTAGATAGATGAACATGGGATTATATCATGCATGCATGCTCATTTTATCATGTTTTGGGGTTGTTTCCAAGAAATTTATACATGCATGTGTTCATTCTAGCATGGTTTTGACAATTGGTCTCATTTCACATCATTTGACATATTTGATCATGTCTTCAAAGTGTAGAACATGAATTAATACATGCATGTTATGGTTTTCACCATTTCAAATTTGGTTTGGTTCAATTGGCAAAGCTTTTGGACTTGATTTTGCGAAATACTTTTGAATTCACCATGCTTTATAAGTTTGTACAAGTTTCCTTCAGTTTTGACCCAAAAGATCATGAATTTCAGCTTTGAATTTGAGTTTTGAGCTTGGGAGTGCAATCTGGAAAACCCAGAATTCTGCCTCTCCGCTCAAGCGACAGATCCTGCGCTCAAGCGACCACAGTTGTTTTTGAACTTCCGCTCGAGCGACCAAGAGTTGACTCGAGCATAAAATGCATACTCCCAGAAGTTTACACATTTTGCAGACCGCTTGAGCGACAAGAGTTGCGCTTGAGCGAAGACCTCAGTCTCACGCTTAAGCGACCATCGAGCGTGCTTCGAGCGGAAAAATCAAGCAACCAGTACTTTTGCAGAGTTTACAGACCGCTTGAGCAAAGGAAGTTGCGCTCGAGCGACCACACACATTGTTAGACCTCCGCTCAAGCGAAGGAAGCTACGCTCGAGCGAGATCCTGTTTTCAACAAACCTGTCTAAGTATTAAATAGCTTGTTTTAGCATCCTCATTGCATCCTAGGCATTCCTAAGCCCTAGTTAAGACATAATAATGAGGATAAGAAGTAGAAACACACCTAAAAAAGAAAGAACTGAGTTAATAATTCCGGGTGTGTTATTCAGTACGTATTTGTTCTGTAATTGTGTAGGTCACACGCCGCAAGTTACCTGATTTGTCTGCTCTGTTGTCTGCTTTGGAGCCATCTGTGAGTAATAACTTAGTAAAGCTATGTTCAACTTTATTTACTTTCTGTATATGGAATAAGATCTGTTTTATGAAATGTTATGTTCTATACAATGAATGAATGTCCAGTTTCTGACAAGTATTTGTGGCAACAATTCCGTGGCTCAAGTATGTTATCTGTTCCCGGTACTAGAGGTTCTTTTATGGAACTAGCAAGTATGTTATCTGTTCCTAGTACTGGAGGTTCCTTTATGGAACTGGCAAGTATGTTATCCGTTCCCAGTACCGGAGGTTTCTTTATGGAACTAATAAGTATGACCCTTAATGCTCTGTATTTGATTTGTTAGCGCTAATGAATGTACCACATATAAACAAGCATGAATTCTGATTTCTGTATATGATTCAAACAAGAATATGAATACGAATATGTTCTATTTTCTGTATTTGTTGGGGCATCATTTATTTAACTCTTTACTTTGTTATGATTCATTGGGCTTCCGCTTACTGTTTATATTATGTATGTAGGCGAGTAGGCGCATGACCAAGCCTAAGCTGCTACTTGAAAAGTTTTAGGGTCAACCAGCCACCGTGCCTCCCGGGGAGGTTCCCGTATACAGAAGTTGAGTTTTGTAGACCATGCTAAGAGTTATTTTGTGTATCATGTTAAGAATGTTTATGTTTTGTTTTGTTTTTGTTTATCCGTACACTAGGCTAAGTCCCTTTTGATGATGCTTGTACGATGTTGCAAGACTTATGTGGATATGACGTCATATATGTATAAATTTTATACCAGTTTTAAATTTTTGTCCCATGTATATTAGCACAACTCAATGGACAATGTATAATTTACATATTTGCTTCCGCAGCCCTTAATTATATGTTATTCTGTGCAGAGGCCTTTGGTAATCCAAGGATTATTGGTCAGTTACGACACTAAACCTATAGGGGTGGGTTTGGGTCGGGAAAGAGATTCTCAACATATATACAAATGAGAGGAAGTGTGAGTTCCTCCATGTGAGAGAGAAGTCACGGGAGAGATTTCTCTATATATTGTATTGATTGTAAGAGATAGGGTGGGAGAAAATGTAATCTCTAAGTGTGGGAGATACAAAGTCATCTCTAGTTAGGGAGATTGGATTCTAAGAGAGATTGAGAGTTTGAGAGAGTTACAGAGAGTTGCTATGTTCAAAGAGCTAAATCTAGATTTGTCCCATGATAAGTGATTATCAATTTAGGTAATCTAATTAAAAATTATATAACCACGATCAATGTGGAGAAGAGAAAGTAAGAGAAAATCATCACCCCACACAAAGATTTTTATGTGAAAAAATCACAATTGGAATCCACCAACTTGTGATAAAAAACCATGGCCCCTCAGCCAGACGAAAAATCCACTATGAAAGAAAAGAGTATAAGAGATATCTTACAAAGGCCACTCCGGTCACACGCGTTTGCTTAACCTATGAGTAACACTTCTTCCTTCACTGGATCTCCACTATGGTTGTCGAATTGTTACGATGGCAATTCCTCCATTAGAGGAATTAGAGATACTACTTGTATCCAAAATCAAAAATAAAATTTAGTATTTGTTCTTCCAAATTATATTCTGAAAAATACATTGGGATCTCATTCCCATATCTCTCTCATCAGTGGATTTAATTTTCCATCAGTGATATCAGGGCTAGAAGAGCTTGAATTTACTAGAAAATTGAAGAACAAAGGAAAGTCCAAATTTTCCCAAAAATCAAAGTTCTCAAAATCTATTTTTGAGTATACCAAATTGGAGTACTTGTCGAGAGGATTCCAACAACTCAAAAATCTAGCAAATCGGAGCTAAAAGGAACCGGTAATTGCTGGTCAAATTTTTACCCAAAACGTCTCCTGCTACTGGAGAAAAATAGCAAAACCAAAGAAAGGAAATTATTCAGTGCATTGCAGGCAAAGTCATAACCGAGCTATCAAACCAAGCCATAGAGCTGAGCCACGACGCCAAGCCATTGAGTCAAGTCACCAAGCCGAGCCGCCAAAACCAGCCGCTAATGTCACGCTGACGCAAGCTGATCTAGGAAAAAAATTATCTAGTACTTCGCAAAGCAAAAATCTCAATAGATCTGAACCATCATATTGTTTTTGGTTAAATCTAAGCCATCTAGAGTCCGATTACAAGAATCCAATAGTCATTTCCAACTATTTGGATCATTTCAGACACATCTATGCAGTCAAAATTTACAAATTTAATTCATAAAAATTGCAAAATTTTATTTGAAGACCAACCGTAAAAAATGGAGTATGAAACGAGAGAAAAATTAGTGTTCTCTAATTACAACAGAAGAGAGATTGAGCTTTACACTTACTTTGGAATATGTGGTCTCGAAGACGTGCTCTCAGAATATTTCTTGTATAAACAGTTGCCTATAAGAATTCAAGACAAGAAAAAAGAAAGATTACTTTGACAATTAAAAAAGTCAATACATTCAAAGTTTTGGAAGTATATTGAAGATTCTAAATGCCCACAACAAGTTTGGAGATCACTTGACAACATTGTCACCAAACATGAAAGAAAAGTCCTAGCCATAGAATATTAGGTCAGATGTGTTGAAGAAAATGAGTTCAATTTGGAGAAGAGATGAAGTTGCTAGAAAATGAGAGAACAAAGAGGAACAAATGAAAACAAAAAAAAAAGGTTTCATGTTTGGGGGAAGTTTGTTTGCTTGTGGGAGTATTTTGTGTTTTGTCATAGAATTACCAAAGGGGGAGATTGTTAGGATTTTCAATCTTAATTTCGTGCATTACAATGCAAGTTGGCAATCCTACTCCAAAGATAAAATCATGATTTTTTTTATTTAAATCATTTTTGTCTCATTTGTTGCTTGAATCAAGAAATCTTGTGCAGGAATGACTTATGAAGTTTGGTCCTAGCATTGCCAAAGGGGGAGATTGTTAGGATTTTTATCCTAAGAAATTTAATGAGTCGTGTTTTGGCAGTACCTCTTTTGACAAAACTAATTTTGATTATTGATTCAAGGTATTTCGATTAGTTCGATTTTGTATATATTTCATATGCTTCAAAGACATGATCACCTTGTTTACTATATTATTGTCTTATCCACCTTGAAATAATTGAATTGGTGTTTGCGGAAAAGTTGACAGAAGCATGCTCATAGATTTAAAAGGTCAAACATGTGTTTCTCGTCTCATATTGGTAATTGATTGTGCAATAATTTATTATGTATATTTAATCTAACTTTTTTGTGAAAAGATTGTCAAAATCTTGTACAAGTTGGGATGGCAAGCACGGGCATAAGAAGGCTAGTTATCTGATGAAAATGTGCCTTAAATCATGGAGGAAAAACAGTCCTCAAAAGCATGGTGCAAAAAGTCTGCAATAGCTGCTCAGTTTGCATGGGGTGGTTGAGCCCGTGAACTTACACCTCACGCCCGTGGATAAGGCAATTGCGCCCGTGACCGTAATATTCACGCCAGCGATTTAGAATGTTCAAAAATCCATCTCTCAATACCTTTCTCAACAACCCGCGAAGGCACATTGGGCAAACGACCACGCCCGTGAAAAAGAAGTCTATGCCTGCGGTTTGGCTCTTCCTTTGGTATATTTAAAGGACCCTTTGTTGCATTGGTTTGATATCTCTCTGAGAATTTCTCTTATGCTTATTTTGAACCTCTCCCATTCTTCTTTAGAGCTTAATATTGACAAAAATAAAGAGAGTTTATTTTTAGAGGAATATTCTTGAGAGTGTTTGTTTTTAAAGAGAGAGTTATTTTTGTGAGAGTACTTGTAGTGAGGATTATTTGTATCTCTCATTTGCTTGATGATTCATTAGTCACAGGAGCTTCAAAGCTAATCATCAAACTATATAAGTTCATCACACCTTTCCAAAAGTGAACCTTCTTGGTGGATTCCAAGATTGTAGGCTTCAGTAGATTTCGGAGTCATTAGCATTGTGTGATTTGACAAATCTTCTTGGTGGATTCCAAGATTGTAGGCTACAGTGGATTCCAAAGCCATTTGGCGTCATGTGGATTCGACAAAGAGGATATCAAGTGGAGAATGTGGATGTACTTGTAGAGTGAGCAAAGTCGTGTGCCGTGAAGTGGACTTGTGTGCCTAGATTGGCCTTTATAAGAAATCTCTTGTAGTACCTGAAAAATCTAAAAATTCTTGAAATATTGATTTGTGATTATATTTCAATTTTTAAATAATAAGTAATAATCTCAATCAAACAATCAAAGACAAATTGACACAACAATTTAATGTAGAAAAATCACAATTAGAGCGCTTCCAATTGTAATAAAAAAAAATCATAGGCCAAAGTCACAAAACAATCCACTAAGAAGACAAAAATAAATTACACAAGTGTACTCTCAATTACCTTGTGAATCCACGCTCGAATTGAACGGACCCCAATATGCCTCTTCCACCATCGTCTGCACCTCGTAATTGTCTTGCCTAGCGTTGAATCCATAATGCTGATATCGAATCCACGATGATGAGCCACTCCAGAATCCACCAAAACTTCAGGCCCAAGTTCCTCGGAATCCACCGAAGAACAACTCTCTCTTTTGTGAATAAAAGAAAATAAACAAACCCCTTAATGATGTTGATATAAAGTTCATGGATCCATTGATCACTCTTAAGTCATCAAGGAAACACTCATAAAGCACCCTCCAATATAAAACACTTTGTTTTTTCTCTCTCTAGAAATCTGGATGGCTCAAACCCTAAAACAAGCAAACAACGCACTTCATAGTAACTTGGATTGTGAAGACCGCTTGAGCGCACATTTCACCACTCGGGCGTTGTGACTAAAGGTTGTGCGAAACATATAGGTTGACCACTCGAGCAATAAAACTTTCTTCCCAGTAGTTCAGCTCGATCCTGTATATAGTCAGCGAAGTGGCAAACATTAAGGCCTCAAGATCACAAACTCCTCTGCATAGGCACAATTTAGGTTGGATTTGCATCTAAACACTCATAGCCACACTAAAATAAAAAAGCGAATAAAATTATAACTGAAATGAGTTTTGTTAAACGGGATTGCCAATTACAAAAACCTAACACTATCTTTCTTTCATAGTAGATAATTCGTCTGGCTGAGGGCCCGTGATTTTTTATCACAAGTTGGTGTGAATTCCAATTGTGATTTTTTCACAAAAAAAATCTTTTGTGTTGTTGTTGTTTTCTTAAACTCTCATCTCTCTGCATTGATCATGGTTGCATATTTTTATTGGATTGCCTAAATCAATAATCACATTAACTCGGGATGTATCTAGAGTTTCCAAAAGAGTTTTCCGCACAAATCTTGATTTTTCACATCCTACCAAAGATCGTCCTCTATTAATTCTTGATATGAGATTCATTACCAAAACATGTCCATATTCCGATTATTAAAACTATCTTTACTACTCAAAACACGCAAGTATAGAGTAAATCACCCATTTTGGAAAGTTTTTATCTCTCTCGTAATGAAAATGAATTTGTCAAGAGTCCTCTAAGAAAGGAGGAGAAAACTCTCATGAAAGAGATAAAGGCACTTCCAACTTAGGCAAAATGCCCTTCAATCAAATAAACAAACACGGAGATATCTCAAGTAAACACATACCATCATGGTAGCATGATGGACATAAATAAAGAAAGAATGCACAAACAAGATGCAAAGAAAGAAATGAGCTCACCTAATACTCATCAGCACCAAGCCAAGTGCAAAAATGGTTTAAAAAATATGGATGATCCTAGATGCGAAGGTCTAAGATATGAGATGCGAAAAAGGAAGAATGCTTACCCAGTACTTGTCATCACCAAGCTAAGCGCAAAAAGAGTTAAGAAAACATGCATGATCCTAGATACAGAGATCTAAAAATGCAATGAAACTCATAACATGAATCCTAAGGGCCTAGTTGCCACTAAAATGATATGTGAATCATTTCAAGTATGGGAAGCATTTTAACACATAATTAACACCACATAACAATCGCAATATCTAATAAAATGCGATAAACCGAACCCGAATGCGTGAACTAATATATGATCATGAATGTGAAATATAAATAAGAAATAAAAAGGGAAGAGACAGAGATAAAAGAGAATGAGAAGAGGGAGAGAAAAGGAAAATAAATGCACAAGAAAGCTATAACAATAAGAATCACAAGTAATAAAGAGATAGAGAGTAAATAAGGAACAATCTAACGTATAATGCAAATAAAGGAAAGTGAGTAAAATAAATGATTAGAATCAAGAGAACAAAGAGAGGGAGAAAGGGATGAACAATGGAACGAATCTATTCCAAAAGTCATGGAAAGAGGCATAAAGCATAGCAAAGGCCTCAATCCATGAAAGGAACTTGAGTGGATAGATCCAAGCCAAAACTCAAAAGAAAGGAAATTAGACCCCAAAAAAATGTAGAAATCTACACCTCTATGAAATGCCCAAATCCACATGGTAAGAGGGCGTAAAAGGGTAGATTCCAACCATTCTCTTATCAAAGAAAGAACTCAAAAGAGGCTAAACTACTAGAACTAAAGATAGAATAAACTTAAAGGAAATGGAAGAATTTGCTTCTACTTAGGGAAATGAGCATGAACACTCAAATCCATGTAATCAAGGGGCGAGAAAAGAGATCTCAACCATTTCCTTCAAAAAGAAAGCAACACAAACCAATCTACTAAAAGAAAAGACAAAACAAACCAAAGGAAAGTGGAAGAATCTCCTTCTCTTACTCATAGAAATGAGCATGAATGCTCGAATCCATGTAATCAAAGGGAGTGAGAATAGATTTTTACCATTTTCAAAAGGAAAGCCTATGTTTGGCTTCCTAGAAAATGAAAGAGAAAGTGCTAAGAAAGAGCAAGAAAATAATAAAACAATGACATTAATGAAAGGATTTGGCTATATTTCACCATATAAGCCATTTACTCAACTACAAAATGAAAGAAAAGAAAGCACTAGACAGTGTTTGGCAACTAAGAAAATAAGAGAGAAAACGCTAAGAAAATGAAGGCAATATACAATACAACACAAGATATGAGGGGTGTGGCAAGGATCCCCAAGTAACCTCAGGCCCAACACATCAATAATCTCTCAATAGAAGCAATATATAAGTAGTGTTTAAGAGAATAGAAAGGAAGAGAAAAAATGAAAATAAAAGAATAAATAGATGGAAGTAAGGACTACCTCTAAGCTATCGGGCCCAAGCTGGTGATGGATTCTCTTCCTAACTCCCTCGAGTCTCTAATGATGTTATGTCTCCTCAAGTTCCAACCATAGATGAAGAAAAGGTAAGTATATGTATGTGTATGAAAGTATGAGAGAGAGAGAGAGAGAGAGAGAATTATGGTGCTCAATTCTCCAAATCAAGGCAAAAATTTCAAGGACCAAAATCCAAGGACCCTTTCTCTTTACCAGGCGTTTGATGCTCTAGAATATACCATTTCGCCAAAATATCTCAGGAATGTGCAAATGACATCTTCCAAGATGTTAGGGGGACAATCTTCCAGAAATTGTTTGTGCCGCATGGATTGTGCGGCCGCAGCATTTTTTTAGATCCATAGCTTTAGGCTACACCCGTAGGAAAATACAAGACTACAACTAAACAAAAGCTGTGACTTTAACAGAAGCTGCGGCATTTAAGAAGATGCAGTTGAACAAAAAGCTGCAGTTTGAGCACTTTCTAGAGTATTTTCTTCCTTTTCTTTCATTTCAACTTTGTCCTTAACCATTTTCAACAACAACAAGAAGAAGAAAAAGAAGAAGGGGGGAAGAAAAAAAAAAAGAGTAGGGATTTATTTATTTATTTATTTATAAATATGGATCTTCAGACTTAGTTAAATGATTAAAACAACATCTCAAACCTTTGAAAATCATTTTGAAAATAGTTTTGAAGGTCTTGAAAACATTTTGGCCAAAATGAGCATAAGGTTAGCCATTCTCTCCTCATCCATAACTTGCTCTTGAAGGACCTAAAACATCGCATTCTTGTTTTCATCATTAAGAGATTTTGGAGGACAACCAAGTCTTAGAGCTAGTTAAAGTGGGATGTCTACAGTTAGATAACATCCTGTTTAACTTCCAATAGCTAATATTTAAAATTAAGATTATAAAACTTAATAAAATCATTTCCAATACTTCTTTTTTTTTTCTTCTCTACTTGGAGCTTTCTCTTCTTTGGCTAACACTTGCTCTCTTTCTTTTCTTTGCTTCAAGAAAAAATTCAATCTCTGGTACATGTTGCTAGAGCTAATTGAAGACACTTCACCTGATATATATATATTATCTTTGTTTAATCTATCTTTGTTCTATTCGTGTCATTTGGTCATTCAAGTTTCTTATCTCTTATTTTCTTATCTCTGTTTTCCACTTTGTTAGCAACCACCCGCCTTTCGTCCCACGTCTAAGGAAAGCCCTTTGGTTAGGCCATAATAGACATAGGGGTCTCCCGGAGAGGGTATGTGTGAAAACCTGGTACGAGAAAACTTGATAAGTAATAATAGAATTTAAGAAATTGAATTCCAATAATAGAATTTAACAATGAATAGATTATTTAGAAGTAACTCTTCAGCTAGCTCTAGATCATCTTCTACAATCTTAGCTCCTATTCCAAATACGAAATTAGTAATTAATGAGGAAGAAATTGAATTACAAAATCATGAACAAATAGATTTAAGTTAGAATATCCCAAAAATACCGATTACAGAAATCTACAAAACAATATTCTTACAATCATCTTTTAACGTCAATCTTCATGTTAAAACTCTTGAAAAAGTTTATGCTTTAACTAAATTTAGAGAAACTTGCCAATTACTCTCTGCTGACACTATTAGACGCCATTTAGCTACTGGTCACAATTTTATTCACTTAGGACTAATTCAAGTAGGAATTAAACCATTAAGTCAACAAGGTAAAAACCCATCTACTCTTTTATGCTTACAAGATGCTAGATTTATTGATTTTCATGATAGTATTATAGGAATGATGGAATCAGGCCTTCATAAAGGACCTATTCATTTTAACTGTTTTCCTGATTTTGCTCTTAGTTTACGTGATCCTCATATATTAAAAGCTTTAACTCTAAATATTCAAATATCTGGTTCAGTTGCTAATATGATTGAAAAAGTTCACAATCTTGCGCTAATCTATCGAGTCCATTACAAAGTTGTTAAAACTAATTTAAATGTCCAAGCTTTAAATAAAAGTCCAAAAGATAAAACACTACTCATCTAAGGTAGTACCACTGATGTTAATATTTCGGTCCCTAATATGATTAGTTGGAAAGATATAATTTTACCTG
Organism: Camellia granthamiana; assembly: GCA_036172215.1. NCBI lineage: Eukaryota > Viridiplantae > Streptophyta > Magnoliopsida > Ericales > Theaceae > Camellia > Camellia granthamiana. The sequence goes on from CM069913.1 coordinate 94,225,381, forward strand.
ATGAATGGATAACTAATAATGAAAATTATAATCTGAATCCATAAACACACCAAGATGCACTCCAAGAAATTAAACAATTCAGTGATGGATCTATTCATATTAAATTTAATAGAATAAAGAGTCAATCTTCTAGACATAATACATCTAGTATCCTAACTACTGAAAATGACGAAGATGAAATCTTCAACACACCTTTATTCAGGAAAAATAGCCATATCAATATTGGTCAAACTTCCAACACAAATAATAAATTAAAAGGATTTGATAATTCCTCCATTTCTCAAATTAGTAAGCCTGTTTACTCCACTCACACACATCTTCACGACGAAGATACTGTCTCCCAGGATTCACCTACTCAAATTGATTTTGAAGTAGTTCCTCCTGTTAATCCTCAACTACTAACCCTTAGTAAACCTTTTACCCCAGATCTAAATAAACTTCATGCTGAATACAAATCTAAGGCAAATAAGTCAAAACTCCATAATTATTATAAACAATATGATGATAAACAACAATCAAATATTACTAAAAAATGGTATAAATTTATGACTGAAATCAATACTGAAATTTCCTTCTTTGATTATTTAGAAAATTATTACTCTAAAATTAATATTGTTACCAAAACTAAATGGAAAACTTCCACTACTACTTCTATTTCAGCTAGTCACCCTCCTCTCGAAAATATCCTTAATGAACATAAAGGTACTGTCGTTCCTGCCTCTCCATTCAAACTTCCTGGAGATGAGTCTTCTGAAGTTAAAAAAGTAATTGAACGAAATAATTATACAAATCAATGTTTAAAAACTATTGGTAAACAATTAGATAAAATTGAAACTACTTTTGATGATTATTCAGCTAGTCATATTTATACTAGTAAACCGTTAGACAAGCCTCTCATTAATCTTCCTAGCTCTAGAAAATGATTAAGTCTAACTACTCAAGATAACACTACTATTGAATCTATTGAAAAAATATTCAATAAACTAACAACCTCTTCTTCGAATAAAGAAATCAAAGTATTAACACAACCACCACTTAATGAAAATACTAGTAATGAGTCAAATACATCAAATGAAATAGATCAATTAGCTCAACAATTTCACGATAATAATCTTAATCGACTCACACGTACTAAATCTAAAGTTAATCCAACTACTCTTACAAAAAAACTGGTATAATAGACCTACCCCTCCAGATTTACAATTTGAAGAAACTAATGTCAACAACCAATTTTCTGTTTCTGCTAAAAAATTGTATGAATGGAATATAGATGGTCTTAGTGAACATCAAATCCTTACTAAATTGAATCATTTATCTATGGTCGCAAATAGTTACCTTACTAATTATCCTGATTATACTCAACCTGAAATTGTTATCTTAATTACTAATGGATTCACTGGCATGCTCAAATCTTGGTGGGATAAATATCTCACTTCTGATCAAAGAGAATCTATTCAATATGCTGTTCAAATGAATGATAATGGTTTTCTCATTTTTGACGAATAAATAGGTTCCAGTATACTTGATGGTATTAATACACTAATATACACTATAATCAAACATTTCATTGGAACCCCAACTAATATTTATTCTCGCATCCATGATCAACTTAATAATTTAACCTGCCTTACTCTTAGTGATTTTCAATGGTATAAGGACGTGTTTACCTCTAGAGTCATGCTTAGAGATGATTGCACAAAGTCATTTTGGAAAGAAAAAATTATTAATGGATTACCTAGCCTTTTTGCTCATAAAATTAGAGATGTTCTTAGTCAACCTACAGGTGTCATAGAATATGATAATTTAACTTATGGTGATATTATTAATACTATTCAAAAAGAAGGATTAAGAATGTGCATAGAATTAAAACTTAGTCAAAAAGCTGGCAAAGATAAACATGAGGCTAAGTATGAATTAGGAAATTTTTGTAAACAATATGGTTTACCTCCAGTTGCACCCTCTAGACGAAAACATAGTAAAAATAAATCTTCTTACAAATATTCACATAAGCATAAAAAGAATTATTCACCCTCTAAATCAACTGATAAATTTTATACTAAACTTAAAAAGAAATATTATAAGAAAACTAATCCAAAGTCAAAATCTACTAAAGATATTACCTGTTACAATTGTGGTAAAAAGGGTAATTATTCTAATAAATGTAAGATTAAAGAAAAACTTAATCGACTACAAATTACTGAAGAAAATCAAAAACAAATATTTGATATATTTAAATTAGATAATTCTCCAAATAATTCTAGTTAATCATCTGATGATCCTACTCCTAATGATACCTCTAGTTACCACACTCCTAGTGATGATACTAATAACGATATTGAATTAGGATGTAATGATACTTGTTGTAAAAAAAGTCAATGTACTTACTAAATCACAAGAAGAAGAAACTGCTCTCATTGGAATTGATTGCTAAATTAGAAAATCCTAAACTTAAACAACCATATACAGATAAATTAAAATCTTTACTTATTAATAAAGATAAAAAAAACCTAAACAAGATAAACCTATAATTAGTCTTAATAAAACCTTAGAACAATTTTAAAAAGAAAAACATAAAGAAGTTACTTTACAGGATTTACAAAATGAAATTAACCTCATTAAATCTACTATCAAAGAATTAAAAGAAAAGGATAAATCTTTAGAAGAAGAAATTTCCATATTACAGATTAACAAAGGTCTTAATGATTTCAAAAATAGTCAAAAATCATCTTCTGCATCTGGTTCTGGTTCTGAAATAGATCCTGATAAAGTCATTTTTGATAATAGATCTATTAATAGTCATAATGATAGTAATCGCCTTAATTTAATAACCCGCATTAATATCCAGAAATGGCATTCAAAAGTCAAATTAGTTATTAATGATTTTGCATTAGAAGTCATCGCATTAATTGACACTGGTGTTGATTTAAATTGTACTCAACAAGGTTTAATACCTACTAAACATTATCATAAAACTACTGAACAATTAAGCTCTGCTAATGGTAGTCAAATGCATATTCAATATAAATTACCTAAAGTTCATATCTGTCAAGATAATGTTTGTTTTAAAACATCTTTTGTCTTAGTCAGAAACCTAACTGATAAAGTTATTTTAGGTACTCCTTTTATATTTTTGTTATATCCATTTACCACTAATAATCATGGAATAACCACACACGCATTTGGACAAAAAGTCACATTCAAATTTTTGTCTCCACCCGAAGATAGAGAATTAAATCAATTAAAAGAATGTTCTATATCTCAATCTATTAATCGTTTAACCAAACATCTTAAATTTCTTAAGGAAGAAGTAAAATAAAAAAGAGTTGAAACCCAATTAACTAATCCTATTCTACAATCAAAAATTACACAATTCAAACAAAAACTAGACTCTACTGTTTGTTCAACTTTACCTAGTGCTTTCTAGCATCGGAAAAAACATGTAGTCACCTTACCTTATATTAAAAATTTTAATGAACGACAAATCTCAACTAAATCTCGACCTATTCAAATGAATAATGAATTAGTTGAAATATGTAAAAAAGAAATTAATGAATTATTACAAAATAATATCATTCGTCAAAGTAAATCACCTTGGTCTTGCCCTGCTTTTTATGTTATAAAAATGCTGAATTAGAGCGTGGTGTCCCTCGTTTAGTCATCAACTATAAACCATTAAATAAAGTTTTAGAATGGATTAGGTATCCAATCCCTAATAAAAAAGATTTAATTAAAAAACTTAGTCAAGCTGTCATCTTTAGTAAATTTGATTTAAAAAGTGGGTTTTGCAAATCTAGATTCATCCTAAGGATAGGTATAAAACTGCTTTTACTACACCCTTTAGTCATTACGAATGGAATGTCATGCCCTTTAGACTAAAAAATGTTCCTAGTGAATTCCAGAATATTATGAATGAAATATTCAACCCTTTTAGTCATTTTTTCATCGTCTACATTGATGACATCCTTATCTTTTCCAAGTCACTAGAAGAACATTGGAAACATCTCCATGCCTTCTTCCAAGTTATTAAACACAATGGTTTAGTCATTTTTGCTCCTAAGATTAAGCTATTCCAAACCAAAGTCCGATTTTTAGGATATGATAGTTACCAAAGTACTATTCTTCCCATTAGTCGGTCAATCGAATTTGCCTCCAAATTCCCTGATGAAATTCTTGATAAAACTTAGTTACAAAGGTTTTTAGGATCATTAAATTACATTGCTAAATTTTACAAAGACCTTAGAAAAACTTGTCAACCACTTTTTGATCTGTTGAAAAATAATCCTCCTCCTTGGTCTTCTACTCACACTGCTATTGTTCAACAAGTCAAGAAATATGTCAAGACTTTGCCTTGTCTTGGTATTCCTACTGAAAATTCATTTAAAATTATTCAAACTGATGCTTCTAATATTGGTTATGGTGGTATTCTCCTTCAGAAGATTACTCCTCAGTCCTTTGAACAAATTGTTCATTTTCATTCTGGTATTTGGAATACAACACAGAAAAATTATAGTACTATTAAAAAAGAAATTTTATCTCTTATTTTATATATTAGTAAATTTAAAGATGATATTTTAAATCAAAAATTTTTACTACGTGTTCATTGTAAAAGTGCTAAATATGTCTTGAAAAAAGATGTTCAAAACATTGCTAGTAAACATATTTTTGCCCGATGGCAATCTATTTTAAGTATCTTTGATTTTGATATTGAGTATATACTGGTAGTCCAAATTCTATTCATGATTTCCTTACCAGAGAATTTTTACAGGGGGGATAGGGATGGCAACTCCTTTTATTTCCTACCATAAATCCAAAGTCACCATTTACAAAACCCTTATTCACCAAACTGCTTACAGAATTGCTTGCCTCAAATTAGCCAGAAAGACTACTCAACGTGCTCAATATATTCAATTTCACCAAGTCCGAAGTCAACACAATTTACTTGCTCATTATTACAATTGTTTAGATTATCATCAAAACTATTTAGATATCCTCAGTGGTTGCTAACCTTTATTCTTATTTACAAATGTCTCGTCCTCGTCCTCTTTCCAAAGCCTTAATTTCATCTAGTCAACCTTTAGTTGTTCCTCCAATTGAAATGGTCAACCGTTACCAAGTTCTTGGTAACATCCCTAAACCTAGTTACACTTCTGCTTTAGCTACTGACCCATTTGCTTCTTCTTCCCAGTCACTTACACCATATCCACCCAATCCAGTCAAAACTTCCCGATCCAATTATATTCAATTCCAATCAGTCAATTTGTTCTTCAAAGAACCTATTCATAAGAACATCCATGATGTTCTTGATTTAACCTAGAAATACTTTCCTCCAGGATGGCATTTTGTTCCTTTCCATCTTGATAAGTCAATTTCATTTTACAAAGATATTCTCTTCCATCACAAGTCAATTATTATTAAACCAATTTATGATCGCATCTACCCTAGTAAAATTGTTTATCATTCACTTTATATTCACAACATTGTTTCTCTCGATGAATGGGGAACTCCTTTCCTCCTTCGAGATTTACCTGGTCATTCCATCTAATATAGTTATTATGACTATATGGATGCATGGTTTAAAGTCCTTTTGTATCAAAATGAGTCATACAGTCACTCCTAGTTCTTCTAGTTTGATCACTAGCTTAAGTCAATAATCCCCACATGGTTCCTCAGATGGTGGTTTCTTCATGGTGCCATACCGGAGATCATTCCACTAGTTCTTATGGAACAAGTCACCTATTTCTCTTCTGTTTACAACCGCAGTCAACACCAACAGCAATTCTCATGGTTACTCATTTTTATGTCCAAGTACAAAGTTCCCTAGATATTTAAATGGCAATATGGAATTGATAATAACATAGTCATTCGGCAACATTTTGTTAAATGGTGGGATAATTTCAAAATTCCACGCATCATTGAACAAGTCCAGCTTGAATTCCCAGTCAATGTTCATGCTCCAACTCCTGCCATGGTCAAAGCTCAGCAGAACCCAACTGCTTCAGTAACTTAAGGAAGCCCACTACCTCCAGTCAATCTTGGAAGTCCTAATGATCCACCATCCAGTTCTTCCAAACCCAAGTCAACTAAGTCCAAGAAAGCCACGTCAAAGCCCACATCGGCTACATCCAAGTCAACCCAATCAAAGCCCAAGGTTCAGCCCAAGTCATCCAGTAATGAATTGATCTAGATGGCCCGGCTCCCAATGGCCTAACCCAAGTCCCAAATGAAAGATGAACCTTTTGATGATGAGCCTCCTGAGAAGTCCAGCTCATCCAGCTCATCTAATTCCTCAAAAGAGTCAACCAGTTATGATCCCTATGGGTCCCAGTTTCAAGATGCTCAAGACCCATATGCATAATTCCGTCAACAAGCCAGCATTGGATTCTATATATATACAACATAGCTTCACTCACTACTCTGCCTTTGAGAAAAGCTGCTATTTTGTATATGTATGGATTTCCACCAGTCACATGCTCCACCGAAAGACATGAATAGTAAAGTCAACTTTACTGTTCACTATTCATCAATCAGACAATTCAACAATAGTCAAAAGCAGCATTCAGCTTTAGTCAATCACCAAAAGCCGCAGACAGCACCCATGTGCCCCATCATGCTCCTTTCCAGTCACAAGCTTCACAATTATTTTATTGCTTATAAATTAGTCATTCTAGTCAATTGTAACTCAGAGTTTGAACCGAGAGAAACCAGTCTTTCTTCTCCTACACCTTTCTCTGATATTAAACCTTGTAATTTAAATATTTTGCAGTCATGTATTTTGAAGCAACTCCTTACAATTACTTCCAGTAAACAATTGTAAGTTTAAATTTTAAGTTGTTTTTGTCTTAATTTTACGTTATTTGTTTTAAATTATTCTTTCTCTTTTCCTCTGTGCTTATATATATATATGTGGGGGGGCATATTTTTGTGAATGACAACACGTGGCCAAGGTGGCACTGAAATGCCAGCCGAGGTGCCACGTGTCCTGGTCATGGCGCCGAGGTGATGTCGGCTAGGCCGAAGTTATCTGCGGAGATACCGGAATCCGAGGTAAGCGGATAAGCTACAAGAGTCCTAGAATGGGGGAGGACCTCAGCCTGGATAAGGATAAAGCTCTTAGGGAGTTTATCTTTATCTATTGGAGAGTCCAGGATAAGCATTGAGCCGGAGTCCATTGAAGCTAGGCTTCTACAGGGATCAGGTTAGTGCTAGCTATAAAAGTAAGGCACCCTCGTGGGTCTAAGGTATGCTTTTTGTATCCTGGCTAGTGAGTTACGCACTGTTTGCTATCTTTGAGAGATAACTGAGTACTGACTTAATCGTTGGAGTGCCCTCGGGTAGACGAACCACCGCCGGAGTCTTATCTTTCTGTGGCAGGTTGTTCGGGCACCATCTATTCTGCTGGTGTTCTCCAACTAAGTACCTATTTGGCAGTATGGTCAGAAATCAACACACACAATTTGGCGCCGTCTGTGGGAAAGAAAAGAGAATAGATGGCCAACGACGGACAGAAAGAGAAGATTGAGGACGACATCCCTACTGAAAGTGGTAAACACATTGACCCTAATGTAGAGGAGGATAACTGCAATGAAGAACCCCGGGATAAGAATCCCGGAGAGAAAGACGTCGACCAGGAGGGAGATGTACCAAAGAAGGCAGACCGAGGCGAGTATTATAATAAGAACGAACTCCAGGTATGGAAAGAAAGATGCCTGCAGAGGGACATCAAGATGAAGCGAACGGAAAACAAATTGACAGACCTAAAATTGGTCGTCAGTTTCATGATGCAAAATAACGTCATGCAACCATCGTTTCCATTACAAGACACGCCGATTCCAGTGGCCAAGAACGATGCCCAAAAAAAGGGATAGAAAACAATTCCTGCAATCTCTCAGCGTGACAGGACAAAGGAACATTCTCACTGGCCTTCACGGGAGGTCGGGCGGAGAGAGTCGATGAAAGGAGAGTTTCAAAAGACACATCGTACCGAAGAAGCCTACACCAAAGAACATCGGCATGTTCAAGGGAAGGAGCTTTGTTTTGACACGACTAATGGAGAGAGGTCCAAGAGGACTCATAACGACACCGGAAGTAACGCGCCAAAAAGGCTGAATCCGTTGATAGCCGAGCTCCTGGGCAGACCAAGGAGGATTTGAGGGATTACCTCCAGAAGAAGCGACAAGATACTGAGGTAACCTCTCCGGTTAAACCGAAAACGCCATTTTCTGTAGAATTTGACAAATTTGATGCTTCGAAAAGGTTCCACATGTTGAGATTCCAGATATATGACGGTAAGCCTGACCCTAACTTTCATGTCGGCTTGTACCTGAACTCAATGGCACTGTACACCGAGAACGAGCCATTGCTTTGCAAGGTGTTCCCCTCATCCTTTGGAGAAATCGCATCAGACTGGTTTCACAAGTTGCTGAAAAGAATTGTGAAAAGCTGGGAAGGCCTGGCCGAGATGTTCGTGGCCAAGTTTGTGACAAACAAACTACAGTTGTTGAGGGTGGACTCCCTGATGGCTTTGAGAATTGGTAAGAATGAAAGCCTCAAGACTTATGCCAAGAGGTATTATGAGGTATTTAACTGAATACCAGAGTACAACCAAGAGTTAGCAGTCGTATCCTTTAAGAATGGGCTAAACGATGGCTGCCTGCTTCAAAAATCACTGGCAAAGACACTGCCAAAAAGTATGGAGGAACTCATGGCCAGGATTGAGAAGTATGCGAGAGCCGAGGAAAACACACCAGGGACAAAGGTGTCGAAGCAAAAGAAGAGAAGCGGCTCACCGAAGCAAGGCTGAGGTAATACTGGATATAACAAGCAAGAGACAGGACTAAGGGCTGCACAGACAATCACTACCGTATTCCGAATTCCGGTTTACAAAGTCTTGGAAAGAATCTAGAATCAACTCTATTATAGAGCACCAGAGAAGATTCTTGGCGAATTTATGGGGAGAAGTCTGGGGAAGCGTTGCGCCTACCACAATGAGGATGGGCATCTGACTGAGGGGTGTAGAGCCCTAAAGACACATTTGGAAGACCTAGTAAGACAAGGTTATTTAAGGGACCTCGTAGATGAGGCCAGGACAAGGGAAGAACAAGCGAGACTGCCTCAGGCACCAGTAGTACCACCTCCGCCAGCACCACAACCGCAAGCAGGCGGACCTCAAGTGATCAATGTGATTCATTCGAAGGTCAATGAGAATGAGATACGTAGGGAAACTCAGAAGGTGAAACACTTACAGCATGTGTATCAGGTCTGGCATAAGAGACCTAGGGCAGATGAGTGCTAGGGACCAATGGTGTCCTTTACTGAAGAAGACCTAGAGATGGTGCAGCATCCATACAACGATGCCCTGGTAATATCCCTCAAGATTGGAGAGTGCCAGGTAAAGCGCATTCTAATTGACCAGGGCAGCTCTTGTGACATAATTTATGTCAGATGTTACAAAGAGCTTGGCCTTCACCAAGATGATCTGGAACAGTCCAATGGTCCAATGGTTGGGTTCAATGGAACGCCGACATGGCCCCTGGGAGCAATAAGTTTGGAGGTGCAGGCTGGCACCAAGAAGGTAAACACAGAGTTCACAATAATTAACACCCCCTCCCCTTACAATGTTATCTTGGGAAGGACATGGTTGCATTCAATAGGGGTTGTTCCCTCAACACTACACCAGTTGTTGCAGTTTCCAACAGAGCATGGAATTGAGGAGGTCAGAGGGGATTAGGTGCAGGCAAAGAATTCCTCCATGGCAACAATGAAATCCACCTACAACATACGAGAAGCAGAGATAGTAGAGATTAAGGACGAGGACATGGAGGTCTTAGAGGACGTCAGCAAAGAACCAGCTGACAAAAGCGAGGAAGCCCTAAAAAAGATCCTAGTCCAGCAAGGGGATAAAGAGCGCTTCTTCCTTCTCGGCTCAAGCTTGGTCGAGGAAGAGGAAAAGGAGTTAGAAGCATTCTTACAAGCAAACATTGAGGCGTTTTCCTGGACACCATACAAGATACCTGGCATTGACCCCGAGGTCACTTGCCATAGACTGAATGTTGACAGGTCGGCTAAGCCTGTCATTCAACGGGCTAGAAGGCCAACCTTGATGCATATTGAGGCAGTAGAAGAAGGGGTGGATAAATTGTTAAAGGCCAAAGTCATTCAAGAGGTAAAGTACCCAACATGGTTATCAAACACAGTCGTTGTGAAGAAGAAGAATAGGAACTGGAGGGTCTGCGTGGACTTCATCAGCCTAAATAAGACTTGTCCCAAAGACAGTTTCCCACTCACCAAGATTAACCAATTGGTGGATGACACTTCAAGGCATGGAAGGATGAGCTTCCTAGACACTTACAGGGGGTACCATCAGATAGCCATGTACCCTCCGATGAGGAGAATACTGCATTTATCACCCCAAAAAGGCTGTATTGCTACAGAGTGATGCCTTTCGGGTTAAAAAATGCAAAAGCAACTTACCAATGATTGGTGACTAAGATATTCAGACATCTAATAGGCAAAACAGTGGAGGTATACATTGATGACATGGTTATGAAGACCAAAGAACCTGAGGATTATCTGGCCGACCTGAAAGCAGTTTTTGATATCCTAAGGACATTCTAGCTCCGACTCAATGCCTCGAAGTGCACATTTGGAGTTGGATCAGGAAAGTTCCTGGGATACTTGGTTACCAGAAGGGGCATTGAGGCGAGCCCAGATCAAATCAAGGCCATCCTGGACTTGAAGAGCCCAACCTCGGCAAAACAAGTGCAGATGTTAACTGGAAGGGCTACAGCCTTGAATAGGTTCGTAAGCAAAATCTCTAACAAATGCAAACCTTTTTTTAGCTTAGTGAAGAAGGCCACAAATTTCTTCTGGACAGAAGAGTGCGAAGTCGCCTTGGCCGACTTGAAAAAATACCTAACCATAGCTCCAATGCTCTCAAATCCAGTGCCTGAAGAGGAGTTATTCTTGTATTTGGCGGTTTCGGAGCATGCAGTGAGTGCAGTGGTAATTAGAGAAAAAAAGGGAGAACAGAGGGCAGTTTACTATGTGAGTAAAACCCTAGCAGATACAGAGACCAGATACTTACCCTTGGAGAAACTGACACTGGCCTTAGTAATGGCTTCCAAGAAGCTGAATCATTACTTTCAACAAGATTGTGGTATTAACTGAACATCTTTTGAAGTCCCTGTTACAGCAAGGAGATCTGACAGGCAGGATAGCCAAATGGGCAGTGGTGTTCGGCCAATACGACTTAAAGTTCAAACCCAGAACAGCAATCAAAGGCCAGGTTCTGGCCAACTTCATGGCCGAGTTCACACCTAGCGCCATAAGACATCGGTCTCCGGAGAGCCAAGGTTTAGGGTGTCCAGGTGAGCAAGAAAAAACCCAACTGGGGATAAAAAGCCCCACAGCAGAACAGAAGAAAGAAAAGAAACTCAGGCCCTGCGATATTTACATCGGTGACTCCTTTCGCCTGTTTGTTGATGGGAGTCCAAATCGTCAAGGAGCGGGGACAAGAGTAGTGCTAGTATCACCAGATGGGCGGATGCTGGAACAATCTATTCGTTTAGGGTATAAAGCCTCAAACAACGAAGCAGAATATGAAGCACTAATCGCAGGATTGAAGTTAGCAATAGCAATGAAAGCTGACAAGGTGGTGGTCTTCTATGACTCCCAGCTTATCATCAACCAGGCAACAGGCGAATACGCAAGCCCGAGATGAAAGAATGATGGCCTATGTAAAGGAGGTTGTCAGACTGGTAGCCTTATTCCAGGATTGCCGACTACAGCAAGTTAGCCGAGATGACAACAGCCATGTTGATGCCTTGGCTAACCTAGCTAGTGCAATAAAATCATGAGAGGCAAGGACAATAATGGTTGACTATTTGTCAGGCCCAAGTGTAGAACCACTGAACATAGAGTATGAAGCAATGTGTGTGGAGATGGGACCAAGTTGGATGGATACGATAGTAGTGTTCCTTAGAGATGGGAAGTTGCCAGATGATCACAAAGAAACACACAAAACCAGACTGAAGTCAGTGAGGTTCAGTTTGACAACAGAAGGACATCTCTACAGAAGGTCTTTTACTGGTCTCCTTTTGAGATGTGTGCAACCTTCACAAGTTGAAGACTTCCTGTATGAAATACACGAAAGAGTATGCGGAAGTCACGTAGGGGGCAGGTCACTTGCTCATAGGGCCATTACTCAAGGATACTGGTAGCCCTATATATAGAAAGATGCTGAAGCTTATGTCAGAAAGTGTGAGAAGTGTCAGAGGTTTGCACCTTTGATACATCAACCAGCAGCAGATTTAAACCCAGTGTCCAACCCTTGGCCATTTGCCTAGTGGGGCATGGATCTTGTTGGACAACTGCCTTAAGCAACTGGACAAAGGAAGTTCCTACTGGTAACAACAGATTACTTCACCAAGTGGGTAGAAGCTGAACCCCTTGCAAAGATTCAAGGCATCGATGTCAAGAACTTCATATGGAAGAACAACATCACCAGGTTTGGGTTCCCAAGGGCAATAATAGCAGATAATGGCTCACAGTTTAACAGTAAGCTAATCAAGAGCTTCTATGCAAAGTATAAAATCAAGAACTACTACTCCACTCCAAGCTTCCCTCAAAGCAATGGTCAGGCAGAAGCATCCAACAAAACTATCTTGGATGGAATCAAGAAGAGGCTAGAAGCATCAAAGGGAAAGTAGGTGGAAGAGTTGCCCAATGTACTTCGGGCATATCGGACTACGCCGAAAAGATCAACTGGGGAATCTCCATTTGCCATGGCCTATGGCACTGCAGCAGTTATCCCACTAGAAGTCGGTATCCCTGGAATCAAAACCCAAGGAGTAGAGAATGGGACTAACGAGGCATTCCTGGCCCAAAATCTGGACCTACTGGAAGAAAGAAGGGAGAGAGCAGCAATTCGGCTGGGGGCATACCAACAGCAGTTTGCTAGGGCTTACAATAAGAAGGTCAACCCAAGATAGTGTCAAGTTGGGGACCTCGTCCTGAGAAAGGTCGTCGGCAACAAGAAGGATCCTAAAGAGGGCAAGCTTGGCCCAAATTGGGAGGGACCTTATAGAATCATCTCGATCACCGGCAATGGAGCATATCAGCTTAAAGACAATAAAGGCAAAAAGTTGCCAAGACCCTGGAATACTTACAACCTAAAGTTTTTCTATCATTAGATTTTTCGTTTTTTAAAAGTTTTTTGTTATTAGCCAAAGTAATAATAAAATTTTAGCTCGATTTTTAATTTCAAACTTGTGTAATACAACTGATCAGTCCCTTTGCGATGTTTCTAGGTGAAACATGACGAATAACTTAGACTTATTATATGGCAGAGTTGAATTATGCTTGCATATAATAGAGTTGAACTAAGTTGGCGATATTTCTGATTGAAACATGACAAATAAATTAGACTTATTATATGACAAAGTTGAATTATACTTGCATATAATAGAGGCAATATTTCTGATTGAAATATGACGAATAACTTAGACTTATTATATGGCAGAGTTGAATTATACTTGCATATAATAAAGTTGAACTAAGTTGGCGATGTTTCTGATTAAAATATGACGAATAACTTGCTCATTATATGACATAGGTGAAATTATACTTACATATAATGGAGCTGAACTAAGTTGGATTAGCCTGGACTTGTCATATTGGCAAAATCAAACTCAGATTGGAACTAAGTGCATTTGAGTAAGATTAACAGAGGAACCAAGATTGAGAACCTCGGCTAGTCTCTGTTTGAATCAAACTTTGGCAACAAGATCATAGCCACATGCTTAATGAGAACCTAAGTGAAACTTAAGTTCACATTAGGGGGCAGAGAGCTGGAGAATAATGAATAAAGTTTAAAGTGCTTAGGGACTTGTTGGAATTTTGTAGAAAAATTTACAAGTTGAAGTTAAGCCGAGGTAATATTGCAAGAAGTACGTATTTGCCGAGATGACCAGGTTACCAAACTTGGGGAGTATAGAAGACAATAAGTGAAATTGAAGTGGCAAGTTTAAAGACAACACTTGTGAAAATATTTTTACAATGTTTTCAAGTGTTAAGCCAAGGCCGAGGTAAACAATCAGAAGATATTTCCAATGTAATTTACCCCGAGGAAACTACACAATTAAAGTGTACTTTGAAGACATGCAAAAATATTCTAAGTACGGAAATGGAAAACATACATAGGAGAAAGAAGACATTCAAATGTTTAGACGAAAGAAAGAGACATGCATTCAAAGGACAACTTGTTCAGAGTACAAAAAGGGCACATCGGCCAAACAAAAGCTAACATTGTTCGAAAGAATAAAGTACAAGGTACAGAAAAAAGGAAAAGCTTCAAAATAGACTACTCGGCGTCAATGGCAAGCTGTGTCTCGGCCTCAGAAGACAATTGGGAAATCTTCTCGGCAGCTTTCTTAGCCTCAAGCTCGGCGTCAATTTCTTGAAAAGTTTAGTCGAGGCTCTTCTTGGCGATAGGCACCTCAAGCATAGTCTTCTTGGGGGGAGGCACTTTTTGAGACCTCGTCCTCCTCATCCTGAATCAAGTCCAGGACTTGCTCACTCAGAGTTGGGAACTTGGCCCCAGTAGAAACTCCAGCATCAGCTGCCACCTCGGCCTCTTCGTCTTCTTCTTCCTCTTCATCTTCTTCTCCTCCTTCTTTCCCCCTAGCCTTAGCCTCAAATTGGCTTGAAGCGGGAGGGAATGGCACCGCAAGTCGGCCTTCATCATGAAGAGGTGAATCCTCAGGGATAGCCAACTCCTTTGGAGCAGCCATCCAACCAAGGGTGTAACCCTTGTTACATGCTTGTCTGACTTGTTTTTTGTACTCCTCGCGGACGTCGGCTGCCCCCTCGGCATAGACCTTCTCATCCGCCGCTTTGATTTCGGCATCTTTTGTGGCCAAGGGATTTCGGAGTTTTGCTTGGGCTTCGGCAGTTTTTGCTTCGGCCTCTTTTATTTCGACTTTGAGAACCTCAGCAACAGCCTCTGCAGCACCTGTCTTTTCCTCGGCTTGATCTTGGGCTTGTTTAGCTACCTTGGCCTGATCTAGTAGGACTTTCATCTTGGCCTCGGCTTTGTTTAGGGACTTAAACAAGCCAACAGCCTCCTTGGTCTTGTGGACTATTTCCTTCTTCAAGTCTTCTACCTGCATCGCAAAGGAGTGGGCGTGCTGGATCACCTAGAAAAAATGAAAAGAACAAAGTTAGTAAACTCTTTCAGTATGAAAACAGAGAATGGAGAGTACCAAGCGTTAGGAGTTTACCAATATAGAGTGCTGCACCATCAGAGCGAAATTTTCATATTCGCTGATCTCGGCCATACAGTTGAGGTCATTGGGAAGGAGCAATGCAGTGGAGAGGGCAACGCTGACCTCAATGTCAATAGCGCTATCACCGGTTCTGGCTGGCTTGTCCTCGATCATGATAGATGGGGTCCAAGGGTCATCAGCTTTAAGTGAACCCGAAGTGGCTGCAGAGTCCGACCTCGGCTTCTTTGACTTAACGATTTTAGACTGGTCATCCTCAGCAAGTCTCTCTTCGGCGGCAGAGTTAGTTTTCTCAATCTCGACAAGCTTCGAGATTGGAACTGTATCTTCAGATTCAACTTGGATGAAAGAGGCTTTTGCCTTGGCCCTCTTTACCTTTTTTTGCTTTGGTTTGGGTTGGGATTGTGATGGTGAAGATTGGACTATGACAACGCCAGGGATGTCGGCTAGAAGGTCTTCGATGACAACCTTATTGCATCCCATCTCGTCGGCGGTAACGGCAATAGTGACTTTGGTGCCAAAGTGAATTGCCGGTAATGCAGTGGGTAGGTTGGCTGGATCGAAAGCCGACGCCTCAGAACTTTGGCATTTTCGGCTACGAGTTCTACCAGCAGGAGTGTTGGCGGGAACTCAGCGACGGCGTCGACACTGCGCTGGAAGAATCAGTTGGGGAGCAGATGTTGAAGGCTACTCTATTTGGTCAGAGGTTAAGGCTTGGTCTGGCCATGGTGATGAAGTGGTAGGAGGAGTTATAGCAGAATGAGGGGACTTGCTCTTCTTGGGGACATCGGGCAAAGTGGATTTGTAGGTTGGGATGTAGTTAAGCAGCAGAGGGGCCTTGCGCTGATTAATAGGCAAGCCCAGTAGCTTCTTGAAGTCTTTACTAGGGAAGAAAGTCTTGCGAAAGTCTTTGGGTGGCTGAGGAAGAACTGCAAGTAAAAAACAGACATTAGAACATATAAAAGGAACAAAGTAATACAAACTTGAAAACAGGTGAAGTGACACTAGGCTCTTACCATTACCCTCTTTAAAGACTGTTCGGCTCAAAGGGTAGAGGTGGAGGTCATCATTTGGTGGGAACTCCTAGTTGCCCGAGACGATGAAATAATCATCTCCAGCACCTTTGTTGGAGTCTGGGAGGTCGGCAATGAGTTTGTATTCAGTGGATCTCAGCTTAAGGTAATAGATGTAGCCCTTTTCTGACTTCAGGCCACACATGGTGTAACAGTATTGGATATCGGGTAGTGTTATCCTAGCGTTTTCTCGGCTAGCTAGGGCGATTATGCCGTTGATGACTCTGTAAGAATTAATGGCTAGCTGCATTGAGTTAAGTTTGTAATAGTAAAGGACTTGGCGAAAAAGGATGTCGAGAGGGAACCTAAGTCCGCACTCTATAAAAGCAACTACTGGAAGGGCATGAAGTTGTCATTGGGCATGATGGAGTCCTCCTTCCCTGCCAACCTAAGATTAACATTGGCGGGGATGGAGAACTCTCTCCTAAAGTGCTCAAGCTTTTTTGGGGTGTCCACCCTCCACCTAAACATACCCATGACGTCGGCTAAAGGAGCAAGGTGAGAAAATTCAGAAGAAAGTGATTTGTATGGGTTTAAGGGACCTCGGCTAAACCCAAGACAGAAATTAGGGCAAGGGTTTTTCAAGATCAAAGGGAGTTTGTTTCAATTTTCCTAATTTTGTGATTTCTCTACCAAAACCCAAGCCTAAATCTATGTAGAAGTAAAGAATTGAAGGCAAGAATCTGGAAAATGCAACAAGGAAACAAAAAGACAGAAAAGAACAATGAGTCAGACTCAAGAAGACAAACAAGAATTCAAAGAACACTGAATAAAGTGTGTGCAGATGTGCAAAGCCAAGGACAATGGCAAATTGTGAAAACAAGTGTATGAACAGTATTGTGTGTGCATATATAGGCCCAGTTACAGAGTGAACAGACACGAAATTGCAAACAAAACATGCTCAAACATGCGAATGATAAAGTTTAAAACACAGGCAAAGACTGGAGAGCATGAATGAATTCACCATGGCAATAAACAAAAGCGACAGAGTTTGAAACTAAAAAATGGGAAAATAGTGACTTACCGAAGAGAATGATACCGGTATGAGGTGCATAGAAGTCAAACAATGATAGGTGAATGCTTCGCCGGAGGAGGTGATCGGACCAAGATGCAGAGCTTGAAAAACTTGAAACAATGGCTGTTTTTTTTTAGGAGAGAAGTTTTTAGAGAGAGAAAGCTTGAAAGAAATCAAGGAAGGCAAAAGTGAAGAGACGAAAAGAGAGTGTTTTTGTTAAAACATGAAAAGGCGACAAGATTACATTGAATATGACTTAGACGGCGTGCTTGTCAGATGGTACGTGCAGAAGCGACGTGACCTATTGGCGCGTGTCAGGTACGGATCAATAAGGAAAAGACGCGTGGCGAAAACGGTTAAGAAACCGTGCGTGACAGCTCATGCATAGGTAGAACTCTTGGAGTTCTTGATTTAATGAAGCCAAGACTTCGGCTAGGGAGACGATCTCGGTTAAAGAACTTAAAAAACTTGGTTCTTGGTTTTTGGGCATTGATAAAAGCAGACTACAAGTCCTGGTCATATAGAGCCGACAAATGATGACCTCGGTAATAAAGGGTAGAGTAAGTTTTTAGCCGACGTGCTATATGAACAAATGATATAGGTTTCATCACCTCAAGATGCCGAGGTAAGAGAACCTGGGGGGCAGTTGTGGGGACATATTTTTGTGAATGACAACACGTGGCCAAGGTGGCACCGAAGTGCCAGCCCAGGTGCCACGTGTCCTGGTCATGGCGCCGAGATGATCTCGGCTACGCCTAGGTTATCTGCGGAGATACCAGAATCTGAGATGAGCGAATAAGCTATTAGAGTCCTAAAATGGGGGAGGACCTTCGCCTGGATAAGGATAAAGCTCTTAGGGAGTTTATCTTTATTTATTGGAAAGTCTAGGATAAGCATTGAGCCGAAATCCATTGAAGCTAGGCTTCTACAGGGATCAGATTAGTGCTAACTATAAAAGTAAGGCGCCCTCGTGGGTCTAAGGTACGCTTTTTGTATCCTGGTTAGTGAGTTAAGTACTGTTTGCTATCTTTGAGAGATAATTGAGTACTGACTTGATCGTCGAAGTGCCCCCGGGTGGACGAACCACTACCGAAGTCTTATCTTTCTGTGACAGGTTGTTTGGGCACAATCTATTCTGCTGGTGTTCTCCAGCTGAGTACTTGTTTGGCAGTGTGGTTAGAAATCAACACACAATATATATATAGATATATATCTCTAACTTGCAATATATAAATGACATGAAATGTAGATGCATTTCATTTAAGAGCAAATTTGGCATTTTATGGCCTTTAATAAATGATGTCACCATATTTTGTTTGGTTAATAAACGTCTAGCCAATAGATGGACTTTACTATTACACGAACTCCTAAAGTATGGGATGGCAATGTGATTTCAAGAAATAAGAGAGGTGTCAGTGTCATTTCAGAAGAACATAGGGGGTGTTAGTGTGATTTACCCTAGATTTTACAGTTGTCTTTTAGTAATGAGTATAATAGAGAAAGAGTAGAGTGAATAAACAAATTATGGTGCATATACTTAAAAAAGATGCATAGCTTACACTTTTTTTTGTAACTACATCTCAATAATTTGGGGCATTTCCTTAAATAAGCCAAAATAATAAGGGAATTCCCAAACTAAGCCTATTTTTGAAAGATTTCCCAAAATAAGCTAACTCGCGGTTCACAATCGCGAGTTCAACAGTTTTCCACCCCTGTCGCGCGAAGCCTGCCAAATTTGAAACTCGTTGTTATGAAAAGCGAGTTTGATTAAGAACTCGCGCTTACGAAACGCGAGTTTAATTAAAAAAATTTTTCCTTTGAACTCGCTTTTTACAAGCACGATTTCATCCCAAAAAAATTTTGTGCTGAAATCGCTGTTTGAAACCACGAGTTCATGAAAAAATAGATTTCTTCTAAACTCGCTTTTCATAACCACGAGTTTATCAAAAATTATGAACTCGCTATTTGTAACCATGATTTTAGGGAAATTTTTTTTTTCTTTAAGTGAAATCGTGGTTCACAACCACGATTTTAGAACTTCTATTTAAGCCCCCCAGCCCCGTGTTTTGCATTCACGCTTTCTCCTCTCTCCCTCTGCTGTCTCTCTCTCGCTCTTTACTCCTCTCACTCTGTTCTTTCTCTCTCGAGCTTCCTGCTCTCTTTCTCTGTGGAGCCCCATGCTCTCTCTCTCTCTCTCTCTCGCTCCCTCTGATTCAGTACTGTCTCTCTCTCGTTGGTATGGCTTCTATCATCTACTTTACTGTGAATAAATTAGAATTACAGTTTATATTTGTGAATATATTTGTGTTTGTGAAAATGTGAATAAATTAGAGTTAGGGTTCATGAATGTGGGGTTAGGGTTAGGGTTTATATTTTTGAATAAATTAGGGTTAGGGTTCATGAATGTGGGGTTAGGGTTAGGGTTTATATTCGTGAATAAAATGTTGTGAAATCAGAAATAATAATTTAGGGTTACGGTTTATACTTGTGAAATTTTAAGTATAGATAATTTGTTGAATGTGAATGTTGAATGTGTTGAATTTTAATTATAGATAATCTGTTGAATGTAAAATCTTTTGCTATAGATAATTTGTTGTTGAATTTGTTGAATGTGTTTAATTATAGATAATTTGTTGAATTTTAATTATAGATAATCTGTTCAATGTGAAATCTTAAATTTTAAATTAGGGTTAGGGTTAGGGTTAGGGTTATGGTTAGGGTTTATATTTGTGAAATCTGTTTAGAAATCTGTTGAATGTGAATGTTGAATGGTTTATATTTATCTTAAATCTGTTTATAATTGTGAAATCTGTTGAATGTGAAATCAGATTTGTATTGAATGTGAAATCAGATTTCTGTTCAATGTGACATCTGTTGAATGTGAAATCTGTTGAATGTTGCATCTGTTTAGCAAAATTTAAATATTATGTTTGAAATAAGAAAATGAGGGTTTTGGTTTTGAATTAGGGTTTTGAATTGATGAATGTGAAATCATTTTTCAATTAACGGTTTTAAATTGTGAAATCAGAAATGAGGGTTATGGTTTCAGAAATTAGGGGTTAAGAAATTTATGATAAGTTAAATTTTTTAAATAATGTTATATAATTTTTTTTAGGAACAAATAATTTTTACGTAATGAATAGATAATTATCTATAATAATAATAATTACATAAGAAAGAGAAACGTTAATTTGGCTGTAAAAATTATTATTAATTATGTGATGTGGAGTAGTAATAACTTAAAATTAATAAAGTAACAAAAATAATTTTGTTCTAACTTTCAATTTTTTAAGTAAGAATAAGAAATTGAAAAATAAGGAACAAAATTTGTGATAAGAAATTGCTATGGAAGTTTTCTCATCATTTTGGCCAGGAACAAAAATATATATATATATATATATTGGAGATAGGGATATAGCAAAATAGAAAAGTCAGATAATTGAATTTTATGTCGGTGTAAGCCTGCTTTCGTTTTCTTATTAAATTTTTTTAAAGAGTGATTGTGATTGTTAATATTTTCTATGGGTGACCCTTTAAGTAGTACACTAAAATTTTATTAACAAATTAAAAATCTAACTACTTAGAATGTTGACCCAAAAATGAAAAATAAAAAATAAAAAATAAAAAATAAAAGAAAACTTTAAAATATGCCATTGATGCCACATGCCCCTACGATAAGAAAAATTGGTTTGACTAAATTTATGCACTAAATTCAAATGTAATCGTGGTTAAATATAAAAAGTATAGTTTACTTGAATTTCTTGCCCCATTTACGGTTGAATTTCATTTTCGAATTTTTCCTCCTTAAAATTCATGACATTCCCTTTTATAAATTTGATATAAATAAATGACTTTTTAGAAGTGATCTACAAAAAATTGATATAAACATTAGAGGTCGAATAATTTGATCCACAAAATATTAGAAGTCAAAACATTACTTTTTACCTCTTTGCCAAAAGAGGCCTTCCAAGTCGTCATGGAAAATGCTATTATGAAAACATTTGATATAAAAAAAAAAAAAAAAACAAATTTGTTTAGGAATTATGTTTGAAAAAATTAAAATATTTGATTTATAAAATGAGTCATTCTCGATAATTTTTACCCACTTGAATTATCCAATTGACTTATTCTTTATGCGCCTGCATTATGTTTATTCAATTAAGTTATAACTTTTTATGATAGTCGGATGTCTGAATCAGTTTACGTATTTATCAACTAATCTTACAATCCACACCAAACGTCCATTCCACGTAGATCTGACAAATCTCAATTAATGAAACATACTAAGAGTTCAACTTGAGATCTGAAAGGAGCATACGTAATTTCTAACACATAATGAGAGCTCTTTAATATTAATGAAACTCAAGTTTGACTCGCTTCAGGTCGATAATTTTTTTGTTATGTTATTTCCCTATGTTATTTCCTACGTTATTTCGAATGAGGTTATTTCCCTAAGTTAGGGAATAATGTCATAGGAAATAACCTATCAAATAACTTTGTCATTAAGGTCCCTATTGGCAGAGGGAATAATGTCAATAAAAGTATCTTCTCTTTAATTGTCCATAAATCTCACTAATTTGACCATCAGTTATAAAAAATGACGTGAACAATGTTTGAAATTAAAATTAAGTACAAGTCATACAAAATCAGTCGAGTTATTTGAACTCAATGAAAAAAATAATAATTTCATAGAAAAAGTTACACTATGATTTAAGATTTTTGTATTTTTGTATGACTTGTCCAGTTTTGTCCAATCGCACTGAATAAATACAATACTTCATACAAATTATAGTATAAAATTATATGAACAGAAAAATAAAAGAAGAATCTTCGTAATGTCTTCATATTCAAAATTATTGATATATCTGTCTAGGTTACAAATCACGCTTTTAACGAAATTTTATTTATACAAAAATTTTGAAGTAATTATTTTTTTAATGTAAATCTGATTAAGAAAATTTGATTTATACATAACCATGCTGTGGTTAAGTAATTCTTTCTATCTTCAGAAAACGTGGTTGCAAACCATGGTTTTACTGTTGACTCGTGGATAATAATCACTTCTAAGCAAAATGTAAAAATTCAACAAAGAATTCAAAATTAGCACTCATTCTTGTTTGTCACATACACTCACAAACACTCTCTCTATCCCTCTCTCTGACACACACACCCACAACACTCACACTCACATCAAACATATAGGCTTTTTAATATATATACATTTTATTTTGTAAAATTCATACCAATATTTTATTATTATATATATATAATAATTGATAATAACAAATAATAATCAACTATATAAAATGATTATTTTTTTACTTTAATTCTTAAAATGTAAATTTTTTTTTTTAGGTAAATTGCACTGACACCCCTGAGGTTTATTTGAAAAAAAAAATTCATTGGAAAAAAATAAAAATAATTTGAAAAATAAATTATTTAAAAAGATAAATTAAATTAAAAAAAATTAATTGTTCTGAATTTTATAAAATAAAATTTATATATATTAAAAATTATATATGTTTCATGTGAGTGCAAGTGTTGTTGGTGTGTGTGTCAGACAGAGAGATAGAGACAGTGAGTGTCAGTGTCTGTGACAAATAAGAGGAAGTGCTGGTTTTGAATTTTTGTTCAAAATGTGTTTTGAAAACATGTTTTTAAATATTTTACTTACAAGCGTGGTCACGAATATGTATAAATCAAATTTCTTTATGTATAAATCAAGTTTACCAACACTTTATAATTTATATAAGGTCACAACCTAGGGCCATTTCCCAAAATAAGTCAAAATACTAATTCAATTCCCAAACTAAGCCTAGTTTTGAAAGAATTCCCAAAATAAGCTAACTCGCGGTTCACAACCACGATTTCAACATTTCTGGGCCTGTCCCGCGTGGAATTTGGAAAATCT
The DNA here is from genome assembly GCA_036172215.1 of Camellia granthamiana. Taxonomy (NCBI): domain Eukaryota; kingdom Viridiplantae; phylum Streptophyta; class Magnoliopsida; order Ericales; family Theaceae; genus Camellia; species Camellia granthamiana. The sequence goes on from CM069913.1 coordinate 94,248,661, forward strand.
TAAAATCATGGTTACAAAACGCGATTTTGATTAAGAAATCGCGGTTACAAAACGCGCTTGTAATTAAAAAAAAATTATTATGAACTCGTTGTTCTGAACCACGATTTTAGGCAAAAAAAAATTTCTTCTGAACTCGTTGTTATAAACCACGATTTTAGTCCAAAAAAATTTTGTTCTGAACTTGCTGTTATAAACCATGACTTTATCCAAAAAAAAAAAAAAAGAGACTTGTGTACTCAAAACATATATATTAAAATGTGAACAAAGCATCAGTTATGTTGTTGGTAGCTGAAGTGGTAGTGCAATGGTGATGCCGAGGTAGTTGTTTGAAAATTGAGTTTTTTGAAAATTGAGAAGGAGTTGACGTGGTTTGAACCCACGCCTCTGCCTGGGCATCACCATTGCACTACTACTTGAGCTACCAACAACATAAGTGATGTTCTGATCACATTTTAATATATATGTTTTGAGTACATAAGTCCTTTTTTTTTTGGATAAAATCGTGGTTTATAACAGAGAGTTCAGAAGAAAATTTTTTTTGGCTTAAATCGTGGTTTATAACAGCGAGTTCAGAACAAAAATTTTTTTGGCTAAAATCGTGGATATGTGCATACCTGATGAGAAGTATCGACCATACATATGATACACTTATCTAGGTGTCAAGTGTCTGATATGGTTACTTGATTTGTTTTCAAGATTCCATGTAACACAGACATTTTTGATAAATTTTAAATTACAACTTCAGAAGTAAAATAACAAGTCCTTATAAAATTAAGATGTTCATCACACAAATAAAATTATATTTATTTAATGATTACAAATGTTGTTACTTTCTAATTTATACAAAATTAATCCAAAATTAATAAAGCTATTTTTTGACCTAAAATTTAGCTGAATTACATTTAATGTGCACAAGAGCATGATCTTAATCATAATGAGTAATGTAAAAAGCATAGCATAAGAGGATGATGTTAATTTTTTCATAAGTTGTAAGATGTTTTTCTTAAAAAGCTAAAAAATCTAAACCATTATCATTATTTTAACTCATATCTTAATTAAAAAATCAATAATGAATGTTGGATTATAATTGATGATTACTTAAATAAAGTTTTTGCGTCACAAGTAATTGTAATTGAATGAGTATAATTTCATATAATTCTTTTACAAGTACAAGGAGATATAAGTATATTGTTGCTATTTTAATGTTTTTTGTCTTAATTGAAGCAAGTATATGGAGACTGTTCCAATTATTTTCTACTGGGGGGAAACATAATTCGGGATCCTGATGAAGGCGTAGCATATGATGCTGAGTCGAAAGGGATATATGCGGTGCAAATTGGCACCACGCTTAGCAATTTGGAGGAGATGTTTACGTCAAAGGTGGCAAGTTACGGGGAAAGTGTCCGATTGACCTTCAAATGTAGATATCCTTATCGCCAGTGGCAAACACACAACAAATACAAGATATTACCGATCAATGACGATGAGGCGTTGAACACCGTATTAAGTATCGGTGCAAGTTTTCAAGCACCAAATTGTTTGGAAGTCTACATTGATAAAGAGATTGTACACAATATCCCGAACATGACACATATGGATTCTCGTCCGTTCACTACATTGCTGACGCATGGGATTGACACAACAACGTTTCAGTCTCCTTTGTATGAATCAGATCAATGTTATCCACTGGGCTACACACAACAATCATTTCAGGGCCATGGTGTAGAATCAAGTTCACGTGGTGGATATGGTTATGAATTTGACAGTAACACACAAGATGTGCCGACATGCAGCCATCATACCACTCCAGTTGAAGTTGCTGGTAATATGGCTGAAACAGTGAACGAGGTGCAATTTGCTGACAGTGACATGTACGGTCCTGATGTCGCCCTAAACGATGATGACAATGAAATGTGTGAGGAAGAAAATTTATTAGGCGGATCAGATGATGAAGAATATGATGCCCAGGCTCCCGTTGAACCTGAAAATGCCCCCATTCCACCTAGAGTTGAAATCCCTTTCTATGACAACATTTACATGGGTGGCAATTTTGACATTAGTACCCGTGATGTCGTTCCTCGTAACCGGATCTGGAGTGCTGAAAATCCAGAGTTGGACAGAGGAATGATTTTTGTTGATAAGAAGCAACTTCTATATGCTATGAAATTGTACCATGCAACAAATAATCGAGAGTATAAGGTCGTAACCTCCAAGCGAGACCTTTGGGTGTCTGCTTGCAAGCACGACTGCAGTTGGTGGTTGCGTGCATCTCTTAGTAGGAAACATGGTCTTTTTGAAATAAAGCAGTACAGGGATCCTCACCATTGTTTATACCCACGAATGAACAGAGACCACACTAATATTAGCTCCAGTTACATTGCTTCTCATATTTTGGGACAAGTTGCGGTTAGTATAAAAAATAAATGTTTACATATACATACATATTTGTTTGTTTATAGTGTTCACATCTAGATAATCCAACTCATATTTGATTTTCGTAGGCAGAATGAACCTGATATGCCAATTAAGAATGTCATCGAAGATATAAAAAAGACCATGAACTATAGTATATCATACAAGAAGGCGTGGCATGCAAGGGCAAAGACAATTAAAATGGTATTCGGTGATTGGGATGAATCATACAGGCAATTGCCTAAATTCATGCATGCATTACAGACATCTAATCCTGGCACCATCGTGACATGGAAGCATAGATATACCGGGCATGCAACCATTATACCCGTCTTCCACTTTGTTTTCTGGTCTTTCAAACCCGTCATCGATGGCTTTAGATATTGTAGGCCTGTTATAACTATAGATGGTACATTCTTATACGGTAAATACACTGGTGTGTTGCTTGTAGCAACGATTGTTACTGCCAATGGCAAAATATTACCGCTTGCATTCGTTATTGTCGACAGGGAGAGTTTGGAGTCTTGGTCGTTCTTCATTCAAAATAGCAAGGAACATATTGTCATGGACCGACAGGGAGTGACTTTGATATCTGATCGAGCTAAGAGTATTTTAGCTGCTGTGAGGCGGCATTGGCTGAATCCCTCGCTCCAATTTGTTGGATATCATCGGCACTGCCTTCGACATGTTTGTAGTAACTTTAACACACATTTCAGAAATAAGGAGCTCAAACAACTTCTGTGGAAAGCAGGGAGTGCTGATCAACGACGAAAGTGTAATGGTTACTTAGATCAGATACAGGCTATTAACCAAGAAGCCATCGATTGGGTCCACAAGATGAATCCTGAGGACTGGGCCCTTGCATATGACGGTGGATATCGCTGGGGGGTATTGACCAGTAATGATGCAGAGTGCTTTAACAGCGTCTTGAAAGGTGCAAGGAACTTACCTATTTCAGCTATGGTTGAATTCACATTTCGACGACTCGTCAAATATTTTGACGAGATGGGAGCCCAAGCTGAAACAGATGTACGCAATGACTTCCAATACCCTAGAGAGATGCAAAGAACTATAGAGGAGGGTATCGCAAGGGGAAATACTTTCAAGTTGATATCGTATGACAGGTTAGTTTGTAATGTGAAAAAATTGTTATTATTATGTTGTTAAGTTAATTACATCTAAAAACATGAATTTGATTAGTTTGTTTCAATATTATCTTATAGGCCCCGCCGTGTATTTGAGGTGCAAACATCTTTTCGCCGTGGACGAGGTCGCAATAGACAGATTGTGCGGATGAATCAACCCACGTGCAGTTGTGGGAAATATGAGATAAGACACTATCCATGTTCTCATATGCTCGTTGTAATGTCTGAATGCGGTGACAATCCATTCCAGTACGTTGATCCAGTATACAGGCTTCCTGTATACATGAGGGTTTGGGAAACTAAATTCAACCCAATACCGCATGAAGATTATTGGGATGATCCGCAGTGGACCTTAATGCCTAATGACCTTCGTCTGCGAGAAGTAAAACGGGGTCGTACATCTATGGCTCGTATTCCGAATGAGATGGATATATCAGACAGGCGTTTGACAGCTCGTTGCAGTGAGTGCCACCAGACAGGTCATGACAGGCGAACATGTCCGGCGCGACTTGGTTGATGAAGACTATGTAATACTTACATGTTGTAATACTTACATGTTGTAATATATCTTTTTGAAATTCTTCATTTGTAATAGATCATTTAATTATGTATTTTTAAATTCTTTATTTGTAAACGGGGTCGTACATTTTAAGTGTGTATTACAAAATGTGTACTTGAGTAAAAAATGTGTAATGCAAAATTGAAAATGTGTACAATTTATTCAGACTTTTATAATTTATTGAAAATGTGTACTAGTTTTTCACGGAGTACTTGATTCGAAATGTGTATTACAATATTCTATACTTAATCACGTAGTTCTTCTACCATTTCAAAATTTCATATATTTGAATAAATTCAATATCGAATGCTGCAATCATTGTTCACATTTTATAATTTAAAAAATTTACAAATTTAAAAAAAATTAACCTATTATAAATTAAAATTTTAAAAATTGGAATGTTGCGGTCATTGTTCACAATTACAAAATTTTATATGTATTTTGCAAAATTTATAATTTATTCAAACTTTTAGCATTACAAAATAAATATTTCAGTTTTGACAAATACGCCATAAATGTAATCATTAATTTTGAATTGCTTCCGTGTAAGTGGCACATAAATTTGTCTTTTTCTCGAACCCATAACATTTACTTCATTGTATTTTACATCGTTCAGTACAAAATCAATAATTATAGTTTTCTCTGTTATTATGTTATGATTAAATGAGCTTTTGATATGGATGATCTAATATTTCAGTTGTACAGGCTTCATGGCACATGTACCTGAGGAGGTTCCACTGTTGAGACAGGCACATCGGGCTGATAGTATATGGGACCGTCCAGTATGCAATAACGTTTGTTGCACTTTACGGCTACAATTAAAATACATTGCATTTTGTTGTATATTTCGGGATAATGTTATTATTTGAACTGGTAATTCTGTTGTTCAGGATGAGGCACGCACCGTGTTGACATGCCGTCGGGCAGATTCTGGATTGTGGGAGCATCCGTTGGAACATAGAGTCTTGCAGTATCTATTATGCGCGGGATTCTATGGTGTGTATCGTATCGGGCACATTCGACTGGACCACGCACTCATCACTGCTCTCGTTGAGAGGTGGCGCACAGAGACTCATACATTCCATTTCCCGATTGAGGAGGCCATCGTCACGTTGCAGGACGTATCCGTCCTATATGGTCTTCCGATTGATGGCCGAGCAGTTACTGGAGTTGACTCTTCTGTCGCGACGGGGCAGTGGATAGCCGTATGTGCTGAGCTATTGGGAGTAGCACCTATACTAGCAGATTTACAGCCAGGTAGAGTGAGGGTGAGGTGGCTGGCCGAGCACTTTGCTCATCTTCCAGATCATGCTCCAGATGAGTTGGTACAGCAGCATACCCGAGCATATATTCTGTGGCTTATTGGGGGGGTACTTCTCCCTGATAAGTCACAAAACCTGGTGAAGCTGATGTACTTGCCATTGCTGAGAGACATTAACGAGATTGGGCAGTACAGCTGGGGTAGCGTGGCTCTGGCATGGTTGTATAGGATGCTATGTCGAGCAGCTCAGGTGGGTACGAGGGAGATTGGAGGACCACTTGTGTTGCTACAGGTTAGTAACAATTTTATTACATGTCAATTCATATTTATAGCCATATATCAGTATTCTAATTGTGTTCAAACTATTGCAGATTTGGGCATGGGAGAGATTGATTCACATTGTCCCGTCTAGGCGGCAACCGGTTGGTCCTGGTGAGCTTCCTATGGGTGAGGGGGACATGCAGTTGCCCACCGGACCGCGAGGTAGCGGGTGGAGGGTTGACATGGGCCACGAGGTCGTGTCGACCCACGTAGTGGTAGTTTATAGAGACCAGCTGGACCGGATGATCGAGGGCGAGGTATGAACTTTTTTGATTGCGTTTTAGTTGTCTTCTTCATTGTATATGTTTTGAGTTCACGAGCAAAATTTAAATTATTTGTCGTCATTGTAGTTTATCTGACAGCCTTACGCTGGGGTCCTCGATACGCTCCCCGACTACTGCCGACTGGGTCAGGAGATATGGATGGCGAGAGTGCCACTTATTTGTTTTGACGTGGTTGAGTGGCATCTCCCCCATCGTGTCCTCCGACAGTTTGGTCGGGTGCAGTCCATGCCGGATCGGTTTGACACTGAGTGGCAGTTGCACGTCACTGATAGGCGTGGCCGAGTTGGCACTGACTGGCGTCTGTTTTATATGCGATATATACAGTTGTGGGATGCCTACCGGGACAGTATTGTACAGGCTGACTACAGCGATGAGGTGATCCCCTCTTCCGACCCTTACATGTTGTGGTATCGGCGACATACACACCTACTAGTCGGGAATCCGAGCCACGTGTCTGAGTCTGGATATCAGGGAGTTTGCCCTTATCTTGAGGCATTGGTGAGTATCATATTATGTGTCAGATAATTATTAAAATCATACTTGATTTACTTTCAGTGAACTGTAGCCTAATAATACGTCTGAATGTTTGTTCAGGTGGCTGGAGCTGGGAGGTCGTTTCACTTGGCTGAGGATGCCCATTTGAGACGTGATGCACAGCATGCCTTGGAGGCCGTTGCAGAGATCCGGGAGTTATTGTACCAGGTATTCCAGCTTGCCCATCGGGGAGATCGTTTGCATTTCGACCACTATGGTGTACACACTTAGCAGCTGCTCCAGACACATCAGCGCCCCCCTCTTTTTGCCTATATAACCAACACCCCAGGTCTAGTTTTTGGGGTTACAAAAATTGCTAGAGAGCTCTCTTGCATACACTCTCCATTTCCCTCCCTTTTAAGCCTCCAAACCTTAGGGCCTTTGCATCATTTACACTACACCACCTAGCCCCACCCTTCCATTCTCCATTCCAGCACATTGGGACTATTTTGAAGAGGTTAAAGGCTCAGAATTTGGTCCAAAAGGCAGCTGAAAGATTGGTCTACAAGGGTAAGCACACTTCTTCTATTTTCTAGCCTTTTCTTGGTTCATTTCTAAGCCTTGCTTTCTTGCTTTTTTGGGCTCCGACCCTAATTGTAACTAGGCTTATTTTGAGCCATTTGTCATCTTTGTTGAAGGGTCTTACCCTGTTTGAGACCTCCAGCCACCACTTTCTTCATTACCCCTCTTGGATGCCATACTTTTGCATGATATTTTTGGCCTATATATAATCTGTTTTGAGCTCTGTCATAAACTGTGAAGTAGATTATTTTGAGCCGTTCTTCAACATTAAAGAAGGGCTCATCACTTTTTGGGACCTCCATGTGTCACTTGCCATTGAACCCCTCTTTGGTCCCCATTTTTGCATGATTTATTAGCCTATTGTGTCTCTGTTTTTGGACTTTGTTACAAACTGAAAATGGCCCTATTTTGACCCCCTCTTCATGTTTCATTAAGGGTCTATGGCTGTTTGAGACACCCTTTGTACACTTCATGTTATAGCCCTCTTGGTGGCCTCATTTTGCATGATATTTTGAGCATACTTGTATACTGTTTTGGGGCTGGTGATAAGCTGTAAAAAGCCATATTTTGGGTCTCTCTTCAACATTGTTGAAGGGCCCTCACTTTTTTGAGACCTCCAGCCACTACTTGCTTCTTTGCCCCTTTGTTGGCTCATTTCTTGCATGAGATCTTTCGCATACTTGTATCTATTTTTGGGACCTATCATAAACTGTAAAACATCATATTTTTGGCCCCTCTTCAATATTGTAGAAGGCCCCTTCTCTGTTTGGGGCCATAATTTGTGACTTGCTTCATTACCTCCCTTGCGGAGCCATTTTTGCATGCTAATTTAGTCCCACTTGTGCTCACTGTTTGGCCATGCTTTAAACTGTAAACATGCTTTTTTTGGGGCTTCCTTGCTTCTGTATTTACACTTCATGTTCGAATTATGCATGCTTTGTATAGCTACAAGTCATTTCATGTGCTTAATCTTGCATTTCGGGATTGATTTCGTGCATCGGGTGCATTTTTGCCATGCTTCGGGGCTGTTTCGCATCTCATTTTGCTACTGAAATTTGCATGTTTGCATATCATATCCCATGTCTTGCCATGTATTGTTAGAGTGGCATTTCCGTACCTTAGGGTCGGTCATCGGTTTGCGTGCACGTGTGCACGTATCCCGAGTTGTCTCATTTTCATCATTATGGCCTCCTATGTGAGTGTGGCCGAGGTCCACTTGTGTTGGTGTAAGCCCATATTGCATTGTGTATGCTATTTCATTCCATAGCATTGCGTATGCTAGGCCGTATATTAGCGCATTGTGTATGCCATGTTTCCTCGTGTATCGTGTATGCCATTTCATAGCCTTTCGCATGTTAGGTTGTATCTTAGTTGCATTTCATGCATATCATGCATATTGCATCGTGTTCGGGATAGGAATTAGCCCGGGCACGGGAAACGAGGTACGTTCCGTACTCCGAGTGACGGAACGTGTCTCAATTCCCAAGTCACCGACACTCCGGATTATCCATGATGGAGTTAGGTTTTGTTGTATTTTCATATGCATTCATTTCATATTGAGTTGTGCAATTCGACTCCTCGGCCATCATGCATCGATATGCGTGATTGGTGGCACGAGGATCGAGACATGCATACATTTGTGAAAATACATTGCCATGCCCCTTTCCTGCTCTCTGTTGCAGCAAAATGAAGAATCAACACTTTTCGGAGCTTGGCACGCATTTCAAGAACAGGTGCAAACAGAGGCTAATTTGGGCATCGTCATGGATTTCCGCACAAAGGCAACCCGAACATGCATCATTCATCACCCGGAGCGGAATCAAGGCAGTCCCTGGCTTGCATGCCAGTTTTACAGCTTTCTTAGTTAATTTGTTAATTAATTAGGAATTTGTACATTATTTGGACTGTACTATTCTTTTATTCGGGACTGTATATTTATTCGGACCCTCTGTGCGAGGGCAAAATTGTAATAAGTGTGGGTGAGTGTGATGTATGTCTTCCAATCCCACGTCTTTCTTCCTTTTTATTTACCTGCTTATGATGGTTAGATTAGGGCATATTTCAATTAGCATACAGTATGATAGCATGTTTGCATTCATTCATCTGTTTTACATGCACCGGGCTCGGCGCATCATACTAACTGCATTTGTATTTCAATTCCAAGTTGAATACATGATAGTTGTAGAATTCCATATGCCATGTTTAGGATAGCCGAGCCTGCTATAGTTGCATTTTTGCATGTGTTGCATTAGGCAATCCTGTATATTTAGGATCATGCATGATTTCTAATGAGTTTCTGTTTTGGCTTGGAGTACTCGGTAGTTTTATGCTTTAGCATCCTTGCATGCGTGTGAGTGACTGCCATGATAGCATGCTTACCATGAGGCTATTTGCTTATGTGATATAACTGCTTGAATGCCTGTGGGTGGAGGTTGGGTTATTTGGATTGGAACAATTCATCAAATGTTTGTTTTAAAGCCCACTAGATAGTGGCAAAATCATGTTTTCTTAAGCCCACCCGAGGGTGGCAAATCCACGTCTTAGCCTACTTGGGAGTAGCACCATCAAACCATTTTCAAACAAACAAGCATGAAATGTTTTGTTCCAATTCAGGCGATCCAGTCTATACTTGTATGCTGTGCGCATCACATAGTAAATCTAGGCTAATAACCGGAATAAGAACACATAATGTTTTCAAAAATGGATATGATGGTTAGTAGAGGCCGGTCTTTGACCGGGGGAGCGGGGGTGCTCACAAAGTGACCTTCCCCATTCGTACCCAAGTTCCGAGCCGAGGCAACTTTGGTGATGACGGACACGTGGCCTTTGGCATCGAGTCAGGGTTTCCTAAATTTCCCATTAAAAAACATTTAGGTGGCGACTCTGTATCTGGCAAAGCAGTCCATGTTTGGTACTTCTTTTCAAAAAAATCTGTTTTCAAAATCGATTTGCCGGATTTGGACTCTTTGGTTCAAGATTAAGAACCGTGACATTTGAGTCCTTGAACTGTAGTGACCCCAATATGAACGGAACGGGACTTAACCCTCTCGGGGCGTTCGGGGACGTCTACAACAAGTTCAAACAGACCCAAAAAAAATAGAGATAGATGCATCTCAATTAGACTCTGTGAATTTGTTCAAACCTGTGTGAATTTGTTCAAACCTGTGTGACTGAAACCGGTTGCAACAGACATGTCTAAATTTGTTCAAACAGAACCAGAAACATAGAGACAGATGCATCTTAATTAGACTCTGTGAATTTGTTGAAACCTGTGTGAATTTGTGTGAATTTGTTGAAACCTGTGTGACTAAACCTGTTCAAATAGACCTCCTAGAATTTGTTCAAGCCAACAGACCTGTATGTTATGAGTGAAACCTGTGTTCAAACAGACCCAAAACAATAGAGACCTGTGTTCAAACAGATCCAAAACAATAGACCTGTGTTCAATCCAACAGACCTGTGTTGAAGCCAACATACTTGTGTTCAAATAGATCCAAAACAATACAGACCTGTATGTCATGATTGAAACCTCTGTTCAAACAGACCCAAAACAATAGACCTGTGTTCAATCCAACAGACCTGTGTTCAAGCCAACAAACTTGTGTTCAAACAGATCCAAAACAATAGAGACAGTTACACTGTGTGTATGCATCTCATCTCAAGACCAAAACAGATCCAACAAATAGAAACCTGTTGAACAAATGTGTACACTTCTCATGACTCTCAACTGGTTGAACCTGTATATCATGACTTTCAACAAATAGAAACCCGACTTTCAACTTGTTGAACAAATAGAAATCTATTTTTTTAAACCTGTATATCATGACTTTCAACCTGTGTGTACACTTCTTATTCAAGCCATCATCAATAATGCTATATTAGTTTATCAATGCTTCTCATTCAAGCCAACAGATTTCAGAATCTATAAACATTGATATCCAAATCACTATTCAGCCTTATGTCATGGCTAGCATATCCAATGCTTCCAAAATACAAAATACAAAACAAAATAAAATAGAAAATAAAGATAGTAGGCAGTATTGATTACAAAATAGAACATACAAAATAAAATACAAAAGAAGTACTAATTACATTAATAACATTGTCCGAAACGTAACAACTGATTCATTTACATGATAAAGTAAAAAAATACACAAAATACAATGACATAAGTCATTGCCTTCAAAATCTTCTCCAGCCTTTGAAGCCTTTTATCATGCTCATGAACTGCATTGTCCATCTCACCAAGCCTTCTCCTTAGATCATTAATTTCTTCTTCTGTTCTTGAATTTGTTTGAGGTCTAGCGTTGGCACGGATTGTGGAGGTAATGTCGTCATCATTATCATCTGCGAACCTGAAGTAATTGCAGTGTTCGTTCGTGCTCTACAATGAACAAAAATCAGTTAATGAATAAATGACAAATGAAATTTGTAAAAAGTAAAAGATTTATTTATATAATAGATACTTACATATTTTGTTGGGCAAACAAAAAACACACGTCCTTCATTTCCATTCTCATTAGTTCATACAATATGCATGGAAGCTGTTTTTCCACAATTACACAATCTTGGCTTTAATCTTATGTTCCTATTATTAGTAGAAGATGAAGCCATTTTTTTGTCTGCAAAAAAAAGTACCAACAGATTTTCATAACCTATTAGTAGAAGGTGATGTTCTTCCTATCTTTTATCTTCCACGCTGTTCTACCTATTAGTAGAAGACAATGATTCAACTACCTATTACTATAAGATGATGAATCAAACAGGCCTCTGTGAATTTGTTCAAACAGACCCCAAAAAATGGAGATAGATGCATGTCATGAGTGAAACCTGTGTGACTTTGTTCAAGCCTGTGTGAATTTGTATAAATTTGTTCAAACCTGTGTCAGTTGGTCAAACAGACCCAAAACAATAGAGACCTGTATATCATGAGTGAAACCTGTGTTCAAACAGACCCAAAGCAATGTACATTTGTTCAAACCTGTGTGTATGCATCTCATGAGTGAAACCTGTGTGAATTTGTTCAAACATGTGTGTACACTTCTCATTCAAGGCATCATCAATGACTTTCTATCTTGATATGTTGAATTAACCAGGTTAATCTTCATAACAAAGTTCAATCTTGAATTAAATTGGTTATGATTAACATGTTCAATCTTCATAATTAGGCACATCACCAATTAGGCACATCACCAATCTTCACAATGTTAATCACCAATCTTTATAACCAATTTATAGGCACACCATGGTGGTGTGCCTAATCTACAGGTCTGTTTTTAAGAGGATAAATTGGTTAACATGGTGGTGTGAAGATTAGGTAGCTGAGATGAATGATAAACTATTAATTGGTTATGATTAAATTTATCTCAGTTTATCATGGTGGTGTGCAATTGGTTATGATTAAATTGGTGTGCAATTGAGCTGAGATGAATCATAACCAATTTAATAAATAATTTCTATAGGCACACCATGGTGGTGTGAAGATTAGGCACACCACCATGTTAACCAATTTTGGTTAACTCCATAATTAGACACACCACCAATCTTCACAATTTAATCATAACAAATGTTAATCATAACAGAGTTCAACCTTCAATTAGGCACACCACTATGTTAACCAGGTTAATCTTGATAATAGAATTCATTGTTGATGACAGGTATATTTTGCATGACCAAACTCATCACAGTGGTGTATTTCAAGCAAAACCCTAACCCTAACCCTAACACAGAATGCAAGCAAAATCACAAACCCTAACCCATCACAAATTAAAGCCAAATCCCTAACCGTAACACAAATTCAAGCAAAATCCAACCCCAGACACTCTAAATCGACTAATTTCTACAAAAATAGAAGCCAAACATAAACCCTAACAAATATGATTTCAGGTTTACCTCAGATCGCAGGTTGTCGTTCGTCCTCCGTCATCGTTCTTCGTCCTCTGTTGTCCTCCCACGTCGTTCGTCCACCGTATCGTTGTCCTTCGTCCACCGTGAGAGGGATGAGGCAAGAGTGAGTGAATCAAAGGGATGAGGCGAGAGAGGTGAGACTACGGCTGAGGTGAGAGTGATAGAGTGAGAGAGGTGAGAGTCAATTTATTGAAGGTGGTTTATTTGTACTTTCGAGCCATTCAAGCTGTTTAATATTCGAGCTACGGATCATTTTTGTTATTCTAATAAGTTTGTTATTTTGGAGACAATACACTAACAATTTTGGACTTGGTTCTCTCTAGTCCATGATATGAATTGGCGGGTGTTGTGCCCATAGAGCTTATTACAAGTCTCATTTCGATAATTTGAACCATTCATTTTTGTAGTGTTTTTCGTGTATATCATTCACACACAAAATTAACTCGATCCGATAATTGTAACATATTTAATTTATCATATTTGTCAAAAAAATGATATATTTTTAAAAACACATTTATTGTCAATTTATTTTGAAAACAAATACTCTTATTGAATAGGTTACGATTATTAGATTGACTTAATTTTTTTTGATACTATTTATGAAGGGCCCGATAAAATAAAAGATTTGAATTATCGAAACGAGATCCATAATAAGCCATACATGCTCAATATCACCCTTCAATTTAAATTATGGACAAAAGAGAATCCAATGCCAATAATTTCACCATAAAATTGTGACTTCTGATAAAATATATAATTTGATTTATCGAAATGAGATCCATAATAAATCCTATGTGCTCAAATAGAACCCTGCAATCTAGATTATGGACAAAAGAGAATCCAACGCCAACAATTTCACCATACAATTGTGACTTCTGAAACTAGTAGGATATTATCCTAAAATGAGGAATTTTTTTTAAAGTCTTCAATATTAAGATTTTATAAGATAAATGATATACAATAATTTCATAGTAGTGACGGTCCCTCAACATTTCTACTAAGAAAATTCGACATAGAGAAATTTTTCCTAACTCAGATAAATTTTGCTCTGACTCAAAGAAATTTCAATTTTCACAGAGAAATTTCTCTAATTTCACAAAGAAATTTTGAAATTTCTCTTAGTTGAGACTAAAATTTCTCTTAGTTGAGTGAAATTTCTCTAAGTTAGACAAAATTTCTCTGAGTCAAATTTTCCTTATGAAAATGTTGAGGGATCTTAGCTACTAAAAAAAAAAAAAACATCTTGAAACTCTCCTACTACACAAAGTTGGAGAGAGATGTTTCACTAATTTTCCCATCCTAAAATAGTATTTGATTTACTAAAATAAAATAAACATTTTAATGTCATTCCATTCTAATTTTATTTGAGTAAATCAAGCACCGGTGAATTATAAATACACCCCTTAGTATTTATTTAAAATATGGATTGTTTTTTGTGATTTGAAAAATTACAAATATCTCATTATTATGATTTTTTATTTAACATAATTAACTAAAAAAATGAAATTTCTAAATACTCTCTTATATAATAATAAAATTATAAGAATTATTAATTGAAAGAAATTTCTAACATCTTTAAAAATAGTTAATTGATTTGATAATTTATTAATAAAAGTGTATTATGAAATTAAAAATTTCAAAAAGCAGAATATAATTTCCAAAATCATAGAATACAAATTATATTTTAAATAAATCTCACACATTGAACACAAGTAACAACAATTTTTTAATTTTTTATTTACAATTGAATTTATCAATGTGGTTTACCTTACCTTGTTAGGATGAGTTCCCCTCCATGCTTGTATCTCTCCATACTTATTCATATTTCTCTTGTGGGTCCAAATTTGGAATCATATCGATGATCTGAACCGTCTATTTTGTAAGTTTTATAATAAAGGTCATTCATGCAAAAAATCAATTTCATTTAACATCTATAAACATAAGAACAAATCATATATATATATATTATAAAATGAATAACAAATAGAATTGTAAACTTAAACCATTCATTTTGTAAAATAAAACGTGATTTTTTTGTGTTTGTAGTTGTCCAGTAAATCTAATTTTTTATATGTATAATTTTTATTGTGAAACCTATAAAATAGACTATATCAATTATCAAAATGAGTATGAATTAATGCCCAAAAAAAAAAAAAGTATAAATAAGTATAGAGAAATAAAGTATGGACTCTTGGTGGGATGTAGGTTTCCGTTATGGGTAATGCTAGGGATACCAAATTTTCTACCAAACAAATGATTAAATGTCTCACATGTGTGTGGGGTCCGCAAATTTGTGGACCGCACACCTATGTGAGACATTTAGTCATTTGTTTAGTAGAAAATTTGGGCCTATACTATTTTCCTTCTGTTATAACCTACAAACTTGAAAACTGTATGTCACAGTTGCATACACAGTTAAGGGTGATTATTTTCGTTAAGCAAATGCAACTCCTGACCTCCTTCAAACCCCAAAACTCTAGTCTCTCTCCTTCCACACCTTCTCTCTCTCCGTCTTGCAAACCTACCCACACCCTTTTCATTCTCTCTCATGCCATCACTTTAGTCCTCTTCACTGACCCTTCTTGTCTTCAACAAATTCCTCCACTTCTCTCTTTTTCTTTCCCCTACCGTTCCCTCTCTTTCTCATCCTTCATTTTCTTCCAAATCCAAAACCCTAATCTCTTTTCTTGAAATTTCATGTTCCAAGCCTATTCTCAGAGTTGGTCTCCCCAACAAATGGTCAATATTTACAATCTTATGAGGTGTAATAGCATTTTCCCTTATAAATAAACATTTCCTTTTGTCCTCAAGGCTTGTGGTAGAATTGTGTTGATTGAAAATGGCCTTGAAATTCATTATTTGAGTGCAAAACTCAGGCTTGAATTCGATGTTTTTGTGCAAAATGCGCTGATATCGATGTATTTTTAGTGTGATTTTGTTGAATTTGGACGGAGGGTGTTTGATGTGGTTCTAGGTTTGGTTCGGGATGTTGTGACTTGGAATAGTGTGATTTCTGGGTATGTACAGAGTGATTGCTATGTAAAAATTTTAATATGTTATATATATAACAACCTTCATAATTCAAAATCGTGAACTATCATGATTTTCATAAATAATAACATAATGTGAAAATAAATAACATACCCGAATCAATTATCCAAGATTGATTGAACATAAACCTAATAATAATATTAGTGGAAAAAAGGTGTTTCTCTGTTAACCTTCTCTAGAATACGTTATATTCAGAATAATTGATGGGTGATCTAAATATATTTTTATAGGTAGAGAAAGAGGACCAGTTTCCCAATATAACTATTACACCATTTGCCCATCAAAGTAGGAAATTTGGAAACTACTCCATCTATTGACCTATCAGATAATAACTTTTGGTTCAAGATATGAAACTATAATTTTATTAAATCTATAATTGATATTGCCATATAATGTGGGTAACTATAATGACTAAATAATTAAATTTAGTCTTACATTCTCCCACTTGACCCATATGATAACATACATCAAGATTTAATAAGGTAAACATTAGGCGTGCAATAAATTATACGATGGTGCTACATGCACCAATTAATGTACAAACTAGTGTACTAACTAATGTTATGCCATTATTACTGACCCCACCTATTATATAAATTACAAATACCCAAAATCTTTAAAATTACGTCACATCATCTGTTAGAATACTAGTTAGTACATTAATTGGTAAATGTAGCATTATTCTAAATCATATCCAACCTTACTTTAATTTGGTCATCATCATAATCCCATAATTAAATAATTTACTAATGCGAGTCATGGCGGTTCTATACTAATAGTACGACATAGTCTTTTCCATGTACCACAACAATAGCAACTAGTTTAATATAGTCTTTAAGTGACGAGTGTATTTAAAAAGTCTAATAATGTTTTTATATATATATATATTATCAAAGACTATTCCTATTAACATTTATTCATTCTCATATATGTACGTACACCATTCATAGCAAGAAACATATCAGAAATATAGTTAATGAGATCTCAATGTGTCAAATAACACAATAAATCATAAACAGCTATTATGGATTACATTCGAGACCCATTCAACTAATAAGTTTCTTAATTGTCTTTAAGAGTAATCGTTTCATCAATAGATTTGTACTTAAAAGTTATGTACTTATATGTTTTATTGACACTTTCGGCATTTGAAATTCTTCTTTAACAACGAAGTATTTGAATTCTATGTGTTTAGTCTCATTAGAATATTTGTCATTCTAAGAAAATAAAACAATTGCGAAATTATCACAATAAATTCTTAACGACTTGGCAATAAAAGTCAACAATCCCAAGTCTTGAGATAAAGTTCCACAATAACAATTCATCAATTGTGGTCTCAAAGCACACCACAAATTCAACTTTCATGGGAGATATTTATTATAGTTCATTTCACACTTTTCATGATATTTCTTCTTCACATAATAAGAACAAATAATCCAAAGTGAACTTTCTACTATCAATGCATCCTCCAGAGTCTGAATCTAAATAACCAATCAATTCAAGATTATCAGACCTCATAAATATGAGTAAATAATCTTTTGTTCTTTATGATTACCTTATCACTTCCTTATTTGAGCTTTAAGCTTCTTACAATAAATGTATAAAGAATCGTTTCCATTTCAATTGATTTTATAAAATTTTTTGCATAAGACTGGATTTATTTCCTTTCAAAACATAGATAACTTTATGTGAATATTCTTTTATTCTGAATCTCTATGGAACTTTTAATATATACCTTCTAAGACAATCTCAACAATTCATGTGATTCATTCAGAAATATTTCAATTTCTATTAGATAGGTTGTCTTACTAATATATTTCATTTTAAAGTTTTTAAAAGAAATTTCTTAACTCATGCAATAAATCACGTACATTATTAGCAAGTAAAATATCATCAACATACAAAATCATAAATATAAACTTGCTCTCACTGATCTTTGGATATGTACACTAGTAAAAAAATGTTTTCTTTAAATCCAAAGGAAAAAATAGTATCATAAAACTTAAGATACAATTTTTAGAAAACTTGTTTAAGTCCATAACTTGATTTCTTAAGTTTGCAAGTCACATTTTTATTTTCCACAATAGAGAAATGTCTGAGTTGATCCACACAAAATTCTTCATCTAAACTCTCTTTTAGAAAACTAATTTTCACATACATTTAATGTAATTTGTACGGGAAAGAAATAAACCTTCTCGTATAATCCTGTTGATCAAGTCTGCGCTCCTCCAAAACGTCGTCGCTTTACTCCCTGAAAACACAAACGTGAGCTAGCCGGTGGGTGTGTGCTGGATACCTCTCCGATGCCTAAGTCAGCAAAATAGACAAATAGACAAAAGCTCTATGTATTCGAGAATCAAAGTTGTGTTACCTCTCCATAGGTGATGTTGTGAGCTTTTATAGATTCCGCGCGGCACAATCCAAGTAGGACTGTTACTCCTCCATGTAGAGTCCTCCCAGGAATCACATTCCTGAAAGATAATGCTTATCTTTCAACACACCCCTCACTGCTTAAACCAAGTGAGATGGTTCTACCATGGTTGGATGTCAATACGACCGAGATAACATGCAGACTAGACCGAGCTCCTACTAGCTCGGTTCTTCCTTTCACTGTGTGTACCCCGGTTTGACATATTCCACCTGGGTTGTCTGAGACCGCACTAACCACATCGAGCTTGGACCGAGCTAACCATTAGCAAGGTTCTGAGGAAAGCCCAACATGCTTCGACTCAATATGGTATGACCGAGCTAACTGTCATCGTGCCGACCGAGGTGACCGAGCTAACCACCAAGCTCTTTTGGACCGAGCTATCTGCAAGGCTCCTCTGGACCGGACTAATTACAAGGCCCTTCTTACTATGGCCCACATAATGGCCCATTACCCAGCTCGGCCTAATTTACATATAAATTACCCTCTCAATTGCCTCTTAATTCCATCTGTGCAGCATGATAGGGATTACCTGCTACCAGCCAAGCTAAAAAAAGTTTTAGCCTTCCAACCGAGCTAAAAAACTTTAGCCTTCCAACCGAGCTAAATTCACACCGTGCTACCAGTCTGTCCGGCCAAAACGTCTCATCAGTCTCCATAATTGAATCGATTTCCATTCCAAGGACACGTGGCAGACTTTGATTAGCCCAATGCAGCTGTCACGCCGTCTTCGTACTCCGTGTTTTTTGAACAGTCCTGCCTTTTTATCCTTCCCTCTACACAAAACAGACCCTTCGTTTTGAATCTATCATTTCACTATTCACCTTCTCTCTCTCCTGCTTGAGCCTCCATTTCTGTAACCACTATTTTCTGCAAAGCTCGTGTTTGTTGCTGCTACTACCTTTATCTTCAGTGCCTCCACCTTGAACTGGTAAGTGGTTCGAATCTTCTTCCTTTCTATTGATTTCGCACCTCTTTTGCAACGCAAAGCATGTTTTATTTATATGTTTTTTCAAAGCACATTCCACTTTTGCTTCCATATTTCTGGGAAAAACCACGCAATAGAGCCACTAGATTTTACGAATAATCTGAAAAAATACTGTATCTGATCCAAAATCACACATCAACCGAACTAGGATACTGTTTGTATTGGATGCAAGCCTAGCCACACCCAATAACCGCACTAAAACATCATGCCATACTTGCGGTCTCCATAGGTTAGGGACCTTTTGTTTCTTTTAACCGAGCTATAGAACCGTACTAGGTTTGCGCAATGCCGCACTAGAAAGCCTTCACCACCGACCGAGCTACAACTTGGGGCAAAACCAGCTCTCTTAGTCAAAACTGAACTAAGAATGTTGCCCCAAATGCTCAACCGGGCTAAAGGCAATTGCTCAAATCGAGCTAAAAATGAGTAGTACCCCCACGTAGCTAAGCTAGGACTTCATTTATCTTTGCCTTTGTTTCTTTTAGCACAGTCCAATGATCTGTGCTTAACACCTTTCTTTTTTCACTTTGCAGACTTAGGTTGCCATGCACTTCCTTAAACGCTCAACCGAGCTACTCACCGTCATTTCTCGACTGAGCTAATACACAGCTTAATTTATTCATAATTTAAGAGCAAATGGGTAAATATAGGTTTTTGGTAAACTCTCCAGGGGCTATGGCCGAGTTTCGAAGGGACTACCATATCCCTGACGATGTCCACCTTTCTTTAGCCGACCTAGACACCACCCCTTGGGGTAAACCGGGCTTTGTTCCCTTCACCCTTCTTTCCATTATAGAAAACGGACTAAGATTCCCCGTACAACCCCTACTTTGTGAATTCCTCAGACAAACAAATCTTTGCCCTACCCAACTTTCCACCAATTCTTACCGCATAATAAATGGCATAGTCGAACTAAACCGCCGGGCTGGCCTTAATCTCGGTCTGGCCGAGCTCTTCCACCAATACTCCATAAGGTCGGCTGAAGATGGCTGGGTTTACTATCTTAGAATAAGGCGTCGTCGTGAAAAGATAATAAAAAATACCCCACATAAAGATGTGAATGATGATGATTTCTTCTGAGTATCTGGGAATTTTGAGGACCAACAAGCCCAGATCCCGTGCGACAGAATAAATTGGAACAAGGGTGTAGCCGGTAGGATTACCTTGGCTCAATTCCATGCTTTTCTTTAGTTCGGTTTTCTTATCTTGAACCGTACTAACTGTTGTCTTCTTTCATGCAGATTTGGACTTTCTCAAGTCCCAATACAGCTATCCCAACTTGAATGTACTTCGTGCTACGCTGCGATATCCAAACAGAAGTTGGACCGAACTAATGAATTTTGAGCCGACCTACCGTTATAGCAGCAGGCGAAAGACCAAGGTAACTGACTTTTTGTTGGAAGCCTCTCTTGAACCGGACCCAACCTTGCCTCAAATCAATCTGATCCCTTTAACCGCTGAGCAAGAAATAGCCAAGAAGAGAGCCGTAAGAGCCCTCCTCACTGAGACAAACCAGCCCGAGGTACTGCCAGCCGGTCAAACACAGGAGACCGTGGTAGCCTTACCATCTCCCAGCCTTCATCATCTCGGGCAAACAAGCGTGCTCGGACTTCCATAACCGAGCTACGCCTTCTCGACGGGGATGAAACCGTAGTGCCTCAAACCACTCCACCAAGCCCCCTACCTGAGCGCTTAGACCGAGCTAGCTCCTCGAAGTGGGTACCAAAGATTACGTTTCAGAATCGCACTATCAAGGATTTGACTCAGTGGTCGTAGAAAAAGACCACTTGATGGCATTCAACCTTGCTAAAAGCGTTTGCCTTCCAGCTGACATGAAGCACCATGACCACCTACCCGAGCTGAAAGCCCTTTGCTCGTCCATAAAATCAATGGTGCTGGTAAATAGCTCATTTGCTTATCTTTTCAAATTTTTACAACTTTCGGCTCGGTTTTACTTAAAAGTTTCTTACCATCCTTTTGCAGGCCATACAAAAAAACCACATCGAAAAACCACCAGGCAGGCTATGGCTGAGGCTAATGAAAAAACGGCCGAGCTAAAAAAGTCCCAACAAAAGGTGGCTGAGCTAGAGACCGAGGTGGCTCGACTCACCGGACTAGTTACCTCGGCTGATGTAGATAAACAAAAGGCCCTGGTTGTGATGAAAGATAAATACTTGTGCGAGCTGGCCAAACTCGATGGCAAGAAGAGCGTGGAGATCGCCGAGTTGAAGAAGAGGGCAGAAGACGTAGAGGACCGGGGCTTCAAGGAGGGGGAGGCCACTTACATTAAGTAGTGTGAGGCGGCCAAAGACCTATTCTTCAAATGTGGATGGAGGGCGGCTATGGCTCAGCTCGATCACAGCCCAGATACCGAGGTCTTCAACCCTCCTTTGTATTTCATACCGAGCTCGATGGTGGAGTATGCTACTGCCATTCAGCAACAATTCCTTCAAAAGGAGGAGGATGAAGATGCTGCTTCAGAAGATAACACCCAGCCCGGTCGCCAGTCTAACTCCCCAACTCCAGTGGTCTCCATCCCACATTTGCCTGCTGTGTCTAATGCGGTGCCTCCAACCGAGCTGAACCAAGAGGTGCTTACAACAACCGATCTACCTCTGGGTGAAGGTCGGGTTGTTTTGGGCGCCGACCTAGACGACCTTTTCTCTTGATTTTTCTTTTTTTATCTAGCAAAAAAATTTGTAACCGGGCTAAGGCCTTACCTTTTGTACTTCTGATTTGTGTTTATCAATGAAATATTTTTTTGGTCCAATTGTTAGTTCGGTTTCTTTCCATGCTTGTATTTTACCTTCCAAATGTAATCTGAATGTAGTGTAACATTCTCTGGCCGAGATATTTTATCCCGGTCTTAACTTTGCAATCTCTGGTCTTAGCTGCCAACAACTCTTCAGCCTTGATCTTTATCTCGGTTGAAGAGTACTAAGTGTTGGTTTTGCCAGCCAACCACTCTTCAGCTTTGATCTTTTACCTCGGTTGAAGAGTACTAAGTGTTGGTTTTTCCAGCCAACCACTCTTCAGCTTTGATCTTTTATCTCGGTTGAAGAGTACTATGTGTTGGTTTTTCCAGCCAACCTCTTCAGCCTAGATCCTTATCTCGGCTGAAGAACAATAAGTGTTAGTTTTTCCAGCCAACCTCTAAGTTGGTTATTTTTGCCAACCTAGAGTGAAGTGTTTGGTTATTCCTACCAAACGTCCTGCAGCCTGGATCCTTATCCTAGGCTTAGGAGAGGTGTTGGTCATTCCAGCCAACCTCTAAGTTGGTTATTCCTGCAAACTCAGAGTAAAGTGTTTGGTTATTCTGACCAAACGTCCTGCAGCCTGAATCCTTATCCTGGGCTTAGGAAAGGTGTTGGTTATTCCAGCCAACCTCTAAGTTGGTTATTCCTGCAAACCCAGAGTAAAGTGTTTGGTTGTTCCGACCAAACGTCCTGCAACCTGGATCCTTATCCTGGGCTTAGGAGAGATGTTGGTTATTCCAGCCAACCTCTAAGTTGGTTATTCCTGCCAACCCAGAGTAAAGTGTTTGGTTATTCCGACCAAACGTCTTGCAGCCTGGATCCTTATCCTGGGCTTAGGAGAGGTGTTGGTTTTTAGCTGAAGAGAGTGCAAAGTTGGTTATTCCGGCCAACTATGCTTTCGGTGTGCCTAACTCACTAAAACAACTTTTACAGAATAACACAATCATGCTGAAAAGAAAACTACTTGTTTTATTAAGAAAAAGAAAAATTACAAGTACTTTAAAGAAAAGCTAAATATAAAATAGTTTGAGATTGGCCGTGTTCCATGGCCTGGGAATGGCTTTGCTATCTTCATCTTCCAGGTGGAATGCCCCTTTTCTCGCTAATCCAACCACCTTGTAAGGTCCTTCCCAATTAGGCCCTAACTTGCCATCTCCGAGTACCAGGGTGTTTCCCATCACTTTGCGCAGTACCCAATCTTCGATTTTGAATTATCTCAGATGTACTATTTTATTATACTTTCTGGACAACTCTTGCTGGTACGAGGCAATGTGAACTAGTGTTTTTTCTCTTCTTTCTTCTACAAGGTCGAGTTCCAATGCTATGGCTTCTCCGTTTAAGTCTGGATCAAAATTTTCACTTCTAATTGTGGGGAGGCCAACTTCTAGTGGAATTACTGCTTCCATGCCATAGGCCAAGGAAAAAGGTGTTTCGCTAGTAGATCGCCGAGTTGTGGTACGGTAAGCCCATAAAACGTGGGGAAGCTCCTCAGCCCACTTGCTCTTTGCTTTCTTTAACCTTTTCTTCAATCCATCCAAGACGACCTTGTTTGATGCTTCTGCCTAGCCATTTGCTTGGGGGTATGCCAGTGTAGAGTTGTAGAACTCTATCTTGTATTCTTCACAAAAGCCTCTAAAAATTTTGCCGTCAAACTGAGTGCCATTGTCTGATATTAGCACCTTGGGTATGCCATATCGAGTAATGATATTTTGCCAGACGAACTTCTTCACATCTTTCTCCTTTATTGATGCTAGTGCTTCTGCCTCCACTCAGTTTGTGAAATAGTCTGTGGCTGCAAGAAAGAATTTTCTGTTGCTAGGTGCTGTTAGAAGTGGTCCTACTATGTCTAAGCCCCACATTGCGAAGGGCCATGGGCTAGTTAAGGGTAGAAGCTCCCTGGTTGGTTGATGTATTTGGTGTGCGAACTTCTGGCATTTTTCACACTTCTTGACGTATTTCGCTGAATCTGCTTGCATGTATGGCCACCAATATCCTTGAGAAATGGCTCTGTAAGCTAATGATCTTCCTCCTTGATGACTTCCGCATACGCCATCGTGTATCTCGAACAAGAATGCTTCAACTTTGCTGGGGTGGACACACTTTAGGTAAGGTCCTGTGAAGGATTTCTTGTACAAGGCCATTGATGGGGAGAGCCAAAATCGCTGTGACTTTGCTCTTATTTTGTTGGCCTCTTTCTTTTCTTCCGATAAGACACCGTCTTTTAAGAACATTATAATGGGATCCATCCATGAAGGGCCTAGTTCGGCACAACATACCTCTTCTACTTCGGGTTCTTCAATGCTTGGTCTTGGTAGGTAGTCAATCAGTAACGGATAAGGGATGGATGTATCTGCCATTGAAGCAAAGCCTGCTAGCTCGTCTGCTCTGCTGTTTTCTTCTCTACCGATCTGCTCTATTCGCACTACTTCAAATTTCTTGATCTCTTTTCTGACTAACTCTTGGAACTTAGCCATCCTGTCATCTTTTGCCTCGTAGTCGCCTGAAATTTGGTTTACCACCAGCTGTGAGTCACTGTAAACCATTAGCTCGGTGGCCTTTATGTAGAATGCTGATTTTAGGCCTGCAAGAAGCGCTTCATACTCCGCTTCGTTGTTTGATGCTGGGAAGCCAAGGTTGACTGCTTGCTCCACTATTATGCCATCTGGCGAGATGAGGACTATGCCCAGTCCTACTCCATGCCTGTTGGATACTCCATCCATGAAGAGCTTCAACATCTCTCTGACGAAAAGTTTCCAGCAAGTGGAGGGATCGGATGATGTCTTGGGGTCATGAGTGTTGTTGGTGTTTTTTTTAAAGTCCATGCTTGCTGTTTGCCCCTCATTATCTGATTGTACCAAGTCTTTATTTGTTGATGAGACTTTGCTTGGTGTAGCATGGTTTGTTTCTTCCTCCCTTTGCTCACTCTGGTCTGCCTTAGGATCTGATTGGGTATCCTGTACCAGGGGTTGCGCTATTTCGGCGATAGTTTCCATCCTCTTGGTTATATCAGTCAAGTCCACTGGGCAGATGTGATGACTTTTTGGAGTGAATTCTGCGACAAAGTCTGCCAAGGCTTGGGCTTTTATCGCGGTTCTGGGTTGAAACTTGATATCGAACTGTCCCAACTCTACTGTCCACTTCAAAATTCGCCCAGAAAAGTTCGCTCTTTCAAACAAAGCTTTTAATGGAAAGGCTGTGAGAACGATTATGGTGTGGGCGTGAAAGTAATGCGACAACTTCCTTGAGCCATCATCAAGGCTAAGGCCAATTTTTCCAATGGTAAGTGCCTGGTTTCTGTGCCCAGCAATGTCTTGCTGACATAAAAAGATAGGCAGATGTTGGATTCCTTCCGCTCGGACCAACACTGCGCTAATTGAGTGCTATGAAACTGCCAAGTATAGAAATAGTTCTTCTCCAGGTATTGGGGTCACTAGCAATGGTGGAGAAGACATGTATTCTTTTAAGTTTTCTAGGGCGCGGTCGCATTCTTCATCCCACTCAAACTTGGCCTTTAATGCTTGAAAAAATGGTCGACATCTGTCTGACGACTGACTTATAAACCGGTTGAGCATGGCTGCCATGCCGGTGAGGTGCTGTACTTCTTTTACTGAGTTGGGCCTCTTAGATCTTGGATTGCTTTGATCTGAGAGGGGTTTGCTTCTATATCTCGGTTGGTCACTAGGAAGCCCAGGAATTTGCCAGATCCTATGCCGAATGCACACTTGGATGCATTAAGGTGTAGCTTGTGCTTCTTCAGGATCTGAAACATCTCGCCTAGGTCCCTGAGATGGTTATTCTTATCCTTGCTCTTGACCACCATGTCGTCGATGTAGGCTTCCATTGTTCTGCCTAACAATGGTTCGAACATCTTGGTGACCATCCGTTGGAATGTTGCCCCTGCGTTCTTAAGGCCAAAGGGCATGACCTTGTAACAATACAGTCCTCTTGGCATCGTAAAAGATGTGACCTCCTGGTCTAGCTCATACATAGCGATCTGATGGTAACCTTTGTACGCATCAAGAAAGCTAAGACGGTTGTGACCTGCTGTCAGATCTACTAGTTGGTCTATCCGTGGTAGAGGAAAGTTGTCCTTTGGGCATGCCTTGTTGACTGTTTTGTAGTCCACGCAGACACGCCATTTTCCATTCTTCTTTGGCACCACTACTGTATTGGAGATCCATCTGGGGTAGTGCACTTCTCTGATAGCTCCTGCTTCTAACAGGTTTTCTACTTCTTCTGCCACTATCTCGGCGTGGTAGAGTGCTGATCTACGAGTGCGCTGAATAATTGGTCTGGCAGTTGGGTGGACGTTTAATTGGTGACAGATGAAGGTTGGGTCAATGCCTGGCATATCATATGGCGTCCAGGCGAACACTTCGATGTTAGAGGTCAAGAATTCCATGACCTCTATTCTCTCAGTGCTGGACATAGATGAGCTAAGCAGAAAGAACTTATCCAGGTTCTTTTCATCTATTCTTACTTGTACCAAGTCTTCCACTGCCTTCTGTTCAGCGGCTTTGCCAACACCCGTGAACAATTCATTGCTCTCTAGTTCTTCCACCATTTGTACAAATCCCTTGGCAGCTCGGTTGCCATTTACTATGACGAAGCATTGCTTGGACATAATTTGGTCTCCATAGACCTCTTCAATTACTCTGGCTTCGTTGGGGAATTGCATTACCTGATGGTAGGTTGACGCTATCGCTCTCATGGCGTGCAGCCATGTCCTTCCTAAGATTATGTTATAAGTAGATGGCACTTTCAATACCCAGAATTCCACTTGTTTCGTCATGCTTCCTGCCTTGACTGGGAGGATTATCTTGCCCACTGGCCACTCTGGCATTGAGTTGAATCCGATCAGGAGAGATACGGCAGGTGCCAAGTCCTTGTCCTTCAGTTTTAGTTGTTTGAAGGTTTCGTAATACATTATCTCGCACGAGCTTCCTTGATCGATCAAAATCTGTTTGATGTCGTAATCCATGACGTGGAGTGTGATGACCAGTGCATCATTGTGAGGGCAATATATCCTTGCTAAGTCTCTGTCTGAGAAGGATATGACGTTCGTGGCTTCTGTTCTTCCCTTTTTGATAGTAGGTTGCGCACTTAATACTTCTCTTAAGTGCTCAGCCTTCTTGATCGTTCCCCTGAGCTCACATACCCGCTTAGGCTCGAATACCCCATGTATCACGTTAATCACGCCTTGTGGTGGGGCGTCGATCGGCATTTCGTCTGGGTTGTTGTGGTTCTGGGGGGCTGGCTGTGTCCCTCCTTCTATGTACCGGTCCAGGTGACCTGCTGCCACTAACTCCTCCAGATGCTGTCTCAACAGCGTGCAATTTTTAGTGCGGTGCCCCTTTTCCTTATGGAAGGTGCACCAGGATCTTTCTTCGTAGTCCTTTTGCTCTTCTCCCAGCTTAGCTGGCCATCTGACGAAAAGTTCATCACATATCTCACTGAGAATTCGATAGATCAGTTTTTTGAACACTGTGGTAATGGCAGTGCGGACTCTTAGCCACCTTTTATCCTGGTCCTCACCATTGTCTCGTCTGCCTCGCCCATTCTTGCTTGGATGTTCTACCGTGTTGACTTTTGCCGTAGTCTTCTTATCTAGCGCTGCTGTTGCACCAGATTTTGCCTTAGGGCGCCATCCTCCTCCACCCGAATATGTTGGTGCATTCTCTCCATCAAGGCTTCCATCGTGAGGGGTGGAGTCATAGTAATTGAATCCCTCAACCTGTTTCCGACTGGAAGTCCTCTTTTGTACTGTGCAATGGCGAGATTTGTGGGGCAATCTCCTATCTGGTTGAAGGTCTGCCAATAGCGACTGTTGTATGACCTCAACGTCTCCTTGTCGCCCATGTCAATGGAGAGTAGTTGGTTGATCTCCACCGGCGTCTTGGTGTTTGTTCTGAACCTTGTCACGAACGCCTCTACCAATTGCGCCCAGCAGGCTATGCTGCCTTTTGGTAGCCTTTCGAACCAGGTTAACCTAGGTCGCCAAGGCTGGATGGGAATAGGATGCACATTAAAGCTTCGTTCCGTCGGTATACCGCCATAACCTGACGAAAGTGGCTTCAGTGCATGTAGGGGTCTGTCTTCCCCTCATAAGTGGTAAACTTAGGCTGGTTGAAGCCTGAAGGTAAAGGTGCGTTCTCAATTGCCGGAACGAACGGCGAGGTTTGCAATTTGGCTAATACCTTGTCTGCTGGTTTGTAAGCCAAGTGCGGTATTGGCATTCCGACCTTGACACTTCCATGCGTTCAAGAAGCCAACTGCTGAAGGGCTGAAACTCTGCGTGGGTCACGTGTCCTGGTATCCTTCTTCCATCTTGCCTTTTCTTCAAGCACAGTCCATAGGTCGGACGATCTAGGAAACTCCGTTTGCCTAGATGCAGTCCAGTGTGTGCGTAAGGGCCGATAGGTGCTTCCCTTAGTACATGACTGCTCAGTCCTCGTTCTCTCAGACCTGGAGTAACGAGTCCTGGTATTCCTTGATTGAGTGTTGCTTGTTCTCAGGCTTTTGCTCTCTGCTTGTGATGGTATGGTATGCCTACCACGATCCTCCGAGTGGCGAGGGGTCGTGTTGCCTTTGCGCCCCTCTCCTGTTGCCACCCCTTTTCCCTTGATCTGGCGTTTTATAGCCTCCATGTCTGCCGCCATCTTCCTTATTAGTTCATCCTACTCTTTTACGCGATCCTCCAGAGCTTAAGGGTCGATTTTTCACCTCTGCCTTTCAGGACTTTGTGAGCGAGAGTGA